>JARQOD010000003.1:171661913-171812062 GCA_033576555.1 Oophaga sylvatica
GAGCCGGGGACAGCAAGAAGGGTTTCCCAAGAACCTCCTTTCCATCATTTTGATGGTCCTTTTGTAAAGGACGGTACTCCCGCAAGAAGCCATCCAGAGATTGGGATAAGTTGGAGGGCCAATCTAGAGGAGGCAGGAGTTTCTTCTTCGGGGGTTCCTCGCGGAAAACCAAAATACCCTCTCAATGACAACTCCCCAGGTGGGAAGAAGTTTCTCTCTCTCTTACTCGCAGCCTTGGAAAAGATTTCTTCCAGTGCCTGAATCCTTCACAGGGTCAGGCCTAAAACTAAAATTTCTTACCTTCCCGTGGGAAAGATATATCGACACCACTCCTCAGCCATCCCCGCACAAACAACTAGCGCTAGAAAACGAGATGCTAGCGCTCAGGGAGAGTCATGTATTGGAAGAAGTTCCACCAGGAGAAATAAAAAAAAGGAGTTCTATTCCTCCTTATTCCCGATTTAAAAAAAAAAAAAAAAAGCCGAATGCATCATTAAGAACGATAATAAATCTGAAGGCTTTAAACAAATTCCAGGTCATTCCTTCATTCAAGATGGGGTCAGTAAGGACAGCAGTAAAGGTTCTCTTCCCGGGCTGTTATATGGCAGTCCTGGACCTCAAAGATGCCTACTATCACGTACCAATTCACGCGCAATATCAGAGAATCTTCAGAGTAGCAGTGCAGATACAAGGAGAGATCAGACACTTCCAATATAGGGCTCTCCCCTTTGGACTAGAGATAGCCCTCGGATCTTTACAAAGATAACATCAGAGGTAACAGCACATCTCCGGGAAATACTGGTAGTGCCATATCTGGATGACTGCCTAATTGTGGGGAACTCGATCCTTTAGTGTCAAAAACATTCAGGGAGGTGAGCAGAGTCTTGGAAAATTTAGGGTGGCATTTAAATCTCAAAAAATCCAGACTCAGAGACAGGAATGCAGTCTCCCAGAGGAGAAAAAAGAAAAGATCATAAGCCTTATCTCATCAGTAGTGGTAAATCCAGTAATGTCCCTCAGAAAGGCAATGTCTCTGCTGGGTTCTCTGACCGCCTGTATCCCAGCAGTGAAATGGGTTCCATACACGGGAATTAAAGTGGTGTCCTGGAAACGAAGTGGCCTTGCAGGGACGGTTGGAGGGCAAGCTGACTCTTCCTGGGACAGTGCTCCACTCTCCCCTGTAGTGGCTAGGAATAAATTAATCACCAAGGGGGTTAACCTGGGTAAACAATGTATCCAAGGTGGTTACTACGGATGCCAGCCCCAGAAGATGGGGAACCCACCTAGATGATTTGATGCAAGTAACTTGGTCGGAGGAAGTAAAGTTAGTCTCCTCAAACGGCTGGGAGCTCCTGGCGGTAAAGCGGGTATTAAACCTTTTTTGCAGGGTCACGATGTGAGGGTGCTCAACGACAACCGTGTTACAGTTGCCTACATAAACCATCAAGGGGGTACTCGCTCTCATCCACTAAAGTTAATTGCAAACCAGATATTTACAATAGCAGAAGAGCACTTCCTTTCATTATCAGCCCTGCATATCAGAGGAAAGAAAATTGCAAGGTAGACTTCCTGAGCCGCAGGCAGCTATGCCAGGGAGAGTGGCCTTTAAAGAAGACAGTGTTCGATCAGATTGTGGACAAGTGGGGTCTCCCATAGCTAGATTTTTTTTGCCGCCAAGGAGAACAGGAAGATCCCAAAATTTTGCACTTGAGACCCGAGAGAACCCTTACAAGGTGGATGACTACAAAATGAAGTGGACCCTCGGGCTACTCTATGCATTTCCCCCGGTGTGTCTCATTCCGTCAGTCCTAAATGAAGATCATGGAGGCCGAAGCAAGAATTATCTTCATAGCTCCCTTTTGGCCAAAAAGAGACCATGGTTCTTTTGGCTGAGAGCGATGTGAGTCTCTGATCTGTGGGTTCTCCCAGAGGACCAGGATCTTCTGTGCCAAGGACCTTTTCTTCATCTTCAATGTCCGGGCAGCATTTAAAAGCCTGTAAGTTGAGGTCGATTCTAGAGAAAAAGGTGTTTTCTGCTAGAGTAGTTTCTACCCTACTTAGTAGTAGAAAGTTGGTAACCACAATAATCTATGAAGAACCTGGAAGAAATTCTCATCCTCTATGGGGGCGGATCCGGAGGAGGAGGGGGGTAATACCTTTAGCATCTATCCTGGAGTTCCTTCAGAAGGGGTTAGAGCTCAGTCTTTCGGTCAGCACCCATAAGGTTCAGGTTGAATACTATTTGCGTAAAAAAATGCACAATAATGTGCAATATATCCCATAGGGAAATAACCAATTCCAAATATGACATAGAATAGAGAAGAATACGGAGTAACTAGGTTAACAAGATATCTTATTGTATAAATACATATAACAAGTCATATAAGAAAAGTGCACCAAAGACGAAACAAACCAGCAGTGCCAACAGAAAGACATAATGAATAGTATGTCACTAATACTACAGTGGAAGCAGCCCTATGTCTTATCAGTAACTGAAGTCCATATAGCTAAGTACATGATATAAATGAAGGCATAGCTCACCACAGGTGAAAAAGGACTGTTAGAGGCACTGGACCAGATAGTAGAACACCAACACGCATTTCACATATTAATCACAGCTTTCTCAAGGGGATGCAGTAGTGATGCGAGCAAGGACCTTTTTATTTAATTGGCGTCCAGTTAGGTGAACGGTCAGGTGGTCCGAAAGGACCAATAAAATGGCTTCAATGGCGAGTGCACGCCACACCCAGTCAAGCGTAAGCACGCATGCGCAGGTTTACGAACAAGTCATGACTCCCAGGAATACGCAGGAGGCATGTAGACGCCATACCGCACGCGGAACAAGGCTGCCATGTACCGCCATAATAAGATGTAAATGCGGTCCCAGCATAAGTACCAAGTGGTCTATGGACAAAATATATCCCCCGCCATGGTGAGAAATAAAGTCACATAATTACATAGTGAGAAATAATCATACAGCATTAAGTATAACCTCACAAATAAGCTGTATGGTAGAGGTATTCCAATCACCATTCGGGATCACATCAGATGGAGAAACTTAAAAGTTTGATGGTGGTACCAGAGGATGGTCATGGATGGTCATGGCTGTAGTGATTAAATAGAAACAAAAACAATGGTGAGAAATAATAAAACAAAAACATAAATTAAAAATCCGGAATAGGTTAGTGGGTAGGACCGGAAAGGAAAAGGGAGCAGAGATGGGCTAGAAATATTTTTCTACAAGAAAGAGGCAAAACTAAGTTTCTCATTTAGACCCTTAGGAGTCATAGTATCGAGTCTCACAATCTAATGTGTTTCACGCTGGGCTAAAAGTTTTTTGTTATTACCCCCTCCGATCCCCATATGTATGCTATCAATGCTCCAAACCTTAAGTGATCTTGAATTACAATATTACAATTATGGTAAGCCTTAAAGTCGCGGGGATTGTTTTTTAATTTTTTTTTTTAGGTCAGAGGGGTCGGCCAGATGTCCCGAACGTGCTCCCGCAACCGTACACAGAGCTCCCTGGTGTCAGTCCAACATATATCAAGAAGCAACTGAACCTGGCATAGTATATTACATTAATAGTACTAAATGATATATGTTGCCTGATCTGGAAATGTTTGGAGCCATCTGAAGAGTCAGATGTGGAGCAATGAAAGACAGTGGCCGCACTGAAAGGAACCCAAGGAGGGACCCTTGGAGCCAAATTGATTTGTGCGAACTGGAATTTTTTTTAATTTCCTGGACAGTAATAACTTAGCGGGTAATAAGTGGGTCGCTAGGTTTATGAAGGCCTGTAGCAGAGCTAGATCAATCCCTTCCTGTTAAGCCTCTCCCTGGGACTTGAATGAAGTCTTAACAGCATTGACAGAAAGACCCTTTGAACCCTTGCATTCTGCCTCAGACAGGATAGTCTTGCTAAAAACATCCCTGTTAGTAGCCCTAACATTGGCCCGCAGAATAAGTGACATCCAAGCCTTGTCAGCAGGTCCCCCGTTCATTCAGGTTCTGTAGGATAGGGTAGTTTTGAGGTTAGACCCAGGATATATACCTAAAGTAGTTAGTACTTACTGAAGATAGTGTTATGCTATTGAAACGTGTTGTGGAGATCTAACGGTTAATAAAGGTTTGTTAACCAGATTGCTGTCCCTACATTTATCCCTCATTTCAGCGCTCCACAGACTGCTACAACTTTTTTTCCTTACACAGGAAAATTGGAGAACAAAGCCATAGATTGATATATAAATATTTATTAATAATAAACAACATGAATTTAATAAATAATGCCAATAATAACCAATAACATCAATGAATACATAGCAAAACGAAAGGTTTGGAATGGTATGCGTGATGGTATAAGATGTAATATACAACTATGGTACACATAGCACGAGTATGGTGGAATAAGGCTTTTCTCGAAAAATACATAGCTAATGGCTTTATCCCACGAGGCCTTAGAATTCAAGTTTTTCCCTCTTTTCCCATTGAAAATGAGGACTTTTCTAAAGCATGGGAGGGGGCAGCTTCAGCATGCTCCAAGACGTTCTTGGAACTACTGATCCAACTAAATGAGATAACCATTAGGGAGATAGATGTTGATCTTAAAAGTGTTGAGGAAAATATCAACAAACAACTGACAGGAGATAAGGTTACACAGTTGAAAACTGAAATTGATGTAGAGCAGACTAAGTGGGAAAAGGAAATACTGGATATTAAGTCCCGGAAATTTCAGAGGGACCAAGGTGATTTCCAAAATGGTCATGTGTATAGGTGGAAACAGAAGAATAGTGGACATCCCCAATCCTTTTTCCGACGCCGCTCTGCTTCGATGTCCTCTATGTCATCGGTTGAAGACAAGAGCCATGGCTCGGATGTTTCTAAGAATTCATGGGGTAGAAAAGAATATATGAGAATGCATAGACCTAAATGGGGAGGAAATAAAAACACAAAACGCAAAATCCCCACTTCATCCCCAGTTGACAAGAAACCACGAACCAACACATTGGAGGTGATTAACTTGTCCACTCATACGCTTACAAGTACACAAAAAGAGGTTTTGAGTTTGGGACTCACGTTTTCTCCAACTAACAATTTTGATTTCTTTTCAGCACTGAAAGATCTACATCTTTTCTCCGGAAGTTAGTTCTACATAAGCTGCATTCTAAAAATAATCCTGGTTTTGACAATGCTACTACTGCTGAGCGGCAAGCTATCGCCATACTAGAAGAATTGGAACATGAAGCCAATCCATCATGTGAAGGTACCTCACGTCCCCTGTTCTGTCTAAATCCACCACTTTTCCCCCCTTTGTCTCTGTGTCCTCAAATTGAAATATTCACAAAATTAGTGATGGAGGACTTTCGGTGTATTAAAAATCAAAAGTACAAAAATAATCTAACATTTACACAACGCAAAGCATTACAAGATCTTCAAAAACTAGATGACGTTGTATTTAAACCAGCCGACAAAGGGGGGAATGTGGTGGTGTGGCCAGTAACGGGGTACGAAAATGAAGCATTTAAACAGTTAAGAGATATAGATACTTATACTCAGCTCTCTTGTAATCCCTTTTGTCATTCCAAATAGAATTGACTTCCATCCTTGAGATAGCCTTTGAGAGAGGCATTATTAATAAAAAAAGTTCTCGAGGGTCTTCTCATTAAGTCTCCTGTAGTTCCGACCTTCTACCTTCTGCCCAAGATCCATAAAGATCCTGTCTTGCCTCCGGGGCGTCCTATTGTCTCTGGCATCGGAGGGCTGTGCGATCCCATCTGTACTTTTATTGAACATTATTTACAACCACAGGTTGAGACGCTTCCCTCCTTTGTCAGAGACACTACGGACGTCCTGAGACGTTTGGATGGTCTTTACATGGAACCCAATGCCCTGATGGTGGTGGCCGATGTGGAATCATTATATACGTGTATACATCATACACAGGGTCTTGCAGCTACGCAATTTTATCTGGAAGCCAGTAATTTGGATCCAGATTTACGTGAGTTGGTATTGGATTTGTTGCGGTTCATTCTCACAAATAATTTCTTTACCTTTAAAAACCGTTTCTATTTACAGAAGCGCGGTACCGCCATGGGGGCGGCCTGTGCGCCCTCCTATGCAAACCTCTTTCTCGGTTTTTTGGGAGAGGGGTTTTCTATTGGATGGCGCAGAGGCCGCCTCTCACATCTCAGGGTGGTACCGGTATATAGATGATATTCTTTTTTTATGGCATGGCTCCATAGATGAATTAAATGACTTTATGGAGAGTCTGAACCGCAACGACTCCAATATTAAGCTCACCTACTCATACGACAAGTCTTGAGTTACCTTTTTGGATCTTGAGATTAGAGTCGGTACTGATGGGTCCCTTGAAACAGACTTATTCCGCAAGTCTACGTCTGTTAATTCTCTTCTGCACGCTTCATCATCGCATCCGGCCTCCACCATCAGGGCAATACCGACGGGCCAGTTTCTCTGCTTTTTGACAAGCAGGCTGTGGATCTTGGGCAGAGGTTCAGGGATCGGGGCTATAGCAATCGTTCCATTAAGAGGGGTTACTTGAGAGCTAGGAATACTAGGCGTGGTAATCTGCTTGGCAGTGGTCGCAAGAAATCTAATCAGGCAGAGGGGGTCATAAGATTTATTTCGACCTATAATCAGCAATGGGGTAAAATGCGAAACATACTTACCAAACATTGGCCGATCCTCATGACCGACCCTCAGCTCCAACAACGTCTCCCATCTTTTCCTCAAATGACGGCCAAAAGGAGTAGAAACCTCAAAGATACATTGGTGTCAAGTCATTATGTGGCGAAACCCCAACCCATGTTCAATGTGAGGGAGAGGGTTACAGGATTCTATCCATGTGGGAAATGTCGTGCATGCCGTAACCATACAAGGGCTACGTCCTTCGCGTCATCGGACGGCCTCAGGATGTTCACAATTAGAGACTATATCACGTGTTCTACAACACATGTGGTATACTACGCTAGTTGTACATGTAATCTTATATACGTGGGTTTGACCACTAGGGAGTTACGCGTTAGAACACGCGAACACGTTAGGGACATTGAGGCCGCCCGGGATGTGGAGGACGTGGCGTCCCTTAAAACAATACCACGTCACTTCAGACTCAAGCACAACTGCAGATCTGATGACCTTAGAATTAAAGGTATTGATCACGTCAATCTTGGTATTCGCGGTGGCGATAGCAGTCACGTATTGGCACAAAGAGAGTGTCGTTGGATTGTGACACTCAATACAATGACACCAAGAGGTCTTAATGAACAGCTGAGTTTTGCACCATTTCTCTAGTAATTCTCCGCATCCGTGACTTTTTCATTTATTGTTTTTATTCTTTTTTACTCACTATATATATTTTTTGTCTTTCTTGTCTAGTGACTGAACCATTGGAATGAAATGAGTCTGTTTCTGACCGCTTGCTCTATTCCCCCTTGAAGAACATTGGAAGATATAGGCACTTAATATTATATGTGAAGATTTACATTATCCCATCCTAATCGGGCGTTTGGTGTTTAGAGGAATTATGTAACTGCTGTTATAATGTGTTGCTATGATAAATTATGTATTGTTGTTTCGGCAATTCTATGCTACTTTGGTATTTTAATGGTGTATCGCTCTGTGCATTGACATCGTTGTTTTGCCGCAATATTCCTCATTTGTGATGGATGATGTTTTGCATTATGTTTTGTTATACAACATTGTATTAGTGTCTTAATACTTTTTATCTGTGTATTTTTGCACCTGACCTTTTCCTCTAATCCCATATAATGCTCATGGGTTAAATCTGTGGTTATTAAATTTGCGTCTTCATATTAATAATTACCTCCGGTTTTAGACACCACTTCGGGAGATAAATAGGCTATTTATTATTATTTTTTGATATCCTGCGCTGCTGTGGGCAGTTTCTGCCCTCATCGGCGATGTCCTCACATTATCTTTTTACCTGACTGCGCATGTCGTTACCCTGACTCCGCCTCCATTGTCTCCCGCGGCGTCTCTGGGTCCGGTCACGCTCCACCTACGTCATAGGGGTGCACCCGTGGAGCGTGGCGGCTTGGCGACGCCGCCGGATGTGTATGGACACGCTGTCCACATGTGCCGGTTCTTTCCTAATCAGACAGCGGGTATTTAGCATGCAGGGATGAGCGCTTTATTAGACATCGGCCCCCCGAAGAAGCCAGTGCGAAACGCGCGTCGGGGCGCGTCTCTGTGGTGCATTATCAGTATGGGTGAGTCTTATTATTGATTACTGCAGCATTTGGCACCTTTCTTTATAGTCCTGAGAGTGGGATTCCGGACCCACTCTCTACAGTCATGGCCAAAAGTTTTGAGAATGACACAAATATTAATTTTTACAAAGTCTACTGCTTCACTTTTTCTAATGGCAATTTGCATATACTCCAGAATGTTATAAAGAGCGATCAGCTTAACAGCAATTACTTGCAAAGTCAATATTTGGCTAGAAAATGAACTTTATCCCCAAAACACATTTCAACATCATTGCAGCCCTGCCTTAAAAGGACCAGCTAACCTCTTTTCAGTGATTGCTCCATTAACACAGGTGTGGGTGTTGATGAGGACATGGCTGGAGATCAATCTGTCATGATTAAGTAAGAATGACACCACTGGACACTTTAAAAGGAGGCTGGTGCTTGGCATCATTGTTTCTCTTCTGTTAACCATGGTTATCTCTAAAGAAACACGTGCAGTCATCATTGCAATGCACAAAAATGGCCTAACAGGGAAGAGTATCGCAGCTAGAAAGATTGCACCTCAGTCAACAATCTATCGCATCATCAGGAACTTCAAGGAGAGAGGTTCCATTGTTGCCAAAAAGGCTTCAGGACGCCCAAGAAAGACCAGCAAGCGCCAGGACCGTCTCTTAAAAGTGTTTCAGCTGCGGGATCGGGTCTACCAGCAGTGCAGAGCTTGCTCAGGAATAGCAGCAGGCAGGTGTGAGTGCATCTGCACGCACTGTGAGGCGGAGACTCTTGGAGCAAGGCTTGGTCTCAAGGAGGGCAGCAAAGAAGCCACTTCTCTCCAGAAAAAACATCATGGACAGACTGATATTCTGCAAAATGTACAGGCAGTGGACTGCTGAGGACTGGGGTAAAGTTATTTTCTCTGATGAATCCCCTTTTCGATTGTTTGGGACATCAGGAAAACGCCTCATTCGGAGAAGACAAGGTGAGCGCTACCACCAGTCTTGTCTCATGCCAACTGTTAAGCATCCTGAAACCATTCATGTGTGGGGTTGCTTCTCAGCCAAGGGAATCGGCTCTCTCACAGTCTTGCCTAAAAACACAGCCATGAATAAAGAATGGTACCAGAATGTCCTCCAAGAGCAACTTCTCCCAACCCTCCAAGAGCAGTTTGGCGATCAACAATGCCTTTTCCAGCATGATGGAGCACCTTGCCATAAAGCAAAAGGTGATAACTAAATGGCTCAGGGAACAAAACATAGAGATTTTGGGTCCATGGCCTGGAAACTCCCCAGATCTTAATCCCATTGAGAACTTGTGGTCAATCATCAAGAGATGGGTGGACAAACAAAAACCCAAAAATTCTGACAAAATTAAAGCATTGATTGTGCAAGAATGGACTGCTATCAGTCAGGATTTGGTCCAGAAGTTGATTGAGAGCATGCCAGGGAGAATTGCAGAGGTCCTGAAGAAGAAGGGTCAACACTGCAAATATTGACTTGCTGCATTAACTCATTCTAACTGTCAATATAAGCTTTTGTTACTCATATGTTTGCAATTATTATATTTCTGTCTGTGATAAAAACATCTGTCAAACACACATAAAAACCAGAGGGCAGCAGATCATGTGAAAATATAATATTTGTGTCATTCTCAAAACTTTTGGCCATGACTGTATATGTGCACTTGCGATCACTACAATTGGTGCCAGGGATATATATCTCTTTTGCTGCATTTTGATTGTTTTTACTTCATTGTGGCACATTTCTTTACTTATTTACATTTCCTTTGTATATGTGCCACTTTCACCCTTCTCCTATGTGTACCATAGTTGTATATTACATCTTATACCATCACGCATACCATTCCAAACCTTTCGTTTTGCCATGTATTCATTGATGTTATTGGTTATTATTGGCATTATTTATTAAATTCATGTTGTTTATTATTAATAAATATTTATATATCAATCTATGGCTTTGTTCTCCAATTTTCCTGTGTATTCATATGTATACAGTGGAGTGCTATAGGGCATTTGCCCACATTGTGTAGTCTTTTGTTAGACCACCATTTTTGCCATGTATATTTAAATTTCTGGTCTGCGATTATGTTTTTCAAACTTTTTTTCCTTCACAAAATTCCATAGGTCACAGGAGATTTTATTACCATCATTCTGCTCTAACCTTAGGAACCCTAAAGAAGAAAAATTACATACCTTAGATGTTAACTTCAGTATTTAGCAGTAACGGAACCATGGAGGGAACAAAGGGCCCTTTTTGTATCATTCCAGGGGTTTTAAGGTGTCCAAGAGGACCTTAGCTAGATGAATCAGAAAGGCTATTAAGTTAGTGCAGGTAGGGCCATCCCAGAAGGTCTGAAGGCCCATTCCACAAGAGCCGTGTCGGCATCCTGGGAAGAGAAGGCGGATGTTTCCATCGACCAGATCTGTAAGGCAGCTACATGGTCCTCTCTGTCCACCTTTAATAAGCACTATAGACTGGATCTGTCTGCTTCCTCTGACCTCACATTTTGGAGAAGAGTTCTACAGGCGGTGGTCCCTCTTTAAGATACGAGTAATTCTCTCGTGGTGCCGTCATGGGTGAATGAAAAACTTATATTACTTAATGGTAATGTGTTTTTTTCGTAACCATGACGGCACCCTTATATTCCCTCCCTTTTGCCGACTTAATCATTTTGTTTTTATTCACCCTTTTGGTGTTTGGGGAAGTTAAGAATGAATAGGGATATAATATTATATATATATATATATATACACAGTAGGTGTGTACACTAACCTGGGAGTTTCCTCTCGTGCTCTGTAAACCAACTTGTGCGGAGAGAGGAGCGGCCCTTTTTATCTTGAAAGTTTCCTGTCCTTGAGGGGCAGATCCCCTCTCGTGGTGCCGTCATAGGTTACGAAAAAATGCATTACCGGTAAGTAATATACGTATTTTGGCGAAGATCAACTGCAGATTTTGCCATAAATATGACTAGTATGTATAATTAAATGGGTTGTCCTACAAAGTCCATTTTTAACCCCTCTCTGACATCTGACGTACTATCCCGTCCATAAAACCCGTGACAAACTGACCATGGACGGGATAGTACGTCATAGCGATTAGCTGCGCTCCCGGGGGGAGCGCAGCTAATCGCCGCCGGGTGTCAGCTGATTATCACAGCTGACACCCGGGACTGTGTGCCAGGAGCGGTCACGGACCGCTCCCGGCACATTAACCCCTTGCACACCGCGATCAAACATGATCACGGTGTACTGGGGGCACAGGGGAGCATCGCGCAGGGAGGGGGCTCCCAGCGCGCCCCCCTGAGACCCTCAGAACAGCGCGATGTGATCGCGCTGTTCTGAGGGCTTCCTCCCTCCCAGGACCGGATCCAAGATGGCGCCGGGGTCCTGGAGGGAGGCGGCTTCCTCAGTGCCTGCCGAGAGCAGGCACTGAGAAGCCTGCAGCGCTGCCTGTGAGATCGCTGGTCTCACAGAGTGCTGTGCGCACACTGTGAGACCAGCGATCTGACATTTTACAGTGATGTCCCACCCTGGGACAATGTAAAAAAGTAAAAAAAATAAAAATAAACGTGTAAAAAAAAAATTCCAAAATAAATAAAAAAAAAAAAAAAATATTCCCCAATAAATTCATTTCTTCCTGTAAATAAAAAAAATAAAACAATAAAAGTACACATATTTGGTATCGCCGCGTCCGTAACGACTGTCCCACTAGTTAACCCCTTTTGTGAACCCCTTAAAAAATAAAAAATAAAAACAAAGCAAAAAATCAGTGCTTTATCATAATACCGCTGAACAAAAAGTGGAATAACACGCGATCAAAAAGACGTATAGAAATAAACATGGTACCGCTGAAAACGTCATCTTGTCCCGCAAAAAACGAGCCATCATACAGCATCATCAGCGAAAAAATAAAAAAGTTATAGCTCGCAGAATAAAGCGATGCAAAAATAATTATTTTTTATATAAAATTGTTTTTATTCTATAAAAGCGCCAAAACATAAAAAAAATGATATAAATGAGGTATCGCTGTAATCGTACTGACCCGAAGAATAAAACTGCTTTATCAATTTTACCACACGCGGAACGGTATAAACGCCTCCCCCAAAGGAAATTCATGAATTGCTGATTTTTGTTCATTCTAACCTCCCAAAAATCGAAATAAAAAGCGATCAAAAAATGTCACGTGCTCAAAAATGGTACCAATAAAAACGTCAACTCGTAACGCAAAAAATAAGACCTCACATGACTCTGTGGGCCAAAATATGCAAAAATTATAGCTCTCAAAATGTGGCGATGCAAAAAACTATTTTTTGCAATAAAAAGCGTCTTTTAGCGTGACAGCTGCCAATCATAGAAACCCGCTATAAATAGTAAATCAAACCCCGCTTTATCACCCCCTTAGTTAGGGAAAAATAATAAAATTAAAAAAATGTATTTATTTCCATTTTCCCATTAGGGTTATGGTTAAGGTTAGGGTTGCGGCTAAAGTTAGGGTTAGGGTTGGCGCTAAAGTTAGTATTAGGGTTATGGTTGGGATTAGGGATAGGGATGTGTTAGGGTTAGGTTTGTGGTTAGGGTTGGGACTAGGGTTAGGGGTGTGTTGGGGTTAGGGTTGGAGTTAGAATTGGGGGGGTTTCCGCTGTTTAGGCACATCAGGGACATGACGTCTGATCTCAATTCCAGCCAATTCTGCGCTGAAAAAGTCAAACGGTGCTCCTTCCCTTCTGACCTCTGCCATGAGCCCAAACAGTAGTTTACTCCCACATGGGGTATCAGCGTACTCTGGACCCTAAGAGTTATTGTGCAATTTGTCCTATTTCTTCTGTTACCTTGGGAAAATAAAAAACTGGGGGCAAAAATATCATTTTTTTTAAAAAAAAAAATGATTTTTTTTGTTTTTACGGCTGTACGTTATAAACTTCTGTGAAGCACTTAGGGCTTCATAGCGCTCACCACACATCTCGATAAGTTCCTTATAGGGTCTATTTTCCAAAATGGGGTCACTTGTGGGGGGTTTCCACTGTTTAGGCGCATCAGGGGCTCTCCAAATGCGACATGACGCCCCCAGACCATTCCATCAAATTCTACAATCCAAAACGTCACTACTTCCCTTCCGAGCCCCAACGTGTACCCATACAGTAGTTTTCTCCCACATATTGGGTATCCGCGTACTCAGGAAAAATTGGACAACAACTTTTGGGGTCCAATTTCTCCTGTTACCCTTGTGAAAATAAAATATTGGGGGCGAAAAAAAATAATTTTTGTAAAAAAAAAATATTTTTTATTTTTACGGCTATACATTATAAACTTCTGTGAAGCACTTCAGGGTTCAAAGTGCTCACCACACATCTAGATAAGTTCCTTGTGGGGTCTATTTTCCAAAATGGGGTCACTTGTGGGGGGTTTCCATTGTTTAGGCCCATCAGGGGCTCTCCAAATGCGACATGACGCCCCCAGAGCATTCCATCAAAGTCTGCAATCCAAAACATCACTACTTCCCTTCCGAGCCCCAACGTGTACACATACAGTAGTTTTCTCCCACATATTGGGTATCAGCGTACTCAGGACAAATTGGACAACAACTTTTGGGGTCCAATTTCTCCTGTTACCCTTGTGAAAATAAAATATTGGGGACGAAAAAAAATTATTTTTGTAAAAAAAAAAAAAATTTCATTTTACGGCTGTACGTTATAAACTTCTGTGAAGCACTTGGGGGTTCAAAGTGCTCACCACACATCTAGATAAGTTCCTTGAGGGGTCTAGATTCCAAAATGGTGTCATTTGTGGGGGGTTTCCACTGTTTAGGCAGATCAGGAGCTCTCCAAACACGACATGGCATCCAGCCAATTCTGCGTTGAAAAAGTCAAACGGCACTCCTTCCCTTCCAAACTCTGCCATGCACCCAAACAGTGGTTTACCCCCACATATGGGGTATCAGCGTACTCAGGACAAATTGCACAATAACGTTTGGAGTCTTGTTACCCTTGGGAAAATAAAAATTGGGGTGAAAAGATCATTTTTTTGAAAAAAAGACGGATTTTGGTAAGACCTTACCTGTAAAATCCTTTTCAGCGAAGGAAGGAAGGGAGACACACTAGTCATTACTAGTGGGTAGGCGGAGCCCACATAGGATAGAAACACCTCAGATTAAAAAAGTGTTGACCGGCCCCTCCAGCTAGGGCTCCTCCTACTCCAGCTCTCCAGTCGTACACAAGCTAAGGAAGAGCAAATATCACCAGCGGAGCAACATAACCCCTTCTGAAGGACTTCAGAGAGAAAAACAAGGAGACAGGTTATGCATATAACAGGAAAAAACCACACAGTCCCAGGTACTACTCACTGAACCTGACCACTGCGATGAGCTGGCAATGCTGGAACAGAGCTTTAGCGCGCCGACCTCAGCCCAGATAATCGCTATCAGAGAAGGGTCACGCCGCATCTGAAAACACAACAACACACTTCTGCCATGGGAGGGAGCTGTGTCTCCCTTCCTTCCTTCTCTGAAAAGGATTTTACAGGTAAGTTCTTACCAAAATCCGTCTTTCAGCAGCAGATTGGAAGGAAGGGAGACACACTAGTCATTACTAGTGGGACGTCCCAAAGCAGTCCAGAAATTAAGGGTGGGAAAAAAAACCCAAAAAAGGCAGATCCCAACAACCTAGGTAAATGCGCAACTAGCGCTAAACACAAGTTAACGAGAACTTTAAACTACAGCCGCCTGCAGGACCCTTCGTCCTAAGGCCGCATCAGCGGAAGCACTAACGTCCACCTTATAAAATTTTGTAAACGTGTGGACAGAGCGCCAGGTCGCCGCCCGGCAGAGCTGAGCTGCCGAGGCCCCTTGATGAAAGGCCCACGATGAACCCACAGCCCTCGTGGAGTGAGCTCGAATCTTAACCGGGCAAGGTTCGCCCTTAAGTCGGTAAGCCTCTAAAATGGCCGACCGAATCCAACGAGCTATAGAGTCCTTGGAAGCTCGTTGACCACGCCGACGACCTGCTGGAATCACAAACAGAGAGTCCGACTTCCGAAAACTTTGAGTAATAGACAAATAGAACTTCAAAGCCCGCACCAAATCCAATGTGTGCAAGGCCCGTTCCTTCGCATTCCTCGGCACCGGACAGAGCGAGGGCAACACAATATCCTGGTTAACATGAAATTGTGACACCACCTTAGGTAGAAAGTCGCCCCGTGTGCGAAGCACTACGCGATCCGGGTGAAACTCCAGGAAAGGAGGCGAGAAAGAAAGAGCCGCCAACTCAGAAACCCTTCTCAAAGAGGTGACCGCCACTAGGAAGGCAACCTTCCAAGAAAGCAAAGAAAGGTTAACAGAGTCCATAGGCTCAAAAGGCCCATGTTGAAGAGCCTCCAAAACAAGATTGAGCCGCCAAGGAGAAACAGGCGCCTTCCGCGGCGGAAACTGACGGGTTACTCCGCGAAAAAAGGAACGTACGTCCCTACGCGAGGCGATAGCCTTCCGAAACAGCAAGGACAGAGCAGAAACCTGACCCTTCAGAGTGCTAACTGCCAAACCCTTGTCCAGCCCGTACTGCAGAAAGGCCAACAAATTGGGGATGGAAAAAATCCTCGGGTTCCTTGAAGAATCCGAACACCACGAAAAGAAGGCTTCCCAAGTCTTGTGATAAATCCTAGTAGTAGCCGGACCTCTGGCAGCTCGCAGAGTGGCAATGACTTCGGCTGAAAAACCTTGACGGGTCAATATTTCGGTCTCAAGAGCCACCGCTACAGCCTTCGGGTCCTTGTACCTGGACATGAACGTTGGTAACTTGGCATTGAACCTGGATGCCATCAAATCCACTTGGGGAGTTCCCCAACGGGAGCACAGCAGTGCAAAAATTTCCGGATGAAGACTCCATTCTCCGGGGTCCATCTTCTCGCGACTGAGGAAGTCCGCCGTGATATTCTGAACTCCTGGAATATGAATCGCAGAGATGGCTGGTACCCTGGTCTCGGCCCATACCAGGATCCGAGACACCTCCACCATGAGCCTGGAACTCCTCGTCCCGCCCCGATGGTTGATATACGCGACCGCTGTCGCGTTGTCTGTCTGCACTCGGACTGGAAGACCGCTTAAAGGGACCGTCCAGTGTTGGAGGCAAAGGAAAATTTCCCTCAATTCCAGGATGTTGATCGGTAGGACAGACTCTTCCGAAGACCATATTCCCTGAATCCAGAGATCGTTCCAGACACCCCCCAGCCAGTCAGGCTGGCATCGGTGGTTATGACCGACCACCTCGGAGGGAGGAAGGACTTCCCCAGGGTTAACGCTTCCGGACGTAACCACCATCCTAGAGACTCTCGCACCCTGTGGGAGATGATGACACTGCAATCCAGCGAAGCCTGTGATCGATCCCAACTGCTCAGAATGAGCCTTTGGAGGGCCCTGGAATGAAACTGGGCAATCGGAAGTGCCTCCATGGACGCCACCATCAAACCCAGAAGGCGCATACACCTTCCAAGGGACATCGCTGTCGAAGACTTCATAACCTGCACATGTCGAAGGAGACATGCTTGCTTGTCTGGAGGCAGGGACACCACTGCTCGTACCGTGTCGAAATGCATCCCCAAAAACAGGATTGACTGCGACGGTTCCAGAGACGACTTCTCCCAATTGACCAGCCACCCGAAGTCCTCCAGGAGCTGAAGGGATAGATTGCGAGCCGTCACCGCCTCCTCCCTTGAGGACGCCACAATCAAAAGGTCGTCCAGGTAGGGAAGAATCGTAACCCCCTGTCTTCGAAGAATTGCCATGAGAGGCGCCAGAATTTTTGTAAAAACTCTGGGCGCTGAGGCCAAACCGAATGGCAGAGCCACAAACTGGTAATGTTCCTGACCTATGGCAAAACGGAGGAAGCGTTGGTGGGCCCTTCCGACGGGAACATGCAAATAAGCGTCGCGAATGTTGATTGACACCAAAAAATCGTTCTGCGACAGGGCCGCCACAACGGAGCGAAGCGACTCCATGCGGAATTTCCGGGTGCGGACATGCCGATTCAATCTTTTGAGATCCAGAATGGGGCGAAATTTGTCCTCCTTTTTGGGGACCACAAAGAGGTTGGAATAAAACCCTCTTCCCCGGTCCTCCGGCGGAACCGGTACCACCACACCCTTCTGCAGAAGGGAATCGACCTCTCGCAGTAGAGCGGCAAATAGCTCGGGCTCTGACGGAATGCGAGATTGGCAAAAACTGTCCGGGGGTCGAGAAGAAAATTCTATGAAGTAGCCTGCCGACACAACCCGCGTCACCCAGGCGTCCGGAACGCGAGAAACCCAAGTCGATTCGAATTGGAGCAGGCGACCCCCCACTCGAGAGCCCTCGAGTGAGACCCTGGTGTCAGTCCGCCTTAGCGGGCTTTTTGTCAGCTTCCCGCTTGTCTTGACGGAAACTTTGTTTCCAGGGAGTGCGGGATTTCTGAGGTCTTTTTTCCTGAAAAAGAGGGACGACCCGATCCCCAAGAGGGCTGACCGAACCGTCCCCTGGACCGAAAGGACCGCCGACCACTACCGGCACTAGGCCTGCCAGACGCAGAAGCCACAGCTCTTCGCTGCGATAAAGCCGCTTCTTTTGCCTTTGCAATCAGCTCTGTGAGGTCAGATCCAAATAACTGACCACCCTTGTAAGCTAAAGATAGCAAACCTTGCTTGGAAACCGCGTCCCGGTCCACTGTCTGAGCCACAGTGCTCTTCTGACTGTGACCGCCGAGGATTGCGCCCTGGAAAGCAGTGACGCAGTATCCAGACCTGCATCATAGCCTATCGGGCTGCATTCTCCAACAATTTGAGAAGGCCATCCACCTCGGATAACGGAGATCTATCTTGCCACGCCGTCCGTAGACGGTCCAACCAGCTCAGGGAAGCTTTACAAGCACACATGGATCCTAGCACTGCTCTGAATCCATGACCCGCGGCCTCGTAGATGGATTTCGCCGCCATCTCCGTTTTTCTGTCCAGCGGATCCTGCAGACTCGCCTTCCCTTTAACAGGAAGTAATGAGGATTTGCTAAGCTGGGATAAAGGGACATCCACTTCAGGAGAAGGAATCCAATTATCAATCAACTCCGTCGAGCACGGATACAGTGCCTCAAAAAACCGTGTCCCCTGAAAACGTTTATCTGGACACAGGCGCTCCTTCTCCACTGCCCCATTAAGCTCATCCAGAGATGGTAATGCCGATCGCGACCTATGCGACTCCTAAAACATCCGGGCCGACTTACCAGGACGTCTAGACAAAAAATATTCCAAAGCCATATTGCTATTCTAAATTTCATGTATTCCATATTGTCACGCTTTAGTATGCTTGAGTGCAGCCTTTTTTTGTATGTTTTACATGGGGTAGCTTCCCTTCGTTTGCACCTAGTTCACATTAGTCTGGATGTGCCAGTCAGGTTTTTTTGTCTATTGAATGTTAGCTTGCTGACCGAGCACTCCGCCCCCACCAGATGGTGATTTTAATTACACCAGGTCCCTACTTTACCCATAAATGCAGGCATTGCTGATAGAGGTGCATATTCACCCAGAAATTCAGATATCAGCCTAATAGAGGTATGTTCACATTAGGTCAGGGACTCACCAGTATTGAGACCACCTTGACGATGGTTGGTGGGCTTTAAATTGTTTGGCCAAATGTTTATACTAAGCGTCTCAAATTTTTCCTTATATTCCAAAGCCATATTGCTATTCTAAATTTCATGTATTCCATATTGTCATGCTTTAGTATGCTTGAGTGCAGCCTTTTTTTGTATGTTTTACATGGGGTAGCTTCCCTTGGTTTGCACCTAGTTCACATTAGTCTGAATGTGCCAGTCAGGTTTTTTTGTCTATTGAATGTTAGCTTGCTGACCGAGCACTCCGCCCCCACCAGGTGGTGATTTTAATTACACCAGGTCCCTACTTTACCCATAAATGCAGGCATTGCTGACAGAGGTGCATATTCACCCAGAAATTCAGATATCAGCCTAATAGAGGTATGTTCACATTAGGTCAGGGACGCACCAGTATTGAGCCAACCTTGACGATGGTTGGTGGGCTTTAAAATGTTTGGCCAAATGTTTATACTAAGCGTCTCAAATTTTTCCTTATATTCCAAAGCCATATTGCTATTCTAAATTTCATGTATTCCATATTGTCATGCTTTAGTATGCTTGAGTGCAGCCTTTTTTTGTATGTTTTACATGGGGTAGCTACCCTTGGTTTGCACCTAGTTCACATTAGTCTGGATGTGCCAGTCAGGTTTTTTTGTCTATTGAATGTTAGCTTGCTGACCGAGCACTCCGCCCCCACCAGGTGGTGATTTTAATTACACCAGGTCCCTACTTTACCCATAAATGCAGGCATTGCTGACAGAGGTGCATATTCACCCAGAAATTCAGATATCAGCCTAATAGAGGTATGTTCACATTAGGTCAGGGACTCACCAGTATTGAGACCACCTTGACGATGGTTGGTGGGCTTTAAAATGTTTGGCCAAATGTTTATACTAAGCGTCTCAAATTTTTCCTTATATTCCAAAGCCATATTGCTATTCTAAATTTCATGAATTCCATATTGTCATGCTTTAGTATGCTTGAGTGCAGCCTTTTTTTGTATGTTTTACCAGGACGTCTAGTTACCTCCTCCGGTAACTGTAACGCCTCCCTCATGGCTCCAATAAAAGCCTCTGTACGGCCCAAAAGAGAGGCAGAATGTCCCTGCCGATCCTCCTTATCCGAATCGGACAACTCCCCATCTGAACTTGAAGGGGAATCCTCCATATCAGAGATCTCTGAGTCGCTACGCGGGAAGGATGGCACCGGCCTGTGTCGCTTCCTGCTATGAGAGGATCTAGCTGACACCCAATAACCTAGAAGGTCAGACAGGCCATCAATAGAACGAGCGAGGGCATCCATTTTGGCATCACTGCAACCTCCGACCGCTGCGCTTGACGCCGTCGAGGTCTGCGTGTCAGATACGCGAGACTGATCCTGTAGCGGATCTGGGAAACGGTCCGCACCTCCTGGACCCTGATCAGACATGCCCTCACACAGTATATGGCAGGTCAAACCTGTCAGTAACCAGAAAAAGTGTGGTTTCTTAAAGGGATGAAACAAAAAAGCTGAAGGGTTAAAGCTCTTAAAGGGGAGAGCTACCCCAGCTGTCCCTCAATTTAAAATATCAGCAGAATATGTCAGCAGCAATAATTAACCCTTTATGTTCTGATCCATACTGGAATAGAACCTACGGCGGGTAGTTGCTGGATTCTTGACCGCTGAAAGGGTTAACCGCCTAATAGGGGTTAATGTCGCAGACTCCCCACAACCTCTTGAAAAGGGTGTGCGAGCCCCAGACAAAAAAAGGTCTCTATATGAGACCGCAGCTGCAGGATAGCGCAATCTGCCATTTGTTAAACAGAAAGATGTCCTGCGCTGTGGGGATGAAGGAGTTAAGCTTCTGCCCTGACAGGCAGAAGCGACTCACCCAGCTGGCCGCGGTGCTGTTCCTTCGGTTAGTTCGGGAGGAGCGGAGAATGAGGAGCCCGGGAAGCCTAGTAATGGCCGCTGCGCTGTGAGGAGAGAAGCCGGAAGAGAAGGTACAGGCAAAATCGCGCGCTCAGAGCGCTTCCTGTACGAGAAGACCGGGAAGGCGCGAAGCCACGCCCCCGCCATCTTCAAAAAAATGCGCGCGAACTCCTCTGCTCTCCCATGTCCTGCAGGCATCCGCCTGCGGACAAAAAACACAGTCACCAACATGTTACATGTAGCAGCCGCTGAAGCACTCACATACATTAAAAATGCGGAGTACTCACCCAGCTGAGCGCCACAGGGACCCCCAGGGATTTGTGGCGCTGTGCCCATCGCTTCCCCCCAGGGCGGGGAACGCAGTGACCACAGAAGCGCGGTTTGCGTCCCCGCCAGGGAAGCAACCCTCATCCCCCAGGGCCGGCAGGGTTCTGCAGGGACCACCTTAAAGGGTAATACAGATCCGCCAAGGGAGGGGTGGAGGTCCAGCAGCGCTGAGACCCCTGAGACCTTTCAAGTCTCTTTTCCGATAAAAAATAAAAAATCTTCTGAGGAGCTGCTTCAGCAGCGACTATCCTCTGAGACCTCAAATTTTAGACTGGAGAGCTGGAGTAGAGGAGCCCTAGCTGGAGGGGCCGGTCAACACTTTTTTAATCTGAGGTGTTTCTATCCTATGTGGGCTCCGCCTACCCACTAGTAATGACTAGTGTGTCTCCCTTCCTTCCAATCTGCTGCTGAAATATGATTCTTTAATTTTACGGCTCTACGTTATAAACTTGTGTGAAGCACTTGGGGGTTCAAATTGCTCACCAAATATCTAGATAAGTTCCTTAGGGGGTCTAGTTTCCCAAATGGAGTCACTTGTGGGGGGTTTCCACTGTTTAGGCACATCAGGGGCTCTCCAAATGCAACATGGCGTCCAATCTCAATTCCAGCCAATTTTGGTTGGAAAAAGTCAAATGGTGCTCCTTCCATTCCGGACTCTGTCGTGCGCCCAAACAGTGGTTCCCCCTCACATATCGGGTATCAGCGTACTCAGGACAAATTGGACAACAACTTTTGTGGTCCAATTTCTCCTGTTACCATTGAGAAAATAAAAAAATAGTGACTAAAAATAATTTTTGTGGGAAAAAATAGGATTTTTTATTTTCATGCCCAGGCATTATAAACTTGTGTGAAGCACTTGGGGGTTCAAAGTGCTCACCAAAGCTCTAGATAAGTTCCTTAGGGGTCTAGTTTCCAAAATGTGGTCACTTGTGGAGGGTTTCTACTGTTTAGGCTCATCTGGGGCACTGCAAACGGAACATGACCCCCATCAACGTCTGCATTCCAAAACGTTACTACTTCCTTTCCAAGCCCTGCCGTACGCCCAAACAGTTCCCCCCCCCACATATTGGGTATCAGCGTACTCAGGACAAATTGGCCAACAACTTTTGGGGTCCAATTTCCTTGGGAAAAATCTAAAATTTGGGACTAAAAAATCATTTTTGTGGAAAATTGTTTCTTTTTTTTTTTTCACACCCAGGCATTATAAACTTTTGTGAAACACTTGGGGGTTCAAAGTGCTCACAACAGATCTAGATAAGTTCCTTAGGGGGTCTAGTTTCCAAAATGGTGTCACTTGTGGGGAGTTTCCACTGTTTAGGCGCATCAGGGGCTCTCCAAACACGACATGGCATCCAATCTCAATTCCAGCCAATTTTAGTTTGAAAAAGTCAAACGGCGCTACTTCCCTTATGAGCTCTGCTGTGCGCACAGACAGTGTTTTTTCCCCACTTATGGGGTATTGGCGTACTCAGGAGAAATTGCACAACAACTTTATCTGTCCATTTTCTCCTTTTACCCTTGTGAAAATAAAAAAAAAGTTTGTAAAAGATCATTTTTGTGGCTAAAAAGTTAAATATTCATTTTTTCCTTCCACGTTGCTTCAGCTCCTGTGAAGCACCTGAAGGGTTAATAAACTTCTTGAATGTGGTTTTGAGTGCCTTGAGGGGTGCAGTTTTTAGAATAGTGTCACTTTTGGGTATTTTCTGCTATATAGACCCCTCAAAGTGACTTCAAATATGAGGTGGTCCCTAAAAAAATGGCTTTGTAAATTTTGTTGTAAAAATGAGAAATCGCTGGTCAACTTTTAACCCTTATAATTTCCTAAGAAAACAAAAATTTGATTCCAAAATTGTGCTGATGTAAAGTAGACATGTGGGAAATGTTATTTCTTAAATATTTTGTGTGACATATTTCTCTGTTTTAAGGGAATAAAAATTCAAAGTTTGAAAATTGCAAAATGTTCAAAATTTTCGCCATATTTGCATTTTTTTCAAAAATAAACGCAAGTTATATCGAAGAAATTTTACCAATAACGTGAAGTACATTATGTCACGAGAAAACAATCTCAGAATCGCGCAGATCCGTTGAAGCGTTCCAGAGTTATAACCTCATAAAGAGACAGTGGTCAGAATTGTAAAAATTGGCCCGGTCATTAACGTGCAAACCACCCTTGGGGGTGAAGGGGTTAATCAATAGATCTTGGAAATCCACAATTTAATGTGTTTTAGAAAAAAAATTGTTTCTTTGCTGAGAATCTTATAAATGTGCCTGTCATGTACTGTGTAATGGCTATGTCTCACCATACAAGAACATGGTCTGATCATACCACATCTCCTGGCCAGGGGAGGAAGCAAAAAACTATACAGACATTACAGCAGGTGACCACAGCTGATTCTTTATGGTTATGTCCTGAGGAAGAAGTTGGATAACTTCGAAACACATTGACTTTATAACTATTTAATGAAAATTGTTTCCTGAACTCCATCTCCTCAGTCCATCAGTGTGAGTCTGACAGCAGCGCTAGAAAAACCGCTTTGAATACACACTGAATTTCTCTGGTCTGTTGACAAAGATATGGTATGTGTGGACCATGTTCCAGCACGGTGAGACACAGTCATTACACAGCAGGCACATTTATAAGATTATCTCCGCACACGAACATTCTTTTTTAACACACCCAACTTATGGAACTCATTTTTATTCCAAGAACTGTTGGTTACAATGTACATTGTTCATTAGAAAACTCCCTTTAAAACCATCACTCTAGAACAGGGTTCCCCAACTCCAGTCCTCAAGGCCCACCAACAGGTCATGTTTTCAGGATTTCCTTAGTATTGCCCAGGTGATAATTGCATCACCTGTGCAATACAAAGGAGATCCTGAAAACATGACCTGTTGGTGGGCCTTGAGGACTGGAGTTGGGGAACCCTGCTCTAGAAGACTCCACTTTAGTTGCAAATTTTGTGCCTCTACCGACCTTTATCACAGTACCCTGTCTACTGGGTTTCAAGCAGCACTCCATTTCCTTTGAATTTAATGCACTTTATAATCTGCACAGTTGCTCATCAGACCTAACCTTTGGCAAGGAGCATGTATCAGTAATCTGTTAAAGGTAATGTGAGTAGAAAAGACGGATTTTGGTAAGAACTTACCTGTAAAATCCTTTTCAGAGAAGGAAGGAAAGGAGACACACTAGTTCATAACTAGTGGGTAGGCGGAGCCCCAGATAGGATTGACACCTCAGATTAAAAAGAGTGTTGACCGGCCCCTCCAGCTCGGGCTCCTCCTACTCAGCTCTCCAGTCGTACCCAAGCTTAAGGAAGAACAATATCACCAGTGGAGCAACATAACCCCTTCTGAAGGACTTCAGAGAAAAAACATAAGAGTACAGGTTATGCATGCATTTGGCAAAAAATCACACAGTTCCAGGTACTACTCACTGAACCTGACTACTGCGATAAGCTGGCAATGCTGGAACAGAGCCGTAGCGCGTCGACCTCAGCCCAGATAATCGCTATCAGAGAAGGGTCACGCTGCATTTGTAAATACAACAACACACTTCTGCCATGGGAGGGAGCGGTGTCTCCTTTCCTTCCTTCGCTGAAAAGGATTTTACAGGTAAGTTCTTACCAAAATCCGTCTTTCAGCAGCAGGTGGAAGGAAAGGAGACACACTAGTTCATAACTAGTGGGACGTCCCAAAGCAGTCCAAAAATTAGGGTGGAAAAAAACCAAAATAGGCAGAAACCCAACAACCTAGATAAATGCGCAACAGGCGCCTAATACAAGTTAACTAAAAACTTTAAATTACCGCTGCCTGCAGGACCCTACGTCCTAAGGCCGCATCAGCGGAAGCACTGACGTCCACCTATAAAACTTTGTAAATGTGTGGACGGAACGCCAGGTCGCCGTTCGGCAGAGCTGAGCTGCCGAAGCCCCTTGATGAAAGGCCCACGATGAAGCCACAGCCCTCGTGGAGTGAGCTCGAATCTTAATCGAGCAAGTTTCGCCTTTAAGTCGGTAAGCCTCCAAAATGGCCGACCGAATCCAACGAGCTATAGAGTCCTTGGAAGCTCGATGACCACGCCTACGACCTGCTGTAATCACAAACAGAGAATCTGACTTCCGAAAACCTTGAGCAACAGACAAATAGAACTTCAAGGCCCGCACTAAATCCAATTTGTGCAAGTCCCGTTCCTTTGCATTCCTTGGGCCTGGGCAAAGCGAGGGCAATACAATATCCTGGTTAACATGAAATTGCGAACACACCTTAGGTAGAAAGTCGCCCCGTGTGCGAAGCACTACTCGATCCGGGTAAAACTCCAGGAAAGGAAGCGAGCAGAAAGAGCTGCCAACTCAGAAACCCTTCTTAAAGAGGTTACCGCCACTAAGAAGGCAATCTTCCAAGAAATTAAAGAAAGGCTAGCAGAACCCATAGGCTCAAAAGGTACATGCTGAAGAGCCTCCAAGACAAGGTTGAGCCGCCAAGGAGACACAGACGCCTTCCGCGGTGGAAACTGACGGGTTACTCCGCGAAAAAAGGAACGTACGTCCCTACGCGAGGCGATAGCCTTCCGAAACAGCAAGGACAGGGCAGAAACCTGGCCTTTCAGAGTGCTAACTGCCAAACCTTTTGACCAGCCCGTACTGCAGCAAAGCCAACAAATTGGGAATGGAAAAATCCTCGGATTCCTTGAAGAACCCGAACACCACGAAAAGAAGGCTTCCCAAGTCTTGTGATAAATCTTAGTAGTAGCCGGACCTCTGGCAGCTCGCAGAGTGGCAATGACTTCGCTGAAAAACCTCTACGGGTCAATATTTCGGTCTCAAGAGCCACGCCGTCAAACGCAGAGACTTCAAGTCCGGATGACGAACGGGCCCCTGGTTAACAGGTCCGGGCGAGGAGGAAGTGGGAATGGCGGTGCCGCCAAAAAGCGACACCAGTGTCGAGAACCACGTCCTCCTTGGCCAATCCGGGGCTATCAACATAGCCGGAATTCTCTCCAGTCTGATCCGACGCAGCACCAGAGGAAGTAAAGATATCGGCGGAAACACATAGACTAGCTCGAAATGGTCCCACGGAGCCACCAGAGCAACCACCGCCACAGCCTTTCGGGTCCTTGTACCTGGACATGAAGGTCGGTAGTTTGGCATTGAACCTGGATGCCATCAAATCCACTTGGGGAGTTCCCCAACGGAGCACAGCAGTGCAAAAATTTTCCGGATGAAGACTCCATTCTCCAGGATCCATCTTCTCGCGACTGAGGAAGTCCGCCGTGGTATTCTGGACTCCTGGAATGTGAATCGCAGAGATGGCTGGAACCCTGGTCTCGGCCCATAGCAGAATCCGAGACACCTCCATCATGAGCCTGGAGCTCCTTGTCCCGCCTTGGTGGTTGATATACGCGACCGCCGTCGCGTTGTCTGTCTGCACTCGGACTGGCAGACCGCTCAAAGGGAGCGTCCAGTGTTGGAGGCAAAAGAAAAAATTGCCCTCAATTCCAGGATGTTGATCGGTAGAACAGACTCTTCCGATGACCATACTCCCTGGATCCAAAGATCGTTCCAGACACCCCCCCCAGCCCGTCAGGCTGGCATCGGTGGTTATGACCGACCACCTCGGAGGGAGGAAAGATTTCCCCAGGGATAACGCTCCTGGACATAACCACCATCCTAGGGATTCTCGCACCCTGTGAGAGATGATGACGCTGCAATCCAGAGAAGCTTGCGATCGATCCCAACGACTCAGAATGAGCCTTTGGAGGGCCCTGGATGAAATTGGTCAAACGGAAGTGCCTCCATGGACGTCAAACCCAGAAGGCGCATACACTTCCGAAAGGACATTGCTGTCGCAGACCTCATAATCTGTACATGTCGAAAGAGACATGCCCGCTTGTCTGGAGGAAGGGACACCACCGTCCGTACCGTGTCGAAATGCATTCCCAAAAACAGGATTGACTGCGACGTTCCAGAGACGACTTCTCCCAATTGACCAGCCACCCGAAATCCTCCAGGAGCTGAAGGGATAGATTGCGAGTCGTCCCCGCCTCCTCCTTTGAGGACGCCACAATCAGAAGGTCGTCCAGGTAGGGAAATCGTAACCCCTGTCTTCGAAGAATTGCCATGAGGGGCGCTAGAATTTTTGTAAAAACTCTGGGCGCCGAGGCCAAGCCGAATGGCAGAGCCACAAACTGGTAATGGTCCTGACCTATGGCAAAACGAAGGAAGCGCCGGTGAGCCCTTCCGACGGGAACATGCAAATAACGTCGCGAATGTCGATTGACCAAAAAGACGTTCTGCGACAGGGCTGCCACAACGAGCGAAGTGACTCCATGCGGAATTTTCGGGATGTAAACATGCCGATTCAATCTTTGAAATCCAAAATAGGGCAAATTTGTCCTCCTTTTTGGGGACCACAAAGAGGTTGGAATAAGAATCCTCTTCCCCGGTCCTCTGCGGAACCGGTATCACCACACCCTTCTGCAGAAGGGAATCGACCTCTCTAGACGGCATATCGGCTTGACGAAGCGAGATTGGCAAAACTCGGGTCAAAGAACTCTTGAAGTAGCCAACACACCCTGTCACCCGCTCCGACAGAACCCAGTCGTTGAATTGAGTAACGACCCCGAGACGCTAGTGAACCAGACGTCAGACCGCTTTAGGTTTTGCCAGCTCTTCTAATGAAGTCTGTTTCCAGGTATGGGAATTCGAGAATTCCCCCCTTTTTTTTAAAAAAACACGGATTTTGGTAAAGACTTACCTGTAAAATCCTTTTCAGCGAAGGAAGGAAGAGAGACACAGTATTCATTACTGATGGGTAGGCGGAGCCCCAGATCAGGATGTTACCTCAGATCAAAAGAGTGATGACTGGCTGGCCCCTCCAGCTCGGGCTCCTCCTACTCAGCTCCAGTCGTACCAAAGCTTTTAGGAAAAGAGCCAAGATCACCAGCGGAGCAACATAACCCCTTCTGAAGGAACTTCAGAGAAAAAACACAAGGATACAGGTTATGCATGCAAAGAAAGCCAAAAACCACAGAGTTCCAGGTACTACTCACGGAACCTGACTACTGCGATGAGCTGGCGATGCTGGAACAGAGCCTTAGCGCGCTGACCTCAGCCCAGATAATCGCTATCAGATAAGGGTCGCGCTGCATCTGAAAACATCAACACACTTCTGCCGTGGGAGGGTGCTGTGTCTCTCTTCCTTCCTTCGCTGAAAAGGATTTTACAGGTAAGTCTTTACCAAAATCCGTGTTTCAGCTGCAGATGAAGGAAGAGAGCCACAGTATTCATTACTGATGGGACGTCCCAAAGCAGTTCAAAAATAAGGGTGGGAAAAAACCAACAAAAGGCAGAAACCCAACAACCTTAACAACAAAGCGCAACCAGCGCTAAACACAAGTTCATCCAGAACTTTAAACTACAGCTGCCTGCAGGACCCTACGTCCGAGGGCTGCATCAGCGGAAGCACTGACGTCCACTTTATAAAACCTTGTAAACGTGTGGACAGAGCGCCAAGTCGCCGCTCGGCAAAGCTGCACTGCCGAAGCACCTTGATGAAAAGCCCACGATGAAGCCACAGCTCTCGTGGAATGGGCTCGAATCTTAATCGGGCAAGATTCACCCCGAAGACGGTAAGCTTCCAAAATAGCTGACCGGATCCAACGAGCTATAGAACCCTTGGAAGCTCGTTGACCACGCCGACGACCTGCCGGAACCACAAACAGGGAGTCCGTCTTACGAAAACCTTGAGTAATAGATAGATAAAACTTCAAGGCCCGCACTAAATCCAATGTGTGTAAATCTCGCTCTTTCGTATTCTTCGGATCCGGACAGAGTGAAGGCAACACAATATCCTGGTTAACATGAAATTGTGACACCACTTTAGGCAAAAAATCACCCCGAGTGCGAAGCACTACACGATCCGGAAAAAACTCCAGAAAAGGAGGCGACAAGAAAGAGCTGCCAATTCAGAAACTCTCCTCAAGGAAGTGACTGCAACAAGGAAAGCCACCTTCCAAGAAAGTAAAGAAAGGCTAGCAGAAACCATAGGTTCAAAAGGTTTATGCTGAAGAGCCTCCAAAACAAGGTTGAGCCGCCAAGGAGACACGGGTGCCTTCCGCGGCGGAAACTTACGAGAGATACCTCGGAAAAAGGAGAGCACGTCTCTATTCGAAGCAATGGTTCTCCGGAACAATAAGGACAGAGCAGAAATCTGACCTTTCAGAGTGCTAACTGCCAAACCCTTGTCTAGCCCATGCTGCAGAAAAGCCAACAGGTTGGGAATGGAAAATTTTCTCGGGTTCCGAGAAGACCCCAAACACCACGAAAAGAAGGTTTCCCAAATTTTGTGGTAAATCCTAGAAGTAGCCGGACATCTTGCAGCACGAAGGGTAGCAATGACCTCGGCTGAAAAACCTCTACGGGTCAAGATTTCGGTCTCAAGAGCCACGCCGTCAAACGCAGGGACATCAAGTCCGGATGACAAAGGGCCCCTGAGTCAACAAGTCCGGTTGAAGAGGGAGTGGAAACGGAGGTGCCGCCAACAGCGACATTATTGTCGAGAACCACACCCTTCTTGGCCAGTCTGGAGCTATCAGAATAGCTGGAATTCTCTCTAGTCTGATCCGACGCAGCACTAGAGGAAGTAAGGATATCGGCGGGAATACATAGATCAGCTCGAACTGATCCCACTGAGCCACTAGAGCATCCACCGCCACCGCCTTCGGGTCCTTGTACCTGGACATGAATGTCGGTAACTTGGCATTGGACCTGGATGCCATCAAATCCACTTGGGGGGTTCCCCAGCGAGAGCACAGTAGTGCAAAGACTTCCGGGTGGAGGCTCCATTCCCCGGGATCCATCCTTCTGCGACTGAGAAAGTCCGCTGTAATATTCTGAACCCCTGGAATGTGAATCGCCGAAATGGCTGGTACATTGGCCTCTGCCCAAATCAGAATTCGGGACACCTCTACCATGAGTCTGGAACTCCTTGTCCCACCTTGGTGATTGATATACGCGACAGCCGTCGCATTGTCTGTCTGCACACGGACTGGCAGACCGCTCAAAGGGACCGTCCAATGTTGGAGGCAAAGGAAAATCGCCCTCAATTCCAGAATGTTGATCGGAAGCACAGACTCTTCCGGTGACCATACCCCCTGAATCCAGAGATTGTTCCAAACACCCCCCCAGCCCGTCAGGCTGGCATCGGTGGTTATGACTGACCACTTCAGAGGGAGGAAAGACTTCCCCAGGGAGAATGCCCCTGGACGTAACCACCATTCTAGAGAATCCCGCACCGCGCGAGAAATGGTGACACTGCAATCCAGCGATTGCGACTGATTCCATCGACTCAAGATGAACCTTTGAAGAGTCCTGGAGTGGAACTGGGCAAAAGGAATTGCCTCCATGGACGCCACCATCAGTCCCAGAAGACGCATACACTTCCGTAGGGACATTGCCGTTGAGGATGTCATAATCTGTACATGTCGAAGAAGACATGACTGTTTGTCTGGTGGTAGGGAAACTACCGACCGAAACGTGTCGAGATGCATTCCCAAAAAGAGAAATTGTCCTCGATGGTTCCAGGGACGACTTCTCCCAATTGACCAGCCAACCGAAGTCTTTCAGAAACTGAAGAGACAAATCCCGAGCCGTCAACGCCTCCTCCTCCGAGGAAGCCACGATCAAAAGATCGTCCAGATAAGGGAGAATCGTAATCCCCTGTCTTCGAAGGAGTGCCATGAGGGGCGCCAGAATTTTTGTAAAGACCCTTGGCGCTGAGGCTAAGCCGAACGGCAGAGCCACGAACTGGTAATGATTCTGACCTATGGCAAATCGAAGAAAGCGCTGATGAGCCTTTCCGATGGGAATATGCAAATAGGCGTCGCGAATGTCGATTGACACCAGAAAATCGTTCTGTGACAGAGCTGCCACAACGGAACGAAGCGACTCCATGCGAAATTTCCGGGCATGGACATGCCGGTTTAATCGCTTGAGATCCAGAATCGGGCGAAATTTGTTCTCCTTTTTGGGAACTATAAAAAGGTTGGAATAAAAACCTTTCCCTCGGTCCTCTGACGGAACCGGTATCACTACACCCTTTTGTAGTAGCGATTCGACCTCTCGCTGTAGAGCGACAACAAGCTCGGGTTCCGACGGAACGCGAGATTGACAAAAAACATTTGGGGGTTGAGAAGCAAACTCTATGAAATAGCCTGCCGACACTATCCGCGTTACCCAGGAATCTGGAACGCGAGCCATCCAAGTCTCCTTGAAAAGAAGCAGGCGACCCCCCACTCGAGAATCCTCGAGTGGACCCCTGGCGTCAATCCGACTTTGCGGTTTTCTTGTCAAGTTCCCGCTTGTTCTGGCGGAAACTCTGCTTCCAGGGAGTACGAGTTTTCTGAGAGGATTTCTTTCCTGAGAAAGAAGGACGACCCGATCCCCACGAGGAGTGACTAGATCGTCCTGGCCCCGAAAGGACCGCCGACCACTATAAACACCAGGCTTACTGGACACCGAGGCCATGGCCCTTCGCTGTGGTAATGCTGATTCCTTCGCCTTAGCCTTGGAAATCAGCTCTGTGAGGTCGGATCCAAAAAGATGGCCACCCTTGTAAGGTAAGGCCAACAACCCTTGTTTGGAAACTGCGTCCCCGGCCCACTGTCTGAGCCATAAAGCTCTTCTGACTGTGACCGCTGAAGCTTGCGCTTTGGCCAGCAGAGATGCCGTATCCAGACCGGCATCAAAGATATAACAGGCTGCCGTTTCTAACCATTCACAAGTTTCCCGTATCTCAGATAACGGAGATTCATTTTGCAACTCCGTCTTCAGACGTGCCAACCAGCTTAGAGAAGCTCTAGCAGCACACATGGATCCTAGCACTGCTCGAAATCCATGACCCGCAGCCTCATAGCTTGCTTTTGCCGCCAATTCTGCCTTTCTATCCAAAGGCTCCTGTAAGCTCGCTTTTCCCTTAATAGGGAGTAGAGAGGATTTACTAAGCTGAGACAAAGACACATCCACTTCAGGAGCAGAAGTCCAATTAGCCTTTAACTCCGTAGAGCAAGGATAAAGTGTATCAAAGAAATGCGTTCCATGAAAACGCTTATCTGGACATAGACGTTCCTCCTCTATTACCCCATTAAGCTCATCCAGAGCTGGCAATGTTGTGCGCGAAGCACGGGACTCCTGGAAAATGCGTGCTGATTTACCAGGACGACTAGTTACCTCCTCCGGTAACTGTAGTATATCTCTCATGGCTTCAATTAATGCCTCCGTACGCTTCGTCATAGAGGAACGCCCCTGCGGCTCGTCCGCATCTGAATCGGATATTTCTCCATCCGAATTTAAAGGGGAACTCTGCCCAATATCAGATACATCTGACTCGCTCCGTGTAGAGGCCGGTAACGGCCTGCGTCGCTTCCTCTGAGAGGAATTAGCAGACACATATTGACCTAAAAGGTCAGATAAGTTATTAATCGATCGAGCGATATCATCCAATTTTCCACCGCTGTCGACCGCAGCGCTAGACGCTGTGGAGGTCTGCGTATCTGATTGCCGCAATGGCACTGGGACGTGATCCGCGGCATCTGAACTCTGTTCAGACATGTCTCACCTGTATGAGCAGGTCAAAGCGGTAATACCAGCAAAAAACTATGCGTTTTTTTTTTTTTTTTTCCAAACGCTGAAGGGTTAACGCTCCACCAAGCAGAGTTACCCCAGCGGTATTCAGTCAGCAAATTTAGCTGGTAGAAATAACCCTCAAAGGGGTTAATATTGCAAACTCACCAAAATATATATATATTTGTGAGCCCCAGCCAATTTTTATGTCTCTGATGAGACTGCAGCTGCAGGATAGCGATCGCTGCGCTGCGGGGTGAGGAATCCGCACTCACCCAGCTGGCCGTGGTGTCTATATGAGGAGAGGAGCGGTCCGAGGAGCCCAGGAGCCTGAGTAATGGCCGCCACAGTGAGGGGGTCGCAGGAGAAAAGCCAGAGCGCGCGTCTTCCTGCTCAAAAGACCGGGATAGATAGGCCACGCCCCCCGCCAGCTCAAATAATGAGCGCGAACTCTCCCCGCTCCTGCTCCCTCTCTGTCCTGCAGTATCTGCCTGCGGACAAAAAATCACCACATCTTCTTGTAACAGCGCTGTCACAGCAGCGCTGAAGCATACTGACATTACATGTAGTAGCGCTGTCACAGCAGCGCTGAAGCATACTGACTTACATGTAGTAGCCTGTCACAGCACGCTGAAGCATACTGACATTACAGTAGTAGCGCTGTCACAGCAGCGCTGAAGCATACTGACATTACATGTAGTAGCGCTGTCACAGCAGCGCTGAAGCATACTGACATTACATGTAGTAGCGCTGTCACAGCAGCGCTGAAGCATACTGACATTACATGTAGTAGCGCTGTCACAGCACGCTGAAGCATACTGACAGCTATGAATCATGTAGTAACGCTGTCACAGCAGCGCTGAAGCATACTGACATTAGTAATAGCGCTGCTCATTCAGACGCTAAAGCACTCACACATAATTATTATTAAAATTTGTGTGGAGTACTCACCAGCCAAGGCGCCACAGGGACCCTCAGGGGTTTCTGGCGCTGTGCCCATGCTTCCCCCCAGGGCGAAGAACGCAGTGACCGCACGTGTGGTTTGCGTTCCCGCCAGAGAAGCTCTCCTCATCCCCCAGGGCCGGCAAGGATTCTGCAGGGACTTTGAGTAAATACAGATCCGCCAAGGGAGAGGTTGGGGTACAGCAGCGCTGGTACCCCTGAGACCTCTAGACCAACTAGTGATCCAAGTCTCCTGTCCGAATATTAAAATAATAAAATCTTCTGAGGAGCTGCATTAGCAGCGACCATCCTCTGGACCTCAAATCTTAGACTGGAGCTGAGTAGGAGGAGCCCGAGCTGGAGGGGCCAGCCAGTCATCACTCTTTTGATCTGAGGTAACATCCTGATCTGGGGCTCCGCCTACCCATCAGTAATGAATACTGTGGCTCTCTTCCTTCATCTGCAGCTGAAAGAAACTCTATGAAGTAGCCTGCCAACACAACCTGTGTCACCCAGGCGTCCGACACACGGGAAACCCAAGTCGGTTTGAATTGGAGTAAACGACCCTCCACTCGAGAGCGCTCGATTGAGACCCAGACGTCAGTCCGCCTTAGCGGGTTTTTTGCCAGCTTCTGTCTTAATGGAAGTTCTGTTTCCAGGGTATGCGGAATTTCTGAGAATTCCCCTTTTTTTTTTTTTAAAAAAAAGAGAGGAACGACCCGAACCCCCAGAGGGTTGACCAAATCATCCCCTGGACCGAAAGGACTGCCGACAACTACCGGCACTAGTCCTGCCAGACGGAGAAGTCACAGCTCTGCGCTGCGGTAAAGCTGTTTCTTTTGCCTCAGCAATCAGCTCTGTGAGGTCAGATTCAAATAGGTGACCACTTTGTAAGCTAAAGATAGCAAACCCTGCTTGGAAACCGCGTTCCACTGTCTAAGCCACAGTGCTCTTCTGACTGTGACTGCCGAGGATTGCGCCCTGGATAGCAGTGACGCAGTATCCTTCAACTTGAAAAGCCCATCTACCTCGATAGAGGGGATCCATCTTGTCACGCCGTCCGTAGACGGTCCAAACGGCTCAGGGAAACTTTACAAGTACACATAGATCCTTAATACTGAATCCATGACCCGCGGCCTCGCAGATGGATATTGTTGCCATCTCCATTTCCTGTCCAGCGTGTCCTGCAGACTCGCCTTCCTTTACCAGGAAGATTTGCTAAGCTGGGATAAAGGGACATTCACTTCAGGAGATCCAATTAACAATCAACTCCGTAGAAAACGGATACAGTTTGTAAAGCCGTCGCGACCTATGCGACTCCTGAAACATCCGGGCCGACTTACCAGGACGTCTAGTTACCTCTCTCCGGTAACTGTAACGCCCTCATGGCTCCATTAGTACGGTCCATGAGAGAGGCAGAGTGTCCCTGCCGATCCTCCTTGTCCGAAACGGACATCTTCGCTACGCGAGAAGGAAGGCACCGATTTGTGTCGCTTCCTTGAGAGGATCTAGCTGACACCCAATAACCTAGAAGGTCAGACAGGCCATCATAGAAACTAGCGAGGGCCTCCATTTTGACACCACTGGAACCTCCGACCGCTGCGCATGACGTCGTCGAGGTCTGCGTGTCAGATAGTCCGCATCTGACATATCCTTGCACAGTATATGGCAGGTTAAACCTGTCAGTAACTAGAACAGTGTGTTTCTTAAAGAAAAACAATCGCTGAAGGGTTAAAGCTCTTAAAGAGAGAGCTACCCCAGCATTAAGAGTTAACCGCCTAAGAAGGGGTTAAAGTAGCAGACTCCCCACAACCTTGATAATGAAAAAGTTGTGCGAGCCCCAAGTGCCTCTTATAAGGCAGCAGCTGCAGGACAGCTATGCCACACTAAACAGAAAAACGTTCCACAAGATCGCTAAAAAATTGCGCTATTTTGTATATCGCAATGATCGCCAAAGTTGTTAAGGAGATCGCTAACCGCTTATGCGATGTTAATGAGATCGCCCAGATTGGCAGCTACTAGCGACATTAAAAAATGATCACACAAACGATCGCATTAGTATGCGTCGTTATCAGGATCGTTAGTGGGAACGTATAGTGGCAGTATTAAAATCGCAGACTCCCCACAACCTCTTTATTATTATTGAAAAGAGTGTGTGAGCCCTTATGCGATAACAGCCGCAGGACAGCGCTATCTGCCACTCATTAGTGCCTCAGAAGGCGCCCGCGCTGTGGGGGTGAAGGGGTTAAGCTTCTGCCAGGAGGGTAGAAGCGACTCACCCAGCTGGTCACTGTGGTAACGTTGACGGGAGGGGAGGAGAGAGAAAAGCCCGAGGAAGTTTCAGCCTGACTTCATTAATGGCCGCCGCGCTGTGCCTCCGTGTGCTCCATGAGGGAAGCCGGAAATGGAAACTGCAGTAAAGCGCACGCTCAGAGCGGCGCGAAAATTCAAATAAAAAGGCGCGCACTCCTCTCTCTATGTCCTGCAGGCATTAGCCTGCGGACAAAAAACACCAGTCACCGACATGTATTGTACAGCGGCTGCCGCAGCAGTCGCTTAGGCACTCACACACACACATTAATAAAAATGCGGGGTACTCACCAGCCGAAGCGCCACAGGGACCCCCAGGGGTTTCTGGCGCTATGCCCATCGCTTCCCCCCAGGGCGGGGAACGCAGTGACCCCTGCGCGTGGTTTGCGTCCCCGCCAGGGAAGCCATCCTCATCCCCCAGGGCCGGCATGATTCTGCAGGGACCACCATCAGGGTAATTACAGATCCGCCAAGGGAGAGGTTGGGGTCCAGCAGCGCTGAGACCCCTGAGACCTCTAGACCACTTCTGGTGATCCAAGTCTCTTGTCCGATAAAAAATAATAAAATCTTCTGAGGAGCTGCTTCCAGCAGCGACCATCCTCTGAGACCTCAAATTTTAGACTGGAGAGCTGAGTAGGAGGAGCCCGAGCTGAAGGGGCCGGTCAACACTCTTTTTAATCTGAGGTGTCAATCCTATCTGGGGCTCCGCCTACCCCACTAGTAATGACTAGTGTGTCTCCTTTCCTTCCACCTGCTGCTGAAATAACATTTTGTTAAATCAGGTTTTTGTGCTTAATTTTATTTTCCTGCAGGTAAGCCCTACCAACATCAGAATCTTTATGAAAAGTTGTTTTGATATTTTCACTCAACAGTGAGTTTTTTTTTTTTAACTGACATTTAAGGGTATGCCACACTAAACAATATCGCTAACGGGATCGCTAAAAAACGTCACTATTTAGCGATCCCGTTAGCAATGTTGTTGTGTGCGGCAGCTTCCAGCGACGAGCTTCCTGCTGTGATCTCGCTCGTCGCTGGAATCGTTCCGGACCCTATTTTCTCGTCGGCGCTCCCGCTGGGTAAGTATATATCGCTAGTGTGGCACCTTTTCTTAGCGATTTAGCGGTACTTTTGTACCGCTAAAGTCGTTAAGAAGATCGCTAACGGCGATAGCGTCGTTAACTATATCGCTAAATGTGGCAGCACTTAGCGATATAGAAACAATCCCGCTAGCGATCGCATTAGTATGCGTCGTTATCGTGATCGCTAGCGGGATTGTTTAGTGTGGCAGTACCTTTAGGACATCCACATGTATATTAGCAGCAATGAGGAAACTGTCCAGATCTTTTGAACTAAAACATGTAATAAGCGTGTACAAAGATAATTGTGTAGTGAGGATCTGGTTTTATCAGTCATTGTAATCCTGCCTCTGATAAAGAGCCTCCTGTAAAAACGTTGACAGGATAGGAAGTGTCTAAAAAGTCTCAGTGGTCACTGGAGAAATTGGAAGATTACTAAACTTTCATATATAATTTTCTTGATATGAAAAAAAGTCAACAAATTTATAAAAATACATGTAACATTAAAAACCTGATTTGCGTAATGGTCACTTTCTGATTATACATTCCCTTTAAGGAGCAACCTCATTTTCTAAAAAATGCGATGTGACATTAATCTGTAAGATGAATGAAACATATGTGTAGTTCCCCCTTTACTGATGACTGTAATGTAAATCAAACAAGTCACAAATTCAATTTAGTTGGATGTCTGATAACCATAAATTTTTGATACAGAAAAGAGGCATTGGCACCACACGCTTTAAAGCTAAATCGGTCATCATGAAATTAATCTAACTAGCATCATGTTATAGAGCAGGGGGGCTGAGGATTGATATATACTGTATTTTTCAGACTACAAGATGCACTTTTTCCTTCAAAACTTTTGAGGAAAATGGGGTGAGTGTCTTATAGTCCAGATGTGCTTGCGGTGGATGGGGAGGTGGGGGAGCGGCAGCGCAGCGGGTCACAGGAGGCAGGAGCCGACTGCTACAGCTAAGACATGTGCCCGCTGCTAAAGAAAAATGAATATTCACTGCTCTCCACGCCCATGGAAGTGGAGAGCAGTGAATATTAATTTCTCTTTAGTAGCTAACACGCTGTTAACCTCAGCCACCTGCAGCGCCCGGGCGATCACGTGTGCCCGCTGCTTAAGAGAATGAATATTCACTGCTCTCCACTCCCATGGAGTGGAGAATATTCATTCCCTTTAGTAGCAGACACATGTGATCGCCCGGCCGCTGAAAGAAGCTGGAGGCTGAGGTTACTGTGCCGCTATTAAAGATCAATGAACATTGCCTGCTCCACACGCCCATAGTCCCGACATGCGAAGCAGTGAGTATTCCGGCAGCTGTCCTCTGCTTGTAAGCAGCGCATGATGTCACTGCCATGCACTGCTTACAAGAATAAATCAGCTGCTGGCATCAGAACAGGACGCTGCGAGGAAGCGCAAGAAGGATGGTTTATTTTTTGAATATTTTTCTGATGGGGGTCAGGCATACAAGGATGGGATGAAGGGACCATACCTACCAGGAATATGATAGTGGATATTAGTACAGAAATGACCACATTTCTTGCTTCAGTTTTTGTTTTATTCTCTTCCTCTAAAAACTAGGTGCCTATTATGGTTTGGTGTGTCTTATAGTCCGAAAAATATGGTAGTTTTGTGAGAACAGACTCTGCATAACCTGTGTATTAATGATATAAGCCTCTGCGCTTTCTGTGATTTTGGGTCCAGTGGGTGGTCCTATCAGTGACTGACAGCTGTCTGTATGTACACTTCTATAAGGCAGGTGTCAGTCTCTGATAGAACCGCCTACTGGACACAAAAAGAACAGAGGTTTAAAATGATTAATACACAGGCTATAATGAATCTTTTTGTCACAAAGCTACATGTTAATCTACTCTGCTCCTCCTGATCTGTCACATGGTGCTTGCAGATTAGACTGCAATTTCATGATGACAGGTTGTCAAGTTGTGCATGAGCAGTCCTAATACATTGAAATCAGAGGTTATATAAATCTACTTGTGAAAGCACCTAAATTTCATCATTCACTACTGTGGAAAGGAAATGATTCTCTGGCTATTGGTCCACTCTAACAATTTGTGATTTTTGGAGAACACCTCTTTAAATAAGAAAATGGAATGTTAATATTTAATGTAATGTATATACAAGAAATTATCAGTAATGCATTTGATTTGTAAAACACAGTATAGTAAAGCAGGAAACAAATCTTCTAGTAAATTTTAGTAATTTACTCTGGTTATGTCATTATATCCAAAGTATAAAATTAGCAATAACGTCTCAGTTACGAGGTTGGTGTGGATATGAAGTAAAGGGCGGTGCTGACAGTAACAATACTCCACTCTGCGTTGTCCTACTCAATGCCATTTTCCTTCAGGATTGCTATAGTAGACTTCATATATGTCAAATCTGGGTATCCATTCCTGTAAAGAGAGATTGTAGATTGGAATGAGCACGTTCAATTCAACAAACTTCAGACCTGTTACGCCTAACTCTATACGGCAACATGTCATATAGGAAGTCATGTGACTATGTAGGACCATAGGAAGTCATTACATGTGATATCGCAATGCAACAAATGTTGTCGTGTAGTCCTAGCCCAGTGATGGCAAACCTTTCTGAGACCGAGTACCCAAACTGTAACCTAAAACCGAATTATTTATGACGAAGTGCCAACATGTGTCAAGTGCCCCATCATGATCCCCTTCTTGTAGTAATATGCCCCATCATGATCTCCTTCATGTAGAAATGCCCCATCATGATCCCCTTCATGCAGAAATATGCCCTATCATGATCCCCTTCATGCAGAAATATGCCCCATCATGATCTCCTTCATGCAGAAATATGCCCCATCATGATCTCCTTTATGCAGAAATGCCCCATCATGATCCCCTTCATGCAGAAATATGCCCCATCATGATCCCCTTCATGTAGAAAATATGACCCATCATGATCCCCTTCATGTAGAAATATGCCCCATCATGATCCCCTTCATGTAGAAATTCCTCCATCATTTCCTCCTCCCCATCACTCCCATCATTGGCCCTCACCCCATCACTGGCCCTCTCCCCATCACTCCCAGGATTGGCCCTCTTACCATCATTGGCGCTCTCCCCATCACTGGCCCTCTCCCCATCACTCCCATGATTGGCCCTCTTACCATCACTCCCCTCATTGGCCCTCTCCCCATCATTGGCGCTCTCCCCATCACTCCCATCATTGGCGCTCTCCCCATCACTGGCCCTCTCCCCATCACTCCCATCTTTGGCGCTCTCTCCATCATTGGCGCTCTCCCCATCACTCCCATCATTGGCCCTCTGCCCATCATTGGCGCTCTTCTCATCACTCCCATCATTGGCTCTCTCCCCATCACTGGCCCTCTCCCCATCACTCCCATCTTTGGCGCTCTCCCCATCACTGGCCCTCTCCCCATCACTCCCATGATTGGCCCTCTCACCATCATTGGCGCTCTCCCAATCACTGGTTCTCTCCCCATCACTCCCATCATTGGCTTTATCCCCATCACCGCCATCATCTCTCCACAGTGGCCACACTCAGCATACACACACACACACACAGCAGCTTCACACACACACATACATACACACAGCGTCTCTCTCACACACACACACACACACACACACAGCAGCTTCACAGGCACAGCGGCCAGACTTACCTCTCCACGATCCGGCAGCTTCCTTCCTCTCACACATTAAGCGGCGCTGCCGGCCGGATTACGTCATTTTTCAGCTCCGCGGCCGCGCCGCTCAATGTGAGAGGAAGCTGCAATCAGGGAATAACTGAGGCGAGGCCGCGTGCCAGCTGAGAGGGCTCTGCGTGCCCTCTCTGGCATGCGTGCCATAGGTTCGCCATCACTGTCCTAGCCTAACTCATTCCAAACATCCCCCAAAATAGGTAATTTTCTACTATGTCAGAGCTACAGTACAGGGCAAAGGTCACAGGATAAGGTGCACAGTGCAGCAGCATGTATGTCACAGGCAACCCTACAGCAGAGATGACTGGTTAGTATACATCATGAACTTGGAAGTCCCACCAAGAAACTATGGACCTCCACTTATGATGGCCTATAACTGATTGATAGAAACTACAAGCTGATAAAGGATTAGCAATATCACAGAACATACATACTTTTGCTTCCCACCATCTGGGGAGGTTTTATGAGGAATTTTGTACCACGTGACTTTTTCTCCTGTTTCAAATGTCTTGAGGTGAAAAATGAGGCCTTCATCCAGGCTTTCTGAAGCAGTGAAAGGAGCTTGGTCCCCTCCCGATTATCTGGCAGGTAGGCTTCAAACCTGCCACCTTTATACTGGCATCCTGGATGAGGATCTCCAGCCTTAGTTAAAGACATAAAGATGGGTTACACAGGTTATTCTTTTGTTTAGCGCACATCCTTTGTTGCTTATGGATATGGATCTTTAGAGTTATTGCTATTTTTTATGGCCTTCACGAAGGAGGTGGAACTCACATGTTACCAGAGAATTCTGTAATTCATGCCTACTTAGTAAAGACCAAAACAATTTGCACTAAATTAAAAGGCCCGTATCTCTGGAACTGTATGACAGATTTAAAAACAAACGAAAAAAGAAAAAGGAATACTCATGAGCAGCGGGATTAAATAAGAGCAAGAACTGAGTATTCTTCACCTGGACACATGTCTTTAAACTGAATCAGAATAAAACTTAATGTTTAAATCCAATTTTAAAGCACAACCCCAAAGCTGGAGTGCTGATATTAATGTAAGTCCTCTGCCCCTAGTCTTATACGCACCAGTCGCCATCTTCATCTTTTATCAGTGCTGCTCCGGTCAGTCTCCAGCAGTTTGTGAACTGCCAGATTGCTCCAGTATTTGCGGTGTGGTGGTGTCACGCTGTATAGCAGATATATATATGTGATGACAATAATCTATATCAAAAGGGCAACATACTATATAACATGCGCATAGCTATATGATAACATAGATTTACCTGACAGAAAGTCCAGTGGGTCAAAACGGAATCCGTTATACGCTGTCTCCGGCTAGAGGGTGACCGGGGTCTAAGCTGACCCTAACTGGGGTCCTAACTAATCCCTCAACCTGGAGGTACTGTTAAAGGTACAGAGGTCCAGGCCACCAGCGTAAACCCTGTCTCCTATCAATCCCTGCCAACTGTATTCTAGTCCTAAGAAGGACCCTGAATACCACCAAAGGGAATGACCAGGTAACAGTTAATGAACAGAAAGACATACAAGAAAGATAAGAAATAAAGTAAATAAAGTCTTACATACAACACTTACACACAGTAGGAACACCTTAGGTCTCAGAGAAAAAACATATAAGCTGTAAGAGTAAAAACAACTAAGGAGCTCTTAGCTTAAGTATTCCCAAAACCGATCCAGTCTGCTAAACTATATGAATGCTTTCACCGGCATCCAACACCCAGACTGGCAGGAATATAAAGGAAACTAATTAGAACATAATCCAAAGCAGCCGGGCGAGGCTGGACCTAGTCTTAGCAAAGAGCTAGGTAAAATTAACTCTCTCATTACCAAACACAAAGAAACAGCAGCTCAGCTGTGAGAAGTCAGAATGTGCAATCGCGACGATCTTCGTGGCGATGCACCCATGACAGTACCCCCCCTTCTACGAGGGGCCTCCGGACCCTCATGACCAGGTCTGTCCGGGTAAATTGTGTGAAAGGTCCGAACCAATCGCTCTGCGTTATCATCAGACGCAGGGACCCACGTCCTCTCCTCAGGACCATACCCCCTCCAATGAACTTCCACGTTATCATTGACTACCACTGAAGGAGGAGGTAGAGGTGACGGTATGACTGGTGCCACATACTTTTTAAGTAATGACTTGTGAAACACATTATGAATTTTGAACGTAGGAGGGAGGTCCAGACGAAATGCCACAGGATTAATTATGGAACTGATCCTGTACGGCCCGATGAATCTGGGACCCAACCTCCAGGAGGAAACTTTAAGTTTTATATTCCTGGTAGACAACCAAACCAGATCGTTCACCTTCAGATCTAGACCAGAAACTCTCCCCCTATCAGCCATCCGTTTGTAACGGTTCCCCGTAACCTTCAGTCTTAAGCGATCTGGAACTATCAGTCTCCCTGGAAGTCCCACAGGGGCGTCCCCCTGAGCCCCCAATACCTCCCCCTCAAACTCAGAGCATACAGCTGACACAACAACTCCCTCCTGAGGAATAGGAACCGGATTATCCGTCTTCCCGGCCCCTGGGAAAGTACGAGATAAGGCATCAGGAAGCAACTTTATTGAGCAGTCATATGCGCGATGAGGAGGTAACTCTTTACACCCACCTCTGAGAACATCTCCCCAAAGTCCTCCAGAAAAGGAGGCAAAGTCCTAGGCACAACCGCACAGATGACCGTACTCATGCAGTTATTCTTGCAAAATTCACCCCACTGGCTTATCTTTCTGGATTGCCAATCAATCACTGGGTTATGTTTAGCCAACCAAGGAAGTCCCAACACAATAGGAGCAGGCAGACCCTCCAACACATAACAAGACAATTGCTCTTTATGTATTGCCCCTACTCGAAGATCAATGTTATGAACAGCTTGTACCAAGCTACCTTGACCAAGAGGTCTAGAATCAATAGAGAGTATAGGGACCGGTTTGGCCAATACACTCAGTTGCATACCATGCACCTGGGCAAACCGAGTGTCCACCAGATTAGCCCCGGACCCACTATCAAGAAAAACAGAAATCCTCTCAGTTCTAGTACCAATCACCACCTCCGCAGGCACGAGAAACTGAGAGGGATTTGGGGACGAAATACACACTCCCAGGTTAACTCCTTGGTTCAAAGAGGTCCGGGATGGACACCCCCCAACAAAATGTCCCTCTCTCCCGCAAAAGAAACACCTTCTAGTCTTGCGGCGCACCGCTGATTCCCTCCTACAAAATGATGTCCCTCCCAACTGCATGGGTTCCTCAGAACAGACCAGGGGAACCTCAGTATAAGGGACTTTAGTAGTAGGTGGAGTCATCACGGGGGGCGGAGTTACCTCGCATCTTCCCCGAAGACGTCTATCAATGCGAATAGCGAGGGCCATAGCAGCCTCCAGTGATGGAGGAGAATCATACTGAGCCAACACATCTTTTAATTTGTCAGACAACCCTTGACAAAACTGGCTCCTAAGAGCTGGGTCATTCCACTGAGTATCTGTTGCCCATCTACGGAACTCAGAAGAATATTCCTCCGCTGGACGATTTCCTTGCCGTATTTTACGTAACCTTGTTTCAGCAAGGGAGACTCGATCCGGATCATCATATACCAGACCCAGGGCAGTAAAAAATCGATCCACTGACTGGAGATCTGGGGAGCCTGGAGGAATAGAGAACGCCCAAGATTGAGGATCCCCTTGTAAGAGCGAGATAACAATTCCCACCCTCTGCTCTTCACTCCCAGATGACCGAGGCCGTAGCCGAAAGTACAATTTACATGCCTCCCGGAAAGTAAAAAATTTGTCCCGCCCACCAGTGAACCTGTCCGGGAGAGCAACCTTAGGTTCAGATCTGGTTTGCTCCGGGGGAACAAAACCTTGGACTTAATGTCTGCCAACTCCATGGACAATCCCTGCAACTGCCGGGCCAGCTGGGCTACTGGATCCATGATAGCTGGGGAGAATCTTTAGTATGGGCCGGTGAAAATGTCACGCTGTATAGCAGATATATATATGTGATGACAATAATCTATATCAAAAGGGCAACATACTATATAACATGCGCATAGCTATATGATAACATAGATTTACCTGACAGAAAGTCCAGTGGGTCAAAACGGAATCCGTTATACGCTGTCTCCGGCTAGAGGGTGACCGGGGTCTAAGCTGACCCTAACTGGGGTCCTAACTAATCCCTCAACCTGGAGGTACTGTTAAAGGTACAGAGGTCCAGGCCACCAGCGTAAACCCTGTCTCCTATCAATCCCTGCCAACCGTATTCTAGTCCTAAGAAGGACCCTGAATACCACCAAAGGGAATGACCAGGTAACAGTTAATGAACAGAAAGACATACAAGAAAGATAAGAAATAAAGTAAATAAAGTCTTACATACAACACTCACACACAGTAGGAACACCTTAGGTCTCAGAGAAAAAACTATAAGCTGTAAGAGTAAAAACAACTAAGGAGCTCTTAGCTTAAGTATTCCCAGAACCGATCCAGTCTGCTAAACTATATGAATGCTTTCACCGGCATCCAACACCCAGACTGGCAGGAATATAAAGGAAACTAATTAGAACATAATCCAAAGCAGCCGGGCGAGGCTGGACCTAGTCTTAGCAAAGAGCTAGGTAAAATTAACTCTCTCATTACCAAACACAAAGAAACAGCAGCTCAGCTGTGAGAAGTCAGAATGTGCAATCGCGACGATCTTCGTGGCGATGCACCCATGACAGGTGGGACCGGAGCAGCCCCGGAAGAGCTGAAGACGGCAGTGGTGAGTCTAATGCTAAATTCAGATAATATACTAATTTAATGCTGAGCTCGAGGGTGGATTTATAAAAAGCGACCAACAGTATGCACCAACAACAAAAGGCAGTTGATAATATAACTGTACACCGCACGCCACGCCATCCAGTATTTCACAGGAAAATCAGTGGCTGCACACAAAAGAGCTCTCGGGCAGATATAAGTGTCTTTTGTTGATGGTGCACACTGTGGGGCAGTGATTATCATGTGCGGTGTGGGAACACGAATGTTCTGGGCGTTTTGAGTTCCATGTGCAGGAACTGTATAAACCAAGTTGTTTAGTATAACCTTGCAAGATCTGGATCATAGTTTACATTTTTGGATCACTTGGTGCAAATTGACTTATGTATGCGCAGGGTCGCTTTTTATAAATCCACCCTCGAGCGCGGCATCAAATTAGTATATTATCTAAGTTTTGTGTATGACAGACCAGGCACTTGCACTGTCCTGATTCCTGCAGCTGAGGGTTTTGGTCTTTGGGGTTTGAGCGCCAGTGTATTTTTTTTTACAGTTCTAATACTAAATTCACTTTTTCTATCACATGGAAAATAGTGGTGTGGAAAATTAAAAAACAATGACCCATTCCCTTTAACTTGTGTGTAGATCACCAAGGCTCTCCAACATTGAGGATGACATTAAAACCGTTAAAAAGAGAATAGGACAAAAGTTTTATGATTATAGATAACCATGGTCTTTAAGTAATTTCACGGTATAATTCGTCACTATTTTAAGTATAAAAAATACTTATTTGACCAATTTCTTTGCTTATATCCATATCCAAAGCCGTTATGACAAATATCTAACAGCCCATTTTCCATTTAAATCGTGCATAATTCCAACTTGAACTATACAATAAAAAAAAGTGTGTGCAGCTCCTATGCAGACTTATATGCCTCCATGGATCCAGACTATAAATACGGTAATCCCCTATGTCCATTCTCATTCAGCAGTTGTGTTACTCCAATCAAGTTGTCATCTCTTCCTAATAAACTATAGTCTATCTGTAAAGAAAAAAAAAAGAATCGCCACATCCTGATAAAAGACGGATTTTGGTAAGAACTTACCTGTAAAATCCTTTTCAGCGAAGGAAGGAAAGGAGACACACTAGTCATAACTAGTGGGTAGGCGGAGCCCAGATGGGATAGACACCTCAGATTAAAAAAGAGTGTTGACCGGCCCCTCCAGCTCGGGCTCCTCCTACTCAGCTCTCCAGTTGTACACAAGCTTAAGGAAGAGCAATATCACCAGCGGAAGCAATATAACCCCTTCTGAAGGACTTCAGAGACAAAAAAAAACACAAGAGTACAGGTTATGCATGCATTTAGGTAAAAAACCACACAGTTCCAGGTACTACTCACTGGACCTGACCACTGCAATGAGCTGGCGATGCTGGAACAGAGCCGTAGCGCGTAGACCTCGACCCAGATAACTGCTATCAGAGAAGGGTCACGCCGCATCTGTAATACAACAACACACTTCTGCCAAGGGAGGGAGCTGTGTCTCCTTTCCTTCCTTCGCTGAAAAGGATTTTACAGGTAAGTTCTTACCAAAATCCGTCTTTCAGCAGCAGAACGGAAGGAAAGGAGAAACACTAGTCATAACTAGTGGGACGTCCCGAAGCAGTCCAAAAATATAGGTGTGGAAAAAAACCAGAAACGGCAGAACCCAACAACCTAAGAAAACTGCGCAACTAGCGCTAAAAAACAGGTTAAAGGAAACTTTAAACTACCGCCGCCTGTAGGACTCTACGTCCCAAGGCTGCATCAGCGGAAGCACTAACGTCCACCTTATAAAATTTCGTAAAAGTGTGGACAGAGCGCCAGGTAGCCGCCCTGCAGAGCTGAGCTGCCGAGGCCCCTTGATGGAAAGCCCATGACGAGCCCACAGCCCTCGTGGAGTGAGCTCGAACATTAATCGGGCAAGGTTCGCCCTTCAGTCGGTACGCTTCCAAAATGGCCGACCGAATCCAACGAGCTATAGAGTCCTTGGAAGCTCGTTGACCACGTCGACGACCTGCTGGAATCACAAACAGAGAGTCCGACTTCCGAAAACCTTGAGTAACAGTCAAATAAAACTTCAAAGCCCGCCACCAAATCCAATGCGTGCAAGGCCCGTTCCTTCGCATTCCTTGGACTCGGACAAAGAGAAGGCAACACAATATCCTGGTTAACATGAAATTGCGACACCACCTTAGGTAGGAAGTCGCTCCGTGTGCGTAGCACTACATGATCCGGGTGAAACTCCAGGAAGGGAGGCGAGCAAGAAAGAGCCGCCAACTCAGAAACCCTTCTCAAAGAAGTGACCGCTACTAGGAAGGCAACCTTCCAAGAGAGCAAAGAAAGACTAACAGAGTCCATAGGCTCAAAAGGCCCGTGTTGAAGAGCCTCCAAAACAAGATTGAGACGCCAAGGAGACACAGGCGCCCTACGCGGTGGAAACTGGCGGGTTACTCCGAGAAAAAAGGAACGCACGTCCCTACGCGAGGCGATAGCCTTTCGGAACAGCAAGGACAGAGCAGAAACCTGACCCCTCAGGGTGCTAACTGCCAAACCTTTGTCCAGTCCAAATTGCAGGAAAGCCAACAAATTGGGAATGGAAAAAATCCTCGGATTCCTTGAGGAACCCGAACACCACGAAAAGAAGGCTTCCCAAGTCTTGTGGTAAATTCTAGTAGTAGCCGGACCTCTGGCCGCTCGTAAAGTGGCAATGACTTCGGCTGAAAAACCTCGACAGGTCAATATTTCGGTCTCAAGAGCCACGCCGTCAAACGCAGAGACTTCAAGTCCGGATGACGAACGGGCCCTTGGGTTAACAGGTCCGGGCGAAGAGGAAGTGGAACTGGCGGTGCCGCCAGGAGTGACACCAGAGTCGAGAACCACGTTCTCCTTGGCCAATCTGGGGCTATCACTATAGCCGAGATTCTCTCCAGTCTGATCCGACGGAGAACCAGAGGCAGTAAGGATATCGGCGGAAACACATAGATCAGCTCGAATTGGTCCAACGGAGCCACCAGAGCATCCACCGCCACAGCCTTCGGATCCTTGTACCTGGACATGAATGTCGGCAACTTGGCATTGAACCTGGATGCCATCAGATCCACTTGGGGAGTTCCCCAACGGGAGCACAGCAGTGCAAAAATCTCCGGATAAAGACTCCATTCTCCGGGATCCATCTTCTCGCGACTTAGAAAGTCCGCCGTGATATTCTGAACTCCTGGAATGTGGATCGCAGAGATAGCTGGCACTCTGGTCTCTGCCCATATCAGGATCCGAGATACCTCCACCATGAGTCTGGAACTCCTTGTCCCGCCTTGGTGATTGATATATGCGACCGCCGTCGCATTGTCTGTCTGCACTCGGACAGGCAGACCGCTTAAAGGGACCGTCCAGTGTTGGAGGCAAAGGAAAATCGCCCTCAATTCGAGGATGTTGATCGGCAAAACAGACTCTTCCGACGACCATACTCCCTGAGTCCAGAGATCGTTCCAAACACCCCCCCAGCCTGTCAGGCTGGCATCGGTGGTTATGACAGACCACTTTGGAGGAAGGAAAGACCTCCCCAGGGATAACTCTTTCGGACGGATCCACCATCCTAGAGACTCTCGTACTTTGTGAGAGATGATAACACTGCAATCCAGTGAGGTCTGCGACCGATCCCAGTGGTTCACAATGAACTTTTGGAGAGCCCTGGAATGAAATTGGGCAAACGGAAGTGCTTCCATTGAAGCCACCATCAACCCCAGAAGGCGCATACATCTCCGAAGGGACATTGTCTTTGAAGACTTCATCACCCGTACATGCCGAAGGAGACATGCTTGCTTGTCTGGAGGCTGGGACACCACTGCTCGTACCGTGTCGAAATGCATCCCCAAAAACAGGATTGATTGTGACGGTTCCAGAGACGACTTCTCCCAATTGACCAGCCACCCGAAGTCCTCCAGGAGCTGAAGTGATAGGTCGCGAGCCGTCACCGCCTCCTCCTTTGAGGGCGCCACAATCAAAAGGTCGTCCAGATAAGGAAGGATCGTGACTCCCTGTCTTCGTAGAATCGCCATGAGAGGCGCCAGAATTTTTGTAAAAACTCTGGGCGCTGAGGCCAAACCGAAAGGCAGGGCCACAAATTGGTAATGATCTTCCCCTATGGCAAAACGAAGGTAACGTTGGTGAGCCCTTCCGATTGGAACGTGTAAATAGGCGTCGCGAATGTCGATTGACACCAAAAAGTCGTTCTGCGACAAGGCTGCCACCACGGAACGAAGAGATTCCATGCGAAACTTTCGGGTGTGGACATGCCAATTCAATCTTTTGAGATCCAGGATGGGGCGAAACTTGTCCTCCTTTTTGGGGACCACAAAAAGATTGGAATAAAATCCTCTTCCCCTGTCCTCTGGTGGAACCGGTACCACCACACCCTTCTGCAGAAGAAATTCGACTTCTTGCAGTAAAGAGGCACATAGCTCGGGCTCTGACGGGATGCGAGATTAGCAATAACTGTTCGGGGGTCGGGAAGAAAACTCTATGAAATAGCCTGCCGACACAACCCGCGTCACACAGGAGTCTGGGACACGGGAAACCCAGGTCAATTTGAATTGGAGCAGGCGACCCCCCACTCGAGAGCCCTCGAGCAGGACCCTGGCGTCAATCCGCCTTAGCGGGCTTTTTGTCAGATTCCCTCTTGTCATGACGGAAACTTTGTTTCCAGGGAGTGCGGGATTTCTGAGTGGTCTTTTTTCCCGAAAAAGAGGGACGACCCGACCCCCAAGAGGGCTGACCGAATCGTCCCCTGGACCGAAAGGACCGTCGACCATTACTGGCACCAGGTCTGCCAGGCGTAGAAGTCACAGTTCTTCGCTGTGGTAAAGCTGCTTCTTTTGCCTTTGCTTTGGCAATCAGCTCCGTGAGGTCAGATCCAAATAGCTGACCGCCCTTGTAAGCTAAAGATAGCAAACCTTGCTTGGAAACCGCATCACCGGTCCACTGTCTAAGCCACAGAGCTCTCCTGACTGAGACCGCGAGGATTGTGTCCTGGATAGCAATGACACAGTATCCAGGTTTGCATCATGACCATATTGGAATGCACTTTCTAACAATTCGAACAGTTCGTCCACCTCAGGTACTTGAGGTTCACATTTCCTCCGCAAACGGTCCAACCAGACCAGGGAAGCTTTATAAGCACACATGGAGCCTAGCCCTGCTCTGAAACCATGACCCGCGGCCTCGTAAATGGATTTGCCGCCGACTCCGCTTTTCTGTCCAGTGGGTCTTGTAGACTCGCCTTCCCTTTAATAGGAAGTAAAGAAGATTTGCTAAGCTGAGATAAAGGGACATCCACTTCAGGAGAAGGGATCCAATTGTCAATCGATTCCGTAGTACACGGATACAGTGACTCAAATAGACGTGTCCCCTGAAAACGTTTGTCTGGACACAGACGCTCCTTCTCCACTGCTTGATTAAACTCACTCAGGGATGGCAAAGTCGAAAATGACTTATGCGACTCCTGAAACATCAGGGCCGACTTACCAGGGCGAGTAGTTACTTCCTCCTGTAACTGTAACGCCTCTCTCATAGCTTCAATTAAAGCTTCTACACGGCGAGGCAGAGTGCCTTTGCTGATCTTCTTTATCCGAATCGGATATTCCCCTGAACTTAAAGGGGAACCTCCATATCAGAACTCTCTGAGTCGCTACATGTGAAAGAAGTCACCGGCCTGTGTCGCTTCCTGTCATGAGGGGGTTTGGCTGACACCCAATAACCTATAAGGTTAGATAGGCTATCAATCGAACGAGTGAGAGCCTCCATCTTTACATCACTGGGTCCTCTGACCGCTGCGCTTGACGCGGTCGATGTCTGTGTGTCAGATACACGAGACGATCTTGTAGCGGAGTCGGGACATGGTCCGCACCTGGGTTCTGATCTGACATGTCTTACCCAGTACAATGGCAGGTTAAACCTGACAGTAACAAGAAACAGTGTGGTTTCTAGAAAAAAATAAGACGAACGCTGAAGGGTTAACTCTTAAAGAAAGGGTTACCCCAGCTGTCCCACATTAAGGGTTAACCGCCTGATAAGGGGTTAAAGTCACAAGCTCTCCACAACCTGTATTAATGTGACAGATGTGTGAGCCCCAGGTGCCTCTTATGAGGAAGCAGGTGCTGACAGAAACGTCCTCAAGGAATGCCACACTAAACGAAAAAAAAATCGCTAAATATTGCGTCTCTTTTCGCATCTCATAAAATCCTGCGACTTAAAAAGCGTTGCTAACTTTAGCGACGTTCAGTGTGGCAGAGCCCTGCGCTGCGGGGGAGAGAAGTCTTTAAGCTTCTGCCCTGATAGGCAGAATTGACTCACAGTTAAACTTCGCGGTGCTGTCTTCTTAATCTTGTGCGGGAGGAACGGAGAATGAGGAGCCCGGAGCGCTGCAATGGCCGCCGCACTGAGGAGGCAGCCGGAAGAGAAGGCAGAGGAAAATCGCGCTCAGTGAGCGCTTCCTGCCCGGGAAGCGTGAAGCCACGCCCCCGCCTTAAAAAAAAAGCGCGGGACTCCTCCATTCTCCGGTCTCGCGATCCCCGTCCTGCAGGCATCCACCTGCGGACAAAATATAACAGTCACCACATATACTGTAACAGCGGCTGCCGCAGCAGCCGCTGAATCACTCATACACATTATAAAAATGTGGAGTACTCACCCCGCCATGCGCCACAGGGACCCCCAGGGGTTTCTGGCGCGTGCCCATGCTTCCCCCCAGGGCGGGGATCGCAGTGACCCCTGCAGCGCGGTTTGCGTCCCCGCCAGGGAAGCCATCCTCATCCCCCCGGGCCGGCAGGGTTCTGCAGGGACCACCATATAGGGTAATACAGATCCGCCAAGGGAGAGGTTGGGGTCCAGCAGCGCTGAGACCCCTGAGACCTCTAGACCACATTAGGTGATCCAAGTCTCTTGTCCGATAAAAAATAATAAAATCTTCTGAGGAGCTGCTTCCAGCAGCGACCATCCTCTGAGACCTCAAATTGAAAACTGGAGAGCTGAGTAGGAGGAGCCCGAGCTGGAGGGGCCGGTCAACACTCTTTTTTAATCTGAGGTGTCTATCCCATCTGGGCTCCACCTACCCACTAGTTATGACTAGTGTGGCTCCTTTCCTTCCGTTCTGCTGCTGAAAGGCAGGCATGTGTAGTTGTGACTTCATCAGCCCTGGTCACTTCCCAATGACAAAGTATGGACTGGACAAGCGTATTTAGGTGGAGTTACCGTTTCCTATCTATTGTTAAGCAGAAATTGCTGGATAGGGCTTTGTGTCACTTACCTTTGCACTCCATCTGGAACTTCATATATTATCTTCAAAGAAGTATATTGGTCATATCCAGGTAATCTAAGGCTCATGCTTGTGTAAACCAAGGAAGCTCTCAAGGCACCTTTGTCATTAAGGCCAGACATAATAGATGCTGTTACACATTTAACACATACATTTTGACCAGATGACTGAATCGTTGTGCCGATGTTCTTACACTGGACACAAATGGTAGAAGTCATATTCTCTGACTCTTGGCCAACTGCAGGACTCCGCAGCTGAGATGAACTGCTCCGATGCTGTGGTATGTAACCATCTGTGGAAATGCCCTGATCACCATAATGTAGCTCTAGGTCACTCTGATTTTGGAGATTCGATGGAGAGAAGTCTATCTCTTCTGTTACAATCTCACTAGTATAGGAACCATGATCATAAGTTTTCACTTCTGTTGTTACATTTTCTAATTGTTTTTTTGTGGTGTAGAAATCCATCAGTTGCTTCTCTGACGTCAAGCTATTTTTTTGTTTCTCATGGAATTCTGGAAATTCTTTGGAATATTTAGAGTATTCAGCTAAGGATGATGGCTCTAAATTATCAAAATAGGCTTTGTTTTCATTGGTGATGTCTGGAAATGTTTCTGTTACGCTAACCTGGGAATACTTTTGATCGACCAAACCTTTTCCAGTTCGAAAGTTATCTTCACCACCTAACTGAACAGGTAACTGTTCAAGGTGTGTCTTGCCAAAAATATTGTCTTCTGAGCTTTGCTTTTGCTCAGCAATATATTCTCCAGCCATATTCTTGCCAGAAAACTCAAATTTGCCCCTCAGGTGTAAAGGTGACTGACTGTTCTCTGTCATTGTATCATCACTAGGTGACTTTGTTTTACAGTCTTTGTGCTGACTGTACACTTCAAGGACACTGGCCTGAATTTCCTTGGGATATATAAGAACAAGATTATCTTTCTGCAGCTTAATAGAAAGTTTTTTGGAGCATTTCTGGAACAGTTCACACCACTGAACTAAAGCAATGTCATCTGGACCTTGAACCTCAAGTGCGGCATAGTCAAGACAAGACCTGGTGTTTCGTACGTCTTCTTTCCAACACAATAGCTGAATCCTTTCCTTTGTCAAAATCAAACAAGCTTTGTTAGTTGCCTTCAGCTTTAAGCAAACATTTCCATTTTGCTGTTCCTCCTCAATCAACACAACCTCAGAACACCAACTCTTGATGTCAGAGCCATGGTTTTGTTTAATATAATGCCACAACCAATGCGCCACAATGACTTCGTCTTTGAATATCAGTGAATCGCTATGTTGCTCAGAAGAGGCACTCTCTTTAGAATATACACGGGATAGACTATTAGATCTTCTAAGTTTACCTTCTGGCATTTTGAGGTCCATTAATGGTGAGTTCATGTCTACCAAGCTAGAGTAGGGAAGCTCACTTGATGCTTTTGTAATTCGGACAGGTTTGAGTGGACCTGTAGGTTTGGAGGTGGATCTGCTTTGCCTTATATCCTCTCTGCCTGTTTTCAGGACTGGGAGCACATCCAGTTTTTTGAACAATGGCATGGTTTTGCTTTCCAATTTCTCATTTGGCTGCAAGACACTCAAATCTTCAGCACTTGTAATTGCAGATCTGATAGGTGTCTTGTCATTGGTGGGACCTCTCTCACGATCTAGCAGCTGCCTGCTATAACTATTTGATGATATTAGGTATTTCTCATCTATATGGGACTTTGATGCATATGAGCTATGTGTTGTAGGAATGCTAAACGAGGCAGCTATTCTGCTTCCAACTTTGCTTTCATGTTTGTAGGTAGGGGACAAGGAATGTGACCCTACTTCTGACATGGTAGTTGACCCACTTGCTTTATATTGTGTGCCTCGATAACTTGATGGCCTATCAAACTTCAGTTGTACATCACTGATGTATTGTTTCCCTTGAGCCACATCAACCCCATTTCCAATAAGGTACACATATCGGTCATCATCATGACAAAGAAGCATAGGATACAGTCTTTGGAGGTCTCTCAAAAGAAGGTTATGAAAGTCCTGCTCTCCATATACATCTGTCTTGTCTATCTGTTCTTTCCTTAGAAGTAGTTCTAATCCTTGATAAAGACCCATGAGCCTGAATCGTGCAGAACTCAAGTCTGCCATATGGTTTTTACTCCCTTTTACAGACTGAAGGTAAATTGTGGTGATTCCTTCTCCACTTTCATCCACTGCATGAACATGATATTTGTTTAGTATTTCTTGATATTCAGAAGTGTGGAACTTTTGTATGTATTTGAAGATATCAGAATCCCAGACAAAAGGTTCTTGCAAATGCTCCAGGGATTCAGTCAGCTGACTGTATCTTGCCTCTACTTCACTTCCGTAAACAGGCACAGATCTTTGAACCATAACTTGTGTGAAATCTTGTGGGTCTGAATTTTTCAGGCGGTCACTCTTGATTTTCCTTCGTGTATCTGATGAAATCTGCTGTAAGTTTGTACATCCGATTTCTAATCTGTTTAATATTTCCTGTGCCATAGTCTGTATCATGGCATATGGCCCACTGATGACACATGTCATGGATTCTTTATCAAAGTCAAACTTCACATCTGTATGAGTCTGCATTAAGTTCTTTAGAAGACTTCTACAACTTTCTGGGAACTTATTGTAGCTTACAGTCAATGACAACTTCTGAAATACCTGAAAATGGAAAATAATTTAAGTTAGATATAGTAGTATAAATATATTTTATAGCAGTGTTTAGTCATTTTGTGTCCAAGATGCAATCTAAGTTTTTCTATGTACTAATTTCCATATGTACTAGTCCAAGAAGGCATACAAGTCAATAATCATGGATATGGGATTAAAGTCCTATCTACAGGGGCAGACATCAAGCGTGTGTTATAAGAACACTAGTTTCCAATCATCACCCCATGTAAACATGCCGCTGGTCAACCAATGTCTGAGCAAAATGCTTGTTCGACAGCAGATTGTTCATGCTGCAACCATAAAGGGTATGCCACACTAAACTACATCGCTAACGGGATCGCTAAAAAACGTCACTATTTAGCGATCCCGTTAGCGATGTTGTTGTGTGCGGCATGCAGCAACGACGTGGCCCCTGCTGTGATCTCGTCCGTCGTCCTGATCGTTCCGGACCCTATTCTGATCATCGGCGTCCCGCTGGGTAAGTATATATCGCTGAGTGTGGCACCTTTTTTAGCGATTTAGCGGTACTTTTGTAGCGCTAAAGTCGTTAAGGAGATCGCTAACCGCGATAGCGTCCTTAACGACATCGCTAAATGTGGCCGACACTAGCGATATTGTAAACGATCCCGCTAGCGATCTCATTAGTATGCGACGCTAACGAGATCGTTAGCGGGATCGTGTAGTGTGGCAGTACCTTAAGTATTGTTGTTGGCAGCACATCACCCAGTGAAAACAGGTGGTGTGCTATCTACCAACATGTATACAGTGTGTTAGCCTATGAGGACTGTGAAGGATGGCACCAGAGAGAGATCACACAGAATCCCACCGCTGCTACCACATGTGATGAACCCGCACCTTGTCACCCCGCCTGACGTCACTATTATGTCAGACAGATCACGTAATGCGGTCTCTCCACTTTCACCAACATGACGTTCTGCACCCACTGGGACACCTAAGGTCAGTTTGGTAAAGTTTTACACATATGCCCCATGTCCACACAGGCCCATGGAGTGAGAGGATGTGGCCCACGCAGTCACTGACATGGCACCACACTCGCTCACAACACTGACATGCGACAGGCCCTTTACATTAGCACCAGAGAAACAGAGTGCTGCCAGCCCGGTAGGACTGCCACCAGTTTTTAGCTTGATATAAGCCTGGTCCGTTAATGAGAATATATCAGGCCAGAAACCAGCCCCGGTAACATGGAAGTTAAACCAAGAAACGGACGTGTGGATTCGTGGATAAAAGAGCAACACAAGGTTAAATTATATATTCAATCACCTTAAGGGTACACTAGACAATACACTATATACACAATGTTTATACATATATAATAGTCAGATATGCAAATACAATAGTGTAGGACAAAAGATATAAGCAGACGGATCATGTCAATTACCAGTTTGATGTAGACCATGTGTGAGCTGGGCCGCAGGGGGCATGGGCTGCCAGCTGGTTCCTATGTCCTTCACAGCAAGTTACTTGACATGTCACACACTTCCAAACTGAACCGCCAGCATAAGGCTATGTCCCCACAGTCAGTAATCAGCAGCGCTTTGAACACAGCACATGTCCGCTGCGTCCAAAGCGCTGTCGGCTTTTGAACGCAGGTGATTCCGCATGTGTTCACTGAATCATATGGAATCACCGTGTCCAATACATTGGGACGGCTAATATAGACTGGAAAGACGCGTCGCATGTCCGTCTCCACAGGTAAGCCACAGGTGTCGGAGCACGCATAGTGAACATGGGATTTTTTGAAATTCCATCCACTGTGCTGTAACATCTGGCCGCTGCGGATGTACGCAGCGTCCGACCCGCAGCGTTTACTAACCGTGGGAACATACCTTGACAGAGAGAGAGACCACATGGCCTTACACTAGCCTTTACCCCCTTTGGGTTACTCCCATCCTGCACTCTGGGCTAAACCTAAATCTCCTCCCCATTACTCTAGCAGCTAAAAACTCCAAAACCTAAAATGAGTCATAACTCTTTAAAGGATGGTCTTAGGAAGGCGGTTTTGGCGCCATTTTATGCGGCCGGGCCCCTGCTACGTTGAGACTAAACACATCTTTGCTATCTGGTTCCTATTAGTAATTCTACGCATCTCCCTGCTCTGGGGTGCTAGAAACGACTGAGACCCTGGAAGGAACTCACGATGTTCTGGAGATCTCAGAAATATACAGGTGGTACGGCTAGAACGTATAGTACCGCCATAATTCCTTATGGTATTATGTTTCGAAAATGTACTTTGGCAGCTTCAGCATGACTCTATACTGCAAGCAAGCTTTAACCAACTCTGACCTCGCTCAAGGTGTGACATCTGTCACTTACAGCCTTTGCAGGCTTGACACCCCCTACTGAACTAGGGGCCAGTTTTCTCCTTGAGTCTTGGAGAATATTGGACTTCCTGCTGAGTCCCTACTGGACAAAGGAAAGAGGGTTTTAAAATCCCAGGCCAAATAGGATACAAATGATTGGCATCAAATTATATTCTTCACATGGACAGGTTATTAAATTAGTGTACATTGACTTGCAAATAGTCGATCGGCGCTTGTGCTAAGGGCAGAGATGGGCTCGTGTAAATTGGTCGGTACATGCTCAAAACTGACCCACATTCATACATCTAAAGCTTCATTTACAATTGCCGATTTCTGGCCATAAAAGAGAGCTGATCAACTACATGTAAATCATTGATTGGTGCTCACTTAATGGTCCATTCATACGGGGACATCAGAAAAGAATGACCATCAATATAATTGTTGTATCCTCAGTGATATGCTACCAACAATGCAGCAGCCTATGAACAAGTGTCTTGTTTATCGGCTGATTAGCGTCATGTTCACATGGGCCGATGTTCTTATGAGAGATTCGTACACTTGTATGCAAATCCAAAATGGCTGAAACTTCCTGCTGTTCTTTCCTTCTACAGCAGGAACTGTTACACTAAAGGGGCCTTCACACATAGCGAGATCGCTAGCGATATCGCTCAAGCGTCACCGATATTGTGACACAACAGCGTTATTGCTAGCGATCTCGCTACATGTCAAATGTAGCAGCGACCTGCCCCCCCGCTGGCTATCGCTGATCGTGCTCGAATGCCTGGTCCATTTTTCCATTGTTGGAGTCCCGCTGGCCAGCACTAATCGCTGTGTTTGAAGCTTAAAAACGACGAGCGACCTCGTTAGCGACGCAGAGCTCAGCGCACTCAGCACGCCCACCGAGGTCGGAATCGGTTACAATAAAGTAGTGTGACCAGGACTCAACGACCGACGAGGTCGTTATGCAAATCGCTGATCTGTCTTGCGTCGTTGAGGAGATCGGACTTTTTGAAAGCTAATTAGCAATCATGTAATAAAGAGTAGAGGAACATGTCCATTTGATTCCCATTACTTTTTATGGGAGTCCACATTTTTCTTAAACAATCAATGTCTCAAAAGCGAGAGCACAGCTGTATAAACCTGATAAGTGGTCCACACTGCAGTCCCTTAATAACAAATATGACATGAGGAAGGCATCCTGTTTCCTGCATGTGCACATCGTTCATATCACAAAGCACACATATCTCTATCTACTTGTCTAACAGATCCTGTTTATTTAGGAGATTAGTTACCAACTATTCAGTGAGAAACCCTCATAGCCCTCCAAATACACAGACCATGCTTTAAAGAAAATGTACAAATATCCAGTAAGTACATTGCTACATCTCTGCTTGTGCCACCTATAGCCCAACTGGGCTAGTAATGGTGAAGTGCTGGTTAGGCTGCAATGATTTTTCTCTTAAGTCAACCTAAACTTTTTCAGTTTTTCAGTTGTGATGTATCACTGTATAGGCAGATTTTCCAAGATCCTTTCTTTACACCCACAGCTCTGCAAATGACATTTCCAGTAAAGCCGGTTTCACAAGTCCGATATTCATGGATCGAGAGCAGACAGTGATGTCTGGACCTGCCCTGTCTTTACCCAAATTCTACAGCCATGAGGCTATTGAGTTCGGGTCAGGAGATCCCGAGATGGTTAAGATATCGCAGTATAGTAATGTTGGATAAGTGAATTCGGCCCTATTTTATCATTTAACTACAATTAATCCACCATTAGGAAACACAGTCATATGGTGTGTGACAGCCTGGTATACGTGACATCATTAGTGCCATTTGGGCTGCCGTTAACCCTTCTGTATTCTCTATGAGCATTCCCTGCAGATACACATGCTCAGATAACATGACAAGCTAATTAGACTGTGTGCGCTCTTGGTGTTGGGCAGTAAAAGGATTGGTGATGACAAGAGCAAGGGATGCAATTTCGGGCGTCCGAACCTCAGAGGTTAAGCACAGAAAGAAATACTTTCTTTTTTTTTTTTTATTTTCTTTAGTATGTGAAAGTTGGGAGTCATTACTGTCCAGGATTGGCATGAAAGTCTGCAGTCATGCTATGTGACTGCAGACTTGTGAATTACCACATTGAGTACAGCACACACTGTCATGCTTCTCAGGTGTAGTGAGTGTGCGCTAATACTCCCTGCCACATTCCGACTAGTTGTGCGAGGCCTCACTTAATGCAAGTGAAGTGAGAGAGGCTGCAGACGTCTAGTCCGAATGTGGCTGAAAGTATAACTGTGAGAATACTTGCGGTCACATAACTGCCCAGTCCTTCTCTGGCACCGAGAATCCTGTCAGCGTGCACAGTGTGTGATGTGAGGATTCACATGTCTGCAGAAACGGAGCGACTGCAGACTTTCGTGCCAATCCTGAACAACCCCTTTAAAGTCACAATCCCATCATATAATGTTATGGCATTACATGTGTAGCAATTAAAAATGGTTATAGTTTAGGGATTTGTACTTCAAGCATTAGTATTGTCTTCTTTACCTCTTCTAGTTCCACCTTCCTGGTAAACTCACTGACCACCAGGTCATATCTCTTGTCTTTTATTTGCAAGAAGTGATCATTAATTCTCAGGACGTTGTCAACCACTGTGGAGACAGAAGGATTAGTGTCCGTTCACCATATTTAATTAAACGAATACATGGGGGAATTCCTTACATAGCAATCCCTCAATATAATATCTAATGACAAAATAGGTTTATTTATAAGAAAGAAAAATAGGATAATAAATGAGGGCAGAATACAAAGTCTACTGCTGCTCTGTGAATCTGTCAGCAGAATACAGGCTGCTATTACTGGAGTAGCTGAATGTGGCACAGCGTGTCTGCTGACGTGGCATCTCTAAGCTGCTATGAGATCACATCTGATCAACCGGCAGGAGAATATGGCCGATTACAGTGTAATGACCGCTCACTTAAATATACTGCACTACAGGACTAAGATGAAGATGGTGCCATCAGTGGTCTGCAGCCCATGGTAGCAGGTGATGTATCTGCAGCAGCGCAGCAACAAGTCTGTTATTTCCGGTTATTCCAGCTACACAGATTAATCCAATGGTGGGCCGACACGGCATCCATGCTTGCAGCAGCACTTATATAGCCCACCTGGGTATGATCCTATGGGCCAGGACTAGACAGCAGCAATGGCAATGCAACATCAGCCACAGATCGATGGATAAGTATATCACACTTTAACAGAAGTGACTGGGAAATGTAGGTCGGTGACAACTGATCCCACGATTGCAGTCATTGGTAGTCTGGGCCCACTAGTTTTTCTATTATGCTGCACAGATTATGCAGCAATTGCACAAATTCAAACATTTTCTATGCTGAAGCCTAATACACAGTCATTTTATAGGGTCCTGCTACGTCCAGCCACAGTTTGTCTTTTACCTTCATCATCTTCAAAAGTAACAATGGCATAAGTTGGATTTCCTTGGATAATGTTGATTTTTTCCACTTCTCCTCCGCCGTTTCGGCTCCTCAGGAAATGTATGGTGAGTTTATCCTTTGCACGTTCAGCTGGGATGTCAGTCGGAATTCCATCCACTCTCAGCCTTTTCCTCTCCATTGCTCCCTGGTTTATCAGGAAGTTGCTAATAAAAATACAGAATAGCAGAGTAGTGACACAGACAATGACACTATTTTTAGTAAGACTGCAGAAAAATGCCAGATATACCTCTCCAGTTATATAGTAGGGAACTACGTCTTTTTTTTATTGAGTTTTTTTATATAAGACATTATTTAGGACATACTCTATCGGATGTCTTATATTTCAGATACTCTTTTCATTAAAGAGAACTGGTCAGCAGGATTTTGCTAAGTAAACTACAGGCACAGTCAGGTTGGCAGTGTTAAACTGATTGAAATGATACCTGGGGTGAAGAAATCCGTCTTGTGGTTCTTGTGTAATCAGTGTTAGAAGTTTGCAGTTAATGATATGCCCGTGCTCCAGGGCGGGACTGTAGGTAGTCTTATCTTCCTGCTCTAGGCCAGAGAAACCAAGGCGAGACCTGCCCACAGGCTGCACCGAAACCCGAAAATGTTCCTCATCATATAGACAGACTGTTTGTGCTTCGGGACAGCCTGTGGGCAGGTCTTTCCTTGGTTTCTCCGGCTTAGAGCAGGAAGATAAGACTCAGCCTACAGTCCTGCCCGGAGCACAGCATAAGCTCAGACAAGGACTTAACAGTCACAGAATAAGGGTAACCTCTCTGCTATTTCTATCACACGCTTATTTAAGCTAGACTGTGGCACTCACATGGATGTATGTGTTTTAGTCACTATAGGTTTACACCTATCAATCCGTTTATACTGCAGATGACCATTTCTTTTCCGTGGTTCACGGTACGTACGGTCATTTTTAGTCCAAAACTAACAATGGGGAGTTTTTTCATGACTATAACCCCTACATATCATTCCACAGCACGAATAAGTAGCGGCAGGAACCGCATGAATATTATAGGGTAAGCAGAACACCAGCACCACTATCAAGTGCACAATGGGTATTTATATTTAGGTGTATAATATCACCCACTCTGTCTGGTCACTATAGGACACAAGTCTGATCTATAACACTGTCAGCATCGTTCTGTGATATACGGTATGTATGTTTTCGCTCTAGGCTCTTTAAATGTGATATATGACTGAACCAATCTTGCCTCTTCCTCTACTCACCCCAGAGCTATCTTCAGTATCATATGTATATACTTTGTTTTTTTAAAGATTTATTTGGAATATTGTTTCCATGATATCTGTCAAAATTATTTACTATTATTTTTGTACAGTTACTGATGAAGGTCTGATGACCGAAACGTTTGGCATCACTGAACTACAATAAATGACACAATTATCATTTAAGTTGAGTGCAGAGTTTATTTATTACATGAGTACGGTTTGGGAACTTACTCTTGCACCAATACATTGATTGTGCACACGTATTTTTGTATTGATACTCTATATCCCCTTTACGTGTAGCACGTCACTTGTGGGTATGTCTTCTACTACCTTTTCTTACAACTTGGAAGAGACTTCAGCAATTTTGGCTCAGTCACATTTCTCTACAGATTTTCTTAAAGCACCACCCCGCGAAACACGCGGACGAGATCTAGAACGTGCACTTAGGCACCAGGTTAATCTTAAATTACATAGTGCCACCCTGTCAGAGTACCTCCGGGTCAAAAGAATCCCCAGGGGCCTACGTGTTCCACTTCGCCCCACTCTTTTCCATGACTCTCCAGATTTTTGTGCCCGCTATGAACAGATACTAAATAAGTGTTCTTTTGACCTAATAACACTCACCCTAGAGCATCTGCATAAAGCAATAGAAAACAACACAGCAGTTGTCCAGAACATCGAATCTCAGCTAGCAACAACCGGCACCACTGAAGAACTACAGTCACTCAGGACCCAAATACAGGGACGCATTGACCAACACACTAGAGACACCGAGAATCGTAAAAGCAAGTTTACCAGAGACGCGGCAGATTACGAATCCAACAAGGTCTACAAATGGCAGAACAACTCCTCCTACAGACGACCACAACCACGCAGCCAGCGCTCATCCACCGACTATTCTACTTCCGGGTCCGAACAAGAACGAGGCTCCTTTGTCACTTCTCAAGCTCCTTTTTTAGGACAGCGACGACGCTTTCCCCGAAGAAGACCAGACGGGGCGCAGGACGGAAGAAACAATATGGACCAAATGCGAGTCACCCGTTCACAGGTACAGAATCGCTGGTGATTAACATTTCCTCTAGGTCACTTGGTATCGCTGAATACCAAATTTTACAAAAGGGTTTATCGTTTTGTCCCGCCTATAAGTACAAGAAGTTCGATCTTGACATGGACTTACAGCGATTTTTTCGTACTCTCCGCTTGAAAGTGTATTTTTCCTCCACTGACCATTGTAATCCTACACCCCAGGTGTCCCACCAGGCATTGTCCATACTTAACTTGGGACTGCGCAATAAGAGCTCATTCCGTCCACCACATGGCTCTCACGCAGTAGAAACATTCATTGATTTTGTTCAAACATCATTCCAGCGTTTACGTAAGGATATAGAACAAGGGAAGTTATTCTACCCTCCCAACATGTCCCAGGTAGAAAGACAAGCATTGAAATCCCTCCAGGACGACCAATCCCTGATTTTCAAACCAGCGGACAAAGGTGGGGCTTTGGTAGTCATGGACAGGTCACTTTATATAGCAGAAATCCAACGACAGCTATCAGACACCTCTATTTACCACAAATTACCTAGAGACCCAACCAGTGAGATCCAATCCAAAATTGAGACCATTATCACCAAATATTCCAACTTAGGGATCCTTGATTCTAAGACGAGCGATTACTTACGCAATATGAATCCCATTACTCCGGTATTTTATACTATACCAAAGATCCATAAGAATTTACAGAATCCACCGGGGAGGCCGATAGTCGCCTCAACTAACTCAGTACTCTCACCTATTGCTAAATTTTTAGAGAAAATTCTTACACCTATCACTCAATCAGCCCCATCATTCTTGCTTGACACTGGGAATTTCCTCCAGGACATACAGAGGCTACGGAGTGTACCGCCAGATACTATACTGGTTACAATGGACGTTAAGGATTTATATACTTCAATTCCTCATATTAATGGCATTAATTCTGTACATCACCTCCTAACCATTGAAGGTTGGGCAGAGGACCAGATCAATCTGGTCATTGAATTACTTTCAGTCATCCTGTTCAATAACTTCTTTCTATTTCAGAATTCATTCTATTTGCAAATCCGTGGTACCGCTATGGGCTCTAACGTGGCACCCCGTACGCTAACACGTACATGGCGGACTTTGAAGCTACCCACATCTACAAACATCCTCTGTTTATACAGCATGTTCTACTGTGGAAACGTTTCATTGATGATGTCTTTTGCCTATGGGGTGGCACGTTAGAGTCCCTGCAACTATTTCTATCATTTCTTAATGAAACTTGGCCCGGTATTACCTTTACCATGTCTCATGATCTACACAAAATAAATTTCCTCGACACCACGGTATTGAAAGAAGCCAATGGCCTCATCACAACTGATCTATTTGTTAAACCTACGGACAAAAACAGCATCTTACACTTTTCCAGTTTTCATCCTCCGTCAGTTAAGAAATCAATACCTATCTCACAATTTCAACGTGTCAAACGGATAGTCACTAATGACTCCCTCCGTGAAACTCGACTTCAGGACATGACCCTGAAATTTTCAAAGAGAGGTTATCCACTCACTCTCTTGGAAAAATCTAGAAATCATGTACCCCAGACATGTTTGAATAGGAACAATAAACGCATTCCTTTCATCCATTCATATCATCCTTTTGCATATTTATTGCATAAAACAATTAAACGACACTGGCACCTCCTATCCACGGCCCACCCGAACATTCCCGAGTTCCAGGAACCATTTTTACCGTGTTTTAAAAGACCACCCAACCTTAAGGACAGTCTCATTAGGGCCGATATAGGCCCCTCCACACCAGTTAAACAGAGGTTAATTTCTCGCCCCAAAACAGGGACATTTCCATGCCTGCACTGCGCTCAGTGTAGCAACGTCCTGAAAGGTGATCGTTTTCACCATCCCCATACAGGGAAAACATTCCACATAAAAGAATTTTACACATGTGACACGTCATTTGTAATATATCTTATTAAGTGCCCATGTGGATTACTTTATGTTGGGGAAACTATCCTTCCAGTGAAAGAGAGAATTTCAAAGCACAAGTCCACTATACGCTGTGCAAACCTTCTACTCCCAGTACCACACCACTTTCACTCAAAGGGACATACCATCTCACAACTCAGGTTTCAGGTAATTGACCACATACCCCTTTAAGACGAGGCGGCGATCGGATCTCACTACTGAAAAAACGTGAATCATATTGGATCCACACTTTGGAAACACTCACTCCTAAGGGTCTCAATAGGGACTATGATGTGTTATCATTCATTTGATATATGAGTTTTTTCTAATTATGTCTTCTCCCTCTCTTTAGAGCCGCCTATATTGACTGCCAGAATCTGTGGGCACATAATATTCTTCACCCTGCAATTTCTCATCTCTTAATTGCACTTATGAGACTGTATTAGCGATTCCACCTCAATTTTGTCACTGAGCATGCGCCGCCTTAAGCACACTCCCACACTCCAGAGTCAATGGAACGCATATGGAACGCACTCTGCACTTCCGGTCACGTGACTTCCGCCTCAGCCGGAACCAGGAAGCTCCACACGAGGACACATGGCACTGGCGTCCATAAGAACTCACCCCTGGTAGCTATTCACTTCACTACTACAGCGGTGGATACCGCGGCAACCGCTACCTCAGGGTAAGATTAACGAACCGCTCAGTCCTCACCCACTGTTAGCGCTCACAGCTCATATTACTTATGCGCTATATTTCCTCACAGGCAGCAGCATAAGCTCAGACAAGGACTTAACAGTCACAGAATAAGGGTAACCTCTCTGCTATTTCTATCACACGCTTATTTAAGCTAGACTGTGGCACTCACATGGATGTATGTGTTTTAGTCACTATAGGTTTACACCTATCAATCCGTTTATACTGCAGATGACCATTTCTTTTCCGTGGTTCACGGTACGTACGGTCATTTTTAGTCCAAAACTAACAATGGGGAGTTTTTTCATGACTATAACCCCACATATCATTCCACAGCACGAATAAGTAGCGGCAGGAACCGCATGAATATTATAGGGTAAGCAGAACACCAGCACCACTATCAAGTGCACAATGGGTATTTATATTTAGGTGTATAATATCACCCACTCTGTCTGGTCACTATAGGACACAAGTCTGATCTATAACACTGTCAGCATCGTTCTGTGATATACGGTATGTATGTTTTCGCTCTAGGCTCTTTAAATGTGATATATGACTGAACCAATCTTGCCTCTTCCTCTACTCACCCCAGAGCTATCTTCAGTACCATATGTATATACTTTGTTTTTTTAAAGATTTATTTGGAATATTGTTTCCATGATATCTGTCAAAATTATTTACTATTATTTTTGTACAGTTACTGATGAAGGTCTGATGACCGAAACGTTTGGCATCACTGAACTACAATAAATGACACAATTATCATTTAAGTTGAGTGCAGAGTTTATTTATTACATGAGTACAGGTTTGGGAACTTACTCTTGCACCAATACATTGATTGTGCACACGTATTTTTGTATTGGTATTGCTGCCCGGAGCACAGGCATATCATTAACTGCAAACTTATAACACTGATTACACAAGAACCACAAGACGGATTTCTTCACCCCAGGTATCATTTTAATCCATGTAACACTGCCAACGTCTGTAGGTTACTTAGATAAATCCTGCTGAAAAGTTTGCTTTAAACACCATAGTATCATATCAGATTAATATGGTTCTGAGCTGAGGCCCGAAACCATTACACCCATTCCTTTTCCTTTACCACTTCCATCATTTGGATAACCAATGTTTGGGAGTAATAGTATATAGACTACCAATATGTGGGGGTACCTGCCAAAAAATATCTGGTTGCCAAGGTATTATAATTTGTGGATTGAGTTCTCAATTATCATCAGTTATATAATTGGGCTTATTAATGGGGTTTGTATAAAACAAACGCAATGTAGGTGCACTCCCTCGCTAGTGAAGACAACTGCAGGATTACCATAGCAAGGCGCAGAGCTCATGCACACTGCAAAGTATAGGAGAGAGAACGTTAAATTCAGCTGTAGAACACGCTCCCCGGAAGTGATGGGTCCGGATGGGGAGGTCCTCTACACCAATGTGTTTCATAGCTTGGAATGTGTCGTCAACATTGTGCATGTACAGCACAAAAAAGTGACTTGCCTGGAAAGGACGGGCTCTGTTCCCGATGCGTTCGATGGCGATCACCATCGCTGCTTATACACATGCTGGATGCAATTCAGCATGGAGTGCATTAGAGTGAGAGCAGGTACCCTATGGACCTTCCTCAAGGCTTTGCTAGGGGAGGCTTCGGTACATCAGGACTCCACTCAGGTATGGAGTTTTTCTCTCCCTGGAATTTTGAGGAAAAGGTTAAAGAATGCTGGGAGGGGTCTGTGTAGTTTAAATAATATTACACACTGAGTGTGAGCCATACTGGGCGCACTACCTACCTAAGCAATTCCCTTTTCATCTAGGCAACACCTCCCCTTGTGTTTGGGGGATACTGTCTGTTTATCAGCCTCCTGAGGAACCTAATTATGGGGAAACACGATGAGGCATTCCCGAGGCATCGGTATTAAGGCACTGTTGATGCATGAGTAACACTTACATCAAAGATAAGTTCCTTTTTCATTGACACTAGTTGTATATTTGTGAGGCTTTCCTGAGGTATCTACATTTGGGGCAACTCTAGACAAACATTGATATTTATTAGAGTGAAGTCTTTTACATCAGTATGTTGATATGCTATCTATATTTTTGGGGAAATTTTGAGGCATCTTGAACTATCAGTATTTTTTTTTTACCTCTAACTTTGACATTATATATATACCTGGTAACTGTAGGGTGACTCAGGGAGAGCCGCCATTGAGTGAGGGCGCAATATCGCCAGCTTTAACTAGGGTGCCAACCTCCGCTGGTAGGTAAGAAACCAGAATTTACTAGGGCTTAGTAGCCGTGTTTTGAGGGTCCAATATACAATAAAAAGAACTATATCTGACTTTTGTTTTAGTATGCACATTGTCACTTTATGCATTTTATGATGAAAACAGTCTAGGACACGCCTTTGGATTTATAGTGTGGTTATGTTTTGGATTAACCTTTGATTGACTGGCTGTCCTGAGATTTATATAAGCACCTACAAGGGACTTCTAGGCCATAGCAGGGACAGCCGCCGTTGGATATGGGTTTATAGGGGTGATTGTACTGTTCTCACTTGGGTTAATACTTAAATGTCTGGTTTTTACATTAGATTGAATAAAGGTTGTTATTTTAGGGTGTATGCAATACTTCTGGTATTCTCTAAATTGGTTTATAGAATTGTTAACCAAGGCTGCAGATTAGAAAGGCAGGACTGTACATCACACCCAGGATGCTGCGTCAAGAGCATCTGTCATCCGATCAAAAGTGGCCAGTTTAATTATTTTATTCCCGCTGCTCCCCTGAGTAATCTGCTTTTTGTATTTTTTTAAACCCACCACACAGTACCAGAGATATGAGCCTTATTTATTGTGAATTTTGATGGTCTTTACCAAGAGGGTGTGGTTCAACGCATTTTCTGGGGGTGTGCCTTTAGGCTGCTCTGCATAATTACACTGAGGTCAGCGCCCCCTTTGTAAAAAACATAAAAAGTAGCACTAAATAGAGACTTATTTCTAGAACTGTACAACGGGTTTAATAAATATGAAGAGCGGAAAACTCAGGGAAGCAGTGGGAATAAACTGAGGACACTAGTGACAGGTCCTCTAAAAAGAGCTGTTCTATGAGACCCCGTCATCCATAAATTACCTACGAAATGACAATCCTGAACTTTATTTCTTAGAAAGAAGGTTTAGTCATAATCACAGACGCAGATTCTTTACTGTAAGAGCAGTGAGACTATGGAACTCTCTGCCGTCTAATGTTGTAATGAGTGATTCCTTACTAAAATTTAAGAAGGGACTGGATGCCTTTCTTGAAAAGTATAATATTACAGGCTATATTCACTAGTTTCCTAGATATTGCGTTGATTCAGGGAGCTAGTCTGATTGCCGTATGTGGAGTCGGGAAGGATTTTTTTTCCCCAATGTGAAGTTTACTGTTTGCCACTTGGTTTTTTTTGCTTTCCTCTGGATCAACATGTTAGGGCAGGTTAGGATAGGATATGGGTTGAACTAGATGGACTTAAAGTCTTCCTTCAACCTTAATAACTATGTTACTATGTTAGAATTCGGCATTGAATGGTTCCTTTGTTTTTCCTCCCGGAAAGATAAAATAAATGTACAACTGTATGTTACCATGTCTCTTGTCCATAGTGTGCGTTCCTACACAGACTCACAATGCCACTGACTTTATTCATATATTTTCACACAATGGACAGTTCTAGGATGGTCCAGAATTGCTTTTTTAATGGGGCAGAAAATACAAATTTTTCAACATTGGAAAATGATTGGCGAACAGGCAATTTGTGATTGTTGCTGTTACTTTTTTTTGGAGACACCCTCAGATCATGAGTGCAAGAACACCCGCTAAAAATCACAGTACTACGAGTATAAAGTCAGGGCTGGTACTGTTTCTGAAAGAAAGCAGCCACATTTTTTTTTAATCCTTGAAAACCCCATTAAGTCATGACAGAATCACTTTAATAAATTGCTATTTAAACAGTTCCTTTATAAAATTGTAAAACCAGTACTGGTCTTTAAAGCTATATGTAGGTCGCTGTCTATATGTGTTACTTGCTATAGACTGGCTACCTTTTAGCTGGTATATAACAGTAGCGTTATTACCAATGACTTCGTAGGAGCAACGCCTGTTGGGAGTCACCGTTGTTATCTATCTGCTGCTTTTCTCCCATGCTTTAGGCTAAGTGCACACGATCAGGAATAATTGCGTTTTTTTCGCGGTTTTTCCGCGGTTTTCCGCGGTAAAAACGCGATAAAAACGCAAGCATTAAGCATCCTATACATGTTAATTGATTCCGCATGTTTTGGCCACATGTTGCGTTTTTTTCCGCGAAAAAAAACGCTTTGCGGAAAAAATAGCAACATGTTCATTAATTTTGCGGAATGTAAGCGGTTCATGTGCGGTGGTACCCAGGGTCTGGAGGAGAGGAGACTCTCCTCCAGGCCCTGGGTACCATATCCCTGGTAAAACAATAATTAAAATAAAAAATAATGATATTCTCACCTTCCGGCGGCCCCCGCAGCCTTCCCGCGGCCCCGCAGCCTTCCGCCTTCAGCGACGCTCCCGGCAACTTCCGGTCCCAAGAGTCCTTTGCGAGAATCACCCAGATGGCATAGCGGTCTCGCGAGATGCTACGTCATCGGTGTGATTTGTCGCAAAGCATCCTTGGGACCGGAGTTGCCGGGAGCGTCGCTGAAGGCGGGAAGGCTGCGGGGGCCGCGGGAAGGCTGCGGGGGCCGCCGGAAGGTGAGAATATCATTATTTATTATTTTTTTTATTATTTTTACATTAGATCTTTTTACTATTGATGCGACATAGGCGGCATCAATAGTAAAAAGTTGGTCACACTTGTCAAACACTATGTTTGACTCGTGTGACCAACCTGTCAATCAGTTTTCCAAGCGATGCTACAGATCGCTAGGAAAACGCTAGCATTCTGCAAGCTAATTACGCTTGCAAAACGCTATTATTCTGGCGGGAATCAGCATAAAAAAACGTGCGTATTTCCTGCGGGAGAAGTGCGGGATTGCCGCGGAAATTTCCGCGGCAATTCCGCAACGTGTGAACTTAGCCTCACACTGCAGGCCTGCTTATCAGATCAGCTGCTAAATAATATCACAAGCCCATCACAAGCTCAGCAGGATACGAGTGCATATGACATGATTACCAAGTAAAAAGAATTGCAATCTGTCAGGTAATGCCAAATTAGTATAAGTAGAAGGACTCCTGCGTTGTCATGTCCTTCAGGGTATGCTGTCAGCGCATACAATCCTAGTTGTGTGTACTCAAATTAATATAGGTCTTGCATCTTCTAATAGGGGCACTTACCTGCAACTGATGAATGTCTGCTCAGCTCAGCATGAAAACAGCCCCTGCCCCTAAAGACAAAAGGGTTAAATTGGTGAATACATTTTAGGGTGTCATCCTCATGCTGAATTTGGGGGTGCACAGAGGAGGCCGTGCAGGGGATATGAGTGGGGGAGGATATTTGCGGGGCTGGAAATGATACTAATAAGCGATATGACGTTCCTGTGTGCGCTTTCTGAAGTGCCAGAAATGTACCAGACTGGTAAACACAACATCACCATGGCAGCGCTGTGTGAGGTTAGGAAATCAGGACTCTGGACAATCAGATAAAACCTAATGGCAGAGAACAGATTAATGGGCTATATGGAGACTGGAAGCGTGACACCAGCTCTGCAGTGAGAAATGTGTTCATGCGTGGATCCTCCAGCTTCACATGGTCAGTGGCGCATCAACAATAGCCCATCCGACAACTTCTACAACTCATCATTAGACAAGTATTCTTACATTTCCAGGAGGCACAATGTAGGGTTCTCAGAAAGCTATGCTTGGTACCACTATCTAGTCCAATAACTACACAATATACAGACATGTGCCCCTAAATCACACTGTGCACATGACTGCAGCAGCCCGCATCCCTGGTGTACAAACCTCATTATCAGGGGTGTAACTACAATAGACTTGCAATAATTGGGGGCCCCGTTGGAGCTCTTGCATTTGGGCCCGTGACCTTCAAATTATTCCACTTCTCATTATCCACATAAATTAGCTTAAATTAAATCTGTCACCAAGTTTTTGCTACCCTATCTGTGAGACGTATGATGTAGGGACAGTGTCCCTTAAGGGCCCGTCTCACATAGCGATATCGCTAGCGAGATCGGTGCTGAGTCACTAGTTTTGTGACGCAACAGCGATCTCACCAGCGATATCGCTGTGTGTGACATTCAGCGACGATCAGCCCCCTGCCGGGTATCGCTGATCGTCGCTGAAATGTCAGGACATTTTTTTGATCGCTGGTCTCCCGCTGACAGGCACGCATCGCTGCGTGTGACAGGCGGGAGACCAGCGATCCGCTGGTAACCAACGTACACAGCGGGTTGCCAGGCGCGGGGCTGTGCCTAGAAACCCGCTGTGTACCTTGGATACCAGCGCCCTGATGCAGGGAGCTGGTATCCAAGGTAAACAGCGGGTTTCCAGGCACCGCGCAGCGCTTGGAAACCCGCTGTGTACCTTGGATACCAGCTCCCTGCATCAGGGCGCTGGTATCCAACGTACACTGCGGGTAACTAAGCGATGTTACCCGCAGTGTCCTTGTGCTGATCGCTGCCTGAGCTGCCTGTTTGGCAGCTCAGCAGCGATCATATAGCGATACACCAGCGATCCTGACAAGTGTATATCGTTGTCGGGATCGCTGGTGTATCGTTATGTGAGACCCAGCCTTTAGTTTACTGGATATAAGTGATAGAATCACTGTTTTCTCTGCTGCAAATCTAGCAGTTCTCTGAATGCTGAGCTCTGTATAACCCCACCCACATCACTGATTGGCAGCTTTCTGTGTACACTGTATATTGACAGAAAGCTGCTAATCAGTGGTTCGGGTGGGGTACCAGAGCAGCTGACTAGGAGGTGCAAGACACCTAGTCCTGTAGTGATAATCTGCTGCTGATAAAACAATGATTTTATTGAAAATATAGCACACAGCTTAGTAAGTGACACATCACTGGAATCAGATTCCCTTTAACTAGCTTACCTGCTGGTCATACTCAGTAGATTCTGGATGCCTGAAAAAGCCAAACTAGACTCTTTTCCTACACTACCAGTGCCCTTTTATAACAGAAATGAGCATGATAGATGCCTACCGAATGCTGATGGCTGATCTGCCAAAAAATAGGATTTCTCCTGGCGTATTGGGTAGATAAAAATTAATTAATGATAAATGACTATATTTGGCATCTATTAAAATGTGGCACTATGGATGCATTCAACGCCCGATACTGAAGAAACAAACTCAAAACAGTCTTGGTGCTTTTCGTCGACTACAGCAGCAATTGTGCTCATCCCCAAATACACAACAGTGGGAGACACAGTGTTGTCAACAGTTGCAAATAAAGCCGACATACAGTATATAGTGCCAGACAGAGTACCCATTACAGCGTCACCCGTCACATGCCCCTTTACTTACCTCGGGTGGGGAGAAGGCTGGTTGGCGTTTCCCCTGCTACCTACACTGTCATGGGTACACACACGCTATAGTCCAGGGACAAAGGACCCTCCCTACTAACATCACAGAACCACTGTCATCACTAATAATCTGGGACAAAGGTCTATTCTTCATGAAGCCTGCGAGTCTCGGGGACACTGTAAATTGCTCAAGGTCAGAATGTTGGGACCCCCACTGATCTTAACAATGGGCCTGTCAATGGTGGTCTGGCATTCACAGTTCAAGTCCCTCGTAAACGTCTTCAGCTCTCATACATTTCAGCATAAACTGCTGGCACGTATCCCTCTCCTAAATCACATAATCGGAGCAGCGGTGTCACTGTGTTACAGCTTATACAGTAACATAACGCGGCTGAGATTCTTCCTACTGAAGCATACTCCTTGTGAAGTTTTGCACGCGGCCTCCACTATTCTTCATGTGACTGGAAGATTTTGCACTCATCCTTCCAAATACCAGTATCCTCACAACAGCCAAAGTGGTTGATAAAGCAAAGACTACTGCGCCACCTAGTGGCGAACAAGAGATATGTCATACCATACCATGTGCAGAGATTCTGAATTGAATTTATCAGTCTCACAATTATTTATATCACGAGAAACACCCAGTCACATTGGGGGAAATTCTCAAACCCTCTCCAGTTCTCCGAACAGGTTATGTAGAGCCATAATTATCAATAATAACCCCCTATTGAATAATATACAATAGTGCCTTAGGAGCGATTACAGTTCGACCCAGAGATATTTCACAGTGACTGAGATGCAATTGAAGTGCAGATTTCAGGCTTAATTAAGGGGTTGAAAAAAACATCCTGTGAAATGTTTAGCAGTTACAACCATTTGTCTACAAAGCCTCCTCATTTCAGGGGCTCAAAAATAATCGGACAAAATGACTTTATCATAAATAAAATGTTCATTCTGCCTGAAGTCTAGAAGCCATGGACGTCACTAAACACCAGGTTTCATCCTTTGTGATGCTTTGCCAGTCCTTTACTGCAGCCAACTTCAGTTCTTTGTACGTTAAGTTCTGTCTTAAGCATGTGAAATGCTGCTCGATGGGGTTAAGATCTGGTGAGTGACTCGGCCATTGCAGAACATTACACTTCTTTGCCTTAAACTCCTGGGCTGCTTTTGCCATATGTTTGGGTCATTGTTCACCTGTACAGTGAAGCGCCGTCCAATCAACCTTGTTGTGTTTGGTTGGATCTGAGCAGAAAGTACAGCCCTGTAGACTTCAGAATTCATCCATCTGCTCCTTTCTCCAGTTACATCATCAATAAACACTAGTGATCCAGTGCCTATGGAAGCCATGCAAGCCGCTGCCATCACACTGCCTCCACCATGTTTTACCGAGGATGTGATGTGCTTTAGATCACGAGACTTTCCAAGCCTTCCCCATTATTTCTTCTTACTAGCTTGGCCCGTGCGAAATTTTCGCACATTGGTCGTCGGGGGCGCAGGCAATTTCAGAAAAAGCAAGCTGGACAAATGTAAATGTATTTCATGAGATGATGAACACAGACAGGTATTTATATATGTAGATTGGTAATACAATAAATTGGTTTGATAAGTAGAGGCCAAAAAATGTCTTCCGGTTGAGGTGCCACCTGCAGGTCATTGTTTCTTTCTGCAGGTTTATGAAAATAAATGTTTAAACTGTCTTTAGTGATAAAATCGGGAATGTGTGGTTTATTTAGCTTTTTTCTTGCAGAAGGGAGCAAGTTTACCTTTGAAATGGTGTATCATTTGTGTGTGTGTGGGGCGAAGTGATCACCGAAAAAGCAGTGCATGTTTACAAATGTGTTTGCATATGTGACTCACCAACAGTGAAGTGTGAAATCCTCCAATGTGGCTGGGCAAGCTGGAAAGACCCAAGGCAAATGTTTGGATTTGTTTGTGATGTCTGTGAGCAGCTTTGTGGTAGTGTGCTTTGGGGTAGTGTGGTGCCACCTGCAGGTCATTATTCCTTACTGCAGGTTTATGAAAATAAATGTTTAAACTGTATTTTCTGATCAAATCGTGGATGTGTGGTTTGATTGGCTATTTTCTTGCTGAAGGAGGCAAGTTTACCTTTCATATGGTGTATCATTTGTGTGTGTGGGTGCAGTATGAACGGAGATACAAAGTAATCACCGAAAAACAGTGTTTAGAAATAATAGATTAGATCATTCTGGTACAGGTTAATCTTAGTTTCATCTGTCCAAAGAATGCTTTTCCAGAATAGGCTGGGCTTCTTTAGATATTTTCTGACAAAGTCTAATATGGTCTATTTGTAAAGCTGATTAATGATTTGCACCTTATGTTGAACCCTCTGTATTTGCTTTTATGAAGTCTCCCCTTTAGGGTAAACTTAAATACTGAAACACCTACTTCTTGGAGAGTGTTCTTCACTTTGGTGAATGTTGTGAAAAGGTTTTACTTCACCATGGAAAGGATTCTGCGACCATCTACTATTGTTTTCTTCCATGGACATCTTGGCCTTTTTGAGTTTCCAAGCTCACCAGTGAGCTCTTTTGTTGCAGAATTTAACAAACTTTTTATTTGGCCCCTCCTAATATTTCTGCCATCTCTCTGATGGATTTCTTCTTTTTTTTCAGCCTAATAATGGTCTTCCTTTAAGGGCTCCTTTGACCACATGTTGTGGGTTCACAGCAACAGCTTCCAAATGAAAATGCCACACCAGGCATCAGCTCCAAACCTTTTACCTTCTTAATGATTATGGATTAACGAGGGAATAGCCCATGCAGCCCATTAAAGAACTTTTGAGATAATTGCCCAATTACTTTTGTTCCCTTTGAATAGAGACGGCTACATATTAAAGAGTTGTAATGTCTAAACCCTTACTCCAATTAGGATGAGAATTCCATCAACTTAAAATGGAGAGTCTGCATTTGGACAGTGACACAAGTTTTGGCATTTTATCTGTTTACCAAAACATTTTCAAGATACAGTTATATAATCAATTTGAGCTATATTGATAATATAACTGTATCTTGACTATGTTTTGGTAAACAGATAAAATGCCAAAACTTGTGTCACTGTCCAAATATTTTTAGACTCAACTGTAATTCTAGTTTCCAGATAACCACAATAGCATATAGCAGTATTATGTCCTGCAATTACTTCTCACTGGAGGGAAAACAATCCTAAGGGAAGCATGGCTACAGTATTGGACTACACAGGTTATCTGTAACCATAGTCCTGCATAGCTGTATACACAAAGCAGTAGTAAATTATCATTCCACGCTAGTGTAAAACATTTCTTCTAACTAGTGGTTGTGGTCACCTCATTCTGAAAACTGTGATCAGACTCCAGCTATCATTGCAATCTGCATCACGTGTTATAGTGGGAAAATCCGTAAATTCTGGAAGCACACGACAGTCTTACTGGCACAATTTGCCAGTTTTGCGCTGTTTATGTTTCATGATCTATGAAAAGGACCAATTCATTCACTGAAAAGCAAACAAAGGAGGACAAGCACGGGCATGTGTGAAGGTAATGAACTTGGCTCTGACTACCATACTGAAAGAATCTGCTCCGCAAGGGAAATACTATCGCCAAGGATAGTCACAGGGACAGACTGAATTCACAGTCTATCCTCTACAACTACGGTACTTCTCCCATATCCCATGGAAAATCCACTACTGATTTTAAAGGCTCAGTCCCCCTGTATGGGAGATGTTATACTAGTAATTTATTTTACTCATTTATATAGCGCCATTAATTCTACAGCGCCTTACAGACATTATAATCACTGTTCCCATTGGGGCTCACAATCTAGATTTCCTATCAGAATATATAAAACTTTTAACCCCTTTCTGTCATCGGACATACTATCCCGTCCATGTGCCCTGGGACTTAATTCCCAGGGACGGGATAGTACAGTCATGGACAAAAGTTTTGAGAATGACACAAATATTAATTTTTACAAAGTCTACTGCTTCACTTTTTCTAATGGCAATTTGCATATACTCCAGAATGTTATAAAGAGTGATCAGCTTAACAGCAATTACTTGCAAAGTCAATATTTGGCTAGAAAATGAACTTTATCCCCCAAAACACATTTCAACATCATTGCAGCCCAGCCTTAAAAGGACCAGCTAACCTCTTTTCAGTGATTGCTCCATTAACACAGGTGTGGGTGTTGATGAGGACATGGCTGGAGATCAATCTGTCATGATTAAAAGAATGACACCACTGGACACTTTAAAAGGAGGCTGGTGCTTGGCATCATTGTTTCTCTTCTGTTAACCATGGTTATCTCTAAAGAAACACGTGCAGTCATCATTGCAATGCACAAAAATGGCCTAACAGGGAAGAGTATCGCAGCTAGAAAGATTGCACCTCAGTCAACAATCTATCGCATCATCAAGAACTTCAAGGAGAGAGGTTCCATTGTTGCCAAAAAGGCTCCAGGGCGCCCAAGAAAGACCAGCAAGCGCCAGGACCGTCTCTTAAAAGTGTTTCAGCTGCGGGATCGGGCTACCAGCAGTGCAGAGCTTGCTCAGGAATGGCAGCAGGCAGGTGTGAGTGCATCTGCACGCACTGTGAGGCGGAGACTCTTGGAGCAAGGCCTGGTCTCAAGGAGGGCAGCAAAGTAGCCACTTCTCTCCAGAAAAAACATCATGGACAGACTGATATTTTGCAAAAGGTACAGGCAGTGGACTGCTGAGGACTGGGGTAAAAGTTATTTTCTCTGATGAATCCCCTTTTCGATTGTTTGGGACATCAGGAAAACGCCTCATTCGGAGAAGACAAGATGAGCGCTACCACCAGTCTTGTCTCATGCCAACTGTTAAGCATCCTGAAACCATTCATGTGTGGGGTTGCTTCTCAGCCAAGGGAATCGGCTCTCTCACAGTCTTGCCTAAAAACACAGCCATGAATAAAGAATGGTACCAGAATGTTCTCCAAGAGCAACTTCTCCCAACCCTCCAAGAGTAGTTTGGCGATCAACAATGCCTTTTCCAGCATGATGGAGCACCTTTCCATAAAGCAAAGGTGATAACTAAATGGCTCAGGGAACAAAACATAGAGATTTTGGGTCCATGGCCTAGAAACTCCCCAGATCTTAATCCCATTGAGAACTTGTGGTCAATCATCAAGAGACGGGTGGACAAACAAAAACCTAAAAATTCTGACAAAATGAAAGCATTGATTGTGCAAGAATGGACTGCTATCAGTCAGGATTTGGTCCAGAAGTTGATTGAGAGCATGCCAGGGAGAATTGCAGAGGGCCTGAAGAAGAAGGGTCAACACTGCAAATATTGACTTGCTGCATTAACTCATTCTAACTGTCAATATAAGCTTTTGTTACTCATATGTTTTCAATTATATTTCTGTCTGTGATAACAACATCTGTCAAACACACATAAAAACCCTAGAGGGCAGCAGATCATGTGAAAATATAATATTTGTGTCATTCTCAAAACTTTTGGCCATGACTGTACGTCCTAGGCGATCAGCTGCGCTCCCGGGGGGAGAGCAGCTGATCGCGGCCGGGTGTCAGCCGATTATCACAGCTGACACCCGGCACTATGTGCCAGGAGCGGTCACGGACCGCTCCCGGCACATTAACCCCTAGCACATCGCGAGCAAACATGATCGCGGTGTACCGAGGGCACAGGGAAGCATCGCGCAGGGAGGGGGCTCCCTGCGTGCTCCCCTGAGATCCTCAGAACAGAGCGATGTGATCGCACTGTTCTGAGGCCTTCCTCCCTGCAAGCCCTCGGATCCAAGATGGCCGCCGGGTCCTGCAGGGAGGCGGCTACCTCAGTGCCTGCTGAGAGCAGGAGCTGAGGAAGCCTGCAGCAGTGCCTGTGAGACCAGTGATCTGACCCTATACTGTAATGTCCCACCCTAGGACAAAGTAAAAAAGTTAAAAAAATAAAAATCACAAGTGTAAAAAGAAAATTCCAAAATAAAGGAAAAAAAAAATTCCCCAATAAATTCATTTCTTCCAGTAAATAAAAAAAACAAAACAATAAAAGTACACATATTTGATATTGCCACATCCGTAACGACCCGCCCTATAGAACTGTCCCACTAGTTAACCCCTTAAGTGAACCCCTTAAAAAAAAAAAGAACAAAGCAAAAAATCAATGCTTTATCATACCGCCGAACAAAAAGTGGAATAACACGCGATCAAAAAGACCGATATAAATAAACATGGTACCGCTGAAAACGTCATCTTGTCCCGCAAAAAACGAGCCGCCATACAGCATCATATAGCTCGCAGAATAAAGCGATGCAAAAATAATTATTTTTTATATAAAATTGTTTTTATTGTAAAAAAGCGCCAAAACATAAAAAAATGATATAAATGAGGTATCGCCGTAATCGTACTAAACCGAAGAATAAAACTGCTTTATCAATTTTACCAGACGCGGAACGATATAAACGCCCCCCAAAAGAAATTAATGAATTGCTGATTTTTTTCATTCTAACCTCCAACAATCGAAATAAGAAGCGATCAAAAAATGTCACGTGCTCAAAAATGGTACCCATAAAAAAGTCAACTCGTACTGCAAAAAATAAGACCTCACATGACTCTGTGGGCCAAAATATGCAAAAATTATAGCTATCAAAATGTGGTGATGCAAAACCTATTTTTTGCAATAAAAAGCGTGTTTTAGCATGACAGCTGCCAATCATAAAAACCCGCTATAAATAGTAAATCAAACCCCCTTTATCACCTCCTTAGTTAGGGAAAAATAAAAAAATTAAAAAAACGTATTTATTTCCATTTTCCAATTAGGGTTAGGGTTGCGGCTAAAGTTAGGGTTAGAGTTGGGGCTAAAGTTAGGATTAGGGTTGGGATTAGTGTTAGGGGTGTGTTAGGGTTAGGTTTGTGGTTAGGGTTATGGTTGGGACTAGCGTTAGGGGTGTGTTGGGGATAGGGTTGGAGTTAGAATTGGGGGTTTCCACTGTTTAGGCACATCAGGGGCTCTCCAAATGTGACATGGCGTCTGATCTCAATTCCAGCCAATTATGCGTTGAAAAAGTCAACCGGTGCTCCTTTCCTTCTGAGCTCTGCCATGCGCCCAAACAGTAGTTTACCCCCACATATGGGGTATCAGCATACTCAGGACAAATTGCCCAATAACTCTTGGGGTCCAATTTCTTCTGTTACCCTTGGGAAAATAAAAAATTGGGGGCGAAAATATCATTTTTGTAAAAAAAAAATATTTTTGTTTTTACGGCTGTACATTATTAACTTCTGTGAAGCACTTGGGACTTCATAGTGCTCACCACACATCTAGATAAGTTCCTTGTGGGGTCTATTTTCCAAAATGGGGTCACTTGTGGGGGGTTTCCACTGTTTAGGCACATCAGGGGCTCTCCAAATGCGACATGACGCCCGCAGACCATTCCATCGAAGTCTGCAATCCAAAACGTCACTACTTCCCTTCCGAGCCCCGACGTATGCCCATACAGTAGTTTTCTCCCACATATTGGGTATCAGCGCACTCAGGACAAATTGGACAACAACTTGGGGACTAAAAGATCATGTTTGTGGAAAAAATATGATTTTTTTTATTTTCATGCTCGGGCGTTATAAACTTTAGTGAAATACCTGGGGTTCAAAGTGCTCACCACACATCTAGATAAGTTCCTTGAGGGGTCTACTTTCCAAAATGGTGTCATTTGTGGGGGGTTTCCACTGTTTATGCAGATCAGGAGCTCTCCAAACACGACATGGCGTCCAGCCAATTCTGCGTTGAAATAGTCAAACGGCGCTCCTTCTCTTCCGAGCGCTGCCATGCAACCAAACAGTGGTTTACCCCCACATATGGGGTATTAGCGTACTCAGGACAAATTGCACAATAACTTTTGGGGTCTTGTTACCCTTGGGTAAATAAAATTCGGGGTGAAAAGATCATTTTTGTGGAAAAAATATGATTTTTTAATTTTACGGCTCTACGTTATAAACTTGTGTGAAGCACTTGGGGGTTCAAATTGCTCACCACAGATCTAGATAAGTTCTTTAGGGGGTCTAGTTTCCAAAATGAGGTCACTTGTTCGGGGTTTCCACTGTTTAGGCACATCAGGGGCTCTCCAAATGCAATATGGCTTCCAATCTCAATTCCAGCCAATTATGGAAAAAGTCAAATGGTGCTCTTTCCATTCCGAGCTCTTCCGTGCGCCGAAACAGTGGTTCCCCCCACATATGGAGTATCAGCGTACTCAGGACAAATTGGACAACAACATTTGTGGTCCAATTTCTCCTGTTACCCATGGGAAAATAAAAAACTGGTGACTAAAAGATAATTTTTGTGGGAAAAAAATAGGATTTTTTATTTTCATGCCCAGGCATTATAAACTTGTGTGAAGCACTTGGGGGTTCAAAGTGCTTACCACACATCTAGATAAGGTCTTTAGGGGGTCTAGTTTCCAAAATGGGGTCACTTGTGGGGGTTTTCCACTGTTTAGGCACATCTGGGGCATTGCAAACAGAACATGACCCCCATCAACGTCTGCATTCCAAAACGTTATTACTTCCTTTCCAAGCCGTGCCGTGCGTCCAAACAGTTTTGCCCCCCCCCACATATTTGGTATCAGCAAACTCAGGACAAATTGGACAACTTTTGGGGTTCAATTTCCTTGGGAAAAATCAAAAATTTGGGACTAAAAAAATCATTTTTGTGGAAAATTGTTTTGTTTTGTTTTTTCACACCCAGGCATTATAAACTTTTGTGAAACACTTGGGGATTCAAAGTGCTCACAACAGATCTAGATAAGTTCCATAGGGGGTCTAGTTTCCAAAATGGTGTTACCTGAGGGTGGTTTCCACTGTTTAGGCGCATCAGGGGCTCTCCAAACGCGACATGGCGTCCAATCTCAATTCCAGCCAATTTTGGTTTGAAAAAGTCAAACGGCGCTCCTTCCCTTACGAGCTCTGCCGTTTTCCCCCACATATGGGGTATTGGCGTACTCAGGAGAAATTGCACAACAACTTTATCTTTCCATTTTCTCCTTTTACCCTTGTGAAAATAAAAAAAAGTTTGTAAAAGATCATTTTTGTGACTAAAAAGTTAAATATTGTGCAATGGTGTAACTTTTGGGTATTTTCTGCCATATAGACCCCTCAAAGTGACTTCAAATGTGAGGTGGTCCCTAAAAAAAATGGCTTTGCAAATTTTGCTGTAAAAATGAGAAATCGCTGGTCAATTTTTAACCCTTATAATTTCCTAACAAAAAAAAATTTTGGTTCCAAAATTGTGCAGATGTAAAGTAGACATGTTGGAAATGTTATTTATTAACTATTTTGTGTGACATATTTCTCTGTTTTAAGGGAATAAAAATTCAAAGTTTGAAAATTGCACAATTTTCGCCATATTTGCGTTTTTTTCAAAAATAGACGCAAGTTATATCGAATAAATTTTACCATTAGCGCGAAGTACAATATGTCACGAGAAAACAATCTCAGAATCGTGGAGATCTGTTGAAGCGTTACAGAGTTATAGCCTCATAAAGAGACAGTGGTCAGAATTGTAAAAATTGGCCCAGTCATTAACGTGCAAACCACCCTTGGGGGTTAATGACAGGGTTTGTAAATAATTGTTCTATTGACCAAATCCCTTTTTGCTCCCAATCAGAAAAATCCTTAAAGGGTTCATACTCACTTGAGCCGAAAACGGATGATTTTCAGCCGATAAAAAATCAGATTCAAATCGGACCAATGTTATTCAATAGGTGACATAACATTTGCAATTTTTTTCTCAGCTGAAATCGGTGTGAGAAAAAAAATCACAACATGCTGCAATTTGATGTGATTTTGGCATGATAGTCGCTAATGCAATAGATGGTGCTATAAAAAAATCGCATGCAAATCGCATGACAATTGCACATAATCGGACCATCCTGAAAGCTGACCATTTTTTTTCCAGCAAGTATGAGCCCTAACTCTGATACTTCACCCAAATTAGGATAAGGCCATAGCGATGTGTATTTGGTGAATCCCTTAATGCCCAGAAGTCTCAGACTCCAGAAGACACAGGGGTGAGGCCCATTTCATATTCTGTAAAATAAGAGCACTCGATCTGCGCATTTCATCTCTCCTTCCCCATCCATGGAGGTGTTGTAATTGGGCTGCAATAAAATATAGCCTTGGATCAGGAATTAAAGCCCCCCCTCTTTTTGAAATATAAGGGGGGGGGTCGCATGAGAACACAGCCCCCATAATAAGATTTGTTGTACAAGGTTTGTTTTCACAATTTTGAATTTGGAAGATAAAGAGTTAACAGTTGTTGGTAAGCTGTGTGAGGCACGAGCAGGTTATAACTGGTTTAAGCTGGTTGGCTTCCCGCTCTTTTCTTTGAATTTTGATTGGGTAACGGTGAAAAGTGCGGGAAAGAAGTGAATATAAGATCAGCTGTTCAGTCAGCTGAGAGCAGTCGTCACAAGACAGAAGATCATCGGATCAACTGATGGATTCACTACTGGAGCAGCTGATATGGAGGTCTGAGGAGGAGGGCGGTGTTATGTTTCGGTAGCTGAGGAGAAATAGCAAAAATAGCAAATGTAGCAATACACCAGAGAGGCTGGAAACTACTGGGTTGCACAACCACTAGAGCGAGAGCGAGGCTTGGAACAAGAGCAAGTCCCACAGGACTGCACAAAGTCCCACAGGACTGCACAAAGTCCCTGACGTCTGGAAACAAACTGGACTCCTCTGTCAGACACAATGTTCTCCGGAATGCCATGTAACCGAACCACGTGCTGAAAGAACAAAGGTACCAATTCAGAGGAGGAAGGCAACTTAGGTAATGGCACAAGATGTATCATCTTGGAAAACCTATCACAGATTACCCAGATAACGGTCATTCTCTGAGAGACAGGGAGGTCGGAAATATAATCCATAGAAATATGGGTCCATGGCCTCTTGGGTACAGGTAATGGCATTAACAAACCACTAGAACGAGAGCAAGGCTTGGAACTAGAGCAAGTCCCACAGGACTGCACAAAGTCCCTGACATCACGAGACAAAGTAGGCCACCAAAAGGACCGACTCACCAAGTCTCTGGTACCAAAAATACCGGGATGACCAGCCAACGCAGAACAATGAATCTCAGACATCACTCTTCTTCCACTGGCCTGGGACAAACAATTTCCCAACAGGGCAGCGTTCAGGTTTATCCTCCTGACACCCCTCCAGAGCCAGTCTCAAATTGGGCGAGATGGCGGAAAGAACTACACCCTCTTTCAAAATAACAGCAGGATCAGTTAACTCAGGAGAATCCGCAAAGAAACTCCTCGAGAGGGCATCCGCCTTAACATTCTTAGTGCCCGGAAGAAAAGTAACCACAAAATTAAAACGTGTGAAAAACAAAGCCCACCTGGCCTGTCTAGGATTAAGTCGCTTGGCTGATTCGAGATAAACCAGGTTCTTATGGTCCATTTCAATAACAGACCGAGACAAAATGAATCCCAGAAATGAAACCTTCTGTACGCCAAAAAGACACTTTGATCCCTTCACATACAGTGCATTCTCTCTCAAAATCTGAACACAGTCCGAACATGTTTCAAATAAGAGTCCCAGTCGTTGGAAAATATCAAGATTATCACCCAAATAAACTATCAAAAATTTATCCACAAAATCCCTGAAAATATCATTCATAAAGGATTGGAAGACGGGAGGGGCATTAGTAAGCCCAAAAGGCATCACTAGGTACTCAAAATGCCCCTCTGGGGTATTAAACACCATCTTCCATTCATTCCCGTGCTTAATACGAATAAGGATATACGCCCCCCTGAGGTCAAGCTTGGCAAGCTTGGTAAACCAACAAGCACTTTTCACTCTGGAAAATAGGTCAGAAATCAAGGGTAACGGATATTGATATTTAACAGTGATTTTATTCAGTAGGCGATAGTCAATACATGGCCTCAATGAACCATCCTTTTTGGCCACAAAGAAAAAACCGGCGCCCAAGGGTGAAGAGGATGGTCTGATATGACCCTTCTCCAAAGACTCCTTGATATAAGATCGCATAGCATCGTGTTCAGGTACAGATAAATTAAAAAGGCGACGTTTAGGAAATTTACCACCAGGCACTAACTCAATAGCGCAATCACAGCTCCTGTGAGGAGGTAAGGATGCAGATTTACTCTCACTAAACACATCAGAAAAATCTGTCAAAAAGTCAGGGACATCCTGAGACTGGGGAGAGGCAGAAAAAAATAGGAGTGTCAGTATTAACACATTGTGACCAGTTGGGGCTGCCAGACACAGATTTCCAATCCAAAACAGGATTATGAGTCTGTAACCAAGGGAAACCCAGTATAATAATGTCATGCAGATTATGCAACACGAGAAATTTGCAACTCTCCTGATGATCTGGTTAACCCTCATTATCACCTGAGTAGAAAACTGGGGTTTATTCTCCGCCAAAGGGGTAGAATCAATGCCCAGCAAAGGAACAGACTTCCGCAGGGGTATCATGGGAAACCCACAACGTTTGGCAAAGTCAAAATCCATCAGGTTAATAGCTGCTCCTGAATCAACAAAAGCCTGAGCCGAAAATGTGGACAGGGAGCAAATCAGGGTAATAGTCAACAGAAATTTAGTCTGAACACTACCCAAGACAACTGAGCGCGCAAAACGTCTTCCCCGCTTAGGGCAGACAGAAATAGCATGAGAAGCGTCACCACAATAGAAACATAACCCATTGCGCTTTTGAAACTCATGACGCTGAGCCCCAGAAGTCACTCCATCACACTGCATTGGCTCAGGAGCTGGCTCACAAGGCAACACTATCTCACGCATACCTCTGCGCTAACGCAAACATCTGTCAATTTGAATAGCCAAAGACATAGAATCATTGAGACCAGAGGGAACAGGGAATCCCACCATAACGTCCTTTACATTTTCTGACAGACCCTTCTGAAAAAGGGCTGCCAAAGCATCATCATTCCATTTGGTCAGGACTGCCCACTTTCGGAATTTCTGACAGTACAGCTCAGCGTCTTCACGACCCTGATTTAATGCCAACAAGGTGTTTTCAGCTTGATCAGTGACATTAGGTTCATCGTACAATAACCCCAGAGCCTGAAAAAATATATCAACATCATTCAAAACAGGATCCCAGGTGTCAGGGAAAAAGCCCAATCCTGAGGGTCGCCGCGCAGCAGAGAGATGACAATTTGAACCTGCTGTGCTGCGTTCCCTGAGGACTTAGGCTTCAAGGCAAAAAACAACTTACAGTTATTTTTGAAATTCAGAAATTTAAACCGATCTCCAAAAATAAATCTGGTATGGGGATTCTAGGTTCCACAACCGGCAACCTAGCAAGATAGGTAGCAATGCTCTGAACCTCAGCGGAAAGCCGCTCCACGTGGCCAGACAACTGTGCAAACTCCATTGAGGACAAAGAAAAAATTCCTCCTCAGCACCTAGAGAAAAAGAGGAAAAAAATGCAACAAACAGAAAAAAAAAAATTCTGACAACTCCCTTTTTTACTATTTTTCCCTTCTGTTGAGTACCATATAATTTTCAGTGTGGCCGGTAATACTGTTATGTTTCGGTAGCTGAGGAGAAATAGCAAAAATAGCAAAAGTAGCAATACACCAGAGAGGCTGGAAACTAGTGGGTTGCAGAACCCTAAGCTAACCGCAACACTAGAAGTAGCCGTGGAGCGTACCCACGGTGATCCCAGACGCCTCGTCACAGCCGGAGAGACAGCCACACCCAAAGACAGAAAGATGAAAGCTTACTGCCCCGTAGCAGAACCACCAAAGAAACAGGAAGCCCCCAAACATGTAATGGCGGTTAGACAAGAAGAAAATACGAACACAGACAGAAAATAGAATGAGCAAACGCTGGGGCCCAATTCTGTCTAGATAGAAAAGTATAGGAAAGAATTCTGACTGCAACCCTAGAAACCCTGACAAAAATACGAACACTTCTGATTAACAAAACATCTGAGATCACACGATCTCTACCACCTAAATCAGATCTCTGGTGTAACACACAGCAATTCAGCAAATAAAAAGTGACACAGGAACAGAGCAAAAGTGCAAACACAAACTGAGCACAATTGCAGAGCCAGGCCCCAAAAGGGGACCAGGCTTAAGTCCACTGCAAGGCAGCTAACCAGCAAGGAAAATCCAACCAGAGGAAAAAAAACAGCAAATCACTTATCTGAATGAAAGCAGGAATGCAAGCTGAGCTCCAACCAAGAACTGGAAGAACAATTGATTACAGGCAAGGCTGATGGGAGTTCAGGTCACTTATATCAGACTATTCGGACCCAGCTGAAAGCCATTCAGCAATAGGTTCATTACCCTCAGCAACCACCGGATGGAGCCCCAGCTCCGAAGTCGCCTCCAACGTGTTCACAACAGGGCGGCATGGAGTGGTTACAGAGCTGCTTGGCTATGAAACCTGCTATAAAACCTACCTCTGCCCCGGAGGTCTCAGCAGCTTCTGCACCACTATCACCGCCTGCTCCTTCACCAACTCCGGCAGCTGTCTCACCTCAAGGCCAAGCAGGAGCCTCAAGAGGAATCAGAGTGTCAAGATTATTTTTTCCCCGGCGCGCTCATGTGTTTGAATGACAGAGGGTGAGTGGGTCATGCGCAGCAAGAGGCAGACATCTCTTCAGAGTAACTCTTGCAGTCCATTGCGGGATTTCCACCAGAATCATGACATAATCCAGCCATCGTCATCAAATGCTGCCGGCGGCTCTGCAGCGTCATCCCGAAGTCCAGGTACGAGCGGTTCATCAAGGGAAAAAGATCTTTGTGATTCATCTAGCCGCCGCAGCCATAAAAGCGCGGCGGCGGCCAAGGGACATCCGGAGCAGGATTTTCATTGTGGATCAGCTTCTTCAGAACCCCGAGCCGATTTAGCAGCAGCTATCGCTTGGAGAAGCGCAGGCCAGCTATCGGACAGAGAAGAGGATAGCATTTCTCCAGCACAACTGCACTCGCCCATGATGATGGGCTTGAGTGAAGACAGTCCAGCGAACCAGGACGTGAAAACGCCAAAGAGGGGTGAGATTCCAAATGTGCCCTTGTCTGTTCCCTCTTTAGATTTAAAAAGCTTAATAAGGGAGACATTGAGTATTTGGGCAATGTTAATTCATCTGTATTGCCCAAAGTAGCTAGTTCTACTACTACTATTGGCAGCGGTAATTGTATCTTGAAGCCGGGGCTGCCAGAAATTCATTTAAAAAGAGTCGCTTACATGCGATTTTTCTCCCTTAGGATTTCATTTACCGTATATACTCACGTATAAGCCGACCAGTGTATAAGCCGACCCCCCTAATTTTGCCACAAAAAACTGGGAAAACTTATTGACTCGCATATAAGCCTAGGGTGAAAAATGATTATGCCCCCATATGCTCCATAGATTAGGCCCCCATAAACTGCACAGATTATGCTCCCGTATGATCCACAGATTATGCCCCCATATGCTGCACAGATGCCCCACATGCTCCCCTGATTATGCCCCCGTATGCTCCCCTGCTTATGCCCCCGTATGCTCCACAGATTATGCCCCCATATGCTGCACAGATTATGCCCCCATATGCTCCAGATTATGCCCCCATATGCTCCAGATTATGCCCCCATATGCTGCACAGATTATGCCCCCATATGCTACAGATTATGCCCCCATATGCTGCACAGATTATGCCCCGTATGAACCAGATTATGCCCCCATATGCTCCAAATTAGGCCCCCATATGCTGCACAAATTATGCCCCCGTATGATCCACAGATTATGCTCTTATATGCTCCAGATTATGCCCCCATAGTATACGTCCCTTATGCTGCCGCGCTGCTGCTGCAAAAAAAATGACACTCACCTCTCGTCGCTGGGGGCCAGGTGCTGGTGTCCTGAGCAGGCGGTGACACTGGCGCGCTATGGGGGACAGGTGCCGGTGTCATCGCTCGCTCAAGACCCCGGCACCTGAGATATTTACCTGTCACCGGACCGCTACACCGCTGCGCACTGCTCCCTCTTCTGGGTCCTCAGCAGTGAATGATCAGGCAGGGGGCGCGGCGTGCACTAACGACGTCATCGCGCCCTCTGCCTGAACATTCACAGCCAGAGGAGTCGGACGAGGGGAGCAGCGCGCAGCGGTGGACCGAGGGACAGGTAAATATCGCTATACTCACCCCTCCGCCGGTGCGTCACTCTCTGCAGCGTCTCCTCTTCTCCCGGCGGTCTCTGCAGCGTTTCCGTCCTACAGCGGTCACGTGGTACCGCTCATTAAAGTCATGAATATGTGCATATTCATGACTTTAACCCCTCTCTGACATTAGACGTACTATCCCGTCCATAAAACCCGTGCCATTCTGCCCATGGACGGGATAGTACGTCATAGGCGATCAGCTGCGCTCCTGAGGGGAGCGCAGCTAATCGCCGCCGGGTGTCAGCTGATTATCACAGCTGACACCCGTGACTGTGTGTCAGGAGCGGTCACGGACCGCTCCCGGCACATTAACCCCTAGCACACCGCGATCAAACATGATCGCGGTGTACTGGGGGCACAGGGGAGGATCGCGCAGGGTGGGGGCTCCCTGCGCGCCCCCCTGAGACCCTCAGACCAGCGCGATGTGATCGCGCTGTTCTGAGGGCTTCCTCCCTCCCAGGACCCGGATCCAAGATGGCGCCAGGGTCCTGGAGGGAGGCGGCTTCCTCAGTGCCTGCTGAGAGCAGGCACTGAGAAGCCTGCTGCACTGCCTGAGCGATCGCTGGTGTGACAGTGTGCTGTGCACACTGTCACACCAGCGATTTGATAAAATACAGTGATGTCCCACCCTGGGACAAAGTAAAAAACTTAAAAAAATAAAAATAAACATGTTATAAAAAAAAATCCAAAATAAAAAAAAAAAAAAAATATTCCCCAATAAATTCATTTCTTCCTGTAAATAAAAAAAACAAAACAATAAAAGTACACATATTTGGTATCGCCGCGTCCGTAACGACCCCCCCTATAAAACTGTCCCACTAGTTAACCCCTTTAGTGAACCCCTTAAAAAAAAAAAAAAAAAAACGAAGCAAAAAATCAATACTTTATCATCATACCGCCGAACAAAAAGTGGAATAACGCGCGATCAAAAAGACCGATATAAATAAACATGGTACCGCTGAAAACGTCATCTTGTCCCGCAAAAAACGAGCCGCCATAAAGCATCATCAGTGAAAAAATAAAAAAGTTATAGCTCGCAGAATAAAGCGATGCAAAAATATTATTTTTTATATAAAATTGTTTTTATTCTATAAAAGCGCCAAAACATAAAAAAATGATATAAATGAGGTATCGCCATAATCGTACTGACCCGAAGAATAAAACTGCTTTATCAATTTTACCACACGCGGAACAATAAAAACGCCTCCCCAAAAGAAATTCATGAATTGCTGATTTTTGTTAATTCTAACCTCCCAAAAATCGAAATAAAAAGCGATCAAAAAATGTCACCTGCTCAAAAATGGTACAAATAAAAACGTCAACTCGTACCGCAAAAAATAAGACCTCACATGACTCTGTGGGCCAAAATATGCAAAAATTATAGCTCTCAAAATGTGGCGATGCAAAAAACTATTTTTGCAATAAAAAGCGTCTTTTAGCGTGACAGCTGCCAATCATAAAAACCTGCTATAAATAGTAAATCAAACCCCCCTTTATCACCCCCTTAGTTAGGGAAAAATAATAAAATTAAAAAATGTATTTATTTCCATTTTCCCATTAGGGTTAGGGTTGCGGCTAAAGTTAGGGTTGGCGCTAAAGTTAGCATTAGGGTTGGGATTAGGGGTGTGTTAGGGTTAGGTTTGTGGTTAGGGTTGGGACTAGGGTTAGGGGTGTGTTGGGGTTAGGGTTGGAGTTAGCATTGGGGGGTTTCCACTGTTTAGGCACATCAGGGGCTCTCCAAATGTGACATGGCGTCTGATCTCAATTCCAGCCAATTCTGCGTTGAAAAAGTCAAACGGTGCTCCTTCACTTCTGAGCTCTGCCATGCGTCCAAACAGTAGTTTATCCCCACATATGGGGTATCAGCGTACTCTGGACCCCAAGAGTTATTGTGCAATTTGTCCTATTTCTTCTGTTACCCTTGGGAAAATAAAAAACTGGGGGCAAAAATATCATTTTTGTACAAAAAAAATTATTTTTTTGTTTTTACGGCTGTACATTATAAACTTCTGTGAAGCACTTGGGGCTTCATAGCGCTCACCACACACCTAGATAAGTTCCTTGTGGGGTCTATTTTCCAAAATGGGGTCACTTGTTGGGGATTTCCACTGTTTAGGCGCATCAGGGGCTCTCCAAATGCGACATGACGCCCCCAGACCATTCCATCAAAGTCTGCAATCCAAAACGTCACTACTTCCCTTCCGAGCCCCAACGTGTACCCATACAGTAGTTTTCTCCCACATATTGGGTATCAGCGTACTCAGGACAAATTGGGCAACAACTTTTGGGGTCCAGTTTCTCCTGTTACCCTTGTAAAATAAAATATTGGGGCGAAAAAATCATTTTTGCAAAAAAAAAAAAAAAGATTTTTTATTTTTACGGCTGTGCGTTATAAACTTCTGTGAAGCACTTCGGGGTTCAAAGTGCTCACCCACAATCTAGATAAGTTCCTTGTGGGGTCTATTTTCCAAAATGGGGTCACTTGTGGGGGGTTTCCACTGTTTAGGCGCATCAGGGGCTCTCCAAATGCGACATGACGCACTCAGACCATTCCATCAAAGTCTGCAATCCAAAACGTCACTACTTCCCTTCCGAGCCCTGACGTGCACCCATACAGTAGTTTTCTCCCACATATTGGGTATCAGCGTACTCAGGACAAATTGGACAACAACTTTTGGGGTCCAATTTCTCCTGTTACCCTTGTGAAAATAAAATATTGGGGGCGAAAAAAAACATTTTTGTAAAAAAAAAAAAGGATTTTTTATTTTTACGGCTGTGCGTTATAAATTTCTGTGAAGCACTTCGGGGTTCAAAGTGCTCACCACACATCTAGATAAGTTCCTTGTGGGGTCTATTTGCCAAAATGGGGTCACTTGTGGGGGTTTCCACTGTTTAGGTGCATCAGGGGCTCTCCAAATGTGACATGACGCCCCCCAGACCATTCCATCAAAGTCTGCAATCCAAAACGTCACTACTTCCCTTCCGAGCCCCGACGTGTGCCCATACAGTAGTTTCGCCCACATATTGGGTATCAGTGTACTCAGGACAAATTGGACAACAACTTTTGGGTTCCAATTTCTTCTGTTACCCTTGTGAAAATAAAATATTGGGGGAAAAAATCATTTTTGTAAAAAAAAAAAAGATTTTTTATTTTACGGCTGTACGTTATAAACTTTAGTGAAACACCTGGGGGTTCAAAGTTCTCACCACACATCTAGATAAGTTCCTTGAGGGGGTCTAGTTTCCAAAATGGTGTCATTTATGGGGGTTTCCACTGTTTAGGCAGATCAGGAGCTCTCCAAACACGACATGGCGTCCAGCCAATTCTGCGTTGAAAAAGTCAGACGGCGCTCCTTCCTTCCAAACTCTGCCATGCACCCAAACAGTGGTTTACCCCCATATGGGTATCAGCGCACTCAGGACAAATTGCACAATAACTTTTGGAGTCTTGTTACCCTTGGAAAAATAAAAAATTGGGGTGAAAAGATCATTTTTGTGGAAAAAATATGATTTTTAAATTTTACGGCTCTGTTATAAACTTGTGTGAAGCACTTGGGGTTCAAATTGCTCATCAAAAATCTAGATAAGTTCCTTAGGGGGTCTAGTTTCCCAAATGGGGTCATTTGTGGGGGGTTTCCACTGTTTAGGCACATCAGGGGCTCTCCAAATGCAACATGGCATCCAAACTCAATTCCAGCCAATTTTGGTTGGAAAAAGTCAAATGGTGCTCCTTCCATTCCGAGCTCTGCCGTGCGCACAAACAGTGGTTCCCCCCCACATATGGGGTACCAGCGTACTCAGGACAAATTGTACAACAACTTATGTGGTCCAATTTCTCCTGTTACCCTTGGGAAAATAAAAAATTAGTGACTAAAAGATAATTTTTGTGGGAAAAAAATAGGATTTTTTATTTTCATGCCCGGGCATTATAAACTTGTGTGAAGCACTTGGGGGTTCAAAGTGCTCACCAAAGATCTAGATAAGTTCCTTAGGGGGTCTAGTTTCCAAAGTGGGGTCACTTGTGGGTGGTTTCCACTGTTTAGGCTCATCTGGGGCACTGCAAACGGAACATGACCCCCATTAACGTCTGCATTCCAAAACGTTACTACTTCCTTTCCAAGCCCTGCCGTGCGCCCAAACAGTTTCCCCCCCCCACATATAGGGTATCAGCGTACTCAGGACAAATTGGACAACATCTTTTGGGGTCCAATTTCCTTGGGAAAATTCAAAAATTTGGGACTAAAAAATCATTTTTGTGGAAAATTGATTTTTTTTTTTTTCACACCCAGGCATTATAAACTTTTGTGAAACACTTGAGGGTTCAAAGTGCTCACAACAGATCTAGATAAGTACCTTAGGGGGTCTAGTTTCCAAAATGGTGTCACTGTGGGGGGTTTCCACTGTTTAGGCGCATCAGGGGGCTCTCCAAACGCGACATGGCATCCAATCTAAATTCCAGCCAATTTTAGTTTGAAAAAGTCAAACGTCGCTCCTTCCCTTACGAGCTCTGCCGTGTGCCCAAACAGTGGTTTTCCCCCACATATGGGGTATTGGCGTACTCAGGAGAAATTGCATAACAACCTTATCTGTCCATTTTCTCCTTTTACCCTTGTGAAAATAAAAAAAAAGTTTGTAAAAGATAATTTTTGTGGCTAAAAAGTAAAATATTAATTTTTTCCTTCCACGTTGCTTTAGTTACTGTGAAGCACCTGAAGGGTTAATAAACTTCTTGAATGTGGTTTTGAGTACCTTGAGGGGTGCAGTTTTTAGAATGGTGTCACTTTTGGGTATTTTCTGCCATATAGACCCCTCAAAGTGACTTCAAATGTGAGGTGGTCCCTAAAAAAAATGGCTTTGTAAATTTTGCTGTAAAAATGAGAAATCGCTTGTCAACTTTTAACCCTTATAACTTCCTAACAAAAAAAAATTTTGGTTCCAAAATTGTGCTGATGTAAAGTAGACATGTGGGAAATGTTATTTCTTAACTATTTTGTGTGATATATTTCTCTGTTTTAAGGGAATAAAAATTCAAAGTTTGAAAATTGCAAAATTTTAAAAATTTTCGCCATATTTGCGTTTTTTTCAAAAATAAACGCAAGTTATATCGAAGAAATTTTACCACTAACATGAAGTACAATATGTCACGAGAAAACAATCTCAGAATCGCGAAGATCCGTTGAAGCGTTCCAGAGTTATAACCTCATAAAGAGACAGTGGTCAGAATTGTAAAAATTGGCCCGGTCATTAACGTGCAAACCACCCTTGGGGTTGAAGGGGTTAATGAGCGGTACCATGTGACCGCTGCAGGAAGGAGCCGGAGATCGTGGGAGAAGCAGGGGGGCTGCAGAGACCGCGCTGGCGGAGGGGTGAGTATGATCCGACACCCCCGCTCCCCCTCCCCCACCGACCCCCGTATATGACCCACGTATAAGCCGAGAGGGGGACTTTCAGCCCTAAAAAATGGGCTGAAAATCTCAGCTTATACATGAGTATATACGGTAAGTTCTGCAGTAAAAGAGCAGATACATTATGTTGATTTATTTTCCTTATTACCATCTGCTAAAGAACAGCACAATAGATATGATAGAAAGGATGAGGCAGATGACAAAAAGAAGCACAACATTATTAAATCGTTTAATAATTGGCTTCAAGCGTTTCGCTATCTATGCTGCTGCTTTGGGCGAAAAATATCCCAATCTTTGTTCGGGTCTTTTTCAGCATTTGGATACTATCTTAGAAGCATATCGGAATTTTGGTGGTATGGCATGGTTGTATTATGACGAGGCATTTAGACAAAAAGTAGCTATGTATCCAAATTTAGCCTGGGGAACAAAGGATGTGGGTTTATGGATAAATTTAATGTTACCTCAAAAATTTCCAGTTAACAGACAAGGTGTGAACGGTTTCGGCAAAAAAGGAGTTTGTTTTGCTTTCAATGAAACAGTTTGCAAATGGTCTCATAATTGCCGCTTTCGGCATGAATGCTCATTTTGTGGAGGCGTTCACCCCATGTCAAAATGTTTTAAGAAGCAAATACAAAATGGACAACAGGGATATAATAAGGAGTCTTTTTCTAAAGGCGCAGACCCCAGTGAATTTGGAAAGAATGGTCCCGTGGTCAAAAATTTATCCAGATCAGGAGAGCAGGTTTCTTCTTTTTGAAGGTTTTTTAAAAGGATTTTTTGTCCCTCCCTTTTCGGGCGTGGGATGTACCCCAGTGAATAATCTTCCATCTGTGCTAAAATTTCCCCACATTGTTAAAGAAAAATCCAAAAAAAATTGGAAGTAGGAAGGGTCTCTGGTCCGTTTGATTTTCCTCCATTCGTTAATTTTAGGATTTCTCCTTTGGGAATTGTGCCTAAAAAAGAACAAGGGTCTTTTAGAATGATCCACCATTTGTCTTATCCTTTGGGTGGTTCATTGAATGATGAAGTGGATGATAATGCATGCTCGGTTAAGTATGCTTGCTTTGATGAGACTATAGAATTATTACAAAAATATAACCGTAATTCCCTCATGGCTAAGGGCCCCGTCACACATAGTGACACACCAGCGATCCCGACAACAATATGAACTTGTCAGGATCGCTGGTGTGTCGCTACATAATCGCTGGTGAGCTGCCAAACAGGCAGCTCAGGCAGCGATCAGGACAGCGACACTGCAGGTAACGTTGCTTAGTTACCCGCAGTGTACCTTAGATACCAGCACGCTGGTGCAGGGAGCTGGTAACCAAGGTACACATCGGGTTTCTAGGCACCGAGCGGCGCCTGGAAACCCGATGTGTACCTTGGTTACCAGCTCCCCCGCACCAGCGCGCTGGTATCTAACGTACACATCGGGTTTCTAGGCGCCGAGCAGCGCCTAGAAACCCGAAGTGTACCTTGGTTACCAGCTCCAGCTCGATGATCGCTGGTCTCCCGCCTGCCACATGCAGCGATGCGTGTTGGCCAGCGGGAGACCAACGATCAAAAAAATGTCCAGGACATTCAGCGATACCCAGCAGGGTGGCTGATCGTCGCTGCGTGTCACACACAGCGATATCGCTGGGGAGATCGCTGTTGCGTTACAAAACTTGTGACTCAGCAGCGATCTCGCTAGCGATCTTGCTATGTGAGACGGGGGCTTAAGTTTGACATCAAATCAGCATTCAGGCTTTTGCCAGTTAATCCAGACGGTTTTAATTCTTTAGGTTTTGTTTTCAATAATCAGTTCTTTTTCAACAGATGCCTCCCTATGGGTTTTGCGTTATCTTGTTTCTATTTTGAGACTTTTTCTACTTTTTTACATTGGGTTGTTCAATATATGTCAGGAGATGGCGGAGTGTTACATTATTTAGATGATTTTTTGTTCATTGGTTCTAGTAATTCAGAAGTTTGTTTTGTATTGTTGGATAAATTTATTGAAATATGTAAGAATTTCGGTGTCCCTATAGCAGAGGAAAAAACTTTCTCCTGTACGTCCCTTGAATTTTTAGGTATTTTAATCAATTCTGAAGACATGACTTGTTCTCTTCCCTCTGATAAAATTTCTAAGCTTCATTCTGTTATCAGTTGTTTTTTGACAAGAGAGAAGGTCACTTTGAAAGAATTGCAATCTTTATTAGGGTTGCTGAATTTCGCCCTGAAGATCATTCCTATGGGTCGCGTTTTTTCCCAGACGCTTGTATGAGGCTACCTCAGGCCATTCTTCACCTCATTCCCATATAAGGATGAGCAAGGACACTAAAGACGATCTGCAGGTTTGGTTGAATTTTTTATCTATTTTCAATGGTAAAGCCGTTTGGCAAAGCCCATTTGTTCTCACAGACAATTTACCAATGTCAATTTTTACTGATGTACATGAGGGCCTAGGTATTTCTTTTGCTTCTCACTGGGCTTCAGAGAGGAGGCCTGAAGAGTGGGTTAGCGACAGAATCAATAAAAATCCCGTAGTATTAGATATATTTGCATTATTTCTGTGTATACAAATTTGGGGCCCACTCCTTAGGGACAAGGGAATCCTCGTTCGCTCTCAGAATCAAGGTTTTGTTTTCCTGCTGAATACTTTATCTTCTAAAAACAAGTGGGCCGCTCAGATTATTAGACACTTGATCCTTTTGTGTCTTGAATTGAATATTTGGATAAAGGCCTCTTTTTGTCCTGATGTTTGCAATTGTAATGCCAAGTTTGTTTGTTACCGTCAGTGGTCAGAGTTCCGGAAGCGTGTTCCAGAAGCAGACAGCGAAGGAGCTATATGTCCGCGATGGTTATACTTTATTGAAAAATCTCTGGCTAACAAAACTGGGACCGATTACTCGGTCGCTTGGTGTCCATGGGTAAAATTTTGTTTACAATACAATTATTCTCAGAATGAAGTTCATCCTGAATCTGCGTTAAAATTTGCTGAGCATTTGTTTTTAAATGGCTTGTCTTACTCTGCAATAGCTAGAAAAATATTTAGAGTTGAGAGTCCTCAGTGGTTGATACCTTTTAATGGCTAACTGAAAAGATGGTAACAAATTGCAAGCTTTCCAGACTACTCAGGTCTCTTCATCAGGCAAAGACTAAAACAAAATCTGAAGAATCACATATTTATACACAACACAGCACAGAAACAATGCAATAGATAAGACAAGTGACGTGAAGCAGAACTGTCATTATGGGAGAGGGATGAACATAAATATTGGAACAGTTCATAGATAAGAATTGTGAAAGTTTTATTGCCCTCTGATTGGGGTCTGGTAATGTTTATTGATGCCCCCACAAGGTCTTTGGAGTAAATTCCTTAATTGATGTAGAAAGACATAAATCCATGCGACACGTTCATTCCTGCACTGAGAGTGTCAAAGGTCATCATGAGTTTATATTCGGAGACTCTCCTGTGTCTCTGAGAAGTGAAATTACTTTTCAGTACCAGTAATTTCATGTCCATGGTGCTGTGATCAGGCATACAAAAATGTTTTGCCACAGGTAGATCCATTCTATTTTATCTTATTGTGTGGCGATGAGAATTCATCCTTGTTCTCAGTTTTTGCCCGGTCTCCCCCACATACAGACCCCCAGTTGCACATTTAGTACATATAATTAGGTACACCACATTAGATGTGATGCAACTGAAAGTACCTGGGATCTTGTAGTCCTGATGGGAGTTGGGGATCCTGCGATAGCTAAGAATTTGGCAGGAGTCTCTTTTTTTCTAAAATTTCAGGGGAAAATGCCATGAACAAATTTATTTCCTGTGAAAAAATTTTTGAAAGGTGTTAAGAGACAGAATTTTAGATCGGATAACCGTCACCCGATATCGTTGCGGATGCTTTGAGACATTTGTTTAACTCTTTCATCTGTTTGTAGTAGTTATAGTGAATCCTGCCTTTTTTCGTCTGTTTTTTCGTTAACATTTTTTGCTGCGCCTCGCGTTGGTGATATTATCTTTCATAAAAAATCTTTTCCTTTGGGTCTGTTTGTTGAAGATATCACTTTCTATGAGTCTCATATGTTGTTGTTTATTAAAAAGTCTAAAACGGATCAATTAGGTAGAGGTTCTTCTTTAAGGTTGAATTCCGTTTCTGACCCCATTATATGTCCAGTTGGGAATGCTAAGAGATGGTTATCTATTAGGCCAATAAAAGATGGCCCATTTTTTATTCACCTTGATGGAGAACCGGCTACGGTTTTTCAGTTCAATTCAGTCCTTAAAAAATGTTTGAAACATATGGGTTTAGACGGTCATAGAATTTCCTCACATTCAATCCGGATTGAAGCTGCAACGGGAGCAGCTAGATTAGGTTTGGATGAAAATAATAAAATAATAAATAATCTTTATTTTTATATAGAGCTAACATATTCCACAGCGCTTTACAGTTTGCACACATTATCGTCGCTGTCCCCGATGGGGCTCACAATCTTGATTCCCTATCAGTATGTTTTTGGAGTGTGGGAGGAAACCGGAGTACCCGGAGGAAACCCACGCAAACACGGGGAGAACATACAAACTCCTTGCAGATGTTGTCCTTGGTGGGACTCGAACCCAGGACTCCAGCGCTGCAAGGCTGCAGTGCTATCCACTGAGCCACCGTGCTGCCCTTAAAATCACATAAAAAAACTTGGTAGATGGGATTCAAAACGTTTTAAGGTTTATGTTCGCCCAGAGTTGTATGAATATTAATTTGTGTTCATTTTATAGGTCCGTTCAATGTATGGATCTATGGACACTCCTTTGTATTTTGGGCCGAAAAGAGGGCTAGAGTGAGAACTTACACTGAGAATCTTTTTTTTAGTACTTCAACAATTCAGATATTTTGGCATAGCAAACGAAGAATGATCTGGAAGAATTTAATTACTCAAGTCCAGAAGGTAGATGAAACATGGCCTAAACCAGATTTGGTTATTCTTCATTTAGGCGGAAATGACTTAGGTAAAGTTAGTACGCTTGATTTATTAGCTTTTATGAGACGGGACTTTTCTAGGTTGAAAGCTGAGTATGCTGATGCTATATTTGTTTTTCAGAAATTATTCCAAGATTGGTATGGTATCAACATAATATGCTGTTTTTAAGAGAAGATTAGAAATAGAATAGGAACATGGAAAAATGTATGCCATTAATTGACGGCTTTTCTTTTAGGCATCTGGATTTGGAAGATGTTATTCCAGGATTACACTGTGTTCCAAATTATTATGCAAAAATTGTTTAGGAGTGATAAGGTAAGAATTTTTTTGTTTGTCAGTTAAACTCATTGATGGTGATGTGTGTCAGGGCTCTTTATATCACTGTAAACAATTGCAGACACCAGTGCTAATTAGTTTGGCAGGTGTGTCCAATGAAAGGCAAGACTACTTAAGAAGGCTGTCCCACATAATTAAGCAGCCTACATTTTCTGCCAAAATGGGAAAGAAAAAGGATGTGTCGGCTGCTGAGAAGCAACAAATTGGGGAGTGTTTAGGTCAAGGCATGACTTCAATCAACATTGCCAAGACACTTCATCGTGATCATCGCACAATCAAGAAGTATGTAGCTGATTCACAGTACACACCTGTGCGTGCTGATAATGGAAAATTGAGGACTCTTTCCTACAGGCAATTACGTCAGGTTAAAAGAGCAGCGGCAAAAAAGCCTTGTCATAGCAGCAGACAAGTTTTTGAAGCTGCTGGTGCCTCCAACGTCCCACGAACAACAAGATGCAGGGTCCTTCAGAGGTTTGCAGCTGTGCGTAAGCCATCCTGTCGACCTCCTCTATCCACTGCACACAAGCAGAAACGGCTCCAGTGGGCCAAACAATACAGGAAGACTGACTTCAAAACTGTTTTGTTCACCGATGAGTGCCGTGCAACGCTCGATGGTCCAGATGGATGGAGTGGAGGATGGCTGATTGATGGACACCCCATGCAAACACGGCTACGGCGCCAACAAGGAGGAGGTGGAGTAATGTTTTGGGCTGGAATCATGGGGAGAGAGATTGTCGGGCCCTTTAGGATCCCTGAATGGGTAAAGATGAACTCCACAGTGTATGTTGAGTTTCTCAAACAGCACTTCCTGCCATGGTTCAAGAAGAAGAACCGTGCATTCCGCAGCAAGATCATTTTCATGCATGATAATGCACCGTCTCATGCTGCACATAACACATCTGCATCTCTGGCTGCTATGGGCATAAAAGGGGACAAACTTATGGTGTGGCCCCCATGCTCAGCTGACCTCAACCCCATTGAGAACCTCTGGAGCATCATCAAAAGGAGTGTCTATGATGGCGGGAGGCAGTTCACATCTAAGCAACAGCTCTGGGAGGGTATTCTGTCCTCGTGCAAAACAATTGAAGCAGAAACCATCCAAAACCTGACAAATTCAATGGACGAGAGAGTTCAGAAGCTCCTTTCGAACAAGGGGTCCTATGTGCAAATGTAACATCACCTAGAATAAAGTTTTGAGTTGAAAACTGTTTGATTTCAGTTTGTAATAACCTGCTAATGCTTATAATTTCAAAAATGACCATTTTTTTGTTCTTTATTAAAATGAAAAGGTTGAAAACTCTGCTGTGCATAATAATTTGGAACATGCATTTTGAGTGCAGTTTGAGGGTTTTATTTTTTAAAAATATACTGTTATCATAGGCAGTTTGTACAAAAACCTTTCAATTGTACTCTAATAGTTATTTGACTGGAAAATTACAATGACTGAAATTCATATAGGTAATTTGGGAAAATCTGAGAAAATATTATTTGCATAATAATTTGGAACACAGTGTATATAGAAGGGATTTAGTTAATTTGTCGGATGTTGGCTTGGACATCTTGAATTTAGATTTCCAAGCCATTATCGAAAAGTGGCTGTGGCGTTCTTGGGGGGCCATGCCTTCTTAAGGCCTGGCGTTTGGGAAATTCGCCCGGTTTTTCCGAGTGGATTTGGAGATTTGGTCTGGTTTTAAAAGTAAATATGAATTTTAATGAATTTAATTTATGAAGGAATAAATTTAACCTGTTTAAAGTAACTCAAGAATAAACGCCACGGTCATTTATTTCCACATCATATGGTGTATTGTGTTTTATTTTTGCGAAAAGTGGGGTTTGTGTTATCATGGCCAGTCCACCCTCATCCTTATTACGTTGGAGAGTTTGTAGTTTTATGTGAGGTGGCTGTTTAAGCCATAATAACTCTCTGAACACAGTTTGTACTTTACGAAATTCATAGATTCTGGTCACTGAGGGATCTGGTACCTGTCAGAAGCCATACAGATGAATACCTAATCAGAGCACCACATGAAGACCCCCACAGGCCGCCCTGAAGCACGAGCATATCATTAACTCAAAACGGAAAATAAAGAATAAACAACAACCACAAGACGGATTTCATCAACCAAGGTATCATTGTAATCAGTGTAACGGCACCGACTTGTTCCCTTTAACAAACAGTTGTTTCTGAAAAGCCAATGATAGTAAAAGATCAGTCAATATTTTCTGTTCCTTTTCCCATTCTATTCTACTTGTCACAGGCATATCTGCCACATAAAGTGCCTCCATTTCACAAACATTCTGTTGCAATTTCTGAGTTAACTCCTTTGTTTTGGATTTCATCTTATTGATCTCCCCATGCATATTTCCCATACATATGCTTTCATAGCATCCCATATAAATCTTTTAGATGACGACCCATGATTAAAACAAAAATATTCTAAAATTGTAGAGCTAAGAGTATTGCCAATTAGTTGTAGCTAAAAAGGATTGAGGCGCCATGTATATCCCCAAGGAGACCTCACAACACCTATCTGCAGTTGTACCTGTATAGGAGAGTAGTCAAACACTCTTTGGCAGATAACGCACCAATTTAATATGGGGTACGATTCAGAGCCAATGGCTAGATCTATTCTTGCTGAAGACTGATGGGAGGCGGAATAACAGGAATATTGTCTGACATCAGGGTGCTGTATTCTCCATAAGTCCACCATGCCGACCTCCTCTAGCAGATAATGTAGAAATGTATATTGCACATTTTGAGAAATATTTCCCGAATGAAATTTATCCCAGAAAGGGTGGAGGTAGGTGTTAAAATCCCCTACTATAGGAACCGGTGTCTCTGGAAGGAATTTATACAAGAAATAATCCTTTTAGAGCCTGTGCACACATTGCGGATTTGCCTGCGGATTTTTCCGCGCCGAAACCGCACCTCTTGGCAGAAACCGCAGGCGCGGTTTTGATGCGGTTTTTGGCGCGGTTTTTCTCATGCGGTTTTGTATGCGGTTTTTACAGCTAAATAAAGATATGTTGTTTAACAAAAAAAGATTTGTGATGTCATTTCTTGTCCAACCTCCTCTTTTACATTTGTCCAACCCACACTCCATTACACACACACAGATAGAGATAGGCCGGCGTCACACTTGCGAGTGTGATGCGAGTAAGTCACACGACTTACTCGCATCAACACCCGGCACCGTTGCCCGCTCTCGGACCCGAGTGTGCGGCTGCATGTATTTCTATGCAGCCGCACACTCGGGTCCGAGACAGGCGGCCGTGCCGGGTGTTGATGCGAGAAAGTTGTGCGACTTACTCGCATCACACTCGCAAGTGTGACGCCGGCCATAGATAGATAATAGATACCAGTAGTTAGATAGATAGAAAATACATAGATAGATGGATAATAGATAGTTAGAAATATATATAGAAAGATAGATATATAGACAGAAAGATATATATATAGGTAGATAGATAGAATGGTACATAAATAAAGACACACACGCGTACACACACACAAAATAACGCAATAGTTAAAAAAAAAAAATAGGAAAAAAAATGGCGCGGGCTCCCGCGCAATTTTCTACGCCAGAGGGGGAAAGCTGACAGCCGGGGCCAATATTTCTAGCCTGGGAAGGGGTTAATACCCATGGATCTTCCCAGGCTATGAATATCAGCCCGCAGCTAGCCTTCACTGGCTATTAAAATAGGGGGACCCCCCCAAAAAAAATGACGTGGGGTCCCCCTATAATTTATAGCCAGAAAGGCTACGCAGACAGCTGCGGGCTGACATTCATAGCCTAGGAAGGGGCCATGGTTATTGGCGCCCCCCCTGGCTAAAAATACCAGCACCCAGCCGCCCCAGAGTTGGCGCATCTATACGATGCGCCAATTCCGGCACTTAGCCCCTCTCTTCCCACTCCCCTGTAGCGGTGGGATATGGGGTAATAAGGGGTTAATATCACCTTGCTATTGTAAGGTGATGTTAAGCCCGGGTAATAATAGAGAGGCGTCAATAAGACGCCTATCCATTATTAATCTTATGTTAACAAAGGGTTAAAAAAAAAAAAACACACGCATAAGAATAAATTATTTTAATGAAATAAAATACAACACGGTTTTCATATCTTTATTATACGCTTAGATCCAAGCGACGCCCTCGATCTCCTGTAATGAAACGTAAAAAAATAAAAACCGTATACTCCCTGTCCGACGCAGTCCAATTAATAACGAGGGTCCCACGACGGTCTCCCCTATAGAACGGTGACATCAGGTGATGCCACTGCTCTGTAGGGCCTCCCAGTGATGCACTGACAGGAGACAATGGCTCCTGCAGTGCATCACTGAGTTCATTCTCTCACTTTATGGCAATGCTGCGTGGGAATTTTCTCACCCAGCATTGCCGTGAGAGAATGAACTGTAGTGACGTCATTCTCTCCCGGCGGCAGAGGCAGAGCGGTACACAGATCGATGGCGTCGGGGAAGAGGTGAGTATATACTCTATGTTATATGTTGTATGTCATGTGTATGTTTTGTATGTCATGTGTATGTTATATGTTCTGTATGTCATGTGTATGTTATATGTTCTGTATGTCATGTGTATGTTATATGTTCTGTATGTCATGTGTATGTTATATGTTCTGTATGTCATGTGTATGTTATATGTTCTGTATGTCATGTATGTTATATGTTGTATGTCATGTTTTTTTTTTTTTTTACATTCAGCACATTAGCCGGATGATGGGACTACTACTGTCCCATCATTGGCTAATGTGTCAGTCACTGTAGCAGGCATCGCCGGATGGGACTTGTAGTCCCATCCGACGATGCCTGCATACATGGAGACACGCACACAGGCCCGCACACCACCGCACATACACAGCCGCACATAAACAGCCCCGCACACCGCCGCACATACACCGATCCCACACACCGATCACGCACACAGCCCCGCACATCGATCACGCACACAGCCCCGCACATCGATCACGCACACAGCCCCGCACATCGATCACGCACACAGCCCCGCACATCGATCACGCACACAGCCCCGCACACCGATCACGCAGACACCGGCACACAATCACTGCCCACACACACAGAACCGCACACTATACACGTCCACGCACCGTCCACACACATAGCGACGCACACTATACACGCCCACGCACCGCCCACACACTTCCCTCCTCCCGAACTGCAGCGGTTTCACCCGCAGCAAAACCGCCGATCTTTTTTAGACCTGCGGTTTGGCTGCGGAAGTGCCCGACTCAATGCAAGTCAATGGGCGCCGAACCGCTGCAGTTCCGCACAAAGAATTGACATGCTGCGGAAAATAAAACGCGGCTAAACCGCGCGTTTTTTTCCGCAGCATGTGCACAGCAGACATGCGGTTCCCATTAGATTACATAGGTATTGCACTGTGCTGCGGGTTGCATGCGTTTCCGCACGTTGAAAAACGCAGCGGAAACGCATCTAAAAACGTAAAGTGTGCACAGGGCCTTAAGGATTTCTGCTGAGTAAGGGGGTGGAATACACAGCGCTACTATAATAAAGTTAATATTGTATATGGTACAAGCAAGACATAGAAATCTTCCATCGGTATCTATTTTAGAGGAGGAACAGATAAAGGGAATAGATTTATTGCACTAAAATGTTTACTATCTAAACGCCCTCCGTCGACTGGATTATTGAAGCTGAGCTACCCTGGCATATTTACATGGTCAACGAGACTCAGGTCTATGGTGCTGTTCGGAGCATACGCAGACTTTGTTTACAAGTTTTTGAGAGGTTTTTACAATGAGGATCTACTCCAAAAGCCTCTGCAAAAACCTGACAAAAAAACCTGTTCCTATTCTGTGGGAACTCTACTTTGCTGTTTATATGAAGTCTTTTTAGCATTTTATTCTCCTTAAGACGTTTTAAATAAAGGCACTGTTAAAAAAAGAAAAAAAAACTGCATGTCACTTCTTTGAAGCAGATCCTGATAGAATTCCCTCCAAACGAGGCACTGACAAATCAAAAGGCTGCAAAGAACACTTTAAGGTATGTGCAAACAATTATTTTTAAGCGCTTCAAATACTCTTTGATGTGGATGTACAAAATCTATGGCAAAAAAACTCTGTTTAAAAATATCACCAAAACTCTTCCATAACTCTTCAGAACCACTTCAGGAAAAAAAGAACTATTCAAAAAAGGAGCATTAACTGAAGCAGTACCTGAAAGAATCTCTGTCTGAAGGTAGCCTTGGCTGTCCTTATGTCTGCAGTGCTGAAATGGAGCAAACATAGCAAACAATGACATACCTTTCCCTGGTTAACAAAAACATGTATTTCTAACTTCTGGTGGCCATATACATTAGAGGAAAGTCATGTAAACCTGGGAGAGGGGGGCAACTATCTATGTGCATGGGGGCTTCCTGATTCACTAACAGACGATGGAGAAAGGATTTCAATACCATCGTTTTCTTCTCATGTGAGATAAGGGAGCAACAGTCTCCCTTCTCCTTATTGAGAACACATACCCACTTGGCCAAACGTACATGACTATGGCAGCGTCAGGAGAAATAGATAACAGCCATCCAAGGTGCACCTGGCTGTATTAGCGCCCTCTTTCCACTGATGTGTGAATGTTCATGGGATGGTCAAGGGACATAGCTACAACCATCTACTATCTGCCATTTTACACAGGAGCTATTCACTAGAGATGAGCGGTGTTCGAATCGAACGGTTCGCCAATCTCAAATTCCAGCTGTTTTGGGCGGTGTTCGAGCCGTTCAACGAACCTTAGCGATTTGGAAAAAATCCGGCTGTTCGAGGTTATGTTCGATACTGTTCATGCATCAAAATCGTAACTGGATTTGTTCACAGTTATGCTGAGAATCAATGTTAATACACAGTTTGAGTGTACAGCGTGGCGGGGGGAGGGGCATGGCATGGATCTCTGCAGAAACAATGAAGATCTTAATTTTTTTTCTTTTTCCCGCATTTCCAGTGGGCGGTGCAGTCCATCAGCAGCGCACACACGGAGCGAAGTGCTTTTTTTTCACACAAGCAAGGGCATGTGTCATTGGCTGTGTATGTCACATGTCCTTGCCCTATAAGACTCAGCCATTTTCCCCGTCGCCACCATTTTCTCACTGCTGCAGCTCAGTGTTAGATGGCACTGCTACTACTGTGAGCTCTATATTGTGCACCAGCAAATTGGAAGCGAAATTTCTCTTTAATCGACAGAAAGGTTTAGGGAGTAGGGAGTGGGACTAGTTTGTAATTGCAGCCCTTTTGAGGGCTAGGTTACAGCAGTTCCTAGCACTGTTAGCAGGCAGGTCTGTGCTCTTAATAAAAAGACAGATAGGTTGGGAGTAGTGACTATTTGTAATTGCAGCCCTTTTGAGGGCTAGGTTACATCAGTTCCTATCACTTTTTGCCAGCTCCACCAGCGTTCAAATAACTACGAATTTTTAGCTGAATCTTGCCTGTAAAATAATTTTGGGCATAGTAGCAGTGTGTGGTACTCATTGTATTAGGCCATCTATACTAAGCTCCACCAGCGTTCAAATAACTACGAATTTTTAGCTGCATCTTGCCTGTAAAATAATTTTGGGCATAGTAGCAGTGTGTGGTACTCATTCTATTAGGCCATCTATACTAAGCTCCACCAGCGTTCAAATTACTATGAATTTTTAGCTGCATCTTGCCTGGACAATAATTTTGGGCATAGTAGAAGTGTGTGGTACTCATTCTATTAGGCCATCTATACTAAGCTCCACCAGCGTTCAAATTACTAATAATTTTTAGCTGCATCTTGCCTGGACAATAATTTTGGGCATAGTAGCAGGGTGTGGTACTCATTCTATTAGGCCATCTATACCAAGCTCCACCACCTGTGTATCTAATAAAAATTTTTACTGCTTCTAACCCAGCCAATCCTTTTGGGCTAGTACCACAATTTGGCCACTCAGCTCTGATTGGTTTCCATCCATCGTTTTTTGTGCAAACAACTCCAGAGTTGTCAATTAGGAGGGTGGGGGAGAGGGATTAACCAGGGGCATGGTAGCAGCCAAACTAGTGAGGAAGGTGCAGGAGCCCAGGAAGAAGTGGAGGACGAACTGGCGATGGGCATGGAAGACTCATCAGATGAGGGAGACCTTGATCACATTTCTGTTGTGCGAGGTTGGGGGGAGAGGGCAGAGGAAGGAAGCATGATTCTTACCTTGCAACCAACACAACAGGGACTTGGTGCTCCTGGATGCGCAAGACACATGAGTGCCTTCTTGCTGCACCACCTGCAACATGACCCTCGAATTGTCAGAATTCGAAATAATCCGGACTACTGGGTAGCCACACTCTTAGATCCCCGGTACAAAAGTAAATTTGCCAAAATAATTCCTGCCATAGAAAGGGATTCACGCATGCAGGAGTATCAGTAGAGACTGTTGCATAATCTTACATGTGCTTTTCCACAAAACACCAGTGGTGCACGTAGTGAATCTCACAGTTCTAACTTGCCAACCGTGGGACTGTCGAGTCTTCAGCACTCAAACCGTAACAGAAACACAGTATCTGCTGGTGTTAACAGCAATTTTGCGGAATCCTTTCACCACTTTTTTAGCCCATCCTTTGCAAGGCCACAGGAGACAAGAAGTCAGACACATAGTCAACGCCTAGAGACGATGGTACAGGAGTATCTCCAACTGAACATCGAAGCCATGACTGTCACTGGACCCTTGCTCTTTTTGGGCTTCCAATCTGGATAAATGGTCGGAGCTTGCCACTCACGCCTTGGAGATCTTGTCATGCCCCGCAGCCAGCGTTCTCTCTGAACGTGTGTTCAGCGCTGCTGGTGGTGTGCTGACAGATAAGCGCACGCGGCTGTCCACTGAATGTAGACAGACTCACGTTCATAAAGATGAACAAATCATGGATCTGCAAGGACTTTTCTACCCCTGTGTCATCCTGGGGAGAGTAAAAGCTTGAGGATTTGTTAAAATCGCCTCACCAACCGTTTTAAGCAACTCTGGGGCAATTGATGCTACTTAAGTGGTGTCTGTGCCCCAAATTTTTTGAAAAAATGGAGAATCTTTTTGAAGTCCCCTTGCTGTGTTTTACGTGACGTTGGCATCGTCAATTACAGGTGGGTTGGGTCTTTCCCCCCCTTTTAACCGTAAGAAACTACATACACTATGGCTTGGGGTAACACAGATGGTTGAGTGTGAAGAGCTGTTTACTCATACTATAGCCTGGGAATCAGAGGTCTGCTCCAAAGCTTCAGTGTCTGCTAGTCAGCGGAGTAGCCACCGGCTGTAGATCTAATTACAATTTTTTTTTCAAATTCAATTTATTTTTATTTTTGTGGTGAAAAAGCACAAGAAAATACAATATACATAGTAAAAGGGGTAGTATAACTATAAATGTATGCATAACGACAGTACATTGGGGGGTACAGGGAGGGTTTTCCATCAATATCCAGATCAAGCATGTATTTTTCAATATGAAAGATAGAGAGGGAGCGGACCACGGCAGACCACCAATCAATAGAGTGCGATTATGATCATTGTTGTGCCGAGATCACTGATAACTTTAGTTGGGGGCTAGATGGTAGGCGTCAGAGTTTTTTAAATCAATACAATTCCTCCAAATCACACAGTATCTATCAACATCAGCCGGTGAGATGGCAATCAGATGCTCCATCCTATTAAGGAGGGATATCTGCGCAAACCATTCCTCCACAGTTGGTGGGTCTCTGCTTTTCCAGTGTCGTGGAATGACATTCTTAGCCGCCTGTATTAGGTAGCCTATTGATGACCTTTTATAACTACGTTTACTTATTGGTAACATTGATAAAAGGAGGGCTTCTAGCGTATTAGGGATAGTCAAACCAGTTATTTTCTCAATCATGGGAACCACCTTTGCCCAAAATGCATTTATTATAGGGCATGCCCACCAAATGTGTGACATTGTCCCTTCCCCCTCCCCACATCTCCAACATCTATCTGAGACCACTGGATACCATCTATGAAGGACAGCTGGTACCCGGTACCATCTAGAGATAATTTTGAAGGAGGTTTTCTGAGCTTTGGACCCTATTGAGTTTTAATGTGTTAGGAAGAAACATTTATCCCATTGTGAGTCAGAGAAGGACTTCCCCAGTTCCCTTTCCCATGCACCGCATAATCCTGGCCTATTGTCAGTTACCTGGGCAATGAGGAGATTATACAGTAGGGAGATGGTGTGTGTAGGGGGTGACAATGATAGGCTCAATTTTTCAAAGTTTGTGAGATCTCTATGAAGATGTGTGCACTTCTTCACAGTTGAATAGAAGTGTTGTAACTGGCTATATTCAAAATTTGCCTTCGGGGAAGTGGCTCTTCCCTGTAACAAGTCATTGAAGGGGAGCAGCAAAGTATTGGAGATGACATGAGAAAATAATATCGGACGGATTTATTTGAACAGAGAAATCTATTTGCAGATAGTCCTGGTGGGAAATCTGGATTATCTGAAATCGGGAGCAAGGGGCCCTGGGGGTCGATTGAGGATAAGCTTTTTTTGGGGATCTCAAAGCCAAAGCAGTGGCATAAGTACTATATGACATGAGGCCAAGAGAGGGGACAATTAAATGGGCGCACCATGGGAGAGTGGTAAGAGCTTTAGGACAAATGGATTGAGCTATTTTGACCCACAATTTCCCCTCCGAATGATGGAAGAAGTCGAGGATTCTAGCGTGTACTGCTGCCATGTAATACCTTCTACAATCCGGAAGGCTAAGGCCACCCTTTTGTTTGTGTCTGATCAGAACGTCCCCCTGAATGCGTGGACGCCCACTTGCCCAGATAAATCTGCAAAAGCTACTGAATAGTCTTTTCCAAAAATTTGAGGGAATTACCACGGGAATGGTTTGGAAGAGGTATAAGAGTTTAGGTAGAACGTTCATTTTTAGTATATTTATTCTGCCGAATCAGGAAAAATCCTTCACCGTCCAAGAAGTAAAATCTCTATGGAGTTGTTCAATAAAGGGCCCAAAATTAAGAAAAAATAGACGGGAGAGGTCTCTATGAATACGAATTCCTAAGTATTTGATACCCTGTGAGGGCCAGGCAAAGGGAAAGTTGGACTGGATGGAATCCTGTATGGATTTGGGGAGGGAAACATCGAGGGCCTCAGACTTCGCTGCATTGATTTTAAAATTTGACCATGTACCAAAGTGATCTATTTCAGCCATAACAGCAGTGATGGATATATGTGTTGAGTGATATATACTAGGACATCATTCATCAGCAAATGCAGAGCACTTGTACTCGGTGCCTCCCACCTCAATCCCCCTAATATTGGGGTTATTGTGAATTGATGAGAGCAGGTGCTCCATCACTAGGATGTATAAGAGAGGGGACAGAGGACATCCCTGCCTTGTCCCATTGGTGATTATGAAGGGTGATGATAATGTTCTATTTATCTTCAGCCTAGCTGACGGATTGCGATACAGGGCCATGATTTTGGCTATAAAAGGGTCCCCTACCCCAAGCTTTTTAAGAGAATAATATATGGCATGCCAGGAGACTCTATGGAATGCTTTCTCAGCATCCAACGAGAGTATCTAATTACAAATTTTTAACTGCATCTAGCCCAAGCAATACTTTGGGCCTAGTAGCAGTGTCTGCTAGTCAGCGGATTAACCCAGCTGTTAAGCAAGCTACACCACCTGTAGTTTGGACACTTACCGTATATACTCGTGTATAAGCCGAGATTTTCAGCACCTTTTTTCGTGCTGAAAATGCCCCCTCGGCTTATACACGAGTCATAGGGCAGAAACCAGCGGGGGAGGGGATGCCGCGGCAGGAGCCGGTGGCTGGGATCATACTCACCCCTCCCCGTGCCATCGCTGAGCGTCCCTGCAATCCTGCGTTCTCCCCGTCTTCCTGCAGCTCTTCAGCACTGAGCAGTGATGTAATACCCGCTCATTAAGGTCATGTAATATGGACGCGACGCCACTCCCATGGGCGTGGCCTCCATATTCATGGCCTTAATGAGCGGTATTACATCACCGCTCAGTGCTGAAGAGCTGCAGGAAGACGGGGAGAACGCAGGATTGCAGGGACGCTCAGCGATGGCACGGGGAGGGGCGAGTATGATGGAGGAGAGGACAAGGAGCACGGAACAGGATGGGGGGGAGAACGGTGGACGGGGAAGCATAGAGGAGGACGGGGGAAGCTGGAGCAGGACGGGGAAGCATGGAGGAGGACGGGGAAGCATGGAGCAGGACGGGGGGGGAGATCGGTGGACGGGGGAAGCGTGGAGGAGGACGGGGGAAGCATGGAGCAGGACAGGGAGGATGGAGGGCACAGAGCAGGACGGGGGGCACAGGAGGACGGAGAAGGAATGGGGGAGCACAGCGGAGGACGGAGCAGGAGGGGGGGAGTACAGAGGAGAATGGGGGAGCACAGAGCTGGATGGGGGAGCAAGGAGCAGGACGGGGGCAGCACAGAGCAGGAGGGCAGTTTATACACCCGGCTTATACACGAGTCAATAATTTTTCCCAGTTTTTTGTGGCAAAATTAGGGGGGTCGGCTTATACACGGGTCGGCTTATACACAAGTATATACGGAAATTTTTTCAAAGGAAATGCTTCGGGCCCCAGGAACACTCAGTGAAGAGCATCGGGGAGGCACCCCAAGGCACAGGGGCTGTGACTGGCGGTAGGATGCCTTGCGGTGGACCGCCAAGCTCGATCCTTATAAAAACTTTTTAACTGCAGCAGCTTTACTGGACGCTACTGGAGCTGGAATTACCGTGGCTGCTGGCATGAGACTTGCCCTCCAATAGATCCTTGTAAAAGGATTTAAAGTGTACTCATTCAAATTAGAGAGACAATTTAAATGAAAAAGATTAGACCTGCCTCCACTGCAGGGGGGCTCGCTCGACCCACCAGCGGACAGGCACCAGTATTGGGAGAGGGGGGCTGGCCATCAGGGTCCACCGCAGCTCTGGCACAAACTCGGGGACACGCAGGTCGCCCTGGGCACGAAAGGACTGGCCGTGTCGGCTTCGCACTTTTTTGGTTTTAGAAGGGCATGACATGCCTATATCTGTGTCTCCCCCTCCTTTTACTCCTCCACCTCTTTTCTTTTCGCATGACTATATGTACTTGTCAATTTTCCATGTGTTAGGCTGTGTTTCCACCGTCAGGAAACACAGCGCTTTGGACGGGGCGGAAAGTCCGCTCTGCCCAAAGCTCCGCCCCCTTGTGAACGCGCGGTGAATCTGGATGTGCTCATTGAACACATCCGGAATCACTGCAGCGCTACATAAGACTGTGTATTTCCCTTGCGGCGACGCAGCGTCGCCGCAAGGGAATAGGACATGCTGCGATCTGAAAAGAAAGCATGTCTCCTGCCTGCATGTTTTTATGCATAGTGGAGACGGGATTTCTTGAAATCCCCTCCACTATGCTGTAACATCTGGACGCTGCGTGTTTGACGCTGCGACAGCGCACAGCGTCAAACACGCAGCAATTACTGACGAAATCCGGATGGTGGAAACACACCCTTAGTTGTGTCTTCTGAGCAGTTTGTCAGCTTTTGGACACCTTTGAAGTGTTTTCTATGTGTTTTTGTTTGCCTGCCATTGGTTTTAACGGTATTCGACGAACAGTTCGTCCAACATACGGGTGTTCGTCGAACCAAACTCGAACACTACGGGGTGGCTCATCACTACTATTCACAAGGTAGGAGGAGACACTGTAGATATTGCAATTGCAGTGAGGTCAGAATATTTACGGACAGTGCTTTGATAAACGAGTGTCTCTCTTCATTTATGGTGAAAGATAAAGACAAAACTTGTCCTACGGTTGTACTGCATGTCTTAAATTATTGTCCTAGTGTCCATATGACTCTATAGTAGGGGCCCCTATAATGAGAATGGGGGTTTTCGAGCCTGAAATGTTCTTGGAGTAGTTGTCACTTTTCTGTCATCACACTAAAGAACAAAACTGACAAATATCCAGTGTGCTTTACAAGAATCTCTCTTTAGGGCCGATATGAATGTTATTTGCCATCAGAGGCTTCCTCAGAAACTCAGCATGGTCTAGGTAGGCAAACTGGGGTCATCAAGTTCTACTGAAATATCATGGAAAGTTCTGAACACCTCCCGCAATAACAGCATTTTCAGGAAACTGGTCCTGCTAGATCCCAAACTGCTTACAGCACCCCTACTCCTTGCATTACAAGACCACAGATTGTCCCTATTACCAGCATCATCACAGTGATCCTCATTTACAGTGCAGCCACAAGTAATAATGCCAACCGAAGGGCTAGAATTACGATGCCACCACAGTGGCTGTATCAGTGCCACTACAGCGCTCACATGTACCATTCTGTCATTACCAATGCCCACGCAGAGCCCCAATTTACCGTACCATCAGGTTGCCACCTTTCTCTTGCATCAGAGAGGTCTGCCTTCAGGCTAAGACCTAGAACAACATTATGGACTGAACTATCAATATCACTGAGCTAGACACCGACCCACAATCTAATCGCCCCCATTAGGATTCTATTGGTAGATGGCTATGGGAGGTAGACTGTGGCACATTTATATCTGGCAACATACACTGAACGATTAATAGTGGAGACTCAAAGTAGGATGAAAAACTCTCAATATTTTATTAATATTCTAGTAGTTAGGCATCAGGACAAAGCAAATAGCATGAGCGTAGTATACAATGAACAGTGCATTATAGTGCTAGACACCAAACGCCACCCTAAGCATGTAAACAACCCTGCGCCTACAAACCACAGACAGTTCCTGTTTCAGTTCTTCCTCCTGTTATTTTAGCTGCGCAGGCCAAGCTCCATCTACTACGATGTGCCACCAGAGTACAAAATAAGGGAGCACTGTGATCACCCCCATCATTGTCCATCCAGTAGAGGATGTACACCCATGCTGCCCTCTAAAATCCTGATCACACATTACACCCACAGAGCCCGCATAACAAATCACCCCCATTCTTTGAGACTATTTGAGGTCCAGAAGATCAGCACCTTATTTGATCATTAGTAGATTACAAACTTTTCTTTCTTCATTTTTTTTGAAGGCAGAACATGTAACAAGTAATACATTAAGTTAAAGCCTTGTTTAGAAACCCATTTTCATATACATTATACAATTCTAAAATAATGTGTCATACCTAACAGACCAGACATTCAGTGTCTCCCACTCACACACCACCTCCTCATCTTGCCCCCTATCTGTCAAGAGTCCCGCAAGGTTCAGTCCCAGGGCCCCTGCTCTTCTCCATCTACAACTTCGGCCTCGGACAGCTCATAGAATCTCACGGCTTTCAGTATCACCTCTATGCTGATAATACAGATCTACATCTCTGGACCAGATATCACCTCCTTAACATGGACAAAACAGAATTCATCATCTTTGCCCCATCTCACCGACTCCCCCAACAGACCTATCCATTAAAGTAAACGGCTGCTCACTCTCTCCAGTCCCACAAGCTTGCTGCCTCTGGGTTATCCTTGACTCCGATCTCTCCTTCAAACCACATATCCAAGCCCTTTCCACTTCCTGCCGACTTCAACTCAAAAATATTTCCCGGATCCGCACATTCCTAAACCAAGAATCTGCAAAAACTCCAGTGCATGCCTCATCATGTCCTGCCTTGACTACTGCAACCTCCTGCTCTGTGGTCTCCCCTTGAATACTCTCACACCCCTCCAATCTATTCTAAACTCTGCTGCCCGACTAATCCACCTGTCCCCCGCTATTCCCCGGCCTCTCCCCTCCGTCAATTCCCGTACTGGCTCCCCATTACCCAAAGACTCCAGCTCAAAACCCTAACCATGACATACAAAGCCATCCACAACCTGTGTCCTCCATACATCTGTGTCCTCGTCTCCCGGTACTTACCTGCACGCAACCTCCGATCCTCACAAGATCTCCTTCTCTACTCCCCTCTTATCTCCTCTTCCCACAATCGCATACATTTCTCCCACGCATCTCCCGTACTCTGGAACTCTCTACCACAACACATCAGACTCTCGCCTACCGTGGAAACCTTCAAAAGGAATCTGAAGACCTACCTCTTCCGACAAGCCTGCAACCTGCAGTAACCACAGATCCACCAAACCACTGCACAACCAGCTCTGCCCTCACCTACTGTATCCTCACTCATCAGATTGTGAGCCCTCACGGGCAGGGTACTCTCTCCTCCTGTACCAGTCGTGACTTGTATTGTTTAGGATTAGTGTACTTGTTTTTTATGTATACCCCCTCCTCACATGTAAAGCGCCATGGAATAAATGGAGCTATAATAATAAATAATAATGTGGGGTCTACTTTCAGGACCTCCATCAAACAGCCAAAAGAAAGGGTGGCAACAAAGAAAGTCTCATTCTCTCTCTGAATAACCAAGACTGTCCACTCCTTACACTTACCACCACCAGGGGCTGACATACTATTGGTGCAACTGCACCAGGGTAAGGGGGCTACTTCCACCATCAAAGCAGGAGGAATTATGTTGAATTATGTATATATTATTCTTGCACAGGAGCCCTTTTCTCTTTGTGCCGGCTTCTGTTGCCACCAGCGTAATGCTTGATTCCCCTTTAGTGGCACTGTGAAGGAACAAGAGAACTGAATGCTCTGTGTTGTGTGCCTCCAGAGGTCACAGCTGATCACTGAGGGTCCAGATAGTGGGAAACCATATTATTCGACTATTTTACAAAATTCTCTGGTGTACACAATTCTTATCGGTATGGATTTTTTACGGCATAAAGGGGGTGCAGCTGGTCCTGGATCATGTGGGTAACCATAAAGGGCGTGCAACTCTCCCTGGCTCATGTGGGTAACCATAAATGGGGTGCAACTCTCACTGGCTCATGTGGTCAGCCATAAAGATGGTGCAGCTGGTCCTGGCTCATGTGGGTAACCATAAAGGGGGTGCAGCTCTCCCTGGCTCATGTGGTCAGCCATAAAGGGGGTGCAGCTCTCCCTAGCTCATTTAGTCAGCCATAAAGGGGGTGCAGTTCTCCCTGGCTCATGTGAGCAACCATAAAGGGGGTGCAGCTATCCCTAGTTCATGTGGTCAGCAGCTCTCCCTGACTCATGTGGGCAACCATAAAGGGGTCCAACTCGCTCTGGCTCACGTGGGTAACCATAAAGGGGGTGCAGCTCATCCTGGCTCGCGTGGGCAGCCATAAAAGTGCAGCACTCGCTGGCACATGAGGGCAGCCATTAAGGGGGGCAGCTCTCCCTGGCTCATGTGGCAGCCATAAAGAGAATGCAGCTCTCCTGGCTCATGTGGGCAGCCATAAAGGGGTGCAGCTCGCCCTCACTCATGTGGGAAGCCATAAAGCAGGAGCAGCTTGTCCTGGCTCATGAGGGTAGCCAAAAAGGGGGTGCAGCTCTCCCTGGCTCATGTAGTCAGCCATAAAGGGGGTGCAGTTCTCCCTGGCTCATGTGAGCTACCATAAAGGGGGTGCAGCTATCCCTAGTTCATGTGGTCAGCAGCTCTCCCTGACTCATGTGGGCAACCATAAAGGGGGTCCAACTCGCTCTGGCTCACGTGGGCAACCATAAAGGGGGTGCAGCTCATCCTGGCTCGCGTGGGCAGCCATAAAAGAAGTGCAGCTCTCCCTGGCTCATGTGGGCAGACAAAGAGGGGGTGCAGCTCACCCTGGCTCATGTGGGCAGCCACAAAGGGGGTGCAGCTTGTCCTGGCTCATGTAGGCAGCCACAAAGGGGGTGCAGCTTGTCCTGGCTCATGTGGGCACCCATAAAGGGGGTGCAGCTCGTCCTGGCTCATGTGGGCAGACAAAAAGGGGGTGCAGCTCGCCCAGGCTCATGTGGGCAAACAAAGGGGTGCAGCTCGCCCTGGATCATGTGGGCAGCCGCAAAGGGGGTGCAGCTCGCCCTGGATCATGTGGGCAGCCGCAAAGGGGGTGCAGCTCGCCCTGACTAATGTGGGCAGCCATAAAGAGGGTGCAGCTCTCCCTGGCTCATGTGGGCAGACATAAAAGGGGTGCAGCTCGCCCTGGCTCATGTGGGCAGCCATAAAGGGGGTGCAGCTCGCCCAGGCTCATGTGGGCAAACAAAGGGGGTGCAGCTCGCCCTGGATCATGTGGCCAGCCACAAAGGGGGTGCAGCTCGCCCTGACTCATGTTGGCAGCCATAAAGAGGGTGCAGCTCTCCCTGGCTCATGTGGGCAGACATAAAAGGGGTGCAGCTCACCCTGGCTCATGTGGGCAGCCACAAAGGGGGTGCAGCTCGCTCTGGCTCATGTGGGCAGCCACAAAGGGGGTGCAGCTCGCCCTGACTCATGTGGGCAGACATAAAAGGGGTGCAGCTCGCCCTGGCTCATGTGGGCAGCCATAAAGGGGGTGCAGCTCTCCCTGGCTCATGTGGGCAGCCATAAACGGGGTGCAGCTCGCCCTGGCTCATGTGGGCAGCCACAAAGGGGGTGCAGCTCGCCCTGGCTCATGTGGGCAGCCACAAAGGGGGTGCAGCTCGCCCTGGCTCATGTAGGCAGCCACAAAGGGGGTGCAGCTCACCCTGACTCATGTGAGCAGCCATAAAGGGGATGCAGCTCGCCTTGGCTCATGTGAGCAGCCATAAAGTGGGTGCAGCTTGTCCTGGCTCATGTGGGCAGCCATAAATGGGGTGCAGCTCGCCCTGGCTCATGTGGGCAGACAAAAAGGGGTGCAGCTCGCCCTGGCTCATGTGGGCAGACAAAGGGGGTGCAGCTCGCCCTGGCTCGCGTGGGCAGCCATAAAAGTGCAGCACTCGCTGGCACATGAGGGCAGCCATTAAGGGGGTGCAGCTCGCCCTGGATCATGTGGGCAGCCGCAAAGGGGGTGCAGCTCGCCCTGGATCATGTGGGCAGCCGCAAAGGGGTGCAGCTCGCCCTGACTCATGTGGGCAGCCATAAAGAGGGTGCAGCTCTCCCTGGCTCATGTGGGCAGACATAAAAGGGGTGCAGCTCGCCCTGGCTCATGTGGGCAGCCATAAAGGGGGTGCAGCTCGCCCAGGCTCATGTGGGCAAACAAAGGGGGTGCAGCTCGCCCTGGATCATGTGGCCAGCCACAAAGGGGGTGCAGCTCGCCCTGACTCATGTTGGCAGCCATAAAGAGGGTGCAGCTCTCCCTGGCTCATGTGGGCAGACATAAAAGGGGTGCAGCTCACCCTGGCTCATGTGGGCAGCCACAAAGGGGGTGCAGCTCGCTCTGGCTCATGTGGGCAGCCACAAAGGGGGTGCAGCTCGCCCTGACTCATGTGGGCAGACATAAAAGGGGTGCAGCTCGCCCTGGCTCATGTGGGCAGCCATAAAGGGGGTGCAGCTCTCCCTGGCTCATGTGGGCAGCCATAAACGGGGTGCAGCTCGCCCTGGCTCATGTGGGCAGCCACAAAGGGGTGCAGCTCGCCCTGGCTCATGTGGGCAGCCACAAAGGGGGTGCAGCTCGCCCTGGCTCATGTAGGCAGCCACAAAGGGGGTGCAGCTCACCCTGATCATGTGAGCAGCCATAAAGGGGATGCAGCTCGCCTTGGCTCATGTGAGCAGCCATAAAGTGGGTGCAGCTTGTCCTGGCTCATGTGGGCAGCCATAAATGGGGTGCAGCTCGCCCTGGCTCATGTGGGCAGACAAAAAGGGGTGCAGCTCGCCCTGGCTCATGTGGGCAGACAAAGGGGGTGCAGCTCGCCCTGGCTCGCGTGGGCAGCCATAAAAGTGCAGCACTCGCTGGCACATGAGGGCAGCCATTAAGGGGGTGCAGCTCTCCCTGGCTCATGTGGGCAGCCATAAAGAGAATGCAGCTCTCCCTGGCTCATGTGAGCAGCCATAAACGGGGTGCAGCTCGCCGACTCATGTGGGCAGACAAAAAGGGGGTGCAGGTCGCCCTGGCTCATGTGAGCAGCCATAAACGGGGTGCAGCTTGCCCTGGCTCATGTGGGCAGACAAAAAGGGGGTGCAACTCGCCCTGATTCATGTGGGCAGCCATAATGGGGGTGCAGCTCGCCTTGATTCATGTGGGCAGCCATAAAGGGGGTGCAGCTTGCCCTGGCTCATGTGGGCATTTTATAAACACCCACTCATTTAATAAGTGCAGTGTAATTCCCAATGTCCCTATTGTGACATAGTAAGGGCAATAATTACTTGACAGCTAATTACAGTGGTCCGTTAATGGTGCCCCCTAGATCATCTCATTATCGGGGTGTTTTATGCTATGGGGTAGTCCAATAGGAAGAAATATATAGAAAAACAACCCTGTGTCCTGGGTGGTAAAGGTCTGATAGTGCCCCGAACCCTCACAGCCCAACAGTACAGACATTAAGCCTGATTTGTACCTGAGGGCAAATGAAAAACTCTAGGGATGACACTGGCAGTGTGGCTACTACCTGTATGATGGGTGGCAGAGGCACCACAAGTCCCAGCAGGACAGTGCATGCAGGTATACAGCTCCCCGTTGGCAGCGCTCCAGCTGCTGCACAACTACAACACCCAGCGTTACTTAGCAGCTGTTGGGAGTTGTAGTCCCGCAGCAGATTGCAGAGCGCTAATATTTGCGTTGCATTTCCGTATTATGGTGGATGGGGCAGAGAAGCGTTTGTTTAGCAGGAAGTGAACTATGGAGGCGACAATGTCAGGCCTGAGGAGCCGCTTACCCTCCCGGAGCAGTGTACGGACACCGGCAGTCCTGTCGGCGTCCTTTTTGCCGATTCTGAGGTGCAGACTCGTCTGGGAAACGCGCGGACGTTACAGGTAGGGCAGAAAGTCCATTCTGCAGAAATGAAAGTGAAAGCCGTGCAGTGCGCCACTCCTGCCACACGGTGGCGGCATACTGCCGCTGCTGTCTGCCGTGCAGCTAATCACGCTGGTAACGGCTCGTCCTGCAGGCTCCGGGCTGCTCTGCGTTGTAGGAATCCCTGTGAGGGGAAAGTAATGGTGTAACTTGGAATGAGTGTTGCCAAACGTGGCTGAAGTTGGTTCCTTATTCGGTAATTTTTTCTTTTCTGTTTTTTATAGGTTTAACAACAAAAAATAATCATGACAATGATAACATACAATGCAGCGAGGAGCCTTGATGTGAATACACTTAACAGCTACAGCAATTATAAAACTGGCACCAAAATGGGCATCAAGGGGCGTTAATGAAAGGGTTAAATGACTTTGGGCCACTGATCTCACACTTCATACATATAGAACAGGGAGCCCCACATCAAACCCAGGAACCTCCCGCCTCGCCCAAATGGGTTCTGGGCATCAGAACTGGCAGCAAAGGGGGCAGACAGTCGATTTTGGCCTTTTGAAGAAGTAACTGATGTTTTTAAGGGGTTAAATGACCTTGGCCCACTGATCTCACACTAAGAATATACAGATAATGATGCCCTGCATCATACCCAGGTCCCTCCTGCCTGGCCCAAATGGGTTCTGGGCATCAGAATTGGCATCAAAGTGGGAAAACAGCCGATTATCACCGATTTGAATAAGTAACTGATGTTCTGTATGTTTGCAGTGTGATATCAGTGGCCCAAAGTCATTTAACCCCCTAAAAACATCAGTTACTTATTCAAATCTGTGAAAATTGGCTGTTTGCCCACTTTGATGCCAATTCTGAAGCCCAGAACCCATTTGGGCCAGGCTATAGGGACCTGGGTTTGATGCAGGGCATCACTGTGTATTCTTAGTGTGAGATCAGTGGGCCAAAGTAATTTAACCCTTTAACGCCCTTCGGTGCCCACTTTGATGCCCATTTTTGTGCCAGTTTTATAGTTTTTGTAGCTGTTGTTAAGAGTATTCACATCAGGGCTCCTCGCTGCATTGTATGTTATTATTGTCATGCTTATTTTTGTTGTTAAACCTATAAAAAACAAAAGAAAAAATTGCCGAATAAGAAACCAATTTCAGCCTCGTTGTTGTGAAAATGTGCACAAAGCAAACAACGCTCTGCATATGGCCTCTCCGGTTACCTGTATTCCTCTAGGTTAGTTTGTGCTACCAATCTGTAGGAAACAGTTGTGTGAGTCAGGAAAGCTACGGCACACCTGCCGGGCGAGTAACACAGGGATGGACAAGTTATGGTGCTGAGATTAGATGCCCCACAGGTTGTGCCATGGGCAGCACAGCGGTATACTGAACAGACGTGTAAGAGTATGTGCACACGTTGCAGATTAGTCTGCAGAATTTTCTGCAGAGCATCAGCACCTCCTGGCAGAAAACGCAGGTAAAAATGCTTGCGGATTTCCTGCAGAATTGATGCGGATTGTAATGCGTTTTGGTTGTGTGGATTTGTTAGGTGGTGCTGAGAGAGAGAAGGTGCCTGAGTAAAAACGCTGCAGCTGATCCGCCAAAAGAATTTACATGCTGCGGAAAAAAAAACGCTGCAAATCTGCGTGGATTTTTCCGCAGCATGTGCACAGCAATTCTTCATTTCATATTGACTTACATTGGCTGTGCACTACACTGCGGATTTCATGCAATTCCGTGCGTCCAAAAACACTGCATAAACGCATCAAAATCTGCAACGTGTGCACATACCCTAAAAAGGGTTATCCGTTATTTGGACTAACCCCTTAATAACCAGGCCAGATTTTTCAATTCTGACCAGTGTCAATTTATGACGAGGTTATAGCCCTGTAACTCTTCAAAAGATCCCACTGATTCTGAGACAGTTTTTTCGTGATACATTGTACTTTATGATAGTGGTCAATATGTTTTGTGTTTATATATAAAAATACCATTAATTTGACAGACATGTCAAAATTAGGGATGAGCTTTCCGATATTGCAATATCGGAAATCGGCCCGATATTTGCTATATCGGAATTCCGATTCCGATATTTTTTTCACATCGGAAATCCCATAATCCTTCAGCCTCTGAGCGCTCCATCTGCTTCTTCATCGCCCACTAAATTGCCCAGACATTCAGAAGGCCAGGAGCCAACCTTAATCCTCTTCTCAGAATCTGTTGGCTTGGAATCTGTGTGCCAGCCAGACAGCATTCCTGCAGCTGAAGAAGAGGTAGTGTGCACAGATGCGCAACCACTGTGTGCGACTGAGGAAGAAGTGGAGGGTGGGCCGGTGCCCACAGTGACCAGACCCCAGTCAGCAGGTGATGATGAAACTCAGCTGCCAGTTTCTGCTGATGAAAGTGTATTGGATGACGAGGTCCTTGACCCATCATGGCATGCTGAGGGGCAGCAAGCAAGTAGGGATAGCTCAGAGGAAGAGCTTGCAGGTGTGGCGCAGCGTGGCCGTCCACGTGGGAGAGGAAGGGGGAAAAATTTGTCTGCTCCCTCAACTTCAGCACCCGTTAGGAGCAGGGCTCTTTTAAAGAGCACAAGGGGTGCGCCCAAGAGTTGTGGTGCATGGGTCTTTTTCGACCAAGTTGCAGATGACATTACAGTAGTCAGATGCAAGCTTTGTCGACAAACTGCGGAGAGGGAAGAACGTCAGCAACCTTAATACCACCAATATGTTGACGCATGTCAGGAAGAGGCACCCTGTGGAGTGGCAGCAACACACCCAAGATGATTCGCCACCTGCAGCTGGTCCCCCACCTTCCATCTCTTCAGCCACCTCTTCCTCCAGCTCGCAAACAGCTGCTCCCGCTTCCTCGCCAGAATGCCAGGATGTATCTGCAGGCAGTGTTGTACGGCGGCACACTGTCTGTACTTCGTCAGCATCCCAATCACTGGCATCCTCACTCTCCCAATCCAGTGTGCAGCCATCTGTCACACAGGTGTGGAAGAAAAGGCGCCAGTACTCGGCAAACCACCCACGAGCACAGGGCATGAATTCTACCATTGCCAAACTGCTTGCAGTGGAAATGCTACCATTCTGGCTGGTGAGCAAGCCAGCCTTTATCGATATGTTGGGGTTTGCATTTCCACAATACAGCGTTCCCAGCCGCTTCTACTTCAGCAGTTGAAGGAAGATTAGGTCAAAAAGACCAAAAAGGACGACCACAGATCCATAATGTAGAAAAATAAACAATTCTTTATTATGTACATAAGCATTTCATATAAAATGAACAGGTGAAATCAACGGTGACACAAGTGAGGTATCAATGTCCAACAGGGACATCCAACAAAAACAGCACCCATAATGGATTCCCCGCTGCTAAGAAAAACGCTAATGATTCAATCCAGACCGTGCAGAAAAAATCTCATGACCATATGGAAAGCTTATACCATTAACATGCTAGTGCATATATACAATCAATGTACTGGTCAAAAGAAAAAATATATATGGAAACAATTATTCTACAGAAAGAGAATAAAAATGACTGAACCAGACACTACATAGTGTACAGCGTGAAAGTTATAAAAGTATACCTAATAAGGCCGGGTACAATAGATCTGGTCAGAAATTACCTTGCGGGATGCAGTGACGGCACCTATCCTGGTTTCCTAACTGCTCCTGTCACTGCATCCCGCAAGGTAATTTCTGACCAGATCTATTGTACCCGGCCTTATTAGGTATACTTACCATTATATTGGACATGGATTGATTTACTATATATCCTTACAGGGACTACTCTGGTATATTATATCCGGGAATGTTTATATGTAGCTGTTATTCTAAACATGAGGCTTTCTTTACACAGCCGTTATATTTAATATCTGTCAGCACATGCTAAATGTTTTGCAGTGACTTACCTTTTATAACATTCACGCTGTACACTATGTAGTGTCTGGTTCAGTCATTTTTATTCTCTTTCTGTAGAATAATTGTTAGTAGCAAGGTCCACCTGACCACCGAAGCGTGGACCAGTCTGCATGGCCAGGGACGCTACATTTCCATCACCGACCATTGGGTAAATGTAGTTGAGCCTGGAACTGAAGTAGACAATGCAAGTGCGCGGGTCCTGCCAACTCCACGGATTGCAGGCCTCTCCTCCATACAAATTGACTCCTCCTCATACTCCTCGTCAGACTCGCCTGCACCCTGTACCACAACAACCGATTTCAGCACTGCATCGGCCAAACATCAACAGGCCGTGTTGAAATTGGTTTATCTGGGTAATGTTAGCCACACCGCAACCGAGCTGTGGAACACGCTCAAGGAGCAGAGCGACATGTGGCTTGCGCCGCTCAACCTCCAGCCAGGTATGGTGGTGTGTGACAACGGCCGAAACCTGGTCGCGGCTCTGGGCCTAGGTGGTCTGACTCACATTCTTTTCCTTGCCCATGTCCTAAACTTGGTGGTGCAGTTTCCTTAGGAACTATCCTGACCTTGAGGAGCTGCTGCACAAAGTCAGATACGAGTGCTCTCATTTGCGGCGTTCAAGCATGGCTGCATCGCGCCTTTCAGCCATGCAGCGCAGATTGGGCCTGCTCAAGCACAGCATCATTGTTGACCTCCCCACCAGGTGGAATTCGACTTTGCATATGCTGCGGAGGTTGTGTGAGCAGCAACCTGCAATTATGGAGTTGCAGCTGCAACAGGCGCAAAGTAGGCGACACACATCTCAGCCCTCCCACTTTACAACCACAGAGTGGGCAACCATGAAGGACATATGCACCATTTTGAAGTGCTTCGAGGACTCCACTCTGATGATGAGCGCGGATGCTGCCCTACTCAGACTGACTATTCCCCTTATATGCCTTATAGAATCATCACTTAAAGGACTAAAGGGTATGCCACACTAAGCGAGATCGCTAGCGAGATCGCAATTGCGTCACCATTTATGACGCAGTAGCGATCTCGTTAGTGACTTAGCTGTGTGTGACATGTAGCAGCGATGTGGCCCCTGCTGAGATGTCGTTGATCGCTCATGAACGTTCTGAGCCGTTTTTTGGTTGTTGGTGTCCCGCTGGTGAGCCTGAATCGCTGAGTGTGACACCCTTTATGAACGACTTCACCAGCATCGCAGGTGGGACTAGGTTTTCCCAACGACCGCAGAGGTCGTTATACAGATCGCTGATGAGTTGTGTTTGGAATCACAGATCGCTGATGAGTTGTTTGGAATCACACAGCTAAGTCGCTAACGAGATCGCTAGTGCGTCATAAATGGTGATGCAGGTGCGATCTCGTTAGCGATCTCGCTAGCGATCTCGCTTAGTGTGGCATACCCTTAAGGGAGGAGGTTTCTCAGGAGGAGGAAGAGTATGATGAGACACTTGCACCAACTAGGCAATCTTCATTGGCCCGGTTGGTACAAAGCTCTGTGGGTGCCTCACAAAGGTCCAGGCAGGACACAGCAAGCGAGGAGGATGAGGAGGACTATGAGGATGAGCTAGAGGAGGAAAGTACACAGCGCTAGTACTAGTAGTCACCAGATAGAGTGTGGATGGGGTGATGCAGATCAGCCAGAGCACATTCCTGCAGCTGGTGACAGCGATGCATGGCCAGTTGGCAGCCTTCAGCACATGAGTGACTTCATGCTGCAGTGTCTGAGAAAAGACCCACGCATGGCTTGTATTCTCCACACAAATGACAACTGGGTGGCCACCCTTTTAGATCCACGTTACCGGGACAGCCTTGAAAGCCTAATTACACCGTTGAACCGAGCGCGTAAAATGCAGGAGTACCAAGACGCACTGGTTAATTCACTCATGTACTCTTTTCCATCGCATAGCAGTGACGCGCGTGCACTAGCAGGCGCCTTAGTGCGTCCTGGGCCCAGCGGAATCCGTTCAGAAGCCGGTAGCAGAAGCAGTACATCTACTGACAGGTTCAGTATACCCAACCTGTTCCAACGGTTTCTGAACCCGCAAACAGTTCGGGCCCCATCAGCACAGACAGTGCAATGCACTAGGAGGCAACGTTACCGTGACATGGTGGCACAATACCTCTTCACCCCTGTCAGTGGGCTTCAGGATGGATCTGCCCCCTTCAAGTTTTGGGTCTCCAAGTTGGATACATGGCCCGAGCTTAGCCAGTATACCTTGGAGGTCCCGGCTTGTCCTGGTGCCAGTGTGATTTCTGAACGTGTCTTTAGTGCAGCTGGCAATGTACTAACAGACCAACGTACCAGACTATCCGCTGCAAATGTGGACCGGCTTACATTCCTAAAAATGAACCAGGCCTGGATTTCTGGTGACTTTTGCTGCCCTGGGCCTCAGTACACAGGTTAGATGCATGGTTGGTAGCAGTATGCATGCTCTGTCATGTGCCTATGTTGCACACAGCGTAATCTGTTATGCCCGTGCTCTGGCCTCTACTTGGTAGCACCTGGTTCTGTGACTGACTCTTTCACCTCATACTGTTTTCCATTGGCTCTAGTACCGCCAGCTAGTGCCTATTTCTGTGACTGCCACTTTCACAGCATGCCGTGTTTCTGGGCTCTAGTACCGCCAGCTAGTGCCCATTTCCGTGACTGCCACTTTCACAGCATGCTGTGTTTCTGGGCAACAGTATCGCCAGCTGTACCTCGTTAGACCAAAGTGGAAAAAAAGGACGACAGAGGCGGGATCCAGCCACGCCGGCTGTTTCGTGGCAGTGAAGTGCGGACACAGGTGCCTCCCCCAAAGGGTAAACCGAGTTCCAGCATCGCCAGCTGGTTCTCGGGAGTGCCCAGGGGCACGGGTACCTCCTGCTCCAAACCGTGTTTCGACAACGCCCGCTCTAACCCTAACCCTTACCCTACTAACCATAATCCCTAACCCTACCCCAACTAATCCTAACCCAAAGAAAAAACACCGCTGTTTAGAAGATGGCGACCAGTTTTCCTGCTACAGTTTTCGCTCTGTGCATTTTTCTAGCAATTTTTTTTGCTCCTCTGCCTCTGCATACTCCTTCCCCATTATCCTGAGGTGTTTCCCCTCCATTTTATCCATTATATAGCACTGTAGTGGTCATTTTGTAATTCAGATTTTTTTTTCCCATTGACTTGCATTGATATCGGAAATTCCGATATCCGATATTTTTCCAATATCGGAAATCGGAATTCCGATACGATTTCGGGCAATATCGCTCATCCCTAGTCAAAATATTAGCAATTAGATAGTCCTACCACAGAAAAACATTAGTAAAGCACATTTCCCTCATGTCTGCTTTACATCAGCATCGTTTCTAAAATGTTCTGTTATTTTGTTAGCATTTTAGAAGGTTTAAAAATGTAGCAGCAATTTTGCATTTTTTTTTCAAGGAAATATATCAAATTATTTTTTTTAAGGACCTATCTTGGTTTGAAGTGACTTTGGGGGTCCTATATATTGGAAAAGCCCCAAAAGTGATACCATTTTAAAAACAGCACCCCTGATATATTGAAAACTGAGGTCAGGTAGTTTATTAACCATTCAGGTGCTTTTCAGGAATTAATACAAAGTGACATGACAAGAATGAAAAAGTATATTTTTACCACCTAAATGTCGTTAACTTCTGAACAGGCCGCTTTATCCGACAGACTCTAAGGCCGGGGTCACACTTGCGAGTGTGATGCGAGAAACTCACATCAATACTTGTCACTACCGCCAGCACTCGGACCGGCGTGTGTGGCTGCATGTATTTCTATGCAGCCGCACACTCCGGTCCCAAGTGCCGGCCGCAGTGCCGGGTATTGATGCGAGTTTCTCGCATCACACTCGCAAGTGTGACCCCGGCCTAAGGCCGCTATTTGGCCTTGAATTGCAATGGCAAACAATCATAATTTCAGAATGCCGATGGGTTAACCCCTTAGTAACAGCAAATTTTGACTTTAACGCATTTCAGTCATTGGACGTACTATCCCGTCCATGTGACCTGGGCCTTAACCCCTTCACCCCCAAGGGTGGTTTGCACGTTAACGACCGGGCCAATTTTTACAATTCTGACCACTGTCTCTTTATGAGGTTATAACTCTGGAACGCTTCAACGGATATTCGCGATTCTGAGATTGTTTTCTCGTGACATATTGTACTTCACGTTAGAAGTAAAATTTCATCGATATAACTTGTGCTTTATTTTTGAAAAAAACGCAAATATGGCGAAAATTTTTAAAATTTTGCAATTTTCAAACTTTGAATTTTTATTCCCTTAAAACAGAGAAATATATCACACAAAATAGTTAAGAAATAACATTTCCCACATGTCTACTTTACATCAGCACAATTTTGGAACCAAAATTTTTTTTTGTTAGGAAGTTATAAGGGTTAAAAGTTGACCAGCGATTTCTCATTTTTACAACAAAATTTACAAAGCCATTTTTTTTAGGGACCACCTCACATTTGAAGTCACTTTGAGGGGTCTATATGGCAGAAAATACCCAAAAGTGACACCATTCTAAAAACTGCACCCCTCAAGCTACTCAAAACCACATTCAAGAAGATTATTAACCCTTCAGGTGTTCACAGGAACTAAAGCAACGTGGAAGGAAAAAAATGAATATTTAACTTTTTAGCCAAAAATGATCTTTTACAAACTTTTTTTTTATTTTCACAAGGGTAAAAGGAGAAAATGGACAGATAAGGTTGTTATGCAATTTCTCCTGAGTACGCCAATACCCAATATGTGGGGGAAAACCACTGTTTGGGCACACGGCAGAGCTCGTAAGGGAAGGAGCGCCGTTTGACTTTTTCAAACTAAAATTGTCTGGAATTGAGATTGGACGCCATGTCGTGTTTGGAGAGCCCCTGATGCGCCTAAACAGTGGAAACCCCCACAAGTGACACCATTTTGGAAACTAGACCCCCTAAGGAACTTATCTAGATCTGTTGTGAGCACTTTGAACCCCCAAGTGTTTCACAAAAGTTTATAATGCCTGGGTGTGAAAAAAAAAAAAAACAATTTTCCACAAAAATGATTTTTTAGTCCCAAATTTTTGAATTTTCCCAAGAAAATTGGACCCCAAAAGTTGTTGTCCAATTTGTCCTGAGTACGCTGATACCCCATATGTGGGGGGGGGGAAACTGTTTGGGTGCACGGCAGGGCTTGGAAAGGAAGTAGTAACGTTTTGGAATGCAGACGTTGATGGGGGTCATGTTCCGTTTGCAGTGCCCCAGATGAGCCTAAACAGTGGAAACCCCTCACAAGTGACCCCATTTTGGAAACTAGACCCCCTAAGGAACTTATCTAGATCTTTGGTGAGCACTTTGAACCCCCAAGTGCTTCACACAAGTTTATAATGCCCGGGCATGAAAATAAAAAATCCTATTTTTTTTTCCCACAAAAATTATCTTTTAGTCACTAATTTTTTATTTTCCCAAGGGTAACAGGAGAAATTGGACCACATAAGTTGTTGTACAATTTGTCCTGAGTACGCTGATACCCCATACGGCAGAGCTCGGAATGGAAGGAGCACCATTTGACTTTTTCCAACCAAAATTGGCTGGAATTGAGATTGGATGCCATGTTGCATGGAGAGCCCCTGATGTGCCTAAACAGTGGAAACCCCCCACAAATGACCCCATTTGGGAAACTAGACCCCCTAAGGAACTTATCTAGATCTTTGGTGAGCAATTTGAACCCCCAAGTGCTTCACACAAGTTTATAACGTAGAGCCGTAAAATTTAAAAATCATATTTTTTCCACAAAAATGATCTTTTCACCCCAATTTTTATTTTTCCAAGGGTATCAAGACTCCAAAAGTTATTGTGCAATTTGTCCTGAGTGCGCTGATACCCCATATGTGGGGGTAAACCACTGTTTGGGTGCATGGCAGAGTTTGGAACGGAAGGAGCGCCGTCTGACTTTTTCAACGCAGAATTGGCTGGATGCCATGTCGTGTTTGGAGAGCTCCTGATCTGCCTAAACAGTGGAAACCCCCATAAATGACACCATTTTGGAAACTAGACCCCTCAAGGAACTTATCTAGATGTGTGGTGAGAACTTTGAACCCCCAGGTGTTTCACTAAAGTTTATAACGTACAGTCGTAAAATAAAAAATCCTTTTTTTTTTAAACAAAAATGATTTTTTCGCCGCCAATATTTTATTTTCACAAGGGTAACAGAAGAAATTGGAACCCAAAAGTTGTTGTCCAATTTGTCCTGAGTACGCTGATACCCAATATGTGGGCGAAAACTACTGTATGGGCACACGTCGGGGCTCGGAAGGGAAGTAGTGACGTTTTGGATTGCAGACTTTGATGGAATGGTCTGTGGGCGTCATGTCGCATTTGGAGAGCCCCTGATGCGCCTAAACAGTGGAAACCCCCCACAAGTGACCCCATTTTGGAAAATAGACCCCACAAGGAACTTGTCTAGATGTGTGGTGAGCACTTTGAACCCCGAAGTGCTTCACAGAAGTTTATAACGCACAGCCGTAAAAATAAAAAAATCCTTTTTTTTTTTTTGCAAAAATGATGTTTTTGCCCCAATATTTTATTTTTACAAGGGTAACAGGAGAAATTGGATCCCAAAAGTTGTTGTCCAATTTGTCCTGAGTACGCTGATACCCAATATGTGGGAGAAAACTACTGTATGGGTACACGTTGGGGCTCGGAAGGGAAGTAGTGACGTTTTGGATTGCAGACTTTGATGGAATGGTCTGGGGGCGTCATGTTGCATTTGGAGAGCCCCTGATGCGCCTAAACAGTGGAAATCCCCAACAAGGACCCCATTTTGGAAAATAGACCCCACAAGGAACTTATCTAGATGTGTGGTGAGCGCTATGAAGCCCCAAGTGCTTCACAGAAGTTTATAATGTACAGCCGTAAAAACAAAAAAATAATTTTTTTTGTACAAAAATGATATTTTCGCCCCCAGTTTTTTATTTTCCCAAGGGTAACAGAAGAAATAGGACAAATTGCACAATAACTCTTGGGGTCCAGAGTACGCGGATACTCCATATGTGGGGATAAACTACTGTTTGGACGCATGGCAGAGCTCAGAAGTGAAGGAGCACCGTTTGACTTTTTCAACGCAGAATTGGCTGGAATTGAGCTCAGACGCCATGTCACATTTGGAGAGCCCCTGATTTGCCTAAACAGCGGAAACCCCCCAATTCTAACTCCAACCCTAACCCCAACACACCCCTAACCCTAGTCCCAACCCTAACCACAAACCTAACCCTAACACACCCCTAATCCCAACCCTAACCCTAATCCTAACTTTAGCGCCAACCCTAACCCTAACTTTAGCCGCAACCCTAACCCTAATGGGAAAATGGAAATAAATACATTTTTTTCTATTTTATTATTTTTCCCTAACTAAGGGGGGGATAAAGGGGGTTGATTTACTATTTATAGCGGGTTTTCATGATTGGCTGCTGTCACGCTAAAAGACGCTTTTTATTGCAAAAAGTTTTTTGCATCACCACATTTTGAGAGCTATAATTTTTGATATTTTGGCCCACAGAGTCATATGAGGTCTTATTTATTGCGGTACGAGTTGACGTTTTTATTGGTACCATTTTTGAGCACGTGACATTTTTTGATCGCTTTTTATTTCGATTTTTGGGAGGTTAGAATGAACAAAAATCAGCAATTCATGAATTTCTTTTGGGGGAGGCGTTTATACCGTTCCGCGTGTGGTAAAATTGATAAAGCAGTTTTATTCTTCAGGTCAGTACGATTACGGCGATACCTCATTTATATCATTTTTTATGTTTTGGCGCTTTTATAGAATAAAAACAATTTTATATAAAAAATAATTATTTTTGCATCGCTTTATTCTGCGAGCTATAACTTTTTTATTTTTTCGCTGATGATGCTGTGTGATGGTTTGTTTTTTGCGGGACAAGATGACGTTTTCAGCAGTACCATGTTTTTTTATATCGGTCTTTTTGATCGCGTGTTATTCCACTTTTTGTTCGGCGGTATGATGATAAAGCACTGATTTTTTGCTTCATTTTTTTTTTTTTAAGGGGTTCGCTAAAGGGGTTAACTAGTGGGACAATTTTATAGGGGGGTCGTTACGGACGTGACGATACCAAATATGTGTACTTTTATTGCTTTGTTTTTTTATTTACAGGAAAAAGTGAATTTATTGGGGAATATTTTTTTTTTTTTAATTTATTTTGGATTTTTTTTTAAAACATGTTTATTTTTATTTTTTTAACTTTTTTACTTTGTCTCAGGGTGGGACATCACTGTAAAATGTCAGATCGCTGGTCTCACAGTGTGCACAGCACTCTGTGAGACCAGCGATCTCACAGGCAGCGCTGCAGGCTTCTCAGTGCCTGCTCTCGGCAGGCACTGAGGAAGCCGCCTCCCTCCAGGACCCCGGCGCCATCTTGGATCCGGGTCCTGGGAGGGAGGAAGCCCTCAGAACAGCGCGATCACATCGCGCTGCTCTGAGGGTCTCAGGGGGGCGCGCAGGGAGCCCCCACCCTGCGCGATCCTCCCCTGTGCCCCCAGTACACCGCGATCATGTTTGATCGCGGTGTGCAAGGGGTTAATGTGCCGGGAGCGGTCCGTGACCGCTCCTGACACACAGTCACGGGAGCGCAGCTGATCGCCTATGACGTACTATCCCGTCCATGGGCAGAATGGCACGGGTTTTATGGACAGGATAGTACGTTTAATGTCAGAGAGGGGTTAATTCCCATGGACGGGATAGTAAGTCATGTGCGATCGGCCGCGCTCACGGGGGGGAGCGCGGCTGGGTGCTGACACCCAGCACTAAGTGCCAGGAGCGGTCACAGACCGCTCCTGGTACTTTAACTCCCGGAACGCTGCGATCAAACGGAGCCGGCACAGGGATCGGAGCATGCTGGGGGGTCCCGATTGCTGCTATGGAGACCCGATGTCATCATGATGACATCCGGGTCTCCAGAGCTGAGAAACTTCCTGTCATGCGCAGTGCATGTCAGGAAGTCTCACAGGTCAGTGTACAGAAACTGCAGCTCTGACAGCTTCTGTAGCATGCAGATGCTGCTTCATCTGCATGCTATAGAAGCGATCAGCCTGCACAAAATCATTGTCCCATAGTGGGACGAAGTGTAAAAGTAAGAATTAACCCCCAAGGGTGGTTTGCACGTTAATGACTGCGCCAATTTTTACAATTCTGACCACTGTCTCTTTATGAGGCTATAACTCTGGAACGCTTCAACGGATCTTCACTATTCTGAGACTGTTTTCTCGTGACATATTGTACTTCATGATAGTGGTAAAATTTCTTCGATATAATTTGCGGTTAGTTAAGAAAAAAATGGAAATATGGTGAAAATTTTGAAAATTTTGCAATTTTCAAGCTTTGTGTCACACAAAATAGTTACTAAATAACATTTCCCACATGTCTACTTTACATCAGTACAATTTTGAAACCAAATTTTTTTTTTCTTACGAACTTATAAGGGTTAAAAGTTGACCAGCGATTTCTCATTTTTACAACAAATTGTACAAAACAATTTTTTTTTAGGGACCACCTCATATTTGAAGTCACTTTGAGGGGTCTATATGGCAGAAAATACCCAAAATAGACACCATTCTAAAAACAGCACCCCTCAAGGTACTCAAAGCCACATTCAAGAAGTTTATTAACCCTTCAGGTGCTTCACAGGAGCTGAAGCAACTTGGAAGGAAAAAATTAACATTTAACTTTTTAGTCACAAAAATGATCTTTTACAAACAATTTTTTTATTTTAACAAGGGTAAACGGAGAAAATGGACAGAAAAAGTTGTTGTGCAATTTCTCCTGAGTACGTCGATACCCCATGTGTGGGGGAAAACCACTGTCTGGGCGCACGGCAGGGCTTGGAAAGGAAGGAGCGCCGTTTGACTTTTTCAAACCAAAATTGGCGGGAATTGTGATTGGACGCCATGTCGCGTTTGGAGAGCCCGATGTGCCTAAACAGTGAAAAACCCCCACATGTGACACCATTTTGGAAACTAGACCCCCTAAGGAACTTATCTAGATATGTTGTGAGCACTTTGAACCCCCAAGTGTTTCACTAAAGTTTATAATGCCTGGGTGTGAAAAAAAAAAAAAATTCCATAATAATGATTTTTTAGTCCCTAATTTTTGATTTTTTCCAAGGAAATTGGACCACAAAAGTTGTCCAATTTGTCCTGAGTACGCTGATACCCCATTTGTGGGGGAAAAATACTGTTTGGGCGCACTTCAGGCCTCGGAAAGGAAGTAATGACGTTTTGGAATGCCGACTTTGATGGGTGTCATGTTCAGTTTGCAGAGTCCATGATGTGCCTAAACAGTGGAGACCCCCCACAAGTGACGCCGTTTTGGAAACTAGACCCCCTAAGGAACTTATGTAGATCTGTGGTGAGCACTTTGAACCCCCAAGTGCTTCACACAAGTTTATAATGCCCGGGCATGAAAATAAAAAATCCTATTTTTTCCCACAAAAATGATATTTAAGTCACCAATTTTTAATTTTCCCAAGAGTAACATGAGAATTTGAACCATAAAAGTTGTTGTCCAATTTGTCCTGAGAACGCTGATACCCCATATGTGGGGGGGAACCACTGTGCGCACGGCAGAACTTGGAAGGGAAGGAGCGCCATTTGACTTTTTCCAACCAAAATTGGCTGGAATCGAGATTGGACACCATGTCGCATTTTCATAGCCCCTGATGTGCCTAAACAGTGGGAATCCCTCACAAGTGACCCCATTTTAGAAACTAGACCCCCTAAGGAACTTATCTAGATCTGTGGTGAGCACTTTGAACCCCCAAGTGCTTCACACAAGTTTATAACGTAGAGCCCTAAAATTAAAAAATCATATTTTTCCACAAAAATGATCTTTGCACCGCAATTTTTATTTTCCCAAGGGTAACAACACCTTAAAAGTTATTGTGCAATTTGTCCTGCGTACGCTGATACCCAATATGTGGGGGTAAACCACTGTTTGGGTGCATGGCAGAGCTCGGAAGGGAAGGAGCGCAGTTTGACTTTTTCAACGCAGAATTGGCTGTATGCCATGTCGCGTTTGGAGAGCCCCTGATCTGCCTAAACAGTGGAAACCGCCCACAACTGAAACCATTTTTGAAACTAGACCCCATAAGGAACTTATCTAGATCTGTGGTGAGCACTTTGAACCCCCAAGTGTTTCACTAAAGTTTATAATGCCTGGGTGTGAAAAAAAAAAAATTCCACAAAAATGATTTTTTAGTCCCCAATTATCCAATTTTTGATTTTTCCCTAGGAAATTAGACCCCAAAAGTTGTTGTCTAATTTGTCCTGAGTACGCTGATACCCCATATGTGGGGGGGGAAATACTGTTTGGGCGCACGGCAGGGCTCGGAAAGGAAGTAATGACATTTTGGAATGCAGACTTTGATGGGTGTCATGTTCAGTTTGCAGAGCCCCTGATGTGCCTAAGCAGTGGAAACCCTCCACAAGTGACCCCATTTTTGAAACTAGACCCCCAAAGGAACTTATCTAGATCTATGGTGAGCACTTTGCACCCCCAAGTGCTTCACACAAGTTTATAATGCCAGGGCAAGAAAATAAAAAATCCTATTTTTTTCCCCACAAAAATGATATTTTAGTCACCAATTTTTTATTTTCCCAAGGGTAAGAGGAGAAATTGGACCCCAAAAGTTGTTGTCCAATTTGTCCTAAGTACGCTGATACCCTATATGTAGGAGAAAACTACTGTATGGGCACACGTCGGGGCTCGGAATAGAAGTAGTGACGTTTAGTAATGCAGACTTTGATGGAATGGTCTGCGGGTGTCATGTCGCGTTTTGAGAACCCCTGATGTGCCTAAACAGTGGAAACCCCCCCAAATGACCCCATTTTGGAAACTAGACCCACAAAGGAACTTATCTAGATGTGTGTTGAGAACTTTGAACCCCCAAGTGCTTCACAGAAGTTTATAACGCACGGGCGTGAAAATAAAAAAATCCTTTTTTTTTCCACAAACATAATCTTTTAGTCCCCAGTTTTTTATGTTCCCAAGGGTAACAGGAGAAATTGGACCCAAAAAGTTGTCCAATTTGTCCTGAGTACGCTGATACCATATATGTGGGAGAAAACTACTGTATGGGCACACGTCGGGGCTCGGAAGTGAAGTAGTGACATTTTGCATTGCAGACTTTGATGGAATGGTCTGCCGGTGTCATGTCACATTTGGAGAGCCCTGATGTGCCTAAACAGTGGAAACCCCCCACAAGTGACACCCATTATGGAAACTAGACCCCCAAATGAACTTATCTAGATGTGTGGTGAGAACTTTGAACCCCCAAGCGCTTCACAGAAGTTTATAACGTAGAGCCATAAAAATAAAAAATCATATTTTTTTCCATAAAAATGATATTTTCGCCCCCAATTTTTTATTTTCCCAAGGGTAACAGAAGAAATTGGACCCCAAGAGTTATTGTGCAATTTGTCCTGAGTATGCTGATACCCCATATGTGGGGGTAAACTACTGTTTGGGTGCATGGCAGAGCTCAGAAGGGAAGGAGCACTGTTTGACTTTTTCAACGCCGAATTGGCTAGAATTGAGATCAGACGCCATGTCACGTTTGGAAAGCCCCTGATGTGCCTAAACAGTGGAAACCCCCCAATTCTTACTCCAACCCTAACCCCAACACACCCCTAACCCTAATCATAACCCTAACCACAAACCTAACCCTAACACACCCGTAACCCTAGTCCCAACCCCAACTCTAACCCTAACTTTAGCCCCAACCCTAACCCTAATGGGAAAATGGAAATAAATACATATTTTTAATTTTATTATTTTTCCCTAACTAAGGGGGTGATAAAGGGGGGTTTGATTTACTATTTATAGCGGGTTTTTATGATTGGCAGCTGTCACACGCTAAAATACTCTTTTTATTGCAAAAAATAGTTTTTGCATCACAACATTTTGAGAGCTATAATTTTTTCTTATTTTGGCCCACAGAGTCATGTGAGGTCTTATTTTTTGCAGGACGAGGTGACTTTTTTTATTGGTTCCATTTTTGGGCACATGACATTTTTTGATCGCTTTTTATTACGATTTTTGGGAGGCACAATGAACAAAAACCAGCAATTCATGAGTTTCTTTTGGGGGGTGGGCGTTTATACCGTTCCGCGTGTGGTAAAATTGATAAAGCAGTTTTATTCTTCGGGTCAGTACGATTGCAGCGATACCTCATTTGTATCATTTTTTTATGTTTTGGCGCTTTTATACAATAAAAACGATTATATATGAAAAATAATTATTTTTGCATCGCTTTATTCTGCGAGCTATAACTTTTTTATTTTTTCGCTGATGACGCTGTGTGGCAGCTCATTTTTTGCGGGACAAGATGACGTTTTCAGCCGTACCATTTTTATTTATATCCGTCTTTTTGATCGTGTGTTTATTCCACTTTTTGTTCGGCGGTATGATGATAAATCATTGCTTTTTAGCCTTGTTTTTTTTTTTTTCTAAGGGGTTCACTAAAGGGGTTAACTAATGGGACAGGTTTATAAGGCGGGTCGTTACGGACGCGGCGATACTAAATATGTGTACTTTTACTGTTTTGTATTTTTTATTTAAATGAAGAAATGAATTTATTGGGGATTTTTTTTTTTCCTTTATGTTGGAATTTTTTTTTACACATCTGATTTTCATTTTTTTAACTTTTTTACTTTGTCCCAGGGTGGGACATCACATAAAAGTTCAGATCGCTGGTCTTACAGTGTGCACAGCACTCTGTGAGACCAGCGATCTCACAGGCACTGCTGCAGGCTTCCTCAGCGCTGCTCTTTTAAATAATTCTAAAATATTTGAAAAAATATCTAAACAATAAAAGTACACATATTTGGTATCGCCGTGTCCGTAACAACCCGACCTATAAAAACTGTCCCACTAGTTAACCCTTTAGTGAACACCATAAAAAAGGCAAAAAACAATGCTTTATCATCATACCGCCAAACAAAAACTGGAATAACACACGATCAAAAAGGCGGATATAAATAAACATGGTACCACTGAAAACATCATCTTGTCCCGTGAAAAAACGAGCTGCCCCACAGCATAATCAGCGAAAAAATAAATAGTTATAGCTGTCAGAATAAAGTGATGCAAAACAATTATTTTTTCTATAAAATAGTTTTTATTATATAAAAGCTCCAAAACATAAAAAAAATTATATAAATGAGGTATCGATGTAATCGTACTGACCCAAAGATTAAAACTGCCTTATCAATTTTACCACACGCGGAACGGTTATAAACGCCCCCCCCCCCCAAAAGAAATTCATGAACTGCTGGTTTTTGCTCATTCTGTCTCCCAAAAATCGGAATGAATAGAAAGCGATCAAAAAATGTCACGTGCTCAAAAATGGTACCATAAAAAACGTCAACTCGTCCCGCAAAAAACAAGACCTCATATGACTCTGTGGGCCAAAATATGCAAAAATTATAGCTCTCAAAATGTGGTGATGCCAAAACTATTTTTTGAAATAAAAAGCGTCTTTTAGCGTGACAGCTGCCAATCATAAAAACCCGCTATAAATAGTAAATCAAACCCCCTTTATCACCCCTTAGATAGGGAAAATAATTACCAAGTAGACATGTGGAAAATGTTATTTATTAACTATTTTGTACGATATTACTCTTTGATTTAAGGGCATAAAAATTAACAGTTTGAAAATTTAGCAATTTTCAAACTTTGAATTTTTATGCCCATAAATCAGTTATGTCACACAAAATAGTTAATAAATAACATTTCCCACACATCTACTTTACATCAGCACAATTTTGTAAACATAATTTTTTTTTGTTAGGATGTTTAAGGGTTAAAAGTTGACCAGCGATTTCTCATTTTTCCAACAAAATTAATAAAACCATTTTTTTTAGGGACCACTCACATTTGAAGTAACTTTGGAGGTCAATAAGACAGAAAATACCCAAAAGTGACACGATTCTAAAAACTGCACCCCTCAAGGTGCGGAAAACCACATTCAAAAGTTTATTAACCCTTCAGGTGCCTCATGAGAACTAATGCAATGTGGAAGTAAAAGATTTACATTTTACTTTTTTCACAAAAAATTTACTTTAGACCCAAACTTTTTTATTTTCTCAAGGCTATCAGGAGAAAATGGACCACAAAATTTGTTGTGCAATTTCTCCTGAGTACACCGATACCCCGTATGTGGGGGAAAGGCACTGTTTGGGTGCATGGCAGGGCTCAGAAGAGAGGGAGCACCGTTAGACTTTTTGAACGCAAAATTGTCTGAAATCGATGGCGGGAACTATGTCATGTTTGGAGAACCCCTGATGTGCCTAAACAGGGGAAACCTCCCAATTCTAACTCCAATCCTAAAACAGCCCTAACTCCAACACACCCCTAATGGCAACCTTAACCCCAATACCACCCTAACCCCAACACCACAACCGTAACTCCAACACACACGTAACCCCAACGCAGTCTTAACCCCAACGCAACTGTAACCCCAGCACAACGCTAACCCCAACACAACCATAACCCTAGCACCAACCCTAACCCTAGCCACAACCCTAACTGTAAAAAATGGAAAAAAAATAAATTTTTTATTTTTTTTTATTATTTTTACCTAGCTAAGAGGGTGACAAAGGGGAGTGTGATTTACTATTTTTGTATTTTGATCACTGTGATAGGGTCCTTCACAGTGATCAAACTGAACCAATAGGAAAAGTCTCCTATTGTTGCCGGGTACCCGCTGGCAGATCTTGGTAGGCGTACTGCGCATGCGTCCGCCATTTTCTTCCAGAATGATGATGCGGACGGCCGGGGAACGGAGCAGGGGGGTCCGGGGATGGCGGAGGTACCGGGGAGAGAAATGAATTGAAAATCTGACTTTGTTTTTTTTTGCGATCGGCGTTATTCTGTGAATAACAGTGATCACAAGACTGGAGACTGTAAAAAATTACCCCAATCATGTTCTCTGGGGTCTCAGCTATCCCCAGTAGCTGAGACCCCAGAGATTTTCAGATGCTGGGGAGCGCTAAACACTTATTTCTCAGCACCGTTAAAAAGTGGCTCTGAGGAATGAGGTCCCTTAACTGCTGCTGTTAAAAGGCATATCGGCGGTCATTAAGTGGTTAAATAGGAAGCCCTCACACTCTGTTAGCCATCTTTATGTTGCAGTCACTATTGACAGCAGCAGCGAAGAGTATAAACATCTATGGTCGGTGCCAACACCGATCGTGGCTAATGCAGCAAGTTGTTAGCTATAGTGAATAACCGACAGCTACAGGATTGTCACCTGTCGGAGGATGCTATTCGCTTATATCTCAGGTCAGTAAAAAGCCGTATTGGTCATTAAGGTGTTAAAGGGACTGTATTGCGCCGGGAGCAGTGCGCTGTCAGGATTCTCTGGTGTTGGGAATGGTGGGCATATGACTGCAAGCATGCGATTTGGATACATGCGGCCATATGCCGACTTGATGGCTGTCACCTCACTCAATGCAAGTGTATTGAGCGAGGCCGAACACGTTTAGTCAGAACGTGGCCGGAAGTATGCAAATCACATATTTGTGGTCACATGACCACCCACTCCCAGCACTGTGAGCGCTGCAGCCAATTATTGCAGTCTTTACCATTTCCTCAGAATACTGGCGAGCAGCAGCCAATCAGTGATTGAAAGATGTTTTCGAACAAGTTCGCCGACTATCAGAGGATTGTTCAGGAGAAGAGAGATAAGGTTAGTAACTGGGGTCAGACAAGATTACTTGGGCATTTGTCTCCTGAGTCATAGAGGCTGTAGAATCTAAAAGGTCCTCACGGCACGCAGTATGTACGCGATGTGAAGATTCCTAAATCTGCAGTCACAAAGCGTAACTGCAGACTTACATCCTAAGGCCGGACCATCCCTTTAAATGTTATAGTCTCCCCCCAACCCTGAGTAAACTAAGAAGGGTTTATATTTACCTCCTGCACTGGCGCTGTTCCAACAATGTTGGTGCCATGTCTCATTGCACTTGTGTGACATTGTTATTGGAGATGAGAAGAAGGTCGGATACATCATCACAAGTGTCTTAAAGACCGATTCTTGAATACTGTTGTCTTCTCCTCTCCATTAGGGAGGTAAGATGCGTGTTTTTGCAATGACTTTGCAGAATCGCAGCAAACAAATGCAATGCAGCCAGGTGTGAATGCAGCCTTTGGCCCCTTCACGTCTGTGCTTGCAGTACGTTTTTTTCACGGATGGCACACGTACCTATTACAACGTATTGTGATCCTCACATGGACATGTCTCCGTGTGGTTCACACGCACGTTTTTTTTCCTGCAGCACAGATGACAAGGGCCAATACAACTATATGGGTAAATGTAAAACACGTACCACATCCGTGTATCATCTGTGTATTGTACATGTTTAACATTGCAAAGTATAAGATAAACTTTGTAATTTCATTCTTTCTTTATCCATAGCGGAAAAACATGGATGACATACTGATCACATATTAATCCAAAACACTGATGAGACTGGTACTGTTTTTGTCAGGTACTGATTGTATACGGACGTGCGAAGGGCCTTAAGCAGTACTGTCAATAATCACTGTACTCCTGTCAGTGCCACCATAAACTTAGGGTCTGTTCACATATTGGGGTAGATCTGCTGTCCCCTACTTTTGGGGATATAGATAACCTATCCTCAGGCTTTTGGAGAGCTGATTCTGCTGGAATAGGTTACAAATGCCATTTCCACAGCCCCTGAATTGCAAGAATAGCAGGAAACCTTGAACAGTGATCCCATTTTGGAAGTGACATGCCTTCATCTACAGGTGTAGTAACTATTTTTACCTTACAGGTGTTTTCCATGAATAAAGTATGCGCACATTGGATGTTGTTGTAGAGAGATACAGGTGCATCTCATAAAATTAGAATATCATCAAAAAGTTAATTTATTTCAGTTCTTCAATACAAAAAGTGAAACTCATTATATAGAGTTATTACAGAGTGATGTATTTCAAGTGCTTATTTTTGTTAATGTTGATGATTATGGCTTACAGCCAATGAAAACCCAAAAGTCATTATCTTAGTAAATTAGAATACTTTATAGCACCAGCTTGAAAAAATGTAAATTCCGAAATGTTAGCCTACTGAAATGTATGTTCAGTAAATGCAGTCAATACTTGGTTGGGGCTCCTTTTGCATCAATTACTGCATCAATGCGGCGTGGCATGGAGGCGACCAGCCTGTGGCTCTGCTGAGGTGTTCTGGAAGCCCAGGTTGCTTTTATAGCAGCCTTCAGCTTGTCTGCATTGTTGGGTCTGGTGTCTCTTATCTTCCTCTTTAAATACCCCATAGATTCTCTAAAGGGATAAGGTCAGGCGAGTTTGCTGGCCAATCGAGCACAGTGATACTGTTGTATTTAAACCGGGTATTGGTACTTTTGGCAGTGTGGACAGGTGCCAAGTCCTGCTGGAGAATGAAATTTCCATCTCCAAAAAGCTTGTCGGCAGAGGGGAGCATGAAGTGCTCTAAAATTTCCTGGTAGACGTCTGCGCTGACTTTGGTCTTGATAAAACACAGTGGACCTACACCAGCAGATGACATGGCTCCCCAAACCATCACTGATTGTGGAAACTTCACACTAGACCTCAAGCAGGTTGGATTGTGGCCTCTCCACTCTTCCTCCAGACTCTGGGACCTTGATTTCCAAGGTCTAGTGTACCAGTATCCACAATGATGGTTTGGGGAGCTATGTCTTCTGCTGGTGTAGGTCCACTGTATGTTATCAAGACCACAGTCAGCGCAACCGTCTACCAGGAAATTTTAGAGCACTTCATGCTTCTCTCTGTCGACAAGCTTTTTGGAGATTGAAATATCATTCTCCAGCAGGACTTGGCACCTGTTGACACTGCCAAAAGTACCAATTCCTGGTTTAAAAACAACAGTATTACTGTGCTTTATTGGCCAGCAAACTCGTCTGCCATAATCATCAACATTAGCAGAAATAAACACTTGAAATACATAATTCTGGTTATAATGACTCTAATATATAAGTTTCACTTTTTGTATTGAAGAACTGAAATAAGTTACCGTATTTTCCAGCGTATGAGACAACTTTTTAATCCCTGACATTCTTATCAAAAGTCGGGGGTCGTCTTATAGGGCGGGTGTGGAGCAATCTGCAGGTCGCCGAATATGGTGGGGGAGCAGTCCCAATGACGAGGTGAGGGGGCGCCTCACCAGGAAGGTGTAAGAGGAAGCAATTCACGCGTCTGGGACACCCGGGGTATGGAAAAAAGAGAGCGGCGCTGTGCTCAGAAAAACGCCTCTTTCACCCGTCTGGCCCACCCTTGTTTCCTATTACCTCCTTCTCTGCCTCTCAAATCTTGCACAAGCGCGCCTGCACCGCTTCACTGCCATCCTCAGGAGTAGAGATGGGTGAACCCGAACAGTAAAGTTCCGTACTGTTCAGGTTCGGCTGCCCGAACACAGGGTGTTTGTCGCGGCAAACACCGCTTCTGATCGGCGGTGAAATCATCCCCGTCGGTCAGAGAGCTGCGGTTCCCACGCTGTCAAAAGACAGCGTGAGCGCTCGCTGGTGTCTACTGATGGGACTACTGATCCCATCATCCGACACCTGCAGCTGCTAATAACAGTGAGAGCAGGAGTGGCGGATGGGAGTAGTTATCGCTCCTGCGCTGTAATTGATAAAAAAAAATGGCGTGAATCCCCCAATATTTTTGCTAACCAGCCAGGCAAAACTCACAGCTAGGTGCTGCTACCTTCAGCTGTCAGCAAGGTTGGCTATCAAGAATAGAGGGGTCCCCACGCTGGATTTTTAAAATTATTTGAATAATTTAACCCCTTCACCCCCAAGGGTGGTTTGCACGTTAATGACCGGGCCAATTTTTACAATTCTGACCACTGTCTCTTTATGAGGTTATAACTCTGGAACGCTTCAACGGATCTTCGCGATTCTGAGATTGTTTTCTCGTGACATATTGTACTTCATGTTAGTGGTAAAATTTCTTCGATATAACTTGCGTTTATTTTGAAAAAAACGCAAATATGGCGAAAATTTTTAAAATTTTGCAATTTTCAAACTTTGAATTTTTATTCCCTTAAAACAGAGAAATATATCACACAAAATAGTTAAGAAATAACATTTCCCACATGTCTACTTTACATCAGCACAATTTTGGAACCAAAATTTTTTTTGTTAGGAAGTTATAAGGGTTAAAAGTTGACCAGCGATTTCTCATTTTTACAGCAAAATTTACAAAGCCATTTTTTTTAGGGACCACCTCACATTTGAAGTCACTTTGAGGGGTCTATATGGCAGAAAATACCCAAAAGTGACACCATTCTAAAAACTGCACCCCTCAAGGTACTCAAAACCACATTCAAGAAGTTTATTAACCCTTCAGGTGCTTCACAGTAACTAAAGCAACGTGGAAGGAAAAAATGAATATTTAACTTTTTAGCCACAAAAATTATCTTTTACAAACTTTTTTTTTATTTTCACAAAGGTAAAAGGAGAAAATGGACAGATAAGGTTGTTATGCAATTTCTCCTGAGTACGCCAATACCCCATATGTGGGGGAAAACCACTGTTTGGGCACACGGCAGAGCTCGTAAGGGAAGGCGCGCCGTTTGACTTTTTCAAACTAAAATTGGCTGGAATTTAGATTGGATGCCATGTCGCGTTTGGAGAGCCCCTGATGCGCCTAAACAGTGGAAACCCCCCACAAGTGACACCATTTTGGAAACTAGACCCCTAAGGTACTTATCTAGATCTGTTATGAGCACTTTGAACCCTCAAGTGTTTCACAAAAGTTTATAAAGCCTGGGTGTGAAAAAAAAAATCAATTTTCCACAAAAATGATTTTTTAGCCCCAAATTTTGAATTTTCCCAAGGAAATTGGACCCCAAAAGTTGTTGTCCAATTTGTCCTGAATACGCTGATACCCCATATGTGGGGGGGGGAAACTGTTTGGGCGCACGGCAGGGCTTGGAAAGGAAGTAGTAACGTTTTGGAATGCATACGTTAATGGGGGTCATGTTCCGTTTGCAGTGCCCCAGATGAGCCTAAACAGTGGAAACCCCCCACAAGTGACCCCATTTTGGAAACTAGACCCCCTAAGGAACTTATCTAGATCTTTGGTGAGCACTTTGAACCCCAAGTGCTTCACACAAGTTATATATGCCCGGGCATGAAAATAAAAAATCCTATTTTTTTCCCACAAAAATTATCTTTTAGTCACTAATTTTTTATTTTCCCAAGGGTAACAGGAGAAATTGGACCACATAAGTTGTTGTACAATTTGTCCTGAGTACGCTGATACCCCATATGTGGGGGGAACCACTGTTTGGGCGCACGGCAGAGCTCGGAATGGAAGGAGCACCATTTGACTTTTTCCAACCAAAATTGGCTGGAATTGAGTTTGGATGCCATGTTGCATTTGGAGAGCCCCTGATGTGCCTAAACAGTGGAAACCCCCACAAATGACCCCATTTGGGAAACTAAACCCCCTAAGGAACTTATCTAGATTTTTGATGAGCAATTTGAACCCCCAAGTGCTTCACACAAGTTTATAACGTAGAGCCGTAAAATTTAAAAATCATATTTTTTCCACAAAAATGATCTTTTCACCCCAATTTTTATTTTTCCAAGGGTAACAAGACTCCAAAAGTTTATTGTGCAATTTGTCCTGAGTGCGCTTGATACCCCATATGTGTGGGGTAAACCACTGTTTGGGTGCATGGCAGAGTTTGGAAGGGAAGGAGCGCCGTCTGACTTTTTCAAACGCAGAATTGGCTGGACGCCATGTCGTGTTTGGAGAGCTCCTGATCTGCCTAAACAGTGGAAACCCCCATAAATGACACCATTTTGGAAACTAGACCCCTCAAGGAAACTTATCTAGATGTGTGGTGAGAACTTTGAACCCAGGTGTTTCACTAAAGTTTATAACGTACAGCCGTAAAATAAAAAAATCTTTTTTTTTTTTTTTACAAAAATGATTTTTTCGCCCCCAAAATTTTATTTTCACAAGGGTAACAGAAGAAATTGGAACCCAAAAGTTGATGTCCAATTTGTCCTGAGTACACTGATACTCAATATGTGGGCGAAAACTACTGTATGGGCACACGTCGGGGCTCGGAAGGGAAGTAGTGACGTTTTGGATTGCAGACTTTGATGGAATGGTCTGGGGGCGTCATGTCACATTTGGAGAGCCCCTGATGCACCTAAACAGTGGAAACCCCCCACAAGTGACCCCATTTTGGCAAATAGACCCCAAAAGGAACTTATCTAGATGTGTGGTGAGCACTTTGAACCCCAAAGTGCTTCACAGAAGTTTATAACGCACAGCCGTAAAAATAAAAAATCTTTTTTTTTTTACAAAAATGATTTTTTCGCCCCCAATATTTTATTTTCACAAGGGTAACAGGAGAAATTGGACCCCAAAAGTTGTTGTCCAATTTGTCCTGAGTACGCTGATACCCAATATGTGGGAGAAAACTACTGTATGGGCGCACGTCAGGGCTCGGAAGGGATGTAGTGACGTTTTGGATTGCAGACTTTGATGGAATGGTCTGGGTGCGCCATGTCGCATTTGGAGAGCCCCTGATGCGCCTAAACAGTGGAAACCCCCACAAGTGACCCCATTTGGAAAATAGACCCACAAGGAACTTATCTAGATCTGTGGTGAGCACTTTGAACCCGAAGTGCTTCACAGAAGTTTATAACGCACAGCCGTAAAAATAAAAAATCTTTTTTTTTTTTGCAAAAATGATTTTTCGCCCCAATATTTTATTTTACAAGGGTAACAGGAGAAATTGGACCCCAAAAGTTGTTGCCCAATTTGTCCTGAGTACGCTGATACCCAATATGTGGGAGAAAACTACTGTATGGGTACACGTTGGGGCTCGGAAGGGAAGTAGTGACGTTTTGGATTGCAGACTTTGATGGAATGGTCTGGGGGCGTCATGTCGCATTTGGAGAGCCCTGATGCGCCTAAACAGTGGAAATCCCCAACAAGTGACCCATTTTGGAAAATAGACCCCACAAGGAACTTATCTAGGTGTGTGGTGAGAGCTATGAAGCCCCAAGTGCTTCACAGAAGTTTATAATGTACTGCCGTAAAAAAAAAAAAATAATTTTTTTTGTACAAAAATGATATTTTTGCCCCCAGTTTTTTATTTTCCCAAGGGTAACAGAAGAAATAGGACAAATTGCACAATAACTCTTGGGTCCAGAGTACGCTGATACCCCATATGTGGGGATAAACTACTGTTTGGACGCATGGCAGAGCTCAGAAGTGAAGGAGCACGTTTGACTTTTTCAACGCAGAATTGGCTGGAATTGAGATCAGACGCCATGTCACATTTGGAGAGCCCTGATGTGCCTAAACAGCGGAAACCCCCCAATTCTAACTCCAACCCTAACCCCAACACACCCTAACCCTAGTCCCAACCCTAACCACAAACCTAACCCTAACACACCCTAAACCCAACCCTAATCCTAACTTTAGCGCCAACCCTAACCCTACTTTAGCCGCAACCCTAAACCTAACCCTAATGGGAAAATGGAAATAAATACATTTTTTTAATTTTATTATTTTTCCCTAAGGGGGTGATAAAGGGGGTTTGATTACTATTTTATTGCGGGTTTTTATGAGTGGAGCTGTCACGCTAAAAGACGCTTTTTATTGCAAAATAGTTTTTTGCTCGCCCACATTTTGGAGGCTTATAATTTTGCATATTTTTGGCCACAGAGTCATGTGAGGTCTTTTTTTTGCGGTACGAGTTGACGTTTTTATTTGTACCACTTTTGAGCAGGTGACATTTTTTGATCGCTTTTTATTTCGATTTTTGGGAGGTTAGAATGAACGAAAATCAGCATTCATGATTTTCTTTTGGGGGAGGCGTTTTTATTGTTCCGCGTGTGGTAAAATGATAAAGCAGTTTTATTCTTCGGGTCAGTACGATTTGGCGATACCTCATTTATATCATTTTTTTATGTTTTGGCGCTTTTATAGAATAAAAACAATTTTATTAAAAATAATTATTTTTTGCATCGCTTTATTCTGCGAGCTATAACTTTTTTTATTTTTTCGCTGATGATGCTGTATGACGGCTCGTTTTTTGCGGGACAAGATGACGTTTTCAGCGGTACCATGTTTATTTATATCGGTCTTTTTGATCGCGCGTTATTCCACTTTTTGTTCGGCGGTTATGATGATAAAGCATTGATTTTTTTGCTTCGTTTTTTTTTTTTTTTTTTTTAAGGGGGTTCACTAAAGGGGGGTAAACTAGTGGGACAGTTTTATAGGGGGGGTCGTTACGGACGCGGCGATACCAAATATGGTGTACTTCTATTGTTTTGGTTTTTTTTTATTTACAGGAAGAAATGAATTTATTGGGGAATATTTTTTTTTTTTTTTTTTATTTTGGATTTTTTTTTATAACATGTTTATTTTTATTTTTTTAACTTTTTTATTTGTCCCAGGGTGGGACATCACTGTATTTTTATCAAATCGCTGGTGTGACAGTGTGCACAGCACATGTCACACCAGCGATCGCTCAGGCAGTGCAGCAGGCTTCTCAGTGCCTGCTCTCAGCAGGCACTGAGGAAAGCCGCCTCCCTCCAGGACCCCGGCGCCTCTTGGATCGGGGTCCTGGGAGGGAGGAAGCCTCAGAACAGCGCGATCACATCGCGCTGGTTGAGGGTCTCAGGGGGGCGCGCAGGGAGCCCCCACCCGCGCGATCCTCCCGTGCCCCAGTACACCGCGTCATGTTTGATGCGGTGTGC
>JARQOD010000003.1:171812162-171898722 GCA_033576555.1 Oophaga sylvatica
TGATAGTGGTAAAATTTCTTCGATATAATTTGCGGTTAGTTAAGAAAAAATGGAAATATGGTGAAAATTTTGAAAATTTTGCAATTTTCAAGCTTTGTGTCACACAAAATAGTTACTAAATAACATTTCCCACATGTCTACTTTACATCAGTACAATTTTGAAACCAAATTTTTTTTTCTTACGAACTTATAAGGGTTAAAAGTTGACCAGCGATTTCTCATTTTTACAACAAATTGTACAAAACAATTTTTTTTTAGGGACCACCTCATATTTGAAGTCACTTTGAGGGGTCTATATGGCAGAAAATACCCAAAATAGACACCATTCTAAAAACAGCACCCCTCAAGGTACTCAAAGCCACATTCAAGAAGTTTATTAACCCTTCAGGTGCTTCACAGGAGCTGAAGCAACTTGGAAGGAAAAAATTAACATTTAACTTTTTAGTCACAAAAATGATCTTTTACAAACAATTTTTTTATTTTAACAAGGGTAAACGGAGAAAATGGACAGAAAAAGTTGTTGTGCAATTTCTCCTGAGTACGTCGATACCCCATGTGTGGGGGAAAACCACTGTCTGGGCGCACGGCAGGGCTTGGAAAGGAAGGAGCGCCGTTTGACTTTTTCAAACCAAAATTGGCGGGAATTGTGATTGGACGCCATGTCGCGTTTGGAGAGCCCGATGTGCCTAAACAGTGAAAAACCCCCACATGTGACACCATTTTGGAAACTAGACCCCCTAAGGAACTTATCTAGATATGTTGTGAGCACTTTGAACCCCCAAGTGTTTCACTAAAGTTTATAATGCCTGGGTGTGAAAAAAAAAAAAAAATTCCATAATAATGATTTTTTAGTCCCTAATTTTTGATTTTTTCCAAGGAAATTGGACCACAAAAGTTGTCCAATTTGTCCTGAGTACGCTGATACCCCATTTGTGGGGAAAAATACTGTTTGGGCGCACTTCAGGCCTCGGAAAGGAAGTAATGACGTTTTGGAATGCCGACTTTGATGGGAGTCATGTTCAGTTTGCAGAGTCCATGATGTGCCTAAACAGTGGAGACCCCCCACAAGTGACGCCATTTTGGAAACTAGACCCCCTAAGGAACTTATGTAGATCTGTGGTGAGCACTTTGAACCCCCAAGTGCTTCACACAAGTTTATAATGCCCGGGCATGAAAATAAAAAATCCTATTTTTTTCCCACAAAAATGATATTTAAGTCACCAATTTTTAATTTTCCCAAGAGTAACATGAGAATTTGAACCATAAAAGTTGTTGTCCAATTTGTCCTGAGAACGCTGATACCCCATATGTGGGGGGGAACCACTGTGCGCACGGCAGAACTTGGAAGGGAAGGAGCGCCATTTGACTTTTTCCAACCAAAATTGGCTGGAATCGAGATTGGACACCATGTCGCATTTTGATAGCCCCTGATGTGCCTAAACAGTGGGAATCCCCACAAGTGACCCCATTTTAGAAACTAGACCCCTAAGGAACTTATCTAGATCTGTGGTGAGCACTTTGAACCCCCAAGTGCTTCACACAAGTTTATAACGTAGAGCCCTAAAATTAAAAAATCATATTTTTCCACAAAAATGATCTTTGCACCGCAATTTTTATTTTCCCAAGGGTAACAACACCTTAAAAGTTATTGTGCAATTTGTCCTGCGTACGCTGATACCCAATATGTGGGGGTAAACCACTGTTTGGGTGCATGGCAGAGCTCGGAAGGGAAGGAGCGCAGTTTGACTTTTTCAACGCAGAATTGGCTGTATGCCATGTCGCGTTTGGAGAGCCCCTGATCTGCCTAAACAGTGGAAACCGCCCACAACTGAAACCATTTTTGAAACTAGACCCCATAAGGAACTTATCTAGATCTGTGGTGAGCACTTTGAACCCCCAAGTGTTTCACTAAAGTTTATAATGCCTGGGTGTGAAAAAAAAAAAAATTCCACAAAAATGATTTTTTAGTCCCCAATTATCCAATTTTTGATTTTTCCCTAGGAAATTAGACCCCAAAAGTTGTTGTCTAATTTGTCCTGAGTACGCTGATACCCCATATGTGGGGGGGGAAATACTGTTTGGGCGCACGGCAGGGCTCGGAAAGGAAGTAATGACATTTTGGAATGCAGACTTTGATGGGTGTCATGTTCAGTTTGCAGAGCCCCTGATGTGCCTAAGCAGTGGAAACCCTCCACAAGTGACCCCATTTTTGAAACTAGACCCCCAAAGGAACTTATCTAGATCTATGGTGAGCACTTTGCACCCCCAAGTGCTTCACACAAGTTTATAATGCCAGGGCAAGAAAATAAAAAATCCTATTTTTTTCCCCACAAAAATGATATTTTAGTCACCAATTTTTTATTTTCCCAAGGGTAAGAGGAGAAATTGGACCCCAAAAGTTGTTGTCCAATTTGTCCTAAGTACGCTGATACCCTATATGTGGGAGAAAACTACTGTATGGGCACACGTCGGGGCTCGGAATAGAAGTAGTGACGTTTAGTAATGCAGACTTTGATGGAATGGTCTGCGGGTGTCATGTCGCGTTTTGAGAACCCCTGATGTGCCTAAACAGTGGAAACCCCCCCAAATGACCCCATTTTGGAAACTAGACCCACAAAGGAACTTATCTAGATGTGTGTTGAGAACTTTGAACCCCCAAGTGCTTCACAGAAGTTTATAACGCACGGGCGTGAAAATAAAAAAATCTTTTTTTTTCCACAAACATAATCTTTTAGTCCCCAGTTTTTTATGTTCCCAAGGGTAACAGGAGAAATTGGACCCAAAAAGTTGTCCAATTTGTCCTGAGTACGCTGATACCATATATGTGGGAGAAAACTACTGTATGGGCACACGTCGGGGCTCGGAAGTGAAGTAGTGACATTTTGCATTGCAGACTTTGATGGAATGGTCTGCCGGTGTCATGTCACATTTGGAGAGCCCCTGATGTGCCTAAACAGTGGAAACCCCCCACAAGTGACACCCATTATGGAAACTAGACCCCCAAATGAACTTATCTAGATGTGTGGTGAGAACTTTGAACCCCCAAGCGCTTCACAGAAGTTTATAACGTAGAGCCATAAAAATAAAAAATCATATTTTTTTCCATAAAAATGATATTTTCGCCCCCAATTTTTTATTTTCCCAAGGGTAACAGAAGAAATTGGACCCCAAGAGTTATTGTGCAATTTGTCCTGAGTATGCTGATACCCCATATGTGGGGGTAAACTACTGTTTGGGTGCATGGCAGAGCTCAGAAGGGAAGGAGCACTGTTTGACTTTTTCAACGCCGAATTGGCTAGAATTGAGATCAGACGCCATGTCACGTTTGGAAAGCCCCTGATGTGCCTAAACAGTGGAAACCCCCAATTCTTACTCCAACCCTAACCCCAACACACCCCTAACCCTAATCATAACCCTAACCACAAACCTAACCCTAACACACCCGTAACCCTAGTCCCAACCCCAACTCTAACCCTAACTTTAGCCCCAACCCTAACCCTAATGGGAAAATGGAAATAAATACATATTTTTAATTTTATTATTTTTCCCTAACTAAGGGGGTGATAAAGGGGGGTTTGATTTACTATTTATAGCGGTTTTTATGATTGGCAGCTGTCACACGCTAAAATACTCTTTTTATTGCAAAAAATAGTTTTTGCATCACAACATTTTGAGAGCTATAATTTTTTCTTATTTTGGCCCACAGAGTCATGTGAGGTCTTATTTTTTGCAGGACGAGGTGACTTTTTTTATTGGTTCCATTTTTGGGCACATGACATTTTTTGATCGCTTTTTATTACGATTTTTGGGAGGCACAATGAACAAAAACCAGCAATTCATGAGTTTCTTTTGGGGGGTGGGCGTTTATACCGTTCCGCGTGTGGTAAAATTGATAAAGCAGTTTTATTCTTCGGGTCAGTACGATTGCAGCGATACCTCATTTGTATCATTTTTTTATGTTTTGGCGCTTTTATACAATAAAAACGATTATATATGAAAAATAATTATTTTTGCATCGCTTTATTCTGCGAGCTATAACTTTTTTATTTTTTCGCTGATGACGCTGTGTGGCAGCTCATTTTTTGCGGGACAAGATGACGTTTTCAGCCGTACCATTTTTATTTATATCCGTCTTTTTGATCGTGTGTTATTCCACTTTTTGTTCGGCGGTATGATGATAAATCATTGCTTTTTAGCCTTGTTTTTTTTTTTTCTAAGGGGTTCACTAAAGAGGTTAACTAATGGGACAGGTTTATAAGGCGGGTCGTTACGGACGCGGCGATACTAAATATGTGTACTTTTACTGTTTTGTATTTTTTATTTAAATGAAGAAATGAATTTATTGGGGATTTTTTTTTTTCCTTTATGTTGGAATTTTTTGTTACACATCTGATTTTCATTTTTTTAACTTTTTTACTTTGTCCCAGGGTGGGACATCACAGTATAAAGTTCAGATCGCTGGTCTTACAGTGTGCACAGCACTCTGTGAGACCAGCGATCTCACAGGCACTGCTGCAGGCTTCCTCAGCGCCTGCTCTTTTAAATAATTCTAATTATGCAAATTGTCTCTTCAGAGAGGAAGAGAGCTAGAACTCTAGTGCCACCTTTTGGAAGGTAGCAATCCTACAAGTCAATGTCGACCCTTTAACGAGCCTTATCACATGACCTAGGATAATAGCCAAACCAGAATCTCAATTTGCAGACACTGTGTTTCAGGGTTCAGCCCCTCGTCAGTGCAAAGCGGAGATCTGGTTTGGCTGTGTGAGAGGCGTCAGACCATTGTCCAAGAAATATCGTCACTCCTTGCGGAGATCAACATGCTAAGCATGCAGATGAGGAGACTTAAAGCCGCAATGGGTCGACATTGACTTGTAGGATTGCTACCTTCCAAAAGGTGGCACTAGAGTTCTAGCTCTCTTCCTCTCTGAAGAGACAATTTGCATAATTAGCATATTTCCCAGAGGAGCATTGCGGCTTTAAGTCTCCTCATCTGCATGCTTAGCATGTTGATCTCCGCAAGGAGTGACGATATTTCTTGGACAATGGTCTGACGCCTCTCACACAGCCAAACCAGATCTCCGCTTTGCACTGACGAGGGGCTGAACCCCGAAACACAGTGTCTGCAAATTGAGATTCTGGTTTGGCTATTATCCTAGGTCATGTGATAAGGCTCGTTAAAGGGTCGACATTGACTTGTAGGATTGCTACCTTCCAAAAGGTGGCACTAGAGTTCTAGCTCTCTTCCTCTCTGAAGAGACAATTTGCATAATTAGCATATTTCCCAGAGGAGCATTGCGGCTTTAAGTCTCCTCATCTGCATGCTTAGCATGTTGATCTCCGCAAGGAGTGACGATATTTCTTGGACAATGGTCTGACGCCTCTCACACAGCCAAACCAGATCTCCGCTTTGCACTGACGAGGGGCTGAACCCCGAAACACAGTGTCTGCAAATTGAGATTCTGGTTTGGCTATTATCCTAGGTCATGTGATAAGGCTCGTTAAAGGGTCGACATTGACTTGTAGGATTGCTACCTTCCAAAAGGTGGCACTAGAGTTCTAGCTCTCTTCCTCTCTGAAGAGACAATTTGCATAATTAGCATATTTCCCAGAGGAGCATTGCGGCTTTAAGTCTCCTCATCTGCATGCTTAGCATGTTGATCTCCGCAAGGAGTGACGATATTTCTTGGACAATGGTCTGACGCCTCTCACACAGCCAAACCAGATCTCCGCTTTGCACTGACGAGGGGCTGAACCCCGAAACACAGTGTCTGCAAATTGAGATTCTGGTTTGGCTATTATCCTAGGTCATGTGATAAGGCTCGTTAAAGGGTCGACATTGACTTGTAGGATTGCTACCTTCCAAAAGGTGGCACTAGAGTTCTAGCTCTCTTCCTCTCTGAAGAGACAATTTGCATAATTAGCATATTTCCCAGAGGAGCATTGCGGCTTTAAGTCTCCTCATCTGCATGCTTAGCATGTTGATCTCCGCAAGGAGTGACGATATTTCTTGGAAAATAATTCTAAAAATATTTGAAAAAATAATCTAAACAATAAAAGTACACATATTTGGTATCGCCGTGTCCGTAACAACCCGACCTATAAAACTGTCCCACTAGTTAACCCCTTTAGTGAACACCATAAAAAAGGCAAAAAACAATGCTTTATCATCATACCGCCAAACAAAAACTGGAATAACACACGATCAAAAAGGCGGATATAAATAAACATGGTACCACTGAAAACATCATCTTGTCCCGTGAAAAAACGAGCCGTCACACAGCATAATCAGCAAAAAAATAAAATAGTTATAGCTGTCAGAATAAAGTGATGCAAAAACAATTATTTTTTCTATAAAATAGTTTTTATTATATAAAAGCGCCAAAACATAAAAAAAATTATATAAATGAGGTATCGATGTAATCGTACTGACCCAAAGATTAAAACTGCCTTATCAATTTTACCACACGCGGAACGGTATAAACGCCCCCCCCAAAAGAAATTCATGAACTGCTGGTTTTTGCTCATTCTGTCTCCCAAAAATCGGAATGAATAGAAAGCGATCAAAAAATGTCACGTGCTCAAAAATGGTACCAATAAAAACGTCAACTCGTCCCGCAAAAAACAAGACCTCATATGACTCTGTGGGCCAAAATATGCAAAAATTATAGCTCTCAAAATGTGGTGATGCCAAAACTATTTTTTGAAATAAAAAGCGTCTTTTAGCGTGACAGCTGCCAATCATAAAAACCCGCTATAAATAGTAAATCAAACCCCCCTTTATCACCCCCTTAGATAGGGAAAAATAATTACCAAGTAGACATGTGGAAAATGTTATTTATTAACTATTTTGTACGATATTACTCTTTGATTTAAGGGCATAAAAATTAACAGTTTGAAAATTTAGCAATTTTCAAACTTTGAATTTTTATGCCCATAAATCAGTTATGTCACACAAAATAGTTAATAAATAACATTTCCCACACATCTACTTTACATCAGCACAATTTTGTAAACATAATTTTTTTTTGTTAGGATGTTATAAGGGTTAAAAGTTGACCAGCGATTTCTCATTTTTCCAACAAAATTAATAAAACCATTTTTTTTAGGGACCACCTCACATTTGAAGTAACTTTGGAGGTCAATAAGACAGAAAATACCCAAAAGTGACACGATTCTAAAAACTGCACCCCTCAAGGTGCGGAAAACCACATTCAAAAGTTTATTAACCCTTCAGGTGCCTCATGAGAACTAATGCAATGTGGAAGTAAAAGATTTACATTTTACTTTTTTCACAAAAAATTTACTTTAGACCCAAACTTTTTTATTTTCTCAAGGCTATCAGGAGAAAATGGACCACAAAATTTGTTGTGCAATTTCTCCTGAGTACACCGATACCCCGTATGTGGGGGAAAGGCACTGTTTGGGTGCATGGCACGGCTCAGAAGAGAGGGAGCACCGTTAGACTTTTTGAACGCAAAATTGTCTGAAATCGATGGCGGGAACTATGTCATGTTTGGAGAACCCCTGATGTGCCTAAACAGGGGAAACCTCCCAATTCTAACTCCAATCCTAAAACAGCCCTAACTCCAACACACCCCTAATGGCAACCTTAACCCCAATACCACCCTAACCCCAACACCACAACCGTAACTCCAACACAACCGTAACCCCAACGCAGTCTTAACCCCAACGCAACTGTAACCCCAGCACAACGCTAACCCCAACACAACCATAACCCTAGCACCAACCCTAACCCTAGCCACAACCCTAACTGTAAAAAATGGAAAAAAAATACATTTTTTATTTTTTTTTATTATTTTTACCTAGCTAAGAGGGTGACAAAGGGGAGTGTGATTTACTATTTTTGTATTTTGATCACTGTGATAGGGTCCTTCACAGTGATCAAACTGAACCAATAGGAAAAGTCTCCTATTGTTGCCGGGTACCCGCTGGCAGATCTTGGTAGGCGTACTGCGCATGCGTCCGCCATTTTCTTCCAGAATGATGATGCGGACGGCCGGGGAACGGAGCAGGGGGTCCGGGGATGGCGGAGGTACCGGGGAGAGAAATGAATTGAAAATCTGACTTTGTTTTTTTTTGCGATCGGCGTTATTCTGTGAATAACAGTGATCACAAGACTGGAGACTGTAAAAAATTACCCCAATCATGTTCTCTGGGGTCTCAGCTATCCCCAGTAGCTGAGACCCCAGAGATTTTCAGATGCTGGGGAGCGCTAAACACTTATTTCTCAGCACCGTTAAAAAGTGGCTCTGAGGAATGAGGTCCCTTAACTGCTGCTGTTAAAAGGCATATCGGCGGTCATTAAGTGGTTAAATAGGAAGCCCTCACACTCTGTTAGCCATCTTTATGTTGCAGTCACTATTGACAGCAGCAGCGAAGAGTATAAACATCTATGGTCGGTGCCAACACCGATCGTGGCTAATGCAGCAAGTTGTTAGCTATAGTGAATAACCGACAGCTACAGGATTGTCACCTGTCGGAGGATGCTATTCGCTTATATCTCAGGTCAGTAAAAAGCCGTATTGGTCATTAAGGTGTTAAAGGGACTGTATTGCGCCGGGAGCAGTGCGCTGTCAGGATTCTCTGGTGTTGGGAATGGTGGGCATATGACTGCAAGCATGCGATTTGGATACATGCGGCCATATGCCGACTTGATGGCTGTCACCTCACTCAATGCAAGTGTATTGAGCGAGGCCGAACACGTTTAGTCAGAACGTGGCCGGAAGTATGCAAATCACATATTTGTGGTCACATGACCACCCACTCCCAGCACTGTGAGCGCTGCAGCCAATTATTGCAGTCTTTACCATTTCCTCAGAATACTGGCGAGCAGCAGCCAATCAGTGATTGAAAGATGTTTTCGAACAAGTTCGCCGACTATCAGAGGATTGTTCAGGAGAAGAGAGATAAGGTTAGTAACTGGGGTCAGACAAGATTACTTGGGCATTTGTCTCCTGAGTCATAGAGGCTGTAGAATCTAAAAGGTCCTCACGGCACGCAGTATGTATGCGATGTGAAGATTCCTAAATCTGCAGTCACAAAGCGTAACTGCAGACTTACATCCTAAGGCCGGACCATCCCTTTAAATGTTATAGTCTCCCCCCCAACCCTGAGTAAACTAAGAAGGGTTTATATTTACCTCCTGCACTGGCGCTGTTCCAACAATGTTGGTGCCATGTCTCATTGCACTTGTGTGACATTGTTATTGGAGATGAGAAGAAGGTCGGATACATCATCACAAGTGTCTTAAAGACCGATTCTTGAATACTGTTGTCTTCTCCTCTCCATTAGGGAGGTAAGATGCGTGTTTTTGCAATGACTTTGCAGAATCGCAGCAAACAAAATGCAATGCAGCCTTTGGCCCCTTCACGTCTGTGCTTGCAGTACGTTTTTTTCACGGATGGCACACGTACCTATTACAACGTATGGTGATCCTCACATGGACATGTCTCCGTGTGGTTCACACGCACGTTTTTTTTCCTGCAGCACAGATGACAAGGGCCAATACAACTATATGGGTAAATGTAAAACACGTACCGCATCCGTGTATCATCTGTGTATTGTACATGTTTAACATTGCAAAGTATAAGATAAACTTTGTAATTTCATTCTTTCTTTATCCATAGCGGAAAAACATGGATGACATACTGATCACATATTAATCCAAAACACTGATGAGACTGGTACTGTTTTTGTCAGGTACTGATTGTATACGGACGTGCGAAGGGCCTTAAGCAGTACTGTCAATAATCACTGTACTCCTGTCAGTGCCACCATAAACTTAGGGTCTGTTCACATATTGGGGTAGATCTGCTGTCCCCTACTTTTGGGGATATAGATAACCTATCCTCAGGCTTTTGGAGAGCTGATTCTGCTGGAATAGGTTACAAATGCCATTTCCACAGCCCCTGAATTGCAAGAATAGCAGGAAACCTTGAACAGTGATCCCATTTTGGAAGTGACATGCCTTCATCTACAGGTGTAGTAACTATTTTTACCTTACAGGTGTTTTCCATGAATAAAGTATGCGCACATTGGATGTTGTTGTAGAGAGATACAGGTGCATCTCATAAAATTAGAATATCATCAAAAAGTTAATTTATTTCAGTTCTTCAATACAAAAAGTGAAACTCATTATATAGAGTTATTACAGAGTGATGTATTTCAAGTGCTTATTTTTGTTAATGTTGATGATTATGGCTTACAGCCAATGAAAACCCAAAAGTCATTATCTTAGTAAATTAGAATACTTTATAGCACCAGCTTGAAAAAATGTAAATTCCGAAATGTTAGCCTACTGAAATGTATGTTCAGTAAATGCAGTCAATACTTGGTTGGGGCTCCTTTTGCATCAATTACTGCATCAATGCGGCGTGGCATGGAGGCGACCAGCCTGTGGCTCTGCTGAGGTGTTCTGGAAGCCCAGGTTGCTTTTATAGCAGCCTTCAGCTTGTCTGCATTGTTGGGTCTGGTGTCTCTTATCTTCCTCTTTAAATACCCCATAGATTCTCTAAAGGGATAAGGTCAGGCGAGTTTGCTGGCCAATCGAGCACAGTGATACTGTTGTATTTAAACCAGGTATTGGTACTTTTGGCAGTGTGGACAGGTGCCAAGTCCTGCTGGAGAATGAAATTTCCATCTCCAAAAAGCTTGTCGGCAGAGGGGAGCATGAAGTGCTCTAAAATTTCCTGGTAGACGTCTGCGCTGACTTTGGTCTTGATAAAACACAGTGGACCTACACCAGCAGATGACATGGCTCCCCAAACCATCACTGATTGTGGAAACTTCACACTAGACCTCAAGCAGGTTGGATTGTGGCCTCTCCACTCTTCCTCCAGACTCTGGGACCTTGATTTCCAAGGTCTAGTGTACCAGTATCCACAATGATGGTTTGGGGAGCTATGTCTTCTGCTGGTGTAGGTCCACTGTATGTTATCAAGACCACAGTCAGCGCAACCGTCTACCAGGAAATTTTAGAGCACTTCATGCTTCTCTCTGTCGACAAGCTTTTTGGAGATTGAAATATCATTCTCCAGCAGGACTTGGCACCTGTTGACACTGCCAAAAGTACCAATTCCTGGTTTAAAAACAACAGTATTACTGTGCTTTATTGGCCAGCAAACTCGTCTGCCATAATCATCAACATTAGCAGAAATAAACACTTGAAATACATAATTCTGGTTATAATGACTCTAATATATAAGTTTCACTTTTTGTATTGAAGAACTGAAATAAGTTACCGTATTTTCCAGCGTATGAGACAGACTTTTTAATCCCTGACATTCTTATCAAAAGTCGGGGGTCGTCTTATAGGGCGGGTGTGGAGCAATCTGCAGGTCGCCGAATATGGTGGGGGAGCAGTCCCAATGACGAGGTGAGGGGGCGCCTCACCAGGAAGGTGTAAGAGGAAGCAATTCACGCGTCTGGGACACCCGGGGTATGGAAAAAAGAGAGCGGCGCTGTGCTCAGAAAAACGCCTCTTTCACCCGTCTGGCCCACCCTTGTTTCCTATTACCTCCTTCTCTGCCTCTCAAATCTTGCACAAGCGCGCCTGCACCGCTTCACTGCCATCCTCAGGAGTAGAGATGGGTGAACCCGAACAGTAAAGTTCCGTACTGTTCAGGTTCGGCTGCCCGAACACAGGGTGTTTGTCGCGGCAAACACCGCTTCTGATCGGCGGTGAAATCATCCCCGTCGGTCAGAGAGCTGCGGTTCCCACGCTGTCAAAAGACAGCGTGAGCGCTCGCTGGTGTCTACTGATGGGACTACTGATCCCATCATCCGACACCTGCAGCTGCTAATAACAGTGAGAGCAGGAGTGGCGGATGGGAGTAGTTATCGCTCCTGCGCTGTAATTGATAAAAAAAAATGGCGTGAATCCCCCAATATTTTTGCTAACCAGCCAGGCAAAACTCACAGCTAGGTGCTGCTACCTTCAGCTGTCAGCAAGGTTGGCTATCAAGAATAGAGGGGTCCCCACGCTGGTTTTTAAAATTATTTGAATAATTTAACCCCTTCACCCCCAAGGGTGGTTTGCACGTTAATGACCGGGCCAATTTTTACAATTCTGACCACTGTCTCTTTATGAGGTTATAACTCTGGAACGCTTCAACGGATCTTCGCGATTCTGAGATTGTTTTCTCGTGACATATTGTACTTCACGTTAGTAGGTAAAATTTCTTCGATATAACTTGCGTTTATTTTTGAAAAAAACGCAAATATGGCGAAAATTTTTAAAATTTTGCAATTTTCAAACTTTGAATTTTTATTCCCTTAAAACAGAGAAATATATCACACAAAATAGTTAAGAAATAACATTTCCCACATGTCTACTTTACATCAGCACAATTTTGGAACCAAAATTTTTTTTGTTAGGAAGTTATAAGGGTTAAAAGTTGACCAGCGATTTCTCATTTTTACAGCAAAATTTACAAAGCCATTTTTTTTAGGGACCACCTCACATTTGAAGTCACTTTGAGGGGTCTATATGGCAGAAAATACCCAAAAGTGACACCATTCTAAAAACTGCACCCCTCAAGGTACTCAAAACCACATTCAAGAAGTTTATTAACCCTTCAGGTGCTTCACAGTAACTAAAGCAACGTGGGAAGAAAAAATGAATATTTAACTTTTTAGCCACAAAAATTATCTTTTACAAACTTTTTTTTTATTTTCACAAAGGTAAAAGGAGAAAATGGACAGATAAGGTTGTTATGCAATTTCTCCTGAGTACGCCAATACCCCATATGTGGGGGAAAACCACTGTTTGGGCACACGGCAGAGCTCGTAAGGGAAGGCGCGCCGTTTGACTTTTTCAAACTAAAATTGGCTGGAATTTAGATTGGATGCCATGTCGCGTTTGGAGAGCCCCTGATGCGCCTAAACAGTGGAAACCCCCACAAGTGACACCATTTTGGAAACTAGACCCCCTAAGGTACTTATCTAGATCTGTTATGAGCACTTTGAACCCTCAAGTGTTTCACAAAAGTTTATAAAGCCTGGGTGTGAAAAAAAAAAATCAATTTTCCACAAAAATGATTTTTTAGCCCCAAATTTTTGAATTTTCCCAAGGAAATTGGACCCCAAAAGTTGTTGTCCAATTTGTCCTGAATACGCTGATACCCCATATGTGGGGGGGGGAAACGTTGGCGCACGCAGGGCTTGGAAAGGAAGTAGTAACGTTTTGGAATGCATACGTTAATGGGGGTCATGTTCCGTTTGCAGTGCCCCAGATGAGCCTAAACAGTGGAAACCCCCCACAAGTGACCCCATTTTGGAAACTAGACCCCTAAGGAACTTATCTAGATCTTTGGTGAGCACTTTGAACCCCCAAGTGCTTCACACAAGTTTATAATGCCCGGGCATGAAAATAAAAAATCCTATTTTTTTCCCACAAAAATTATCTTTTAGTCACTAATTTTTTATTTTCCCAAGGGTAACAGGAGAAATTGGACCACATAAGTTGTTGTACAATTTGTCCTGAGTACGCTGATACCCCATATGTGGGGGGAACCACTGTTTGGGCGCACGGCAGAGCTCGGAATGGAAGGAGCACCATTTGACTTTTTCCAACCAAAATTGGCTGGAATTGAGTTTGGATGCCATGTTGCATTTGGAGAGCCCCTGATGTGCCTAAACAGTGGAAACCCCCCACAAATGACCCCATTTGGGAAACTAAACCCCCTAAGGAACTTATCTAGATTTTTGATGAGCAATTTGAACCCCCAAGTGCTTCACACAAGTTTATAACGTAGAGCCGTAAAATTTAAAAATCATATTTTTTCCACAAAAATGATCTTTTCACCCCAATTTTTATTTTTCCAAGGGTAACAAGACTCCAAAAGTTATTGTGCAATTTGTCCTGAGTGCGCTGATACCCCATATGTGGGGGTAAACCACTGTTTGGGTGCATGGCAGAGTTTGGAAGGGAAGGAGCGCCGTCTGACTTTTTCAACGCAGAATTGGCTGGACGCCATGTCGTGTTTGGAGAGCTCCTGATCTGCCTAAACAGTGGAAACCCCCATAAATGACACCATTTTGGAAACTAGACCCCTCAAGGAACTTATCTAGATGTGTGGTGAGAACTTTGAACCCCCAGGTGTTTCACTAAAGTTTATAACGTACAGCCGTAAAATAAAAAATCTTTTTTTTTTTTTTTACAAAAATGATTTTTTCGCCCCCAAAATTTTATTTTCACAAGGGTAACAGAAGAAATTGGAACCCAAAAGTTGATGTCCAATTTGTCCTGAGTACACTGATACTCAATATGTGGGCGAAAACTACTGTATGGGCACACGTCGGGGCTCGGAAGGGAAGTAGTGACGTTTTGGATTGCAGACTTTGATGGAATGGTCTGGGGGCGTCATGTCACATTTGGAGAGCCCCTGATGCACCTAAACAGTGGAAACCCCCACAAGTGACCCCATTTTGGCAAATAGACCCCAAAAGGAACTTATCTAGATGTGTGGTGAGCACTTTGAACCCCAAAGTGCTTCACAGAAGTTTATAACGCACAGCCGTAAAAATAAAAAATCTTTTTTTTTTTACAAAAATGATTTTTTCGCCCCCAATATTTTATTTTCACAAGGGTAACAGGAGAAATTGGACCCCAAAAGTTGTTGTCCAATTTGTCCTGAGTACGCTGATACCCAATATGTGGGAGAAAACTACTGTATGGGCGCACGTCAGGGCTCGGAAGGGATGTAGTGACGTTTTGGATTGCAGACTTTGATGGAATGGTCTGGGTGCGCCATGTCGCATTTGGAGAGCCCCTGATGCGCCTAAACAGTGGAAACCCCCCACAAGTGACCCCATTTTGGAAAATAGACCCCACAAGGAACTTATCTAGATCTGTGGTGAGCACTTTGAACCCCGAAGTGCTTCACAGAAGTTTATAACGCACAGCCGTAAAAATAAAAAATCTTTTTTTTTTTGCAAAAATGATTTTTTCGCCCCAATATTTTATTTTTACAAGGGTAACAGGAGAAATTGGACCCCAAAAGTTGTTGCCCAATTTGTCCTGAGTACGCTGATACCCAATATGTGGGAGAAAACTACTGTATGGGTACACGTTGGGGCTCGGAAGGGAAGTAGTGACGTTTTGGATTGCAGACTTTGATGGAATGGTCTGGGGGCGTCATGTCGCATTTGGAGAGCCCCTGATGCGCCTAAACAGTGGAAATCCCCAACAAGTGACCCCATTTTGGAAAATAGACCCCACAAGGAACTTATCTAGGGTGTGGTGAGAGCTATGAAGCCCCAAGTGCTTCACAGAAGTTTATAATGTACTGCCGTAAAAACAAAAAAATAATTTTTTTTGTACAAAAATGATATTTTTGCCCCCAGTTTTTTATTTTCCCAAGGGTAACAGAAGAAATAGGACAAATTGCACAATAACTCTTGGGGTCCAGAGTACGCTGATACCCCATATGTGGGGATAAACTACTGTTTGGACGCATGGCAGAGCTCAGAAGTGAAGGAGCACCGTTTGACTTTTTCAACGCAGAATTGGCTGGAATTGAGATCAGACGCCATGTCACATTTGGAGAGCCCCTGATGTGCCTAAACAGCGGAAACCCCCCAATTCTAACTCCAACCCTAACCCCAACACACCCCTAACCCTAGTCCCAACCCTAACCACAAACCTAACCCTAACACACCCCTAATCCCAACCCTAATCCTAACTTTAGCGCCAACCCTAACCCTAACTTTAGCCGCAACCCTAAACCTAACCCTAATGGGAAAATGGAAATAAATAAATTTTTTTAATTTTATTATTTTTCCTAACTAAGGGGGTGATAAAGGGGGGTTTGATTTACTATTTATAGCGGGTTTTTATGAGTGGCAGCTGTCACGCTAAAAGACGCTTTTTATTGCAAAAATAGTTTTTTGCATCGCCACATTTTGAGAGCTATAATTTTTGCATATTTTGGCCCACAGAGTCATGTGAGGTCTTATTTTTTGCGGTACGAGTTGACGTTTTTATTTGTACCACTTTTGAGCAGGTGACATTTTTTGATCGCTTTTTATTTCGATTTTTGGGAGGTTAGAATGAACGAAAATCAGCAATTCATGAATTTCTTTTGGGGGAGGCGTTTTTATTGTTCCGCGTGTGGTAAAATTGATAAAGCAGTTTTATTCTTCGGGTCAGTACGATTATGGCGATACCTCATTTATATCATTTTTTTTATGTTTTGGCGCTTTTATAGAATAAAAACAATTTTATATAAAAAATAATTATTTTTGCATCGCTTTATTCTGCGAGCTATAACTTTTTTATTTTTTCGCTGATGATGCTGTATGACGGCTCGTTTTTTGCGGGACAAGATGACGTTTTCAGCGGTACCATGTTTATTTATATCGGTCATTTTGATCGCGCGTTATTCCACTTTTTGTTCGGCGGTATGATGATAAAGCATTGATTTTTTGCTTCGTTTTTTTTTTTTTTTTTTTTAAGGGGTTCACTAAAGGGGTTAACTAGTGGGACAGTTTTATAGGGGGGGTCGTTACGGACGCGGCGATACCAAATATGTGTACTTCTATTGTTTTGTTTTTTTTTATTTACAGGAAGAAATGAATTTATTGGGGAATATTTTTTTTTTTTTTTTTTATTTTGGATTTTTTTTTATAACATGTTTATTTTTATTTTTTTAACTTTTTTACTTTGTCCCAGGGTGGGACATCACTGTATTTTATCAAATCGCTGGTGTGACAGTGTGCACAGCACACTGTCACACCAGCGATCGCTCAGGCAGTGCAGCAGGCTTCTCAGTGCCTGCTCTCAGCAGGCACTGAGGAAGCCGCCTCCCTCCAGGACCCCGGCGCCATCTTGGATCCGGGTCCTGGGAGGGAGGAAGCCCTCAGAACAGCGCGATCACATCGCGCTGGTCTGAGGGTCTCAGGGGGGCGCGCAGGGAGCCCACACCCTGCGCGATCCTCCCGTGCCCCCAGTACACCGCGATCATGTTTGATCGCGGTGTGCTAGGGGTTAATGTGCCGGGAGCGGTCCGTGACCGCTCCTGACACACAGTCACGGGTGTCAGCTGTGATAATCAGCTGACACCCGGCGGCGTATAGCTGCGCTCCCCTCAGGAGCGCAGCTGATCGCCTATGACGTACTATCCCGTCCATGGGCAGAATGGCACGGGTTTTATGGACGGGATAGTACGTCTAATGTCAGAGAGGGGTTAAAAAAAAGGTGTGGGGTCCCCCATTTTTGACAACCAACCTTGCTAAAGCAGACAGCTGGGGGCTGGTATTCTCAGGCTGGTAAGGGGCCATGGATATTGGCCCTCCCAGCCTAAAAATAGCAACTCGCAGCCGCTCAGAAAAGGCATGTCTATTTGATGCGCCAATTCTGGCGCTTTGCCCTGCTCTTCCCACTTGCCCTGTAGCGGTGGCAAGTGGGGTAATAGTTGGGGGGGTTGATGTCACCTTTATATTATCCGGTGACATCAAGCCCCGAGGTTAGCAATGGAGAGGCATCAATAAGACACCCCCATTACTAACCACAGTCACATTGTGTAAAAATACACACCAAGAATTAAGTCCTTTAAAGCGAACCTGTCAGCTGTTTTGGCCGATAAAAGATGTGGCCATTGCCTTTCAGGGCTTATCTACAGCATTCTATAATGCTTTAGATAAGCCTCCAATCCGACCTGCAAGATAAGAAAAATAAGTTTGATTATACTCACCTGCGGTGCGGTTTGGTCCGATGGCTGTCACAGGTCCGGTTCCGGTGCCTCCCATCTTCTTGCGACGCCGCCCTCCTGCTTGCTTCATGGCTTCCAGCATCACTCTCCTGCACAGGCGTACTTATCTGCCCTGTTGAGGGCAGAGGAAAGTACAGCACTGCGCAGGCGCCGGGAAAGGTCAGAGAGGCCCTGCGCAGTGCAGGAATTTGCTCTGCCCTCAACAGGGCTGAAAAAGTACGCCTGCGCAGGAGCGTGATTCCGGGGAGCCATGAAGCAAGCAGGAGGGCGGTGTTGCAAGAAATGGGAGTATAATAAAACTTATTTTTCTTATCTTGCAGGTCGGATCGGGGGCTTATCTACAGCATTATAGAATGCTGTAGATAAGCCCTGAAAGGCAGTGGCCGCATCATATAGTGTCCAAAACAGCTGACAGGTTCCCTGTAATTGAAAGAATGACACAAACTCCTTTAATAATCTCAACTAAACCATACTTACAACCTCTCCTAATTCCACCGAAGCCCTCGATCTCCTGTAATAAACCAAAAATAATAAAACAACAATATACCATACCTGTCCGTCTTTCTGGCCCACGCCGTAATCCAAGACTGGGGGATAAACAGGTTTCTACTTGGACGGTGCCAAGATGCGACCGTCCAGGCTGAGAACCACTGGTGAATGACCTGCTGCCAGCACAGCATCAGTGACTAGCAGTGGGGACCCCTCTATTCTTGATAACCAACCTTGCTGACAGCTGAGGGTTGCAGCCCCAGCTGTGAGTTTTGTCTGGCTGGTTATCAAAAATACAGGGGAACCCATGCCGTTTATTTTTTTTATTATTTATTTACAGCGCAGGAGCAGCTAGTGAATACTCCCATCCGCCGTTCCTGCTCTCACTGTTATTAACGGCAGCAGATGTCAGATGATGGGAGCTGTAGTCCCATCAGCTGACACCAGTGACCGGAGGTAAACTTTATACTGCCGATCACAGCTGAGCAATCGCGCTGTCTTTTGACAGCGTGGGAACCGCGGCTCTCTGATAATTTCACCGCCGATCAGAAGTGGTGTTTGCGGCGCACTCATGCACATGACAGCACAGCAAACACTGGATGTTCGGGCCCCCATTCAAGTGAATGTTTGTTTTTTTTAATTTTTACCGTATGTGCGTTGGAAGAGCAGTAGTCTTATACAGCGAGTATATCCCAAACTCTATATTTTAACTGGAAAAGTTGGGGTTTGTCTTATACGCCGGAAGATACGGTAACTTTTTGATGATATTCTAGTTTTGTGAGATGCACCTGTAATTGTGAATATGCCATTTTAGTGCCCAGCTTGTGCTTCTGCATGATTTAGTAAGTGGGGCCTTTCTCTTACAGCAGTACCATAAAGAGGATGTTAACTTCAGTTTGGACACACTGCTGGGTTTCAGAAGGGTAGAGGGAAGCAATTTGGCTTTGGGAGCTGAGATTTTTCACATTTTTTTTTGGGTGGGGAGCTATGACACTACACTGAGCATTTTCCATCTAAATCCCTGAAAAACATGATTCAGACAGATCGCTTACAGAAATATTCACTATAATAAGGCAGATGTCTTTATATTACCCAATTTATTATTTTTTTTATATGAAGGGCTCCCAGACTTACTGAGTAAGGCCGGGGTCACATTTGCGAGAAACTCGCACAAGTCTCGCACCTCAATACCCGACACTGCCACCGGCACTCGGGACCGGAGTGTGCAGCTGCATGTCTTTTAGTGCCGGGTATTGAGGTGCGAGACTCGTGCAAGTTTCTTGCAAGTGTGACCCCGGCCTAAGTCGTATTCTTATCCTTAACTTCCAATCACAATAGGACATGCTCTGGGTTTCACAGATCACATTCTCAGATTCGGGATTTTTTGGATGTGTGAATGGATCTGTGACACTCTATGGGTCCGTGTGGTGTCTGATAAAAAAAAATCAAGACAGCACATGGACTTATCACGCAGAAGTGAATGTACCATAAGGCCATGTTCACATGATCAGTATTTGGTCAGTATTTCACATCAGTATGTGTAAGCCAAAACCAGGAGTGGGTGATAAATACAGAAGTGGTGACTGTTTCTATTATACTTTTCCTCTGATTGTTCCACTCCTGGTTTTGGCTTACAAATACTGAGGTAAAATACTGGGCGTGTGATACTGATTTTTGGGAGGCAGAATACACAAATAAACAGAAGTTCAAGAATTGTTTTTATTAATTAGGCGGCATACACTATTTGGTAAAAGTGACAAGACAACGTTGTTCTCTGGTTTAGTATGAGTACAATGATACCAGATTTATATACCTACCGTATATAGGTTTTACTACTTTTACTCAATAAAAATACAATAAAACCACTGGATTTTCATCGCCGTATTACAAGATCTGTAAAGGGAATTTGTCACCCCATTTTTGCGATATCAGATAAAGATATCACTGAATTGTGCGTCCCATAAGTAATCTATAGGTACCTATCATATCTCCTGACACCCCAGTTTTGATGTCAAAATACCTTTGTAAAGTTTGTTTCTCAGTATGCAAATACATGCGGTCCGGTCCGATGGGCGGCGCTTCTTCCGATTCTCCCCCCCCCGCACCTCGGCTTGCTGGACTCTTCGTCTGTGAATATCACAGACAGCGTACTGTTGCAGCGCTTGCGTGTTCAAAAGTGCCCTTGCGCGTGCGCAGTGTGCTTTGTCCATTAGTGTATGTCATATTGTGGGAACATCTTCACAATTATGATATACAATATATCAGGAAAAGGTATTTTCCATCTTTAAATATCACGGCTCATTAGCCCAAAATCGCACATCTGTGAAATACAAACCATGCTCGCAATATCCAGCAAGATCCCTAGGTCTCTTGATCTGAGCTAACTGCCTCATAGGCATATGTAAGGCAGTTTTCTCACATTAGGAAACTTAGCCAGGTATCGAAAATAAAAAGTCGAAGTATACCGGCACTGCTGTACAGTATATGGGATAATGGAGAAAAAAACATTATTGGACTAATTCTCATGAAAAAAACAATTGCAACTTTGGTACCAATATAATCAGTAAAATTAGAAGACTGGAAGTTACAGATGTTAATTTTTTGGGTTTCACATAAACTAGCTTGAAGTGAATCAAAGAAGAAGTGTATATTTTTTGTCCATTTTTCACTTTATTATGATGACAAGGTGAAAAACTACTTCCATTAGATGAGATGATAAATGAGTTAACCGGTGACGGGTTATAGTCAGGTACCAAGAAACAACTGAACAGCATATAAGAGATCAAGTAAAGGTACTGCCACACTAAAGGCTCCCGCTAACGATCACGATAACGACGCATACTAATGCGATCGTTTTTGTGATCGTTTTAATGTCGCTAGTAGCTGCCACACTTAGCGATCTCGTTAACGACGCATAAGCGGTTAGCGATCTCCTTAACGACTTTGGCGGTCATTGCGATGTAAAAAACAGCGCACATCGTTCACAAAAGGTGCCACACACAGCGATATAGGCTCACCAGCGGGACGCCAACGATCTAAATACGGTCCAGAACTCTAGTGAACGATCAGCGAGATCACAGCAGGGGCCACGTCGTTGCTACATGCCACACACAACAGCGTCACTAACGAGATCGCTAAATAGTGACGTATTTTAGCGATCTCGTTAGCGTCCTTGTTTAGTGTGGCATACCCTTAAGACGTCACATTAAATCTACGCTTTAACTATTCGCATGGAATGGTGCTGAGCTGTACAATGGAGAAAGCTATGGAGCAGCCCACTGCATCCATATGAATGAGGTGAGAATGCCCCCAGGGTGCACTGCCAGGGTGCAGAAGTAAGGAGTCTCTGGGCACACCCAGTGTACCAGAATAGACTGTATTGTTATCTGTAGCATGCATTAATTGATACACTGTTTTATTTTACACCCCATCCCACGTTCACCATAATTAAACCTACTTAGAAACCTAGCTTACATTACAGCAGAAAATCACTCTGGGGGAACTGGAGTGGAGTTTGCTAAATTTTGAGACTTTTTAAAAAGTTGCAATTAAAGAATCAGACTAAAACATGTAGAATCATTAAATCATTAAATTCTGCCCTCAAAGGTCAGAACATGTGGAATAGACTTCAAATAAGGCGCAAATAGAGTTATGCGTTGTGTGCAAACCAAAAAAAAGGCACAAAACTAGAAAAAAAACAAGCACAAAGGCCGTGATGAAAGGAGGCCTTAGTTTTTCTGAGAATCACTGTTTTTGTGAGGAGGTGTCATCATCTTCAAACACAGCTATAGTGTTCTTCCCCTTTGGACAATATAGAAATGCCTGCACCTCTCCTCCACCATTCACTCCCATCTGAAAGTGGATCTCCAAAAGATCCTTTAGGGTTTCTTCATCTTTAATATCAGGAATCCCCGTGATCAAGACGGTCCGGTTACACTGCAATTTCTTTATCTGCAAGTGAAAAAAACAAAAGTACGGTGAGGAGGGTTAGAACAGACGTGGGGTGCGTAACCTGTAATACAGGGAGTGTACGCTAGTTTTATAAGATGAAAAAGTTGCCAATTTTGGGGCAATGATTTCTCATATTTAGTGGTTTTGAACTCCCCTTGCCACACACAAGTAGCAGGATTAGTGCAAAGGGGCAAGGCCTTGTAAGGTGCCTAAAAACTGGCAAAGATGGTGTAACATCTATTAATTAAATTAATTTTGATTATTTTTGTAAAACCTTGAAAATGAGCATGCCTATGTTGAGTTGTAAGATATGACAGCTTTATAAGTGACATGCACTATTTTTTTGAGTGCAAAATAAAGGTGTAACACAAGCAAGCCTTACACTGCAATAAGGAATACAGAGTATCTCTTCTAGCAAGATGCCAGAAATCTGAGTGCATCACTGTGATAAACTAGGTGCATCCTATGAATGCCCAGGCTCTGTTTATACTGTCAGAATTTATGAATATTCCCATGTGGCAGTGGCACCTAAAATATATGGCATGGGCACCTTGGGTCCTTCAGCGTGAGCAAAACTCTCTGTAGAAGATTTTTGCTGTGTCTAATGAATTGCAGCCATGAACACGGGACCCCTGTGCGTTAAAAGGAATGTGGCTTCAGAAAATGACCTACTTTTTCATAGAGAAGTGTGCCAATTATTATAAAAAGTTTTCATATATAAAGCGTGCTACAGATCAGTGTGGACCCAGATCTGGAGACCTTCACTAATTGGCCAAAATACCGCCCTACAACGCTCAGCTCCTGCTTGTCCTGCGCGCACTGAGTGTAAAGGCAAAATACCAAGTCTCTGGGTCCATCGTGGTGTATGGACACATAGATTTAGTATTGAGCAGTATCACTCATGATCAAGACCCCACTGATCGACAGCACTACAGCCCCTTTTTTATTATACAAGATATAGGCACACTTTAAATGTATTTTTAGAACTTTTTTTTTTACTGTTTTTTTGTACTTCTTTTTATAAAGCTTTTGTATCACTATACTTAAAAATAAATACACAACATTTAGCCATTTTCATACTGGACACCAGTGGTAATATTAGACTCATACTTCCTGTTCTGTACATGGCCATTAGCAGCAATAGCCTGACTCAGACCCCATACTTCCTGTTCTGCACATGGCCATTAGCAGCAATAGACTGACTCAGATCTCTTGCACAGAAAGGCTACTGCTCTGAGCATGCTCTGTTCTGGTGGATCCAGGGTTATCAGATGGTTACAGAGATGTTACAACTCATTGTAATACTCTCTGTGATGGTAATAAGATTTCTGTTAAAGCACCACTCCAGCGGTTATTTTTTATTTCAGTCCTTGAGTGGTGCTACCAATCTAAGTTCCATGACTAGTATTATACTTACCAGACACCGTCTTCAGCCGTTCCTGGCGCCACTCCGATCTCGCACTACGTCTTGTGACCCCAATTTCTGAATGACCAGAAGTCAGAGATAATGATTACAATGTAAGTCTATGGGAGTCTTGTTCTGGCTGTCCAAGACTTACATTCAGTTGTGACTTCCAGATCTCTCCAGCAAACACTGCAGCAATCCGGCAGGTCACAAACTGGAGAAGACGACCAGAGTGGCGCCGATAACAGATGAGGACGTCAGATGGTAGTATAAGACCACAGGCAGGGAACTTAGAGTAGTAGTACCACTCCTGCACTGCAATAAAAATAATGCTGGAGTGGTGCTTGAAGATCAGTAAGCGTGAGTCTAATATTAGGAATAGTAGACTGTGTGAACATTTCAGGCTTTCTGATTTTGAAGTTGAAAACAAAACCTTTGATCCTTAATACATTTTTAAATTGGCTGCCAACATGTAGGGGCCAGGATCGGTCTAATGTGTATTTGCTTGGTATATAATTCTTTGTGCATATGATCTCGCATACACAACAATAAATAGAAATCACTTCTGACTTGAACAGGATGTGAGTTCAGCATCCATTTTTCTTACGTCATGTCTTGTAATGTTGCTATCTAAAGATAGAGATACACAGACTTGGTGATTTTTTTGTCCTCCAAATGGCACGTCATAGTGCTTTTTTTCCACCAGCCGTGGTGCAACTGTAATGGATTAAAATAGAAAGATAAGAGGCTTGATCCAAATGACCAGAACACATACAGTACATGCCATACATTTTATAACGGAGGTCCCATATAAAGGACTGTGCAAAAGTTCTAGGCAAGTGTGAGAAAAAATGCTATAGAGTAAAAATGCTTTCAAAAATAGAAGTGTTAATGGATTATTTTTTATCAATTAACAAAATGGAAAGTGAATTAACTAAAAGAAATCTAAATCAAATCAATATATGGTGTGACCTGCCTTTGCCTTCAGTTCTAGCTACACTTGCACTCAGGTCTGAGAGAACTCGGTAGGAAGGTTGTTCCAAACATCTTGGGGAACTAACCACAGATCTTCTGTGGATGTAGGCTTCAACTAATCCGCTTGCCTCATCATGTAGTCCCAGAGCCCTGATGTCTTCATCATTGAGTCTGTCTGGGGTTTCATGAAGAAACAAAAGGATTTGCAGAAGCGACATCCAGAGAAGAATTTCCTCAAGAACTGTGTGCAAGTGTACCTACAAGAATTGATGCATTAGTTATAATATATGCCATAAATAATCATAATACTGCCATATAAAACAGCAGTCTTAAGGTCCGTTTATATATCCAGCTGGCAGCATTAAACAACCTCGATCAGCCATTAGTTTACTGATCTGCAGTCGTTTATTAGCCAGGTTACACAGGCCAACAATGTTTCAGACATGCACTGGACAATATGCAATAGATTGTTCTGTGCACATAGGCTGCCATTATTCTCGGCAGCGTAGGTCTATTATAGACTGTGCTGCCGAAAATTATCATCTTCTGTCCAGACAAAGGCCAGGGTCACACACACGAGAAACTCGCACGATTCTCGTGCAAGTTTCTCGCAGGAACACCCGGCACTGCCGATGGCACTCAGACCGGAGAGTGCTGCTGCATGTAATTCTATGCAGCCGCACGCTCCGGTTCGAGTGTCGGCGGCAGTGCTGGGTGTTCATGCGAGAGACTCGCACGTGTGACCCTGGCCTAATGGATCATTTAACCTGATGAATAAGAGCTTTGCTTGTTCGTTGGGCAATTAGCAGCCTGTTTATACCTCTCGCTCATTGTGAAACGAGCGTTCAGAGGAAACCCGTTCACGAAAATCTTTCAGTGTAAATGGACCTTTATTAAACTCCCCTCATAATTCAGATTTGTAAATCTGATTTGATCCTTTCACCACATACAACATGGGCTTACGAGGGACCGTTCTTGTCAGACTAATCTGATCCGCTTCTATGAAGAGGTAAGTTCCGGACTGGACCAAGGGAACGCAGTGGATGTGGTGTACATGGACTTCTCAAAAGATTTTTGATTCAGGGCCACACAAAAGGTTGATACATAAAATGAGAACAATGGGGATAGGGGAAAATATGTGTAAGTGGGTTAAGAGCTGGCTCAGGGATAGGAAACAAAGGGTGGTTATTAACCCCTTCACCCCCAAGGGTGGTTTGCACGTTAATGACCGGGTCAATTTTTACAATTCTGACCACTGTCTCTTTATGAGGTTATAACTCTGGAACGCTTCAACGGATCTTCGCGATTCTGAGACTGTTTTCTCATGACATATTGTACTTCACTTTATTGGTAAAATGTCTTCGATATAACTTGCGTTTATTTTTGAAAAAAATGCAAATATGGCGAAAATTTTGCAATTTTCAAACTTTGAATTTTTATTCCCTTAAAACAGAGAAATATGTCACACAAAATAGTTAAGAAATAACATTTCCCACATGTCTACTTTACATCAGCACAATTTTGGAATCAAAATTTTTTTTTCTAGGAAATTATAAGGGTTAAAAGTTGACCAGCGATTTCTCATTTTTACAACAAAATTTACAAAGCCATTTTTTTAGGGACCACCTCATATTTGAAGTCACTTTGAGGGGTCTATATAGCAGAAAATACCCAAAAGTGACACTATTCTAAAAACTGCACCCCTCAAGGTACTCAAAACCACATTCAAGAAGTTTATTAACCCTTCAGGTGCTTCACAGGAGCTGAAGCAACATGGAAGGAAAAAAAATGAATATTTAACTTTTTAGCCACAAAAATTATCTTTTACAAACTTTTTTTTTTATTTTCACAAGGGTAAAAGAAGAAAATGGACAGATAAAGTTGTTGTGCAATTTCTCCTGAGTACGCCAATACCCCATATGTGGGGGAACACCACTATCTGTGTGCACAGCAGGGCTCGTAAAGGAAGGAGCGCCGTTTGACTTTTTCAAACTAAAATTGGCTGGAATTGAGATTGGATGCCATGTCGCGTTTGGAGAGCCCCTGATGCGCCTAAACAGTGGAAACCCCCCACAAGTGACACCATTTTGGAAACTAGACCCCCTAAGGAACTTATCTAGATCTGTTGTGAGCACTTTGAACCCCCAAGTGTTTCACAAAAGTTTATAATGCCTGGGTGTGAAAAAAAAAAAAACAATTTTCCACAAAAATGATTTTTTAGTCCCAAATGTTTGATTTTTTCCAAGGAAATTGGACCCCAAAAGTTGTTGTCCAATTTGTCCTGAGTACGCTGATACCCAATATGTGGGGGGGGGAACTGTTTGGGCGCACGGCAGGGCTTGGAAAGGAAGTAGTAACGTTTTGGAATGCAGACGTTGATGGGGGTCATGTTCCGTTTGCAGTGCCCCAGATGAGCCTAAACAGTAGAAACCCCCACAAGTGACCACATTTTGGAAACTAGACCCCCTAAGGAACTTATCTAGAGCTTTGGTGAGCACTTTGAACCCCAAGTGCTTCACACAAGTTTGTAATGCCCGGGCATGAAAATAAAAAATCCTATTTTTTTCCCACAAAAATTATTTTTAATCACTAATTTTTTATTTTCCCAAGGGTAACAGGAGAAATTGGACCACAAAAGTTGTTGTCCAATTTGTCCTGAGTACGCTGATACCCGATATGTGGGGGGAACCACTGTTTGGGCACACGGCAGAGCTCGGAATGGAAGGAGCACCATTTGACTTTTTCCAACCAAAATTGGCTGGAATTGAGATTGGACGCCATGTTGCATTTGGAGAGCCCCTGATGTGCCTAAACAGTGGAAACCCCCCACAAGTGACCCCATTTGGGAAACTAGACCCCCTAAGGAACTTATCTAGATTTGTGGTGAGCAATTTGAACCCACAAGTGCTTCACACAAGTTTATAACGTAGAGCCGTAAAATTAAAAAATCATATTTTTTCCACAAAAATGATCTTTTCACCCCAATTTTTATTCTCCCAAGGATAACAAGACTCCAAAAGTTATTGTGCAATTTGTCCTGAGTACGCTGATACCCGATATGTGGGGGTAAACCACTGTTTGGGTGCATGGCAGAGTTTGGAAGGGAAGGAGCGCCGTTTGACTTTTTCAACGCAGAATTGGCTGGATTGCCATGTCGTGTTTGGAGAGCTCCTGATCTGCCTAAACAGTGGAAACCCCCGACAAATGACACCATTTTGGAAACTAGACCCCTCAAGGAACTTATCTAGATGTGTGGTGAGCACTTTGAACCCCCAAGTGCTTCACAGAAGTTTATAACGTACAGCCGTAAAATAAAAAATCTTTTTTTTTTTTTTACAAAAATGATTTTTTCGTCCACAATATTTTATTTTCACAAGGGTAACAGGAGAAATTGGACCCCAAAAGTTGTCCAATTTGTCCTGAGTACGCTGATACCCAATATGTGGGAGAAAATACGGATTTTTGTGTTACTCACCGTAAAATCCTTTTCTCCGAGACACTCATTGGGGGACACAGGACTGTGGGTGTATGCTTCTGCCGCTAGGAGGCTGACACTAAGTAACATAAAAAAGGTTAGCTCCTCCTCCGCCGTATACACCTCAGCACTGGCCGCAGGCAAACCCAGTTTAGTGCAAAAAGCAGTAGGAGGCTAAAAAATAAATCAAGAGTTAACACAGATACAGTATATTCAGAAGAAAAAAACTGCTGATACCAATTTAAGGAGAATAGAGTTAACTCAATATAAAGCCAGCCGGCTCTTAGGGAGGGTGCTGTGTCCCCCAATGAGTGTCTCGGAGAAAAGGATTTTACGGTGAGTAACACAAAAATCCGTATTTCTCCTTCGTCTCATTGGGGGACACAGGACTGTGGGACGTCCCAAAGCAGTCCCTTGGGTGGGAAACCGACTCCACAGTGTAATTTATAACCAAGCATTGCTTATAGGTGCGCAACCGCGCCCTGAAGAATCCTTCTACCCAGACTGGCATCCGCAGAAGTCTGGGTATGGACATTATAATGCTTGGAAAAAGTATGCAGACTGGACCAGGTTGCTGCTTTACAAACCTGTTCCACCGAAGCCTGATGCCGAAGGGCCCAGGAGGCACCCACCGCTCTGGTGGAGTGAGCCTTGATCCCTGCGGGAACCACCGCGCCTCTGATACGGTAAGCCTCCTGAATGGCTAACCGAATCCACTAGCCAAGGTTGACTTAGAGGCAGCAAGTCCCTTCCTGCGACCTTCAGGGAGGACAAACAGCGTGTCCGTCTGTCGAAAGGACGCCGTCCGAGATACATATCTCCTGAGTGCTCTCACCAGATCCAGCGTATGGAGAGCCTTCTCCACTCGGTGCGTCGGAGCTGGGCAAAATGAGGGCAACACAATGTCCTCATTAATATGAAATGAGGACACAACCTTAGGCAGAAAAGGTGGTGTTGGTCTGAGCACCACCTTATCCTGATGGAAAAGTAAGTACGGAGCTCGACAAGACAGTGCAGCCAGCTCCGAAACCCGCCTTATGGATGTAATGGCTACCAAAAACACCACTTTCCAGGAAAGAAATGATAGAGAAACTTCCTGCAAAGGTTCAAAAGGAGACTCCTGTAGGACTCCCAGGACTAGATTGAGGTCCCAAACCTCTAAGGGAGTCTTGTAGGGAGGAACTATATGGACAACCCCCTGAATAAAGGTCCTAACCTGAAAATTAGACGCAATCTTTTGCTGAAAAAGAACCGACAAAGCTGATATCTGTCGTCTAAGAGTACTAGGCGCTAGACCTGAATCTAGGCCTGCCTGGAGAAAAGATAGAATGTTCGGAATTGAAAAGAGGAGCGGGGAACAACCATGTTCCCTGCACCAAGTAAAAAAGACCTTCCAAGTACCGTGGTAGATGCGAGCCGAAACGGGCTTTCGGGCGTTAGCCATTGTTGCGGCGACCTTTTTAGAGAATCCAGCCCTGGTCAGGATCCAAGATTCAACGGCCAGGCCGTCAAACACAGGACCGCTGAGTTCTGGTGGTAAATTGGGCCCTGGGAGAGAAGGTCCACGCGCTCTGGCAGTCGCCAGGGTGTGTCGGTGAGCAATTGTACCAGCTCCGCGTACCATGAGCGACGCGGCCAATCCGGAGCGATTAATATCGCTGGAACCCCCTCTATCCTGATCTTTCTGATCACCCTTGGGAGAAGGGCTATTGGTGGAAACAAGTATGGAAGATGAAACTGATTCCATGGTAGGACCAGAGCGTCTACTGCAAATGCCTGCGGATCCCGGTACCGGGAGACGAAGTTGGGCACCTTGGCATTTATCCTGGAAGCCATCAGGTCCACATCTGGGGTTCCCCAGCGTCGGCATATCTGCTGAAAAACCTCGGGATGAAGCGACCATTCCCCTGACGCTATGCCGTGACGGCTGAGAAAATCCGCAGCCCAGTTTTCCTCGCCCGGAATGTGGACCGCTGAAATCACAGAGTGATTTACCTCTGCCCAAGTCAGAATCTGTTTTACCTCGTGCATGGCCGCCCTGCTGCGGGTACCTCCCTGATGGTTTATGTATGCCACTGCCGTGGCATTGTCCGATTGTATTCTGACTGGGTGGCCCGCCAGATGCTGGTGAAAATGTCTCAGAGCTAGCCGAATAGCTCGGATCTCTAAAATATTGATCGGGAGGGTCGATTCCTGCTGAGACCAAGTTCCCTGGGCTGTATGGTGACGAAACACTGCTCCCCATCCGAGCAGGCTGGCGTCCGTTGTGACAACCAACCAAAAATTTGGAGGAAACAACCGACCCTGTCGAAGAGTGGTGCTCTTCGTCCACCACATTAGAGTCTGTCTGACCTGCAGGGACAGACGACACCGAAGATTGAGGGAGTAAGGGCTCCCGTCCCATACTGCCAAGAGTGCATGTTGAAGGGGGCGAAGATGAAATTGGGCAAATGGAATAGCCTCTATTGCTGCCACCATCCTTCCCAGGACCCTCATGCAAAACCGGATGGTGTGAGGAATTGGTTGGCGAAGGATCCGTACCTCTTGACGGAGAACCAAGGCCTTGTCCTGAGGAAGAATTATCAACCCCTGAGCGGTGTCGAAATTCATCCCTAAAAAGGTGATCTTCCGAGATGGTACGGGAGATGATTTCTTCGTATTCACCAGCCACCCCAGGCGAGCAAGGGTGTCTAACGTAATGCTGACACTTTCCTCGCAGATTTGAAAAGACGGACCCTTGATGAGGAGATCGTCTAAGTAAGGCAGGATGACTACCCCCCTGGAGTGCAGAATGGACACAACAGCAGCCATGACCTTTGTGAACACCCTGGGGGCTGTGGCTAGCCCGAATGGCAAGGCTGCGAACTGAAGATGAAGTTTGCCGACGGCAAACCGAAGAAATCTCTGGTGCCTCCATCAGACACTAAGCAATAACTGGGTTTGCCTGCGGCCAGTGCTGAGGTGTATACGGCGGAGGAGGAGCTAACCTTTTTTATGTTACTTAGTGTCAGCCTCCTAGCGGCAGAAGCATACACCCACAGTCCTGTGTCCCCCAATGAGACGAAGGAGAAACTACTGTATGGGTACACGTTGGGGCTCGGAAGGGAAGTAGTGACGTTTTGGATTGCAGACTTTGATGGAATGGTCTGGGGGCGTCATGTCGCATTTGGAGAGCCCCTGATGCACCTAAACAGTGGAAACCCCCCACAAGTGACCCCATTTTGGAAAATAGACCCCACAAGGAACTTATCTAGATGTGTGGTGAGCACTTTGAACCCCGAAGTGCTTCACAGAAGTTTATAACGTACAGCCGTAAAAATAAAAAATATTTTTTTTTTTACAAAATTATTTTTTTTCGCCCCCAATATTTTATTTTCACAAGGGTAACAGGAGAAATTGGACCCCAAAAGTTGTTGTCCAATTTGTCCTGAGTACGCTGATACCCAATATGTGGGAGAAAACTACTGTATGGGTACACGTTGGGGCTCGGAAGGGAAGTAGTGACGTTTTGGATTGTATACTTTGATGGAATGGTCTGGGGGCGTCATGTCGCATTTGGAGAGCCCCTGATGCGCCTAAACAGTGGAAACCCCCCACAAGTGACCCCATTTTGGAAAATAGACCCCACAAGGAACTTATCTAGATGTGTGGTGAGCGCTATGAAGCCCCAAGTGCTTCACAGAAGTTTATAACGTACAGCCGTAAAAACAAAAAAAATCATTTTTTTTTAAAAATTATATTTTTGCCCCCAGTTTTTTATTTTCCCAAGGGTAACAGAAGAAATAGGACAAATTGCACAATAACTCTTGGGGTCTAGAGTACGCTGATACCCCATGTGGGAGTAAACTACTGTTTGGGCGCATGGCAGAGCTCAGAAGTGAAGGAGCGCCGTTTGACTTTTTCAATGCAGAATTGGCTGGAATTGAGATCAGACGCCATGTCACATTTGGAGAGCCCCTGATGTGCCTAAACAGCGGAAACCCCCCAATTCTAACTCCAACCCTAACCCCAACACACCCCTAACCCTAGTCCCAACCCTAACCACAAACCTAACCCTAACACACCCCTAACCTTAATCCCAACCATAACCCTAATACTAACTTTAGCGCCAACCCTAACCCTAACTTTAGCCGCAACCTTAACCTTAACCCTAATGGGAAAATGGAAATAAATACATTTTTTTAATTTTTTTATTTTTCCCTAACTAAGGGGGTGATAAAGGGGGGTTTGATTTACTATTTATAGCGGGTTTTTATGTTTGGCAGCTGTCACGCTAAAAGACGCTTTTTATTGCAAAAAATAGTTTTTTGCATCACCACATTTTGAGAGCTATAATTTTTGCATATTTTGGCCCACAGAATCATGTGAGGTCTTATTTTTTGCGGTACGAGTTGACGTTTTTATTGGTACCATTTTTGAGCACGTGACATTTTTTGATCGCTTTTTATTTCGATTTTTGGGAGGTTAGAATGAACAAAAATCAGCAATTCATGAATTTCTTTTGGGGGAGGCGTTTATACCGTTCTGCGTGTGGTAAAATTGATAAAGCAGTTTTATTCTTCGGGTTAGTACGATTGCGGTGATACCTCATTTATATAATTTTTTTATGTTTTGGCGCTTTTATACAATAAAAACAATTTTATATAAAAAATAATTATTTTTGCATCGCTTTATTCTGCGAGCTATAACTTTTTTATTTTTTCGCTGATGATGCTGTATGGCAGCTCGTTTTTTGCGGGACAAGATGACGTTTTCAGCGGTACCATGTTTATTTATATCGGTCTTTTTGATCGCGTGTTATTCCACTTTTTGTTCGGCGGTATGATGATAAAGCATTGATTTTTTGCTTTGTTTTTTTTTTTTTTAAGGGGCTCACAAAAGGGGTTAACTATTTTTTTTATTTACAGGAAGAAATGAATTTATTGGGGAATATTTTTTTTTTTTATTTTGGAATTTTTTTTTACACGTTTATTTTTATTTTTTTTACTTTTTTACATTGTCCCAGGGTGGGACATCACTGTAAAATGTCAGATCGCTGGTCTCACAGTGTGCACAGCACTCTGTGAGACCAGCGATCTGACAGGCAGCGCTGCAGGCTTCTCAGTGCCTGCTCTCAGCAGGCACTGAGGAAGCCGCCTCCTTGCAGGACCCGGCGGCCATCTTGGATCCGGGTCCTGGGAGGAAGCCCTCAGAACAGCGCTATCACATCGCGCTGTTCTGAGGGTCTCAGGGGAGCTCGCAGGGAGCCCCCTCCCTGCGCGATGCTCCCCTGTGCCCCCGGTACACCGCGATCATGTTTGATCGCGGTGTGCCAGGGGTTAATGTGCCAGGAGCGGTCCGTGACCGCTCCTGGCACACAGTCCCGGGTGTCAGCTGTGATAATCAGCTGACACCCGGCGGCGATCTTGGATCTTGGATTGATTTATTAATGATCGCTATGACGTACTATCCCGTCCATGGTCAGATTGTCACGGGTTTCATGGACGGGATAGTACGTCGGATGTCAGAGAGGGGTTAATGGAGCACACTCAGACTGGGTCACGGTTAGCAGTGGGGTACCACAGGGGTCAGTATTGGGGCCGCTTCTTTTTAACATATTTATTAATGACCTAGTAGGGGGCATACAGAGTAGTATTTCAATATTTGCAGATGACACTAAACTCTGCAGGGTAATCAATACAGAGGAGGACAATTTTATATTACAGAAGGATTTATGTAAAGTAGAAGCTTGGGCTGATAAATGGCAAATGAGCTTTAATGGGGATAAATGTAAGGTCATGCACTTGGGTAGAACAAACAAGATGTGTAATTATGTGCTTAATTGTAAAACACTGGGCAAAACTGTCACTGAAAAAGACCTGGGTGTATAGGTGGACGACAAACGCACATTTAGTGGCCAGTGTCAGGCAGTTGCTGCAAAGGCAAATAAAATAATGGGATGCATTAAAAGAGGCATAAATGCTCATGAGTAGAACATAATTTTACCCCAATACAAGTCACTAGTGCGACCACACTTAGAATACTGTGTACAGTTCTGGTCTCCGGTGTATAACAAAGACATAGCTGAACTGGAGCGGGTGCAGAGAAGAGCGATAAAGGTTATTTAAGGACTGGGGGGTCTGCAATACCAAGACAGGTTATTACACTTGGGGTTATTTAGTTTGGAAAAACGAAGGCTTAGGCCGGGTTCACATTGCGTTGCGGGCAATGCGCTGACGGCATCCGTCACAAAGCGACACTAACGCTATGTAACGGATGCGTTAACGCCGCCATTGCCCGCAATAGTACAGTCATGGCCAAAAGTTTTGAGAATGACACAAATATTATATTTTCACATGATCTGCTGCCCTCTGGTTTTTATGTGTGTTTGACAGATGTTTTTATCACAGACAGAAATATAATTGCAAACATATGAGTAACAAAAGCTTATATTGACAGTTAGAATGAGTTAATGCAGCTGTCAGGAGTCGAACCCAGTACCTCTTGTCCACTGGCCAGCAGCTCTACCATCTGAGCTATTCTGCTGGCTGCAAAGTTCCTTGCTGAACCCAGATACCATTGACTGTTCTTCCTGATTGGCTACACCTAGTGCTCTCTTGATTGGGCCTCTGATTGCCAATTACACACCCTATATAAACCTGGCCCTGTGGGTGTGTCATTGCGAGATTATTGAGCTCCAAGCCTTTAGTCAAGCGTTTCCTGCTGATCCATTGCTACAAACACTGCTCTCCTGTGAACCGACCTCGGCCTGCCTTCTGACTACGCTCTCCGCCTGATCCATTGCTACAAACACTGCTCTCCTGTGAACCGACCTCGGCCTGCCTTCTGACTACGCTCTCCGCCTGATCCATTGCTACAAACACTGCTCTCCTGTGTACCGACCTCCGGCTGCCACCTGACTACGTTATCCGCCTGATCCATTGCTACAAACACTGCTTTCCTGTGTACCGACCTCCGGCTGCCATCTGACTACGCTACCTGCCTCTGCTTCCCCTAGTGTTTGCAGTAACATCGGCTCCAACCCAGACGGGATCTTGACAGAATAATCTCGCGCCAAAATGGAGTCCGCTGTGAACACCCTGAGACGGCAAGTTACGGAGCTTCAAAGTTTTTGTACGGACTCTCAAGGAAAATATGCCAAGTTACAAACTGATTTCACGGCGATACAAGAGGAAGTAATTGAGCTACAAAAACAACTACTGGACGTGCGCAATTCAGGGTCCGAATCAAATGCGCGGCTGCCGCTGCCTGCAAAGTTCAGTGGGGATCGCAAGCAGTACCGAGGATTCCTCAATCAATGCCGCATATACTTCCAGATGCAACCTGCTCCCTTTACCAGTGAGAGGAAGAAAGTTTTTTTCATGATAAATCTCCTGACGGATGAAGCTCTTGCTTGGGCTTCACCTTATGTAGAAAAGGACTATGCCCTCCTTAATGACCTGGAAGCTTTCATCGCAGCTATGAATCAAGTTTTTGATGACCCAAACCGCTGTGCCACAGCAGAAACCAAATTACATAATTTGCGCCAAGGACGTCGCTCTGTTGCGGAATATACATCGGAGTTCCGTCGCTGGGTGGCCGACACCACCTGGAATCCAGCGGCCCAGAGAAGTCAATTTCGACGAGGGTTATCAGAACCAGTGAAAGACGAGCTTGCCAGGGTTGAGACCCTGACCAGTTGGAGGACTTTATTCAACTATGTATCCGGATTGACCAGAGACTTACTGAAAGGAGAAAGGAGAGACTGCGAGCACTTGGGAATAGCCCTGGCTTCTCATTTTCAGCATCAGACCACCAAGAAAAGACGCAAGTTGTGTCTGAACCGATGCAGATCGACGTCATCCGAAGACCACTCTCTGCACAGGAGAAGGAGAGGCGACGTGCAGAACATCTCTGCCTCTATTGTGGGGACCCTGGACACTATGCCATCAACTGTCCTAACAAAAGGACTATAGCCTTTACCAACAACAGGTCTGCCAGCAATACGGACCTTTCTCAGCAGTCGGATTCCATCTTGCAGACTATCTCATCAGTAACGCCAGAAATAGACAAAATACATACCACATCATCTCATTTTGTAATCCCCATTCAGGTTGTAATGGGCACCCAAAAAATACAATGCTCTGCCCTGTTGGATTCGGGAGCAGGAGGAAATTTTATGGACTTAAAATTTACACGTGATAATGATATTTCCAGTAGGACCAAATCCACACCAATTGAAATGGAAACTGTGGATGGATCACCTTTGTCTTCTGGACCTGTCACGCATGAGACAATCGAACTGGAGATTTGTATCGACCCGGATCATCATGAAGCTGTCAGTTTCCACCTTATTTCATCTCCGAAATTTCCGGTTATTCTAGGGATCCCCTGGTTTTCAGTCCATAACCCTTCTATCAACTGGGCATCAAGGACCATCACCTTTCCATCTGACTACTGTAAGAATAATTGTCATAAGGAACCCCCTGTTCTCCAACAAGTCCAAATCTCTGAGATTTCGCATGAGAAGGAAGAGAAACTACCACCTCAATATCAGCAGTTCTCTGATGTCTGCAGTAAGAAGAAAGCAGATCAATTACCTCCTCACCGTCCTTATGACTGTCCCATTGAATTGCTGCCAGGAGCAACCATTCCATTTGGACGGATTTACAATCTTTCCGAACCTGAATTGAAGGTATTAAGAAAGTTCCTGGATGAAAATTTAGAGAAAGGCTTTATTCGACCTTCCACATCTCCAGCTGGGGCACCCCTGTTCTTTGTTGAAAAGAAAGACTCCACTCTGCGGCCATGTATTGACTACAGAGAGATGAATAATATCACTGTCAAGAATCGCTACCCGCTACCCTTGATTCCTGAACTATTCGAGAGACTCCGTTCTGCGAAAATCTTTACGAAGCTGGATCTTAGAGGGGCTTACAACCTCATACGGATTCGCCCAGGAGATGAGTGGAAGACCGCCTTCAGAACGAGATATGGACATTTTGAATCTCTTGTTATGACCTTTGGCCTTAGCAATGCCCCAGCCACCTTTCAACATTTTATTAATGATGTATTTCGAGATTTCTTGGACCAATTCGTTGTGGCTTATCTCGATGACATTCTTATATTTTCAGACACCTTGGAAGAGCATCGCAGGCACGTCCAGTTAGTCTTGGAACGACTACAGGAGAACCATCTCTACATTAAACTTGAAAAATGTGAGTTTGAACAAACCAGTATCCAATTTCTGGGATATATCATCTCCCCAGAAGGTCTGAGCATGGATCCCGGCAAAATCAATGCTGTAGTGGACTGGCCTGTTCCAAGAAATTTAAAAGACGTCCAGCGTTTCATAGGATTTGCAAATTTTTACCGAAAATTTATAAAGAACTTTTCACGGATCATACTACCAATTACTACACTAACAAAAAAGACAAAAGCATTTTTCTGGTCTCCAGAGGCACAGGAGGCTTTTGACAAGTTGAAAACTCTTTTTACGTCTGCTCCATTGTTAGTACACCCAAATCCTGAATTGCCATTTACTGTCGAAGTGGACGCCTCGGACTCTGCAGTGGGAGCTATTCTGTCTCAGCGAGTTGGGGACAAGATGCAACTTCACCCATGTGCGTTTCTTTCCCACACCATGTCATCTGCAGAAAAGAACTACGACATTGGTAATAAAGAACTGTTAGCCATTAAAGTTGCCTTCTCCGAGTGGAGACATCTTCTGGAAGGTGCCAATCACCCTGTGACTGTCCTCACGGACCACAAGAATCTTGAATTCCTCCGTACAGCAAAAAGATTGTCTGCAAGACAAGCACGATGGGCCTTATTTTTCTCAAGATTCAATTTTATAATCTCTTACCGGCCTGGTTCAAGGAATGGCAAGGCTGACGCCCTGTCTAGGATGTGTTCGGAACCTCAGGAGAGGTCTAGTAATGATGATACAATTCTAGGCCCTAAAAATTTTTTGGGAATATTGCACTCTAGAGGACTAGGTAATAGAATTAAAGATGGATATCAAGAGGACTCTTTCCTTAACCATCCTTCGGAAGACGTCGATCTTTCATTCAAAGAGGGGTTTTGGATGCAGAAACACCAAATATATGTACCTGAATCTTCTCGCCTTGAAGTCCTCAAAAGTGTCCATGATTCTAAACTGGCAGGACATCCTGGAGTTGCAAAAACACAAGACTTACTACTTCGTTTCTTTTGGTGGCCTAATTGTAGGAAGGACGTGAGGAAATATGTTTCAACCTGTTTAACATGCGCACGAAACAAGACCCCACAATCGTCTCCTCTAGGACTCTTGCAACCACTCCCAGTTCCATCCAGGCCTTGGGGATCTATTTCCATGGATTTTATTGTGGAACTACCCCCTTCCAAACAGATGACCGTCATCCTTGTCATAGTGGACCGACTCACAAAAATGGCCCACTTTATTCCAACTGAAGGAATTCCTACTGCTGAAAAAACTGCAGAACTGATGATCAAAGAAGTATTCAGGTTACATGGAATTCCTGACAGCGTGGTGTCTGACAGAGGCGTTCAGTTTACGTCAAAATTTTGGAAGAGTTTCTGTACAGCCTTGGGAGTCACGGTGAATCTTTCTACTGCTTTCCATCCTCAGTCCAATGGCCAGACGGAGAGAACGAACCAGACTTTGGAGCAATACCTCCGTTGCTTCATTTCCTATCTTCAGGATGACTGGGTGGACTATTTACCAACAGCAGAGTTTGCCTACAACAACTCCATACATAGCGCTACATCTCAAACCCATTTTTTGCTAATTATGGAGTACATCCAGTATTTATCCCTAATCTGCCAGTGAACACTCCCATTCCTGCTGTTAATGACAGGCTTACAAAATTACAGGAATCCCAGAAGGAATTATCAGAGATATTGCTCAAGACCCAGGAAGAATATAAGGAAGCAGCAGATAAACATCGGAGAGTGCCCCCTGCTCTTCAGGTTGGAGACAAAGTTTGGCTGTCCACTAAAAACCTTAAGACACATGTGCCATCCTCCAAATTGGGTCAGAAATTCATTGGACCTTTTCAAATTTCTGCAAAAATTAACCAGGTTGCTTTTCGTTTAAAACTTCCCAACAATCTAAAGATTCATCCAGTGTTTCACATATCCTTGCTCAAACCCTTCTGTGAAAACCCGTTTCCAGGAAGAATTCAGCCACCTCCTCCACCAGAAAGGATCCGTGGTGAAGAAGAATACATTGTGGATAAGATTCTGGACTCCCGAAAATTCAGAGGTAAACTGCAGTATCTGGTGCAGTGGAAGGGTTACGGACCAGAGGAAAATTCATGGGAACCAAGGGACAACGTCCATGCTCCTAGACTAACAAGAGCCTTTCATCAGAGGTACCTGGATAAGCCAGCTCCTGAGATGTCCAGAGGCCATCCTGGAAGGAGGGGAGTACTGTCAGGAGTCGAACCCAGTACCTCTTGTCCACTGGCCAGCAGCTCTACCATCTGAGCTATTCTGCTGGCTGCAAAGTTCCTTGCTGAACCCAGATACCATTGACTGTTCTTCCTGATTGGCTACACCTAGTGCTCTCTTGATTGGGCCTCTGATTGCCAATTACACACCCTATATAAACCTGGCCCTGTGGGTGTGTCATTGCGAGATTATTGAGCTCCAAGCCTTTAGTCAAGCGTTTCCTGCTGATCCATTGCTACAAACACTGCTCTCCTGTGAACCGACCTCGGCCTGCCTTCTGACTACGCTCTCCGCCTGATCCATTGCTACAAACACTGCTCTCCTGTGAACCGACCTCGGCCTGCCTTCTGACTACGCTCTCCGCCTGATCCATTGCTACAAACACTGCTCTCCTGTGTACCGACCTCCGGCTGCCACCTGACTACGTTATCCGCCTGATCCATTGCTACAAACACTGCTTTCCTGTGTACCGACCTCCGGCTGCCATCTGACTACGCTACCTGCCTCTGCTTCCCCTAGTGTTTGCAGTAACATCGGCTCCAACCCAGACGGGATCTTGACAGCAGCAAATCAATATTTGCAGTGTTGACCCTTCTTCTTCAGGACCTCTGCAATTCTCCCTGGCAATCAACTCCTGGACCAAATCCTGACTGATAGCAGTCCATTCTTGTGCAATCAATGCTTTCATTTTGTCAGAATTTTTAGGTTTTTGTTTGTCCATCCGTCTCTTGATGATTGACCACAAGTTCTCAATGGGATTAAGATCTGGGGAGTTTCCAGGCCATGGACCCAAAATCTCTATGTTTTGTTCCCTGAGCCATTTAGTTATCACCTTTGCTTTATGGCAAGGTGCTCCATCATGCTGGAAAAGGCATTGTTGATCGCCAAACAGCTCTTGGAGGGTTGGGAGAAGTTGCTCTTGGAGGACATTCTGGTACCATTCTTTATTCATGGCTGTGTTTTTAGGCAAGACTGTGAGAGAGCCGATTCCCTTGGCTGAGAAGCAACCCCACACATGAATGGTTTCAGGATGCTTAACAGTTGGCATGAGACAAGACTGGTGGTAGCGCTCACCTTGTCTTCTCCGAATGAGGCGTTTTCCTGATGTCCCAAACAATCGAAAAGGGGATTCATCAGAGAAAATAACTTTACCCCAGTCCTCAGCAGTCCACTGCCTGTACCTTTTGCAGAATATCAGTCTGTCCATGATGTTTTTTCTGGAGAGAAGTGGCTTCTTTGCTGCCCTCCTTGAGACCAGGCCTTGCTCCAAGAGTCTCCGCCTCACAGTGCGTGCAGATGCACTCACACCTGCCTGCTGCCATTCCTGAGCAAGCTCTGCACTGCTGGTAGCCCGATCCCGCAGCTGAAACACTTTTAAGAGACGGTCCTGGCGCTTGCTGGTCTTTCTTGGGCGCCCTGGAGCCTTTTTGGCAACAATGGAACCTCTCTCCTTGAAGTTCTTGATGATGCGATAGATTGTTGACTGAGGTGCAATCTTTCTAGCTGCGATACTCTTCCCGTTAGGCCATTTTTGTGCATTGCAATGATGACTGCACGTGTTTTTTTAGAGATCACCATGGTTAACAGAAGAGAAACAATGATGCCAAGCACCAGCCTCCTTTTAAAGTGTCCAGTGGTGTCATTCTTACTTAATCATGACAGATTGATCTCCAGCCATGTCCTCATCAACACCCACACCTGTGTTAATGGAGCAATCACTGAAAAGAGGTTAGCTGGTCCTTTTAAGGCAGGGCTGCAATGATGTTGAAATGTGTTTTGGGGGATAAAGTTCATTTTCTAGCCAAATATTGACTTTGCAAGTAATTGCTGTTAAGCTGATCACTCTTTATAACATTCTGGAGTATATGCAAATTGCCATTAGAAAAAGTGAAGCAGTAGACTTTGTAAAAATTAATATTTGTGTCATTCTCAAAACTTTTGTCCATGACTGTACACAGGTTACATGCATGGTTGGTAGCAGTATGCATGCTCTGTCATGTGCCTATGTTGCACACAGCGTAATCTGTTATGCCCGTGCTCTGGCCTCTACTTGGTAGCACCCGGTTCTGTGACTGACTCTTTCACCTCATACTGTTTTCCATTGGCTCTAGTACCGCCAGCTAGGGCCCATTTCTGTGACTGCCACTTTTACAGCATGCCGTGTTTCTGGGCTCTAGTACCGCCAGCTAGCGCCCATTTCCGTGACTGCCACTTTCACAGCATGCCGTGTTTCTGGGCTCTAGTACCGCCAGCTAGTGCCCATTTCCGTGACTGCCACTTTCACAGCATGCTGTGTTTCTGGGCAACAGTATCGCCAGCTGTACCTCGTTGGACCAAAGTGGAAAAAAAGGACGACAGAGGCGGGATCCAGCCACGCCGGCTGTTTCGTGGCAGTGAAGTGCGGACACAGGTGCCTCCCCCAAAGGGTAAACCGAGTTCCAGCATCGCCAGCTGGTTCTCGGGATTGCCCAAGGGCACGGGTACCTCCTGCTCCAAACCATGTTTCGACAACGCTCGCTCTAACCCTAACCCTTGCCCTACTAACCATAAATCCTAACCCTACTCCAACTAATCATAACCCAAAGAAAAAACACCGCTGTTTAGAAGATGGCGACCAGTTTTCCTGCTACAGTTTTTGCTCTGTGCATTTTTCTAGCGATTTTTTTGCTCCTCTGCCTCTGCATACTCCTTCCCCATTATCCTGAGGTGTTTCCCCTCCATTTTATCCATTATATAGCACTGTAGTGGTCATTTTGTAATTCAGATTTTTTTCTCCCATTGACTTGCATTGATATCGGAAATTCCGATATCCGATATTATTCCAATATCGGAAATCGGAATTCCGATACTCTTCCCTGTTAGGCCATTTTTGTGCATTGCAATGATGACTGCACATGTTTCTTTAGAGATCACCATGGTTAACAGAAGAGAAACAATGATGCCAAGCACCAGCCTCCTTTTAAAGTGTCCAGTGGTGTCATTCTTACTTAATCATGACAGATTGATCTCCAGCCATGTCCTCATCAACACCCACACCTGTGTTAATGGAGCAATCACTGAAAAGAGGTTAGCTGGTCCTTTTAAGGCAGGGCTGCAATGATGTTGAAATGTGTTTTGGGGGATAAAGTTCATTTTCTAGCCAAATATTGACTTTGCAAGTAATTGCTGTTAAGCTGATCACTCTTTATAACATTCTGGAGTATATGCAAACTGCCATTAGAAAAAGTAAAGCAGGAGACTTTGTAAAAATTAATATTTGTGTCATTCTCAAAACTTTTGGCCATGACTGTAGTAGCGCATCCTAACGCATGCCGAAATCGGCATGTGTTAAGCGATGTGCCGTCATTCTGTGACGGACCTCGGACGCGGTCTGCAGCGTTCGGGGTCCGTCACTGCTAGCTCAGAATAGACACGCTGCGCTAGCTTGATTGCATTACGCGATCACAAAATGACACTAGCGTTAATGCAGTCCGTCAACACTATGTGTTTTACTGCATTAACGCTATGTGAACCTAGCCTTAGGGGTGATCTTATTACAATGTATAAATATATGAGGGGACAGTACAAAGACCTTTCTAATGATCTTTTTACTCTTAGACCTGTGACAGGGACAAGGGGGGATCCTCTACGTCTGGAGGAAAGAAGGTTTAGCCATAATCACAGACGCAGATTCTTTACTGTAAGAGCAGTGAGACTATGGAACTCTCTGCCGTATAATGCTGTAATGAGTGATTCCCTACTAAAATTTAAGAAGGGACTGGATGCCTTTCTTGAAAAGTATAATATTACAGGCTATATTCACTAGTTTCCTAGATATTGCGTTGATTCAGGGAGCTAGTCTGATTGCCGTATGTGGAGTCGGGAAGGAATTTTTTTCCCCAATGTGAAGCTTACTGTTTGCCACTTGGGGTTTTTTTTGCCTTCCTCTGGATCAACATGTTAGGGCAGGTTAGGATAGGATATGGGTTGAACTTGATGGACTTAAAGTCTTCCTTCAACCTTAATAACTATGTATGTTACATACACTTTCACCAACGAGGCATCAAAAGTGGCATCATCAGGTCCTGCAGTCTTTATATGCTATCACAGAGACATGAGTGCTCAGAACACAAGAATTCACTACATGACATGTCTTTCTACCTTCTTTGCTTGCAAATGTTAAAATGGCGCTCCTAGAGTCTGCAAGAAACTCTCTGGTATCAACTTCTCCGCCACCATATTTGCTCTTGCTAAAAAATAGCTCCAGTTTGTCGAGGAGAACTTCTTCAGGTACAGAAGCTGGAAGATTAGACACCTGAATCTTCTCTGGGCTCAGGCTCACATCCATCTGTATGTTCGCAAATGAGATTCTGATTAATGCAGTAATTTATATCAGAGTCATTCAGTATGCAGTATTACCTTGTTGTATCATTGTTGAATTCCTGGGCATATATACACATACAACAGCTAGAAACCAAAATAGTCTTCTATTATTATTCATTAACTATTAGTATTCAAATCTCCAAGATTCTATCCCAATATGTAATAGGCATAATAATAATGCTATTAGCAAATACCTCCAATTAGAAATGTAGTATGGTTCTTCTGATTCACTATGTTTCTTACCCCATGTGCAGGCATTGCAGGACCTTAGGTTTCCATAGTTATGACCACCAGTAACTAGCTGTCACTATACGAGGGGTCGTAGCCATAGATACCTAAGCTACTGCAATGTCTGCACATGAGGTAAGTGACATAGCTTATCAGGAGAACTTTACTACATTTATAATTGGAGGTATTTGCTAATATTATTATTATTACTACATATTGGGATAAGACCTTGGAGATGTTAATACCCCTTTAATTGTATTTATTTTCAGGTAAGTTGGATCAATTGTCTGCCGGATATTTATTTCTAACACAGATTTCTCACTAAGAATAAATGAATCTCCTTCAGTTTGAAATATTTTTTTTCCTCCTTCTTCCAAGAGTCAACATTTTTTTCACTAACATGACCTTATATAGCTATTACGCACTGGCTGTGTGATTTCAGCCAGGCATGTTTGACTCCGAAACGCTGTGTGCGGCTTGGTACCTTAAAAGCCGCTGGAGACCAAGCCGCATAGGAAACTAGTCAGACAGGTACCTGCTCCCTTGGAGTGAAAGGTCTCTCCCTATACGCACGTATAGAGAGAGACCTGTCAGTCACTGGCAGCGGGTGGGAAGAAGCCACTGGAGCCCCTCCTGTCCGACTAGTTTCCTGTGGGGCTTGGTCCCAGGTGGATTTTAAAGCATGTTTCTATCTGAAACGCTGCAGCGTTTCAGAATCATGCATACCTGGCTGAAATCATGCAACCACTGCCTGATACATAACATACAGCTTTGTCAACGAAAAAAATTATGACTCTTGAGAGAAGGGAAGGTAAAAAAAAACAAAAGCGCAAAAACAAAAACTGGCCATGGAGGGAAAGGGTTAAATATAGTGACATGGAAAAAAAAAAAACAATCATGAAAATTTGTTTAACATAAAAACTATATGTAAATTTCTGACAATACGTTCCTGGCAATATCATAGACAGGCTACTGGAATGTTCCCATTTGGTCATAAATGTGCTTATACATGACCCATCTATTACTCCACCATATGCTTTATATTCAAGATTTAAGTGCCATAGGTTACAAGAATGTCAAGAAATCATTACTTACACTGAGAGTATCCAGGGCCATAAGTTCAATAGGCTCGGCCTTCACATTGATGTGACAATCTTCAATTTTTACCTTGTGATGTTTCTTCTGAATTATTCGTGCAGCAACTAAAAGGTGAATAGCTTTAGTTAATAGCAGGAAAATGCCCTGACTCTACCAAATACAAACATTTTCTTTCTTATGTTATTCTTTACCCCAATTAGTTTTCAGTTCTTTTTTTGTAATACATCTCTGGTTCTTTTTGTCCAAAAAGGCCCATTTAGACAAGCCAATAACTGGGAATGTGCATTCATTAGAGCGTTACCCTTGTGTAAGCAAAATGCTCGTTTATCGGGTGATTGTCATTAAAATAAAGGTTATGTTAATAAATGTTCTGCTGATCAAAATGTTATTCTATGTGTACAGAATGGTCGAATTAACGATCTTCTGTGCGTATAGAATTCAGGTCGGCCTTTCTCGTCAAGCTATTAAACAACCGCCGATCGGCTTCTATATAGCTGATCCACGGTTGTAGAACGGTCACAATCGGCAAATGTAATTGAGTCCTGAGCCTTATAATACTCTAGAAAGGGATAGCTCATTACCAGACGGCTCTTCAAAGACAACAAGTGCTGTTCCTCCTTTGACAGGATATCTAATCTGATGTTTGACATTAATCCCACATCTTGGAATGTCGTCGCTCACTTTTCCTTTAAAAACCATTTTCATCTCCACTCCAGAAGAACAAATCTGTAAAGAAAGTGAGAATAGGGGTAGTTGATTTCCCTAATAATTTCACTCTACTATTTTAATATAAGTATGAATTTAGAATCACTTAATGGGAATCTGACTACTCGGACCCCCATGAACAGCAGAATAAAGGCACAGTGACATGCGCTGAAGTGCCGCTACCATCTTACTGCTGTCACAGCAACATACACTGAAGTGCCACTACCATCTTACTGCTGTTATAGTGACATGCGCTGAAGTGCCACTACTATCTTACTGCTGTCACAGCGACATGCGCTAAAGTGCCACTACCATCTTACTACTGCCACAGCGACATGCGCTAAAGTGCCACTACCATCATACTGCTGTCACAGCGACATGCGCTAAAGTGCCACTACCATCTTACTGCTGCCACAGCGACATGCGCTAAAGTGCCACTACCATCATACTGCTGTCACAGCGACATGCGCTAAAGTGCCACTACCATCATACTGCTGCCACAGCGACATGCACTAAAGTGCCACTACCATCTTACTGCTGTCACAGCGACATGCACTAAAGTGCCACTACCATCTTACTGCTGTCACAGCGACATGCACTAAAGTGCCACTACCATCTTACTGCTGTCACAGCCAAACAGGTGTGGTTGTGTCTGGTACTGCAGATCAGACCACATGAATGAAGGAACAGAGTAGAGCCATAGTGCCAGACACATGTTAAGGATACTCACTGTCTCCAGTTTCTCAGTTTCACTTTCTAGATAGCAAATCTTTTCCTTCAAGGTTTGTTCATCTATCTTCAGCTGTTGGTTTTCATCCCTCATGCTTTTAACTTGTTCCTGACAGAGAATAAAATTAGTGACATGATCTTAGATGTGCAAACAACTTTTTACTTCATTTGTCCCAGTCTCAACCACTCATAAGGAGGTGAAAAAGAAAAAAAATGATAATAACCTCGACACCAATGCTGTTCCTCTATACTCAGCATTGGGTTCCTGCTGGTCACCTGGCATCAACAGGGGCATAATGAGAGTGCTGAAGTAGCCACTTATCAGCTGCAGAGTTCGCATTTTGTCCAAGCAGAAGAAATGACCCTCTGGGTTGATCCAAGGTAACGAGTGGGGAAAGCAAAACAGCTTTGGACGGTAAGGAGGTATCGGTTTTAGCATCCTTTTTTTCACCTCTGTGGGCCTAGTATTTAGGGGTTGTGCAATAAGGAATAACCCTTTAAAACAGTGTGGGAGATTTACTAGGCTAAGTGTGTCAAAATTCTTCCACAATTTGTGCAAAAGAAAAACTTGTCGCACTTATTGGGTACCACATTTATTGCCCATTTTAAACACTAGCTCGATACTTAGTGTTAAGGTGTGTGGCCAGCATGAAAGTTGTGGGACTTAAGATGCAACACCATGTGCCAAAATTTTGGCTCAGATTTCAGGTACAAAGTAAGCCAACTAATATGTGGTGTAGAGTTAGAAATTTTTTTTAAAAAATGTGCAAAAATTTTCATCCAACAGGAGCCGCTGTATTTAATCTGGGGCATTCTCAGACGAGGAAATCCAGTTTTAGTAAATCCAAATCATAAATGCCTTAAAATTCACCGTGACGGTCACTGGTAAAAATAAGGCAGGTGCTCTCCTCTTTATTCCAGCCGTTTCGTCATAGTCTGTGTGTGCAGTCAGCCATCTCTGTGGCTCATGCAGATTTCAGATGACTCATTTGCAGCCTCCCTGTGTGGCATTCACCATTGGTAAATAGCTTGTAGATCGTTCACAGGTCCACACCCTTACTACTTAGTTACATACTGCAAACAGCAATATTCCTCCATTCATGATTAAGATTTTTGATGTAATGATACATTGAATGTCTAATGAATTCATTTTGTACATACCTGTAATACCTTAGAATGACAGTAAAGGATTTGTGAATAAGGCCGAAAGCCTCATTCAGACTTCAGTGATTTTTCTGCACAAAAATGACCAATTTTCATCAGTGTTTTGGATCAGATGAATCAGTTTTTGGTCAGTGTGTCAGTTTTTTACCATCAGTTTCATCAGATTTTCTCATATGCGAAAAAACAAAACAAAACTTGATTGGGGTTTTTTGTGCTTTTCTATCAAGCACACGGATGGAATCTGGACATATCTTCATGTTTTTGTGCGGACCACAAGATCTACAAAAATACACGAACATGTGAACAACCCCATAGACTATAATAGGTATGCGTATTATAAATGAAAAACCGGAAAAAAAATTGTATGAGACAACCTAACATCTGAATGATCCCTTAGAGGTAAGCCATACACTATCAGGATGAAGTACCATGTAGTGACCACAATACAATATATAGTTTCATTGCAAATTGGTGTTGTTTTCAAATTGATGGCATAACCATAATTCAAAAAAGTGGAGACTCTGTATAAAATGGAAAGAAAATAAGGATGCAATGATTTTGAAATCTTTTTATAGCCATATTTTATTTACAAAAGAACATGGAACACAGATCATAAGGTAAAAGATTTTTTCCATTTCACTTGAAAAAAAATAACTCGTTTAGAAAATGATGGCATCAACACATCTCAAAAAAAGTTGAGAAAGTGTTAACAAAAGGCTGGAAAAGTAAGTGGTAGTCATGAAAAACAGCTGGATTGTCAATTTTAAAGTCACATGACTGTATAAAAGGAGAATGTTAGAGAGGCAGAGTCTCTAAGAAGCAAAGCTGGTCAGAGGTTCACTGCGTCTACAAATTGTCGAAAAAATTTCCAAAAAATGTTTCTCAATGTAAAACTGCAAAGACTTTGAATATCTTACCATTATACCGTATATACTCGAGTATAAGCCGAGATTTTCAACCCATTTTTTAGGGCTGAAAGTCCCTCTCTCGGCTTATACTTCAGTCATATACAGGGGGTCGGCGGAGCGCAGCTGTGCTATATACTCACCCTCCTGCCAGCGCGTCTCTGCAGCCCCTGCTCTTCTCCCACGGTCTCCGGCGCCAGTGTTCAGCAGTCAGGTGGTACCGCTCATTAAAGTCATGAATATGCACATATTCATGACTTTAATGAGCGGTACCACGTGACCGCTCAACACTGGCGCCGGAGACCGCGGGAGAAGAGCAGGGCAGAGACGCGCCGGCGGAAGGGTGAGTATAAGGCCGGCGTCACACTGGCGAGTTTTATGCGAGTAAGTCGCACGACTTTCTCGCATCAACACCCGGCACGGCCGCCCACTCTCGGACCCGAGTGTGCGGTTGCATGTATTTCTATGCAGCCGCGCACTCGGGTCCGAAAGCGGGCGGCCGTGCCGGGTGTTGATGCGAGAAAGTCGTGCGACTTACTCGCATCAAACTCGCCAGTGTGACGCCGGCCTAAGCGATATTTACCTGTCCCGTTCCACCACTGCTCGCCGCTGAGTCCTCGGGTCCTCTTGCTGTTATGATCAGGCAGAGGGCGCGATGACGTAGTTTGTGCGCCCGCGCCCTCTGCCTGATCATTCACTGCTGGAGGACCCGGAAGACAGTGGCGCTCAGCTGTGGACCCGGTGACAGGTAAATATCGCAGGTGCCGGGGCCCTGAGCGAGCGGTGACACCGGCACCTGTCCCCCATAGCGCGCCAGTGTCCCCGCCTGCTCAGGACACCGGCACCTGGCCCCCAGCGACGAGAGGTGAGTATGTCTTTTTTTTTTTTTTTTTTTGCAGCAGCTGCTGCTGCAGCATAAGGACTGATACTATGGAGCATCTATGGGTCCTAATCTATGGAGCATCTATAGGGGCATAATCTATGGGGAATAATCTATGGAGCATCTATGGGGGCATAATCTATGGAGCATCTATGGGCATAATACATGGGCATCTTGGGCATAATCTAGGGGGCATAATACATGGGGCACTATGGGGCATAATCATGGGCATCTATGGGCTAATGGGAGACGGCATAATACATGGAGCATCTATGGGGCATAATCTATAGAGCATCTATGGGGGCAAATACTGGGCATCTATGGGCATAATCGGGGCATCTATGGGGCATAATACATGGGCATCTATGGGGCATAATCTGTGGAGCATCTATGGGCATAATACATGGAGCATCTATGGGGCATAATCTATGGGGCCAATCTATGGAGCATCTATGGGGCATAATACATGTGGAATCTATGGGGGCATAATACATGGGGCATCTATGGGGGCATAATCTGTGGAGCATCTATGGGGCATAACACATAGAGCATCTATGGGGCATAATCTATGGAGCATCTATGGGCATAATCTATGGGGCACAATCTATGGAGCATCTATGTGGGGCATAATCTATGGAGCATCTATGGGGGCAAAATACATGGGGCATTATGGGGCATAATCATGGGGCATCTATGGGGGCATAATACATGGCATCTATGGGGCATAATCTGTGGAGCATCTATGGGGCATATACAGGAGCATTATGGATATCTATGAGCACTATGGGCATATACATGGCATCTATGGGGGCTATACATGGGCATCTATGGGGCATAACTGTGGAGCATCTATGGGGCATAACACATGGAGCATCTATGGGGCATAATCTATGGGGGCACAATCTATGGAGCATCTATGGGGCATAATCTATGGGGCACAATCTATGGAGCATCCATGGGGGCATAATACATGGGGCATCTATGGGGGCATAATCTAAAGAGCATCTATGGGGGCACAATCTATGGAGCATCTATGGGGCACAATCTATGGAGCATCTATGGGGCACAATACATGGGCAGCATATGGGGCACAATCTATGGAGCATCTTGTGGAGCATAATATATGGAGCATCTTGTGGGCATAATACATGGGCAGCATGGGGCATAATCTCATTTTCCACCCTAGGCTTATACTCGAGTGGATACGTTTTCCCAGTTTTTTGTGCAAATTAGGGGGTCGGCTTATACTCGGGTTGGCTTATACTCGAGTATATACGGTATATAATATCATCAAAAGATTTAGATATTCTTCAGAAATTTATGTTCACAAGGGACAAGGACAGCTATCAATATTGGATGCTCGTGAACTACTAACCCTCCGATGGCACTGCAGCAAAAACAAGCAGGATTTGGTAGTGCAAATCACTGCATTGGCTCAGGAATACTGCCAGAAGTCATTGTCTGTAGAAATAGTTTACCCTGCAATCCAGAAATGCAAGTGAAAGTTCTATGATGTACCGTATATACTCGTGTATAAGCCGAGATTTTCAGCCCATTTTTTAGGGCTGAAAGTCCCCCTCTCGGATTATACGCGAGTCATATACAGCGGGGGTGTCAGATCATGCTTACCCCTTCGCCAGCGCGTCTCTGTAGCCCCCCTGCTTCTCTGACGATCTCCGGCTCCTTCCTGCAGCGGTCACATGGTACCGTTCATTAAAGTTATGAATATGCACATATTCATGACTTTAATGAGCGGTACCACGTGACCGCTGTAGGAAGGAAGAGCCGCAGGAGATAGCAGGAGAAGAGGAGAGGCTGCAGAGACCGCGGTGGCGGAGGGGTGAGCATACCGATATTTACCTGTCCCCGTGCCACTGCTGCTCCCCTCTGTGTCCTCGCGTCTTCTTGCTGTTATGATCAGGCAGAGGGCGCAATGACGTCGTTAGTGCGCGCTGCGCCCTCTGCCTGATCATTCACTGCCGAGGACCTGGAAGGAGGGAGCAGCGCGCAGTGGTGGACCAGGGATCGGTAAATATTGCAGGTGCCGGGGTCCTGAGCGAGCGGTGACACCGGCACCTGTCCCCCATAGCGCGCCGGTGTCACCGCCTGCTCAGGACAACGGCACCTGGCCCCCAGCGTCAAGAGGTGAGTATGTAATTTTTTTGCAGCAGCGCGGCAGCATAAGGGACGTATACTATGGGGCATAATCTGTGGAGCATATGGGGCCATAATCTGTGGAACATATGGGGCATAATCTGTGGAACATATGGAGGCATAATCTGTGGAACATATGGGGGCATAATCTGTGGAGCATATGAGGCATAATCTGTGGAACATATGGGGGCATAATCTGTGGAACATATGGGGCATAATGTGTGGAGCATATGGGGCATAATCCATGGAGCATATGAGGCATAATCCATGAAGCATATGGGGCATAATCTGTGGAGCATATGGGGGCATAATCTGTGGAACATATGGGGGCATAATCTGTGGAGCATATGGGGGCATAATCTGTGGAGCATATGGGGGAATAATCTGTGGAACATATGGGGCATAATCTGTGGAACATATGGGGCATAATCTGTGGAGCATATGGGGCATAATCCGTCGAGCATATGGGGACATAATCTGTGCAGCATATGGGGGCATAATCTGTGGAGCACCATATGGGGCCCATTCTATGGATCATCTTCTGGGGGCATAACCTTTAAGGAGCAGCATATGGGGAGTATTTTGTATGGAGCATTTTATGGGGCTCCTGATTCAATATGGATATTCAAAAACCTTTACCCTACTGATTTTTCAATTAATTTTACTTTTATTGGTATCTATTTTTATTTTTGTAATTTACCAGTAGCTGCCTCATTTTCCACCCTAGGCTTATACGCGAGTCAATATGTTTTCCCAGTTTTCTGTGGCAAAATTAGGGTGGTCGGCTTATACATGAGTATATGCGGTAATTAAGACGCCATGTATCAACACAATCCAGAAACTTTGCTGTCTTTTCTGAGCCAAAGCTCATTTAAAATGGACTTGGGCAAAAAGGAAAACTGTTCCGTGTTCAGATTAATCAAAATTTTAAACTCTTTCTGGAAACCACAGACGCCATGTCCTGCGGACACAAAACGGGAGGAACCATCCAGCTTGTTATGAGTGCAGAGTTCAAAACCTGCATCTCTGATTATATGGGGTTTCATTAGTGTCCATGGCATGGGTAGCTTACACATGAAAGGCTCTATTAATACTGTGCATTATATTGAGGTTTTAGAACAACATATCCTCCTTTCCAGACAGCGCCTATTTCAGGGAAGGCCTGGCATCTTTCAGCAAGACAATACTAAACCACATACTGCATCCATCACGCCAGTGTGGCTTTACAGAAGAAGAGTTCAGGTGATGAAACAGCCGCTTGCAGTCCCAACCTTTACAAATAGAAAACATTTGCACAAAGCAAAAAACCCAGGACATGCCGATGCAAATTTTTTGTCACTATGGCTAATCATACTAACCTGAAGCTTCTGATCCTTATCATGCAGAGCCTGTTCACTCTCTATCAGTTTTTTCTCCTCTTTTCCCACTCTGTCTTGAAACTTCTGAGCCAGTTTTTCAGACTCCTTTTGTTTCTGCTCCAATTTAGCAATGTCTTCTAATAGGGCTGAATGTCTCCCCTAGAATAGTATATGTAACAGCAATTTCAGAACTTCACCAGTTGTTATGATCTTTAGACCGACTTTAATACCGTTATAACTATTACAAATATTAGGAACAATATTTGTTCATATATCCAGTCTCAGCACATTACACTACGGTAGAGACAAGCCAATCACATGTCATAACCCTGCAGTGAATAACAATGGTTATGTATGGTCCACCAATCCTCATTAGCAATAAATGACGTTATGTAACTCTGATTGACATACAAGGCTGGATTCATACATCATTATATCAGGATCCCAGTATGGACTGTCATAAATGGACTGGCTGACGTTCTCATATATGCCTATGAGGCTGCTGAGCTTAGGGCAACAGTCCCACGACCAGTCCGTACTCGGACGATAATACCCGGATAAGTGAAACTGGGTGAGGTGCTGTGTAATGCTCAGCTAGTATTCATCCGGGGCGCTTCATTAGGCTGGAATCATAGTAGCGTATGGCATCGGATCCGAAATGCTAATGACATTTGGCTCTTGCTCTGCTGCAAGTGTGACTGAGTGTCAGTGCTCTGTGCTCCGATCCTCTCACATCACAGAATCACAGCACAGGTGCCGAAGAGACTGAGAAAGTAATTTCTCTGTCTCCTCCATGGCCTATCTCGGTGTATATTGGTCTATCTACACTGGGATGACATCCGAGTGCAGTGCAATGTTTCACACACACCCATAGACTTGTATGGGTGCGAGTGAGCCGAGTCTCTCTGCCAATCGCAGCATGCTGCCGAATCGGCATGATAAAATAATCGCAGATGTGAGCTGCCCCAACAACACTGGGCCGAGTGCTATGCCATGTTTTATCACATAGCACTCTGCTGTATTATACGGTAGTGTGACTACGGCCTTAAAACCACAGCAGCTTTCTGTCCTATCATTATAAATTAATTACAAATGGCTTGCCTATTGTTAATGGCTGAAAAATCATACAGCCATTACAATACGTTAGCCATAATACAAGCTTCTATTGATACAGCAGGAAGCCATTTTAACTTTTAGGCCACGTTCACACGGCAGTATTTTGGTCAGTATTTTACATCAGTATTTGTAAGCGAAAACCAGGAGGAAAAGTATAATAGAAACACGTCACCACTTCTGTATTTATCACCCACTCCTGGTTTTGGCTTAAGCCCGGGTCTCACATAGCGATACACCAGCGATCCCGACAACGATCAGGATCGCTGGTGTGTCGCTACATGATCGCTGCTGAGCTGCCAAACAGGCAGCGATCAGTACAAGCGACACTGCGGGTAACGTCGCTGTACCCGCAGTGTAGTTGGATCAGCGCCTATGCAGGAGATGGTAACCAAGGTACATGTCGGTTCCAGCGCGGGCTGTGCCTGGAACATGTAGTGGGACCAGCGCCTGATGCAGGAGCTGGTAACCAAGGTACACGTCGGGTTTCCAGGTGCTGCGCGGTGCCTGGAAACCCGCTGTGTACCTTGGTTACCAGCTCCCTGCATCAGGGCGCTGGTATCCAAGGTACACATTGCGTTTCCAGGCACAGCCCCGCGCCTGGAAACCCGCTGTGTACCTTGGTTACCAGCGGATCGCTGGTCTCCCGCCTGTCACACGCAGCGATGCGTGCTGGCCAGCTGGAGACCAGCGATCAAAAAAATGTCCAGGACATTCAGCGACGATCAGCGATACCCAGCAGGGGAGATCGCTTTTGCGTCACAAAACTAGTGACTCAGCAGCGAGATCGCTGTGTGAGACAGGGGCTTTACTGATGCTGAGGTACAATACTGACCAAATACTGAGGTAAAATACTGACCAAACACTGAACATGTGAATGTGGTCTTATCAAGTTGCTCAGACACATCTCATACGTAAGCTAGGCACGCGTCAACAGCTATGTGGAAACTCAGCCGCACACTTTACAATTATCTATATAAGTGGAATAATAATGATAACCAATCACTATTTATCAGAAAATAACCCTCCCTTATACTCCACCGCACCCAAAAGCACCACAAATGTCTGGTGACTACCTCATGCAGCCTCTATCCATCCCCCTTTCCCTCAAGATGGCCGGACCATCATTGTAAATATGCCTTTGTGTAACGCTGGTATTGTCTGTACTTTGTTTTCCAGCGTTACTCTGCATGTTTTTTGCATTAACCCTTTTGCTCCTTTCCCCCTAACCAGCTGGGATACTGTTGTCTGTTACCTATATGGATGCTGCTCAGTTCCCGGCACTGCTGCGTACCCGTGCTTGCGTGAGTGGCTCTGCTGCTTTGCATGACCGCCCGCATGTGCGGTTCCTGACTTGCTGTGAAAGCCGTCCGTAGCTTGCAAGGTCCTCTGCAGTGGTGCATGACTTACTGCGTGGTTGGCAGCAGCCATTGTTGGGTTCCCTCTGTGTTGTGCTGTCTGGCTCTGCATAGGGGGCGCGGCCCACACCTGTCCTGCTTTTATGAGGATTGGGTGTTTACTAGAATTACTGCTCCAGCCTATCGCTGTGAAGCAGCTCATATATAAAGTTCCCCAGCCCTAGTGGGCGTTGCCAGAGCTTCACATTGAATCCACACTGAATCCCTGAACCTAGCCGTATGTGGTTGTGTGTTCAGCTCCTGCTCTGAAGTTGATCAGCTCTGGAGAGCTGATTCCCTGTTCCTGCTGTGTCTTGTTCCCTGATCCTGGATCAAACCCGGTACCTGAATGTCTGAATTGTGTCTTGTGTTTCCGCCTATGCTGGGGGCTGATTACCCAGATCGCCGTTCCTGGAGGCTGTATATCCAGGCCTGTTCCTGCTGTGTCTAATTACCTGAACCCCTGATCTTGGATCGCATCCTGTACCTGACTGTCTGAACTGTGTCCTCTGTGTTATGTTCCTGAAATCCTGCTGTGTCCAGAACCCTGTGCCAGTGACTGTGAATCCTTGCTATATAACTGAGTTCATCTTGGAAGGAGGAGTCCGGTGTGTGCTGAGTTTCTGTTACTCTGTGCTCAGCCTCTGTGCAATCCCCGGCCAGCTCCCGTTGAGCCTGGCGGGGCTTGCACCAGACCGCTGGGGTTCCTTTTCAGGTCGCTGCCAGATGTCCGGATCCTATGCCTGATGACCATGGCCGATGTCCGACGACCACTTCCAGATGTCCGGATCCTATCCTTCCTGCCTGATGTCCGGATCCTGCCGATCATTGCCAGATGTCCGGAGTCCGAGGCCTGTGTTCCAGTCCGTGTTCCTGTGATCCAATCCATGTTCCTGTCCGTGTTCCTGACTCCCTGAGACCCAATCCGTGTTCCTGACTCCCTGAGATCCAATCCATGTTCCTACGAAAAAATAGGAACAGCATCCAATCCAGGTGAAGTATAACAAGTCTTTATTCAGCCACCATAAAATACGATGTTTCGGCCATTTTCAGGCCTTTATCAAGTATACTTGCCTGTCCCAGAGACTGCCCTGGTCACTAGCCGTGACAACCTGCCTGTCCCAGAGACTGCCTGGTCACTTGCCGTGACAACCTGCCTGTCCCAGAGACTGCCCTGGTCACTTGCCGTGACAACCTGCCTGTCCCAGAGACTGCCTTGGTCACTTGCCGTGACAACCTGCCTGTCCCAGAGACTGCCCTGGTCACTAGCCGTGACAACCTGCCTGTCCCAGAGACTGCCTTGGTCACTTGCCGTGACAACCTGCCTGTCCTGCCGGTTCCTCCTTGGTCTACCCTGTGATGACGTCTGTCCTGGGTCGGTGTCTGATGTTCTCCTGCTGAGCCTGTGCTACGCCTGAGGCCTGAGAGAGAGGCCGTCCTAGTATGCCCGTGCCAGATGACCCTGGACTTCATCAACCCGTGATGACCCCGCCATCGTCTGACGTTCGTCCTGGGCCGGTGTCTGATGTTCTCCTGCTGAGCCTGTGCTACGCCCGAGGCCTGAGAGTGAGGCCATACTAGTATGCCCGTGCCAGATGATCCTGGACTTCATCAACCCGTGATGACCCCGCCATCGTCTGAAGTCTGTCTGAGGTCGGTGTCTGATGTTCTCCTGCTGAGCCTGTGCTACGCCTAAGGCCTGAGAGAGAGGCCGTCCAAGTATGCCTGTGCCAGATAACCTGGACTGCATCTACCCGTGATGTCCTCCAGCACTCGTCTGTGATCCTGAGTTGTGTACCCTTCTCTGATGTGCGGAATCGGGAGCCCGGTCTTATGTTCTGTTTATGTACTTTGTTTCTTTAAGTAAACTTTATGTTTCTTCTTACCTGAAGTTGTGCGGTGTTGTCTAGTCCTGCAGGTCGCCACCTTGCCCACATGCTCAGCTGCCACGGATCCCGGTCGCTGCCCTTCCCTAGTCCGGGCAGGCCCGGGTCTCCCTCCGTGGTCCAGTGGGTCCACATTCTCTTACCATCTGGGACCCATGCCTCACGTCGTCGTGGACTGGCGGCGTGGGAGCATTGGCTAGCTAGGCAAGCTATGCCATGTCCCGACGCCCCACAGCCGTGGGAAGCGCCACACTTTGTACTTTGTTCCCCCCTGCACCTCATTGTAGATTGTAAGCTCTTATGGGCAGGGTCGTCATTATCTCCGCTTTATTTATTGTATTATCTTTAACATTGTTACTTATGACTGGTGTATATGAACTGCTGAATTTTAAAGCGCTGCGGAATATGTTGGTGCTATATAAAGATTATTATTATTATTATATCCTGTATCCATAGATGGGCCTTAGAGGGGCTGTCCAGCTAAAGAAAATAACCTTCAGCTGTGTTCCTAATATAAAGACTTACTATTATATTTTTGTATTTCCAAAGGTTTCCTGATCTTCTGCTATCAGTAGTGCTAGTTTCAGCAGCTCCACTTATCGGCACAGGAGAGCTTCCTTTGTGGCCAGGAACTAGTGCTGTGTGCAGAGACTGTCTGACTGGCCATTTTAAAAGCTGAGCCAGTCTGAGATTTGACAGGGAAGGGGACTGGCTTAGCTATTAATATGAGCAGCCAGCCCCCTTCATACACAACTGTAGTCAGGTATCGACACAAGGAAAATTGTTTTATAGCAGACAAAAAACTAAAAGAAACCCACTAGGACCCGGGACTGGAAGTTGCAACTAAAATCAGGGCACCTTTCAGACATGAACTAAATTAGTAAGTTTAAAATTAAAAAACCATAAATATAAAATACAATAAAGTGCAAGAGCGCCCTAACTAGGGGGGACACTGGGTTAAGGAATATGTTATGTAATGTTACAAATCCATATCTAGGGCAAGCATAACCAAATATATAACATACCAAGTTGAACAAACATATACAGCTGTGCTAACACGTTCATTCACGGCTACCTAAGCATGCAATGGAAGATAATAAATACATGTTACCAGAAGCACATGTAGAGAAATGGTTGCCACATCCAGACCACAGCGTCCCTCCTCACCCCAACAAACGTTTTGCATCCAGCTTCTTCCGGGGACGTGTCTGGGTGTGGGCGAGCGAGGGGTTTATAAATTAAACTGGCACCAATAAACAAGTACATTAAAAGCCACGTGACGCTAAGGATTGTTGGCTAGAGCACAGGGACGCCCCCTGAAGAAGTGTGGACGAAACGTGCGTCGGGGTGGAGGGACACGGCACAAACTCCACACACTGAAGTGAGTAATATTGTATGGAATTTTCCTTATAATTTAAATTGTGACATTTTATACAGAACGTTGTGGAACTATTGAGTTACTCAATTGATTGGTTTAGTGCACAAGTTCCCCTTACTTATGGATGCTATTTGTGTAATATCACATTATTGTCCCTGGTTGCACTTTGTGCTTTAATTAATTTTGTATAATTTGCCCTATATTAGCAAGTTTTTACTCTATTTACTCTATAGCGTGTTTAAAGGAGCCAGTAGCATTTTGTGTCCTTTACATCTTGAGGTTACTATGGATTTGTAATATAATTATGTCATTTATAAATTTTGTTTATAAATTTTGTACAAATAATTTGAAAGATAATTTCTAGGATATTGTGTTTATGGTGTTCACTTTTTCTGACGTGGAATAGATGGATTTTCTTGTTACTGTATTGACACAAATTATTTTTTTTTGGGGATTGTTGGGTCATCAATATCAGAGATCTTGGGGGGTCTAAAAACCATCACCTATACCAATCAGCTGCTATTGGCTCTGACAGCAGCTGGATATAAACACTGAGCAGATTTGCACTGCGCAGCTCTATTCAATATGTAGCAACCGTACTACAGCTTCTCTTGAATATGACCTGATCTGCAGTACTTGGCTGCGGCTGCTACACACTGAACTCATCATGATAACAGTGCTATTTTGTTTTTTTTCTTATTAAACAGTGCACTACACAGGGCAATGTATAGAGACACTGTGTGTGTTGTAATGCACCGAGGGCCATAGATACTTATTTACAAACACTTTGCAAGTTATCCATTAAATAACTTGAAGGGAATTTGTCACCACATTTGACGCATCTAAACTATTAATACGGATGTCACAGGGTTACCGCGACGGAGCGGAGCCAGAAGACCCCAGCGTCTGGTTGCTTCTACTCTGGCGCTGAGAAGAAGCACTTCTCCGTCTTATTAAACGAACAGGGGTTAATCGGCCATGTTGGAAATCCCTGTTCTCAGCTGTGCTTGGATGGCCACTCCTTTTCCTTATATAATCTGGACTCTATTACTAATCCTTGTCAGAGTGAGCTTTTGCTGCATGGCTAATGTAGGGAGAAAAGCACCAGAGAGAAAAAAAAACACAAAATCCCTAAAAAATACCTTTTAATTCATTGATTAAAACCATCATTAATAGACACATAACAAAAAGACTAGGGGATACCAGGAAAAATACATAATGATCAAAATATCGCAATGTATTACTTATTTTTGGGGCCAAAAAATCTAGGATAACCCTAACGGGCCCTAATGAATCCCTTCCTGACCGCAGAGGTTGGCACCCTAGTTGTTGACGACATGGCGCCCCGCTCAACGTCGGTGCCCTAATAAACCCTGTATCACCCTAAGTCCAAAAAACGGGATACACAAAAAAAAACACACACATACATATAACACCGAAAAATATCAAGGTGGAGAGACCTAATTGTCTCAAATAAAGTGCTCAGGTGCTTTAAACTTATCTCGTAGCCTCCTTCAATAAGGAATAGTGTCAGAGAAAAAATTGCAGCTAATTAGGATTTATCTCATATTAGGACTTATTAGTACTATAGTTATTATGAGAGATTTAAGCACTAACCCCCATATAATATAATGCTGATCTAATCCCATTTAACCCCTTAATGTCCAATGACGTGCACAGTCCGTCATGGCAAGGTGTCAGTTTTGGCACCTTGATGGACTGTGCACGTCATGCCTTTGAACTACCACTGCGTGTAAACACGCAGTGGTAGTTCAGTGCCTTCGGTCCCCGCACCTACAGCGCTGTGATTGGTCAGTCAATCTGACTGACCAAACACAGCAGCGATCGGGAAGGAGAGGCTGAAATTTCAGCTTCTCCTGCCCGATCAGTGCAGGAGCTCAGCGCTGCAGTGGCCGAGCTTCCTGCACTGACAGCCAGGAGCAGCGCCCCCACCGCCCCTGGCTGTTAACCCCTGACTGCTGCGATCAAGCGCGATCGCAGCGGTCAGGGGGAGAGACAGAGGGTCGGGAGCTCCCTCTGCCTCAGATAGGCGCCCTGCAATGTATTTGCAGGGCCCGATCTCTGCCTTGATGACCCAGGGGTTGTCATGACAACCTCCGGGTCATCTAGCTACGGAAAACTGCTGTAATCATGGTCACATCAGCTTTCACTATAGGTACAATGCATTGCAATGCTGGAGCATTGTAATGCATTGTACCTACAATCAAAAGTAAAAAAGTGAAAGTCCTATACAGGGACAAGTTAAAAAAAAAGCATTTTTTTAAAAAAATTGTAAAAAAAATATTAAAAAATAATTTAAAAAACTTCCCCTAAAAAATACACATTTTTATGTAATAAAAAAAACAAAAAACAAAAAAATACACGTTTGGTATCGCCGTGTCTGTAAAAATCCCATCTATAAAAGCATATCCCTAGTTAACCCCTTCAGTGAAAGCCGTAAAAAAAACCACAAAAAAGTAGTAAATTATACTTTTTCCAAGCGGTATCATCATACCGCTTGGAAAAAGTGCAATAACACGCGATCAAAAAGTGGGATATAAATAATCATGGTACCGCTGAAAACGTTATCTTGTCCCGCAAAAAACAAGCCACTATACAGCATCATCAGCGAAAAAATAAAAAAGTTATAGCTCGCGGAATAAAGTGATGCAAAAATAATAATTTTTTCTATAAAATTTTTTATTGTGTAAAAAACGCCAAAACATAAAAAAATATATAAATGAGGTATCACTGTAATTGTAGTGACCTGAAGAATAAAGCTGCTTTATCAATTTTACCACACGCGGAACGGAGGAAAAAAAAAAAAACAATTCCTGAATTGCTGGTTTTTGTTCATTCTGCTTCCACAAAAATAGGAATAGGAAGCGATCAAAATACATTATGTGCCCGAGTATGGTACCAATAAAAACATCAGCTCGTCCCGCAAAAAAATAAGCCCACAGATAACTCTGTCGGAAGAAATATGGAAAAATTATAGCTCTCAAAATACGGCGATGCAAAAATTTCTTACAAAAAATTCTTCCAAAAAAAAGCGTCTTTTAGAGTGTGACAGAAGCTAAACATGAAAAAAGGGTATAAATCTGGTATCGCTGTAATCACACCGATCCGAGGAATAAAGTCGCCTAATCACTAATACCGCACGAGGAATGGCGTAAAAAAGAAAACCAATTCTTCACCTTTTGTGGATTTGTTCATTCTGCCTCCCAAAGATCGCAGTAAGGCGATCACAGTGGTTCCCCCCCACATATGGGATATCGGCTTACTCAGGACAAAATGCACATCAACTTTTGGGGTCCTATTTCTCCTGTTACCCTTATAAAAATAAAAATTTGGGGGCAAAAAAGTCATTTTTGTGGAAAAAAATATGATTTTTTTTATTTTCACGGCTCTACGTTATAAACTTCTGTGAAGCCCTTGGGGGTTCAAAGTGCTCACCACACATCTAGATAAGTTCCTTGGGAGGTCTAGTTTGCAAAATGGGGTCACTTGTGGGGGGTTTCTACTGTTTAGGCATGTGAGGAACTAAGCCGACCGCCACACGGTAGCCCGGGTATCACAGCTTCTGATCCCACTGCTGCCACCAATTGTGAGGGACGATCCCCTTTCCTCCCACGTCACCAATGGGACGTAACTCCACAGGTACAGCTCTCCGGCGCCCCCTTTGTCTCTCAGGTCAGTAAGGGAACTGCACCTAGAGCAAATGGCCGCCGGGGAGGGTGTCCTGTTACCCACTGGGTATTCTAAGATTCGTAATCAGAGTAAAAGCATCAGCCCAAGATTAATTTTATGGTTTAATCGCCTTAAGGGCGCACTAGATAATTACAAAAATATACAGTAAGCTATACAACGTAATTACAATGGATTTGCAGTCAGAGAAAAAATACAACGATAATGTACAAGGCTTAAAGGTATAAGCTATAGATCAATATTACCAGGTAGTATGGTCATGGGGAGGCAGGGAGCTCTGCGATCCCCAGGTAACAGTCTTCAGTTGCTGGACAGTCCCCAAAGCATGTGCGGCTGCTCCCTTGGCAAGACAAATCCGTTTTCTTTTGGCCCTTCCAAGACCATCTTCTTGGCTTCTGTGTGTAAAATGGATTCAGAGCAGCCTGTTCCTGGCTACAGCTCTTAAACCTGCTAGGCCCTTCCCCTTTGCTTTGAAGCACGCATATTAACTGGCCTGCAATTCATATGGAGCAGGAAATACTGGCCTGAGTCCGAGCCATTCAACATACCAATGACCATCCCATTCAGACACTGGCCTAAACCAATTAGCAAATTAAAGCCCTTTTGATTCATAGTGGACATCAAAACCGGTCGTACTGGATATGCTAATAGGCCCTTGGGTAGTTAGCAGTCTGTGGCTCTGTGAACTGACAAAATGGAGGCTGGTACAGGCCCTATCTAAGATGGTGGCGGTCCCGACCTCACACCTCCCTGCTTTTGAGGGCGCTAGGAGGTATCACATTCCTGTGTTCCCCCGTGCGCCCTACCGCACCCTCTCTTTGGCTAGGGTGGCAGATCCAGAAGGATTTCTGACTCTCTGTCCTCTGAAAGGTTGCACACTGGTTGGGCATAAGCCTCCCGCTCATCGTGGGCCTTCATCATGTTCACATGGAAGGCCTTCCTCCTTCCACGGGCGTGGTCCAGGGTGACCAGGTAGGTGACGGCGTTGAGCAGCTCGTGCACGAGGTATGGACCCTCCCAGGCCGCCTGAAGCTTGTTTTGGGGTACGGGGACCAGTACCCACACCTTTTGACCCCCCTGGTAGGTCCGCTCACAAGCATTCTGGTCGTACCATCGCTTCTGGTCAGCCTGAGCTTGGGCCATATTGTCATGCACCAGCCGCGTCAAGGCCATCATTCGGTCCCGGAAGCGCACGACATACTCAATGACCGACACTCCAGGGGTGGCTAAATCCCCTTCCCATGCTTCCTTCACCAAAGCAAGGGGCCCCGTACACGTCGCCCATACAGGAGCTCAAAGGGGGAGAACCCCGTTGAGGCCTGTGGGACCTCCCGGTAGGCAAACAGCAGGTGTGGGAGATACCGCTCCAGTCTCTTCGGAGGCGTGGGTTCAAATCCCACTGCTGCCACCAATTGTGAGGAACTAAGCCGACCGCCACACGGTAGCCCGGGTATCACAGCTTCTGATCCCACTGCTGCCACCAATTGTGAGGGACGATCCCCTTTCCTCCCACGTCACCAATGGGACGTAACTCCACAGGTACAGCTCTCCGGCGCCCCTTTGTCTCTCAGGTCAGTAAGGGAACTGCACCTAGAGCAAATGGCCGCCGGGGAGGGTGTCCTGTTACCCACTGGGTATTCTAAGATTCGTAATCAGAGTAAAAGCATCAGCCCAAGATTAATTTTATGGTTTAATCGCCTTAAGGGCGCACTAGATAATTACAGAAATATACAGTAAGCTATACAACGTAATTACAATGGATTTGCAGTCAGAGAAAAAATACAACGATAATGTACAAGGCTTAAAGGTATAAGCTATAGATCAATATTACCAGGTAGTATGGTCATGGGGAGGCAGGGAGCTCTGCGATCCCCAGGTAACAGTCTTCAGTTGCTGGACAGTCCCCAAAGCATGTGCAGCTGCTCCCTTGGCAAGACAAATCCGTTTTCTTTTGGCCCTTCCTAGACCATCTTCTTGGCTTCTGTGTGTAAAATGGATTCAGAGCAGCCTGTTCCTGGCTACAGCTCTTAAACCTGCTAGGCCCTTCCCCTTTGCTTTGAAGCACGCATATTAACTGGCCTGCAATTCATATGGAGCAGGAAATACTGGCCTGAGTCCGAGCCATTCAACATACCAATGACCATCCCATTCAGACACTGGCCTAAACCAATTAGCATATTAAAGCCCTTTTGATTCATAGAGGACATCAAAACCGGTCGTACTGGATATGCTAATAGGCCCTTGGGTAGTTAGCAGTCTGTGGCTCTGTGAACTGACAAAATGGAGGCTGGTACAGGCCCTATCTAAGATGGTGGCGGTCCCGACCTCACAAGGCACATCAGGGGCTCTCCAAGCGCGACCTGACACCCGCAGACCATTCCATCATAGTCTGCATTTAAAAACGGTGCTCCTGCCCTTCCGAGCTCTGCCATGCGTCAAAATAGTGGTTCCCCCCCACATATGGGGTATCAGCGTACTCAGGACAAATTGCACAATAGCTTTTGGGGTCCTATTTCTCCTGTTACCCTTATAAAAATAAAAATTTGGGGGCAAAAAGATTATTTTTGTGGAAAAAAAAATATGATTTTTTTATTTTCACGGCTCTACGTTATAAACTTCTGTGAAGCACTTGGTGGTTCAAAGTGCTCACCACACATCTAGATAAGTTCCTTGGGGGGTCTAGTTTCCAAAATGGAGTCACTTGTGGGGGGTTTCTACTGTTCAGGCACATCAGGGGCTCTCCAAACGTTACATGACACCCGCAGACCATTCCATCAAAGTCTGCATTTGAAAAAGGCGCTCCTTCCCTTCCGAGCTCTGCCATGTGTCAAAATAGTGGTTTACCCCCACATATGGGGTATCAGCATACTCAGGACAAATTGCAAAATAACTTTTGGGGTCCTGTTACCCTTTGGAAAATAAAAATTGGGGTGGAAAGATCATTTTTGTGGAAAGAATATGATTTTTTAATTTTACAGCTCTACGTTATAACCTTCTGTGAAGCCCTTTGGGGTTCAAAGCTCTCACCACACATCTAGATAAGTTCCTTGGGGGGTCTAGTTTCCAAAATGGGGTCACTTGTGGGGGGTTTCCACTGTTTAGGCACACAGGGACTCTCCAAATGCGACATGGCGTCCAATCTCAATTCCAGCCAAAAAGTCAAATGGCGCTGCTTCCCTTCCGAGCTCTGCCATGCGCCCAAATAGTGGTTTACCCCCACATATGGGGTATCAGCGTACTCAGGACAAATTGCACAATAACTTTTGGGGTCCTTTTATCCTTTGGAAAATAAAAATTAGGATGAAAAGATAATTTTTGTGGAAAAAATATGATTTTTTAATTTTACGGCTCTACGTTATAACCTTCTGTGAAGCCCTTGGGGGTTCAAAGCTCTCACAACACATTTATATAAGTTCCTTGTGGGGTCTAGTTTCCAAAATGGGGTCACTTATGGGGGGTTTCCACTGTTTAGGCACATCAGGGACTCTCCAAATGCGATATGGCGTCCAATCTCAATTCCAGCCAAAAAAGTCAAATGGCACTGCTTCCCTTCCGAGCTCTGCCATGCGCCCAAATAGTGGTTTACCCCACATATGGGGTATCAGCGTACTCAGGACAAATTGCACAATAACTTTTGGGATCCTTTTATCCTTTGAAAAATAAAAATTGGGGGTGAAAAGATCATTTTTGTGGAAAAAATATTTATTTAAATTTTACGGCTCTACGTTATAACCTTCTGTGAAGCCCTTGGGGGTTCAAAGTGCTCACCACAGATCTAGATAAGTTCCTTGGGGGGTCTAGTTTCCAATATGGGGTCACTTATGGGGGGTTTCCACTGTTTAGGTACATCAAGGACTCTCCAAACGCGACATGGTGTCTGCTCTCGATTCCAGCCAATTTGACATTCAAAATCTCAAATGATGCTCCTTCCCTTCTGAGCACTGCCGTGCGCCTAAAGATTGGTTTTCCCCCACACATGGAGTATCGGTGTACTCAGGAGAAATTGTACAACAAATATTGTGGTTCATTTTCTACTGATACCCTTGACAAAATTTAAAAATTGTGTAGAAAGAAAAATTTTGGGAAAAAAAGTTAAATGTTCATTTTTTCCTTCCACATTGCTTCAATTCTTGTGAAGTACCTAAAGGGTTAATAAACTTCTTGAATGTGGCTTTGAACACCTTGAGGGGTGCAGTTTTTAGAATGGTGTCACTTTTGGGTATTTTCTGTCATATTGACCCCTCAAATTCACTTCAAATGTGAGGTGGTCCTAAAAAAATGGTTTTGCAAATTTTGTTGGAAAAATGAGAAATTGCTGGTCAACTTTAAACACTTATAACTTCCTAACAAAAAAAAATTTTGGTTCCAAAATTGTGCTGATGTAAAGTAGACATGTAGGAAATGTTATTTATTAACTATTTTTTGTGACATATCTCTCTGATTTAATGGCATAAAATTAAAAGTTTGAAAATTGCAAAATTTTCAAAATTTTTGCCATATTTCCATTTTTTTCATAAATAAACGCAAGTTGTATTGAAGAAATTTTACCACTATCATGAAGTACAATATGTCACGAGAAAACAGTCTCAGAATCGCCAAGATCCGTTGAAGCGTTCCAGAGTTATAAGCACATAAAGTGACAGTGGTCAGAATTGTAAAAATTGGCCTGGTCTTTAACCTACAAAATGGCTTGGTCGTTAAGGGGTTAATATTATCTGCTCCAGTGTACAATATTATTTGATATTTCCCAGGTGGGAGTCTTTGTCAAGTGCTCTTTTCATCCACTTTTTGTGGAATTTTTCATATACTGTATATACTCATGTATAAGCCGACCCGTGTATAAGTCGACCCCTCTAATTTTGCCACAAAAAACTGGGAAAACTTATTGACTCACGTATATGCCTAGGGTGAAAAATGATTATGCCCCCAAATGATGCTCCACAGATTATTCCCCCATATGCTGCACAGATTATGCCCAATATGCTCCACAGATTATGCCTCCATATGCTCCAGATTATGCCCAATATGCTCCAGATTATGCCCCCATATATTCCACAGATTATGCCCCCGTATGATCCACAGATTATGCCCCCATATGCTCCAGATTATGCCCCATATGTTCCAGATTATGCCCCCATATGCTCCAGATTATGTCCCCATATGTTCCACAGCTTATGCCCCCATATGCTCCAGATTATGCCCCATATGTTCCACAGTTTATGCCCCCATATGCTCCAGATTATGCCCCATATGTTCCAGTTTATGCCCCCATATGCTCCAGATTATGCCCCCATATGCTCCAGATTATGCCCCCATATGTTCCACAGTTTATGCCCCCATATGCTCCAGATTATGCCCCCATATGTTCCAGTTTATGCCCCCATATGCTCCAGATTATGCCCCCATATGCTCCAGATTATGCCCCCATATGTTCCACAGCTTATGCCCCATATGTTCCACAGCTTATGCCCCATATGCTCCAGATTATGCCCCCATATGCTGCACAATTATGCCCCATAGTATAGGCCTCATATGCTGCTGCAAAAAAAAAAGACATACTCACCTCTCGTCGCTGGGGGCGAGGTGCCGGTGTCCTGAACAGGCGTGGACACCGGCGCGCTATGGGGGACAGGTGCCGGAGTCACCGCATTCATTGCACTGCATTCAAAAAAAGGTCCTGACATTTCAGCGACAATCAGCGATACCCGGCAGGGGGGCTGATTGTCGCTGAATGTCACACACAGCGATATCGCTGGTGAGCTCGCTGCTGCGTCACAAAACTAGTGACTCAGCAGCGATCTCGGTAGCTATATCGCTATGTGAGACGGGCCCTTAAGTGGAAAGCTTAATTGATTGCTTTCCACTTTCACTTCAGGTCAGCCAGGGACACAATCAGTGACGTCAGAGGGAACTGATTAACAAAAATAGGGGTTCCAGTTGTGAGGTCTACTGGTCCCGGTGCAGCCAGAGTCCTGAACTCGAATCCCTGGTCCCAGTGTGGCCAGTGTCCTGAACTCGAATCCCTGTTCCCGGGGCGGCCAGCGCACCTCATACACACGGCTCTGCTACATCCACACTGTAAACCCAAGTCCCGACCCCCACACACACACACAAACTTACCCTAATCCAGCACCATGACAACATCACAGCAGAGTCTTGCACACAAGGGGGACACTGATCATCTGACCCTGACTCCTCCCCTCCTGTGACCTCATCACAGGTCCTGTGGGCACAGAAGACTATAGCAATAGCACTGGAGGACACTGATCATCTGACCCCTGACTCCTCCCCTCCTGTGACCTCATCACAGGTCCTGTGGGCACAGAAGACTACAGCAATAGCAGCGTCATTGCTAGCTGCTGTGAGGCTAATGCTGTAGAGACGGAGGGCAAGGAAAGGGTGCCGCCCCCACACACACGTGCCGCCTGGGGCGGACCGCCCCCCCCGCCCCCCTCACGCTACGCCACTGGACGGCGCTCCTTCCCTTCCAAACTCTGCCATGCACCCAAACAGTGGTTTACCCCCACATATGGGGTATCAGCGCACTCAGGACAAATTGCACAATAACTTTTGGAGTCTTGTTACCCTTGGAAAAATAAAAATTGGGGTGAAAAGATCATTTTTGTGGAAAAAATATGATTTTTTAAATTTTACGGCTCTACGTTATAAACTTGTGTGAAGCACTTGGGGGTTCAAATTGCTCATCAAAAATCTAGATAAGTTCCTTAGGGGGTCTAGTTTCCCAAATGGGGTCATTTGTGGGGGTTTCCACTGTTTAGGCACATCAGGGGCTCTCCAAATGCAACATGGCATCCAAACTCAATTCCAGCCAATTTTGGTTGGAAAAAGTCAAATGGTGCTCCTTCCATTCCGAGCTCTGCCGTGCGCCCAAACAGTGGTTCCCCCCCACATATGGGGTATCAGCGTACTCAGGACAAATTGTACAACAACTTATGTGGTCCAATTTCTCCTGTTACCCTTGGGAAAATAAAAAATTAGTGACTAAAAGATAATTTTTGTGGGAAAAAAATAGGATTTTTTATTTTCATGCCCGGGCATTACAAACTTGTGTGAAGCACTTGGGGGTTCAAAGTGCTCACCAAAGATCTAGATAAGTTCCTTAGGGGGTCTAGTTTCCAAAATGGGGTCACTTGTGGGGGGTTTCCACTGTTTAGGCTCATCTGGGGCACTGCAAACGGAACATGACCCCCATTAACGTCTGCATTCCAAAACGTTACTACTTCCTTTCCAAGTCCTGCCGTGCGCCCAAACAGTTTCCCCCCCCACATGAGGGGTATCAGCGTACTCAGGACAAATTGGACAACAACTTTTGGGGTCCAATTTCCTTGGGAAAATTCAAAAATTTGGGACTAAAAAATCATTTTTGTGGAAAATTGATTTTTTTTTTTTTTCACACCCAGGCTTTATAAACTTTTGTGAAACACTTGAGGGTTCAAAGTGCTCACAACAGATCAAGATAAGTACCTTAGGGGGTCTAGTTTCCAAAATGGTGTCACTTGTGGGGGGTTTCCACTGTTTAGGCGCATCAGGGGCTCTCCAAACGCGACATGGCATCCAATCTAAATTCCAGCCAATTTTAGTTTGAAAAAGTCAAACGTCGCTCCTTCCCTTACGAGCTCTGCCGTGTGCCCAAACAGTGGTTTTCCCCCACATATGGGGTATTGGCGTACTCAGGAGAAATTGCATAACAACCTTATCTGTCCATTTTCTCCTTTTACCCTTGTGAAAATAAAAAAAAAGTTTGTAAAAGATCATTTTTGTGGCTAAAAAGTTAAATATTCATTTTTTCCTTCCACGTTGCTTTAGTTACTGTGAAGCACCTGAAGGGTTAATAAACTTCTTGAATGTGGTTTTGAGTACCTTGAGGGGTGCAGTTTTTAGAATGGTGTCACTTTTGGGTATTTTCTGCCATATAGACCCCTCAAAGTGACTTCAAATGTGAGGTGGTCCCTAAAAAAAATGGCTTTGTAAATTTTGCTGTAAAAATGAGAAATCGCTGGTCAACTTTTAACCCTTATAACTTCCTAACAAAAAAAAATTTTGGTTCCAAAATTGTGCTGATGTAAAGTAGACATGTGGGAAATGTTATTTCTTAACTATTTTGTGTGATATATTTCTCTGTTTTAAGGGAATAAAAAATCAAAGTTTGAAAATTGCAAAATTTTAAAAATTTTCGCCATATTTGCGTTTTTTTCAAAAATAAACGCAAGTTATATCGAAGAAATTTTACCACTAACATGAAGTACAATATGTCACGAGAAAACAGTCTCAGAATCGCGCAGATCCGTTGAAGCGTTCCAGAGTTATAACCTCATAAAGAGACAGTGGTCAGAATTGTAAAAATTGGCCCGGTCATTAACGTGCAAACCACCCCTGGGGGTGAAGGGGTTAAGTTTAGACAGGTCAATCGTAGGACATACTTTGCACAAGAGCTACCAGGATGATGAGCGGACTGCAAACTATGTGCTACGAGAAAAGACAAAAGGATTTGGGAATGTTAAGCTTTTGCCTTCAAATATCTGAAGGGCTATCACAGTGTAGATGGATCACCCTTATTCTCATTTGCACATGGAAACACGAGAAGCAATGGGATGAAACGGAAAGGGAGAAGATGCAGATTAGGTATTAGAAAAAACTTTTTGACTGAGGGTGATCATTGAGTGGTACAGGCTGCCAGGAGAGGTGGTGAGTTCTCCTTCAATGGAAGTCTTCAAACAGAGGCTGGACCGATATATGTCTGGGATGATTTAGAGAATCCTGCTTTGAGCAGGGGCTGGACCAGATGACCCAGGAGGTCCCTTCCAACTCTACCATTCTAAGAAATGTGGCGACAGATTCCCTTTAAGAGTAACCCTTTAAGTCAGGAGGCATGATGGTGCTACATAACAGCATTATGACAGTGAATGTGGTCACTTGCCACTCTGAAGTTACCATGACCATCCAGGAAAAATGGATGATTTTCATTAGTCTTGTCATCTGCATGCTGTCTGTGCCATCCATGTTTTTACTTTTTATTCATCAACATTTAAAAACCGTATAAGACCAAATAATTTTCTAAGTTAATAACTGCAGTATAACTATTTTTACTCAGACAGCGCCATGATTTCCACAGCGCTTTACAGACACTATCACTGCCCCCGCTGGGGCTCACAATCTAAATTCCCTTTAATTACGGCTTTGGAGTGAGCAGAGACCAACACAAACAGGTGCGAACAGACAAACTACTTGCAGATTGTTGTCCTCAGTGGATCTGACCCCAGCACTGCAAGGCTACCATGCTAACCACTGAGCCACCGTGCTGACCACTGAGCCGCCGTGCAGTAATGAGAACAGTCGGTGCTCCTCAGATGACCTGCATGGCATATGATGCTCTGTGTGCCCGTAGTCGTGTACAGGCGACCCCCAGGGATGCTGCGGTGGGCATCTGGCAGCCCCCCCCCCACAGCTCACCGCTCTATTACTCCCATCTGACCGACCACTAAAGCCGAACTTGCCGACCTCTCAGCACTCCTGTGTCCCGGTGACATCGCCCCCACATTCCCTGTGAGCACGGTGTGAGGTAGCATCGCCATTTTGTATGTGTCTCTGACAGGACTATGGCCACGTCTCCTCCTGGCTCACATTCCAGTGTGCAGCCATACATGTACACTGCGCCATTACACGGTCACTCTGCTGAACACGTTCCTGTCCCTTTAAGTGAATTGCCTGAGAGTTTCCTGTGGCTGTAGAACAACAAGCCCCAGCACGTCCAGCAGCTCCCTGCACACACACAATACACGTCCCAGCATCCTGCACTGCGCCCTGTCACGTGCTGGGAGCCGCCCGGGGCTGTACCGCATGACGTCACGGCCTTCCCCGGGTGGGTGAGGGAATGTAGGAGGAGGGGGTGAGGTGAGCCGGAAGTTCCCGGCCCCTGGAACAATACTGCTCGGTCAGGGAGGAGTCTCCCCCGCTCTCACACAGTAGTTTCACCTGCTCGCAGCCAGTCATTCTCAGCCGCCAGAGGAGAGCACAGACGGCGCAGCCATGAGCGTCCACACCGCCGACATCAACTTCAAGTGGGACCCGAAGTCCCTGGAGATCCGCACTCTGGCCGTGGAGCGGCTGCTGGAGCCGCTGGTAACTCAGGTCACCACCCTGGTCAACACCAGCAGCAAAGGCCCGTCCGCCAAGAAGAAGGGCCGCTCCAAGAAAGCCAAAGTGCTGGCCGCCTCCGTGGAGCAAGCGACGCAGAACTTCCTGGAGAGCGGCGACAAGATCGCCCGAGAGAGCCAGTTCCTGCGGGACGAGCTGGTGGCCGCCGTGGAAGATGTCCGCAGCCAGGGGGAGCTGATGAGGTCGGCCTCCGGGGACTTCGCTGACGACCCCTGCTCCTCGGTGAAGAGGGGCAATGTGGTCCGAGCCGCCCGCACCCTGTTATCCGCCGTCACCCGGCTGCTCATCCTGGCAGACATGGCCGATGTGTACAAGCTGCTGGTGCAGCTGAAGGTGGTGGAGGAGGGCATCGTGAAGCTGAGGAATGCGGGCACGGAGCAGGACCTGGGCATCCAGTACAAAGCCCTGAAGGCCGAGGTGGACAAGCTGCAGGCCATGACTGCCAAGCGCCAGCAGGAGCTGAAGGATGGTGGGCACCGGGATCAGATGGCAGCAGCCCGGGGCATCCTGCAGAAGAACCTGCCCATCCTGTACACCGCCACCCAGGCCTGTCTCCAGCACCCTGACGTCGCCGCCTACAGAGCCAACCGGGATCTGGTCTATAAACAACTCCAGCAGGCCGTGACTGGCATCTCCAATGCTGCCCAGGCCACCACCTCTGAAGAGACCCCGAGCCAGCATGGCGGGGAGCTGGCCGTTGCCTTAAATAACTTTGATAAGCAGATCATCATGGACCCCCAAGGTTTCAGTGAGGAGCGCTTCAGGCCATCACTCGAAGAACGTCTGGAGAGCATAATCAGTGGGGCCGCCCTAATGGCCGACTCTGCCTGCACCCGTGATGACCGCCGCGAGAGAATTGTGGCTGAGTGCAACTCTGTGCGACAAGCCCTACAGGATCTCCTCACAGAGTACATGGGAAATGCTGGTCGTAAGGAAAGGAGCGATGCCCTCAATGTCGCCATCGATAGGATGACTCGGAAGACCAGAGACTTGCGCAGGCAGCTCCGGAAAGCAGTCATGGATCACGTCTCTGACTCTTTCCTTGAAACCAATGTGCCCCTCCTGGTCTTGATCGAGGCTGCCAAGAATGGTAATGAGAAAGAAGTCAAAGAATACGCCCAAGTTTTCCGTGAGCATGCAACCAAATTGATTGAAGTGGCCAACTTGGCGTGCTCCATATCCAACAACGAAGATGGGGTGAAGATTGTCCGCATGTCTGCCAACCAGCTTGAGGCCCTCTGCCCTCAGGTCATCAACGCAGCCTTGGCACTGGCAGCCAAGCCTCATAGTAAAGTAGCAATGGATAATATGGACATTTTCAAGGAGCAGTGGGAGAAACAAGTGTGTATCTTGACTGATGCAGTGGATGACATCACCTCCATTGATGACTTCTTGGCAGTCTCTGAGAACCACATACTGGAAGATGTCAACAAGTGTGTTATTGCTCTACAGGAAAGAGATGTTGATGGACTTGATCGTACAGCTGGCGCAATCCGTGGTCGTGCGGCAAGAGTAATCCATGTTGTCACAGCTGAAATGGAGAACTACGAGGCTGGCATCTACACAGAGAAGGTAGTCGAGGCCACCAAACTCTTGTCAGACACGGTCATGCCACGTTTTGCTGAACAAGTAGAAGCTGCTGCCGGTGCGCTTACCGGAGACTCCAACCAACCAGTGGATGAGAATGAATTTATTGATGCCTCCAGACTGGTGTACGATGGCATACGTGATATCCGCAAAGCTGTGCTCATGATAAGGACACCTGAAGAACTGGATGATTCCGATTTTGAGACTGAGGACTTTGATGTGAGAAGTCGTACCAGCATCCAGACTGAAGATGATCAGCTCATTGCTGGGCAGAGTGCCAGGGCCATCATGGCTCAGCTTCCACAGGAGCAAAAAGCTAAAATTGCTGAACAGGTGGCAAGCTTCCAAGAAGAAAAGAGCAAGTTGGATGCTGAGGTATCCAAATGGGATGACAGCGGCAACGACATTATTGTCCTGGCCAAGCAGATGTGCATGATCATGATGGAGATGACTGACTTTACAAGGGGCAAAGGACCCCTCAAAAATGCTTCAGATGTTATTGGTGCAGCAAAGAAAATTGCAGAGGCTGGATCACGGATGGATAAACTGGGGAGAACCATTGCTGACCACTGCCCTGACTCTACCTGCAAACAGGACCTTTTGGCCTATCTGCAACGCATTGCCTTATACTGTCACCAGTTAAATATTTGCAGCAAGGTCAAGGCTGAAGTCCAGAATCTTGGTGGTGAGTTGGTGGTTTCCGGAGCGGACAGTGCCATGTCCCTCATACAAGCTGCAAAGAATCTGATGAATGCTGTGGTGCAAACCGTGAAGGCATCTTACGTGGCCTCCACCAAATATCAAAGATCCCAGGGCATGGCTTCCCTGAACCTTCCTGCAGTGTCTTGGAAAATGAAAGCCCCTGAGAAGAAGCCCCTTGTCAAGAGAGAGAAGCCGGATGAGACCCAAACCAAGATCAAGAGGGCATCTCAGAAAAAGCATGTCAACCCAGTGCAGGCTCTTAGTGAGTTTAAAGCTATGGAGAGCATCTAATAGACCTTTATGGACACTGGCTCTTCGTGCCCACTGCCTGTATCAGAATCCTCTACCCCATTTCTAGTCCCTTCTCACTTTCCAAATTCACGGTTGTTACTAATGGTAATAAGGGAGAGTCCATCTAGAATGCATAATGTCCTCCTGCCCACTCCCACCTTTTACAGATCCCCTTGTCTTTAATAATGGTGGGATTATTAGGAGTACCTCTTATGAAAACCTCTTTGGGATAATAATGGTAAGAATTTTTGGATTGAAGGTTATTGCTTTTACATTATATTGACTTTTTCCAAAATGAAGCTACAATCTAAAGTATATAATTACCGTTCCATTATAACATATACTCTTTACTGGTTGCTTCTGCACAATACTGGTGGCCATATTGTTTGCTGGACTAGTAGTATTCTGTGATTTCAGCTGGCGGATGATTGGTTAGGCGCACTGGCTTCTGTATAGAGGCCCTTTTAGTGCTGTTACAGTATATACCGCCTATTGGCATATTTATCGTTTTTGGTACATGTTTTTAATTTATTAAGCCTGTGTAGATTGTTCTAAAAATTAATGTTTTAAAGCAGCAGTCTGAAATCTACATCTGATTGTCATGTAACTATCTCCCCCAAGCATACCTTTGCAACTTTTGGCTGTCTGGGCATGCTGGTGGTTGTAGTTCTACAGCAACAGGTTTCAGGCTGCTAATTAATGGTCACGCTGTACCGAAGATACGCTAAAGTTGCATTTACACTAACAAATTGTGATCAGTCGAATGATCTGGTCTTTTGTGCAGCACAAATGATCATGGTTCTCGGTGCTTCGTCCTGTGTAAACACGTGTAGTGCCGACAGCTATGGCCGCCTGTGCGCAATGACCGCTGATTGGTAAAGGTGTAAGGGCGAGATCGGCACACGGTGTACGGACTGGCCTGCAGCTCTCCTGAGCGTGACCGCTTCATATATTTTATGCAGCTGTCACTGGTCGGGAGAGCCGCCAGCCAGTCCAGCATTGCGTTCTGATGTTTGGTTTATACTGCTGTCTGGCTGCACCCTAGTGATAGTACAGGATGTTCCCAAGGAGTATTGGGCTGAGCAGAGTGTTGGGATACATGGGGCTCAGCAATAAAGCCAGGGCTACATGGCGACTTGTGGGCGCATGACATTAGGATTGCTGTCAGTCATAATTGGTGATGGTTTTGCAGATCTTGGTGTGTTGTTTTTTTGTTACTTGGATGCGAATGCTATGATTTACTATTAGTGGCCATCCTATGTTGCACGATTCCAAGTCGCCCTGTGGCCCTAGCTTAATTGGTGTTTAGGTATTTCTAGCTTTGAGTTTATTTGGGAAGGGGGCTACAGAAGGCATGGTCATTCAGAGACTGTTTTACAATGGGGAGCTGACATCCCCTTCCCTCTGCAAAGCAAGGATCTACACTTAGTTACTGCAATAAGGGTTCACATAGTTTACGAAAGCTGTATATAAACGTTAGGTCTGGCCAGGCTTCTCTGGTGTTTACCGCACAACTCTTGGCTTTCTCTATAGCAATCCGTATAATCTATGCATTACCTATATAAATGTCCCGTGAACTATACAGACCCCTGTACTGTGACGGATGTGACCATGTATATTCTACTATAACATTATTCAGGTTAGCGATACAATGCAGCAATGGCTTCCTGCGGATCTCCAATAGCCTTACTGTTCTGCGGGAAGCTCACAATGCATGAGTCTTGGCTGTTACTAAGGGCTATTACACAAGAAAATACATTTATTTTTAATATTCTTTCTTCACCAAAGGCGTTTTTGCAGTGGTTTATCATGCGTCTTAGTCCTAGAGAATACTCCTCACTTTAGAGGCAGCCATTTTGCATGCACATGATGGCGGCTGGGTTCACTTTCCATGACCTCGGTAGGCGACTCCAGCCTCTTCTGTAATTGTTGATTTTCCTTAACAGTGTGGGCAACAAAATGGCTGGCTCTTTTACAGGCCTTCACTTTCCTGCTTCCTCACCATCCCACTACATTTTGGGGAGTTGTCCTTGGCTATTGTAGGTGGCTAGGGTCACCCATTACCTGTATCATGTATTGTTTGTTATTTGGGGGTATGGTGTTTTGCAAGTTATGTATTAAAGGGATTGTATACTTTCGCCTGCGGTTACACATGAGGAAACCAGCTGTGGCCTTCTTCAGATGCTTCTGACATTGGCACCTTCATAGGGAATGCTGCTTCATTTGGGCTACATTCCCTACAGAATTTGCTCTACAGAACATATCTAAGGAAGACCACGGCTGCTTATTTGGGCTATGAGGGCAGAACCAGACATTAGTATTCAACCCTTTAATTTTCTTGAAGTGTCACTTTTTTTTTTATTTAAACGTCACTAAGCCACAAGCTGTCAAAATGCTTTATGTGAAGTAAAATGGTGGATAGTGGTGATTTCTCCTGAACTGAAGGCTTTTAGCATGTGCAGAACATTGGGCCTTGAGTATAAAAACTAGGGTATGAGTAGATGCCCAGAGTGACCAATCACGTTACTAGTCTTTGCTAGTTAATATAAGCAGTGATCTAATTGTTTTTTTACTTAGTTTCTGTGCCCAAGGCCGCTATTATTTAGGAGAATGAGTACCAGCCCCCCAAACCCACATATTGTATACCGGCACACGTGTAGCAGGGGCCGCACTGGAGCCAGATCTGCTGCTTCACCTCCGTCACCCACGTCTGCCTGTTCCTGTTGTGTTCTACATTTTCACCACATGGAGTCCTACATCTTGTGTTTGCTTTCCAGTTGCCATTTGTTACTTTTATAACTTAAATGCTTTCTAGGGTTTTTAAAGTTGCTTGTTTTACTGTAATATTCCGGTTTTATGTATGTTAACAATAAATTTTGATTTTTACTAGTAAAAGTAATTTTGGTCTTTTTTTAATTTGGAAGCAAAGATTATAAGATTTGTGTCTGTCATGACAATCGGGGATAGTTCACTGGAAATTATCGGGGGTCCAGTAGTACATTCTGAATATGAGCACATGTCGGCTTTCTATTGGCCGATGACTTGGAACAAGCGTTTCTGGACTGAGCGATGCTGGACTCTTCTGTAATCTCATGAGCCTCGAGCAAAATGCCCTGTCTTTGGACCAATGATTAAACGGGCTTTAAAAAAAAAAAAAATCATCGTTCTTGGCAGTATATTGTCCGGTGTAAGCTGGTGATGTACTGCCAATAACATATTCTATGTGCGCATTAATGATAGTTATATGGATAAAGAATTGTGGTCAGCCGCTCTCATTGGGCCATTAAGTCTGCATGCACGTAGCCGGGTCAGCAGTCATCAAACAGCTGCTATTGACACACAAACCCAGCATTAGACACTGCTGAAATGCTTGTCTGAATACAGCCATACAGATGATGCGGATTGCCTTAAATCCTTTAATCTCATTACAGGTGATCTCCATGAGTTGTCTGGTGTGGGCTTTCTCCCCATTGATGATACATGTTCACTTGACCCGAGCGTTCATGTGTTTCAAGGTACATTGTGTTGGCAGAACACTCTTTCAGCTGACGGTTAAAAGGATTTTCCCAAGAACAAAGTTCATTTTAATCAATAGATCTTGGAATAATAATTTCCACAATTGGATGTGTTAAAAAAAAGTTCCTGTGCTGAGAATCTATTAAATGTGCCTGTTATGTACTGTGTAATAGTCTGTATCTGACGGTACAGGGACATGGTCTGATCATACCTCAGCTCCTGGACAGGGGAGGAAGCAAAATAGTATACAGACATTACAGCAGGTGATCTCAGCTGATCTTTCTGTGAGGTAAAACATTTGGTGCTCATTTTAAACATTGTACCTCATAGAAAACCACAGCTCTGTTCCTGTGCTGTCCTTTCTGTATAGTCTTTTGCTTCCTCCCCTGCCCAGGAGGTGTGGTATGATCGGACCACTAGCTCTCTTCCTCTCTGAAGAGACAATTTGCATAATTAGCATATTCCCAGAGGAGCATTGCGGCTTTAAGTCTCCTCATCTGCATGCTTAGCATGTTGATCTCCGCAAGGAGTGACAATATTTCTTGGACAATGGTTCTGACGCCTCTCACACAGCCAAACCAGATCTCCGCTTTGCACTGACGAGGGCTGAACCCGAAACACAGTGTCTGCAAATTGAGATTCTGGTTTGGCTATTATCCTAGGTCATGTGATAAGGCTCGTTAAAGGGTCGACATTGACTTGTAGGATTGCTACTTCAAAAGGTGGCACTAGAGTTCTAGCTCTCTTCCTCTCTGAAGAGACATTTGCATAATTAGCATATTTCCCAGAGGACCATTGCGGCTTTAAGTCTCCTCATTGCATTGCTTAGCATGTTGATCTCCGCAAGGAGTGACAATATTTCTTCGACCTGTACGGTCAGACATAGACATTACACAGTAACAGCCGGGCAGATTTATAAGATTTTCTCGGTACAGGAACATTTTTTTTTTTCCAAAACATCCAACTTGGAATTTATTTTTATTCCAAGATCTGTTGAGTAAGTGGGAAAACTCCCTTAAGGTGAAGGCCCAAAACTGCCAAGGCGTTGTTCTGGCAATCTATGCCGATACTTTAGGCTACTTTAAAAAAAAAAAAATCAGTGATGTGTCTATAATGCTTGTCCCTATCCTCTGGTACATTGGACTTCTCATGCTAGATGTTTTCTGTAAGTAGAAATGAGCGGATCAGGCAAATTAAAATTCGGCACTTCGTGAGGCTTTTCCTGGGAAAATTTTCTCTTCTAATTTAATGACCCTTAAAGTGCACCTGTCAGCTGCTGTAGATAAGCCCTGAAAGGCAGTGGCCGCATCTTATAGCGGCCAAAACAGCTGACAGGTTCCCGTTAAGCTTCTCAGATCCCAGAGCATAGTAAATGGATATGTGAAAAACATCTTTCATACTCCCCTCTCCAGCCCTCTGTTTCTCAACATCACTCATTCAGTTGCATCTTCTGATCCCTGCCACTTGCTGACGGCGGGGATCAGGAGATGGATGATGGCTATTTACAGTTCATTTTGGTGAATGTGGATTTTTCTAATTTTCAAACACCACGGTTTCTCAGGGCTTTGTCCTATAAAATGTCTTTTCCATATGTAAACACAAACTTCTTGGTGTCTAGTCTTAAAGGGACCTGTCACCAGCCACAACATTATTAACCTGCAGATATGGGGTTAATCTGCAGGTTAATATTGTAATTAACCTTCCTGGTTCCTGCACATAGCCGAACGCTGCGGGGAGAAAGTTCATTCCCCACAGCAGCATTTGATTTCAGTCACCGCTCTGAGAATGCAAAGTAGCGACTGAAAGTACACCCCCGGCCATGACTGACGCTCACTGTGAATTGTGCCAGCTGTCAGTCAGTGTCGGGGGCGCTGTTACAGCCGCTACACTGTATTCTCAGAGCGGTGACTGAACCTTCATCGGCGCCGCCTCCGTAACTGAAACCGAATGCTTCTGGGGAATAAAGATCAATGACTACGTGCAGGCGCTGGGCTTGTTAGTAATGCTGCACACCTACAGATTAAGCCCATATCTGCAGGTTAATAGCATTTTTGCTGGTGACAGGTTCCATTTAGGCTGGTTTCACACCAGCGTTTGACCGACCTGCGTCAGTCTGCGCACGGCTGCCACTAATCTCCACCCCCAGGTGCGCCTCCTCCGATCGCTCCGCCTATGGGAGCATGACGCTGCATGCGACCTGCGTACCCTATCTTTAGCATTCGGTACGCAGGTATGCGTATGTGTCCTTTTGACGGTGCACCGACCTGCGCCCAATGCACCGTCAAAAGGACGCATGCGCCGGCAAACGCATAGCTGCGCACGGCCTGCGTACCCAATGCTAAAGATAGGGTACGCAGGTCGCATGCAGCATCATGCGCCCATAGGCGGAGCGATCGGGAGGAGGCCGGGGCGGAGCTTAGCGGCAGCCATGCGCTGACCAACGCAGGTCAGTGCAACGCTAGTGGGAAACCAGCCTTAGTCACTTTTTTTTTTACATGAATATAGCTAGTTTCAGCTAAAAATCATCTTTGTAATTGGGGTTCTTTACAGATTTTGCTCTTATTTGGCTTTTACAGAGGTCCCTGCACATTTAAGTTTCATAGTCTGTGGTCCTAAATCAGCTGAACAGAAGCTCAGAAAAAGGCAGATAAAGCTACAAACTCTCCTATTAGACCGTCAAACTGAGCTCACTGACAGATTTCTCAGGTAAAGACGTCGGCCATTTTTTCTCGTTAGTGCAGCTTTCCTCACAGACTATATAGCACTTCTGTCCATACAATGGCTGCTGGTGGAGAAGCAGTGACCAGACCTGTCCTTCATCCTCCTCTAATTGTAAATCACCTCACATGGGAAAGCTGCTTTTCTATTGGGAGGCGGCAGATAGACGGGTCTGGTGACATGACCCTCCACCAGCGGCCATTGTATGGACAGAAGTCTGTGAGGAAAGCTGTACAGCAAATGGCCGACCTCTTTACATGAGAATTTGTCAGTGAGCTCATTCTGACAGTGTAAGGAAATTCTGTAACATAAAGATTTTTTCTGAGCTGATTTATGGCCACAGACTACATTAGAGTTGAATGTTTTGAGGAACAAAAAGCCAGCGAAAGCAAAATTTGTTATGAAACCCAATTGCAAAAATGATATTTAGCCCAAAAAACATCCATTTAAAAAGAAAAAAAATGCTCCAAAAGGTGACCAACACCTTTTTAAAGAAGTTGTCTAGAGAACATTGCTCATCTTATTGTTCTAGTTAGTACTGCAAGTGTAAAAATATGGTGTATTAAAACAACCTAAGGCCCGTTTCACACGTCTGACATTGGTGGTCCGAGTATATCACGCAATGTCTGGACTAGCTGTAGAGCTGACCCAAGTTCAACCTCCTAGACATATGAGGCTGTTATGTTCTGATAAGAGACCCACAAACCGTGCTCCACCATGAATGATAGATGTGTGAAACCTGCTTTTGGCGTCATTCAGAGCTAAAATGATGACCACGCTACAGCATATGTATTCCAACTACAAGACCCGAGCCCATGGTTGAACGCACCCATCTTGTATCATTGAGATGAATGGTGATCTAAGTTCGGTGCATGGGGTGCTTGGATCTTGTTACCTTGATATAGAAACTAAAACATTATTCATCTAAAACCTAAGGCGTCAGTAGCATTATATTCTTATTTTACGATCAGTACTGTGAATGGAACATCCAAACATCTAGTGAGTTTGTGGTGCTGGACTTACAGCACTACATTGACCTAGGGTGTTGTAAATTTAAGTGGAATCATGAGGGAGAGTACTAGGTGTTACATCTAGAAAATATGGCACGTTAAACTCTTGTACACTAGACCATTATTTGGATGAGGCCTGATTTGATTGACGAGACCCAAGCAATTCCTTTTGACTTAATCATTGTTTTAATCTTTGTTTGTAAATCAATAGTACACTTTGTAATGTAATCTATTAAAAATATACTCTTCTTTTCACATCCTGGATTGATCATTCATACTCAATTCTCAACTCTGGTATAATCTGTCTTCAGTGAATATATACTTCATCATTAATATGATATGACAGTTGGTGCTTGTAAAGTTCTATGGAGTGAAGTTGCAGTAGAATGTTTTTGTTTCTAGCTTTCTATCTCCTCTATAGAAATGTAAAAGCACCAACTGTTATCTATTTTAAGAATGTGACAATCTGTCTTTGCTGAATACAGATTTTATCCATGAGTTGAAAGTGAAAAATCAGTCCAGGAGGAATTAGGAGCAGATTTCTTTGATAATGTATATTACAAAGTTGCTTATTTTCAGATGTAGTATTGATTTATGAAATAAAAATTAAAATAATTGCTACTCTTTAAGCAAAGGGCCTCTTTTACTACCTCTGACATAGCACTGCTCCCCCATTCTATTTGTTTGGTATGTTTATGTGTGACATGACATTTTTTTTTTATTAATTTCATTTAATTAAAAGAGGGCAAAAAAACAGAGCAGAAACAAATCTAAGCATGAAATTGCTGGAATTGGGTCTGCACTGTGAAAGATCGACGTGAACGGGCTTTTTCACTTAGCGGTGCAGCTCCTTTATTCTGTGGATCCTCTCTAATCCGCACATTCTCAGATGACTGCCTACATACTGTAACATCCATGGCTGCATGTGTAGTATAGCACCATGCTTTCCCTTCCAAGGACTGATAAAATTATTTTGCAAAGCTGAGTTTATTCTGCAACTGCACACAAGTTCTTGATCTTTGTAACCACCAAATGGGTATGTGCCCTTACATTATCTGACACAGCACATTGTGAGAAGAACCACCTTGTCAGTTACTGCTTTAAGCTGTATTCACACGTGGAGCTTTTGCAGTGGGGTTTTTCTGCAGAAAAGAAGCTGTATTTTACACAGGGCTGTGGAGTTGGGGTCAGTGTCCATTTTGGTGGAGTCTGAGTACCAGCAGAAGTTATGAGATTTCAGATGTCTTCCCAATCATTATTCAGGAGCCCACTGCTTTCCAGCCTCCCAGTTTTCTGCTAGGCGAGGAAGAGGCACACGCTCCTGATGATTGACAGTTCGGCTCAATGGCATGATGAGCTGCTGGTCCAAATTGTGATCTCCAATGCCGAAGGCACAGACCGCTTTGCCCGCGCAGCATCAGAGAATCGCAGGGGCAGTGCAGCTAGTCAGATCTGGCCAGCTTTAGAGCAGTGCTTGCTAGCTCTATATCAAAGAGCTTGTAAGGACTGTACTGCTTGCTTATGAAAGAGGTCAAAGCTTACAGACCGCAGAGGTGGTCAGTAACCTAGACAACAAGTGGCAAACAATTAAAAATTCAAACCGTTACTTGATTTTTTCATTAACCCTTTAGCACTATATGATGTCTATATCCCTTATGAGCTCATCAGTTTCTGCACCAATCAGCTGCACAAGCCTGACTGATATACTCAGCCGGGCTCCTGCAGTAACTGCTAGGATTAGTGAGAATACCCATCCAATTAATCACTCATGTTTCGCTGTCAATAGTGTCTGCAACACAGTGGTTTGACGCGGTATCAGCACCCTTGGGAGCAATACTTTTTTTAAAATATTTATTTTTTTAAAAAAAAAGGAAAAACATTTATTCTCTATTTCCTTTGTTTATATATTTTGTGTTTTTGTAATCTGAAAAATGTTAAGAAAAACATTCTTTAAAAAAAGCTCTCTAGAATCCCAGTTTCCTGATATCAAAATTGATCTACAAAAAATAAATGTCCTTTAAAAATTACATACATTTGGTATTGCCACATATTTAAAGAAGCATTCTAAACTATTATTCACAGTATGGTTTTCTTTATTTCTGCTTAAAAAATGAAACAAAAAGTGATAAAATTTGTATTTATGGAAAAATGGAACCAGTAAAAGCTATAGCTTAATAAAAAAAAAAAAAACAAGCTCTCATGCAGCTCTGTTAACTAAAAAATGAAAATGTTATGGCCCATATATGCGTACACACAGAATTGCAGTTTTTTATTTATTTCTCTCCTTAATAAAAGTTGGTTGATCAGTAATATCTTTCTGGGGCGGACATACCATTGGTGCAACGTATGCAGCCGTACAGGGACCCAAAAGGTAAGGGGGTCACGTCCAACTCAAAAGCAGGTGGAATTGTGCATTATGATGAGCTATTGGACTGCAAAAAGCCATATACTGTTCTTGCACAGGGGCCCTCTTCTGTCTGTGTCCACTCCCGATATGTATCCCAATATACTGTTCTTTCACAGGGGCCCTTACGAGTGGGTGTCCGCTCCTGATATGTATCCCAATTTATGGTTCTTGCACAGGGGCCCTCTTCTGTCTGTGTCCGCTCCTGATATGTATCCCAAAAGGATCCCAGTGTTAAGGTACTGTCACACTAAGCGAGATCGCTACTGCGTCACCAATTTATGACGCAGTAGCGATCTCGTTAGCGACTTAGCTGTGTGTGACATGTAGCAGCGATGTGGCCCCTGTTGAGATGTCGTTGATCGCTTATGAACGTTCTGAGCCGTTTTTGGTCGGTGTCCCACTAGTGAGACTGAATCGCTGAGTGTGACACCCTTTATGAACAACTTTACCAGCGTCGCAGGCGGGACTAGGTTTTCCCAACGACCGCAGAGGTCGTTATACAGATCGCTGATGAGATGTGTTTGGAAGCTAACTAGCGACCACATAGCGATCAGACTAGCGATCTCGCCAGGTCGTGTCGTTGTGATCGCTAGTGCGATCGCTAAGTGTGACAGTGCCTTTAAATACATCTCATCCTGCAAACAAGCAAGCTCGCCTACAGCTACGTTGCTGAAGAATACTGTATAAATATTATGGCCACTAGATTGCGGCAATGAAAAAATGATTGAAAATGCTTTTTCCTGGGGGCCAAAGGGCCCTACCCAGAGGCTGACTGTTCCTGGAAGCTAGATGAGCTTTTTCCGGCTGCGGTGGTGAAGTTGACCCAAAGCAGAAAAATCAGCTTGGAGGACAGAGCAGCACCATCAGACATACAAGACGGCGCGCGCGCATCTTGTGGCCGGAGGCAGAGATATGTAGGAGGAGAGGCAACGGCCACACTGGAGCATATGCTCCTAGAACACTCACAGCCCACAGAAAAAGCCCACATTCTGGCAGACTGGCCAGATATTCCATTAATAATTATGGGAGAGTTTATCAATATATGTAATCCATTTAGAGACCAATTTACTGCAGGAGAGAATTCTCTGCCCCCCTTTTGGCCACCTTATTAAGGAGGTAGGCCTAGTTGATATCTAGAGAGAGAGGTTTCCTAACTCAAAGGTCTACTCCTTTGCCTCATCAACATATTAATCCCTTTCAAGAATTGATTTGATACTATGTAACCTTTCTATGATTCCGGGTTCGTTAATATAGAATATTCTTCTAGGTCGTTATCAGATCACTCTCACCTATGGTTTCAGCTAGAGGTTGACCCAATGAGGTCTATGTTCTCTCAGGGGTGAAGGCTTAATCCATTTTGTCTTAAAATTATTGACTGTAACAATGTCAGGGGGCAACTATCAGAATTTGTTTCCACTAATTTACGCTTGGCACACAAGTGTATTAAGGGATGCAATGAATGCCTTCTTGAGGGGTGTGATAATATATACAGAACTCCTGTGCATAATGTCACACCGGTGATCCCTGTATTACTGTACACTGACACTATATACAGAGCTCCGGTGTATAATGTCACTGGTGATCACTGTATTACCTATATACTGACACTATATACAGAGCTCCTGTGT
>JARQOD010000003.1:171898822-171958646 GCA_033576555.1 Oophaga sylvatica
TATCTCTGGTACATTGGACTTCTCATTGCTAGATGTTTTCTGTAAGTAGAAATGAGCGGATCAGGCAAAATTAAAATTCGGCACTTCGTGAGGCTTTTCCTGGGAAAATTTTCTCTTCTAATTTAATGACCCTTAAAGTGCACCTGTCAGCTGCTGTAGATAAGCCCTGAAAGGCAGTGGCCGCATCTTATAGCGGCCAAAACAGCTGACAGGTTCCCGTTAAGCTTCTCAGATCCCAGAGCATAGTAAATGGAATATGTGAAAAAACATCTTTCATACTCCCCTCTCCCAGCTCTGTTTCTCAACATCACTCATTCAGTTGCATCTTCTGATCCCTGCCACTTGCTGACGGCGGGGATCAGGAGATGGATGATGGCTATTTACAGTTCATTTTGGTGAATGTGGATTTTTCTAATTTTCAAACACCACGGTTTCTCAGGGCTTTGTCCTATAAAATGTCTTTTCCATATGTAAACACAAACTTCTTGGTGTCTAGTCTTAAAGGGACCCTGTCACCAGCCACAACATTATTAACCTGCAGATATGGGGTTAATCTGCAGGTTAATATTGTAATTAACCTTCCTGGTTCCTGCACATAGCCGAACGCTGCGGGGAGAAAGTTCATTCCCCACAGCAGCATTTGATTTCAGTCACCGCTCTGAGAATGCAGAGTAGCGACTGAAAGTACACCCCCGGCCATGACTGACGCTCACTGTGAATTGTGCCGGCTGTCAGTCAGTGTCGGGGGCGCTGTTACAGCCGCTACACTGTATTCTCAGAGCGGTGACTGAACCTTCATCGGCGCCGCCTCCGTAACTGAAACCGAATGCTTCTGGGGAATAAAGATCAATGACTACGTGCAGGCGCTGGGCTTGTTAGTAATGCTGCACAACCTACAGATTAAGCCCATATCTGCAGGTTAATAGCATTTTTGCTGGTGACAGGTTCCATTTAGGCTGGTTTCACACCAGCGTTTGACCGACCTGCGTCAGTCTGCGCACGGCTGCCACTAATCTCCACCCCCAGGTGCGCCTCCTCCCGATCGCTCCGCCTATGGGAGCATGACGCTGCATGCGACCTGCGTACCCTATCTTTAGCATTCGGTACGCAGGTATGCGTATGTGTCCTTTTGACGGTGCACCGACCTGCGCCCAATGCACCGTCAAAAGGACGCATGCGCCGGCAAACGCATAGCTGCGCACGGCCTGCGTACCCAATGCTAAAGATAGGGTACGCAGGTCGCATGCAGCATCATGCGCCCATAGGCGGAGCGATCGGGAGGAGGCCGGGGCGGAGCTTAGCGGCAGCCATGCGCTGACCAACGCAGGTCAGTGCAACGCTAGTGGGAAACTAGCCTTAGTCGCTTTTTTTTTTACATGAATATAGCTAGTTTCAGCTAAAAATCATCTTTGTAATTGGGGTTCTTTACAGATTTTGCTCTTATTGGCTTTTACAGAGTCCCTGCACATTTAAGTTTCATAGTCTGTGGTCCTAAATCAGCTGACAGAAGCTCAGAAAAAGGCAGATAAAGCTACAAACTCTCCTATTAGGCTATGGTTCCACGGTCCGGAACCATAGCGCTTTGGACGGAGCGGAAATTCCGCTCCGTCTAAGCCCCGCCCCCTTTCTGACGCGCGCTCTTTCCGGAGGTGTTCAGGACACCTCCGGAACACCTCCGGAAAGAGCGCAGGGCTACATAGCCCTGTGTTAATTATGTTGCGGCGACGCATCGTCGCGCCAATACGCGAGGACATGCTGCGGTCTAAAAAGACGCGCCGCATGTCCGTTTACGCAGGTTTGCCACCTGCGTATTGTTCGCATAGTGGAGACGGGATTTCTTGAAATCCCCTCCACTATGCTGTAACATCTGGACGCTGCGTGTTTGGCGCTGCGCCAGCGCACAGCGCCAAACACGCAGCGTTTCCTGACCGTGGAAACTCACCTAAGACCGTCAAACTGAGCTCACTGACAGATTCTCAGGTAAAGACGTCGGCCATTTTTTCTCGTTAGTGCAGCTTTCCTCACAGACTATATAGCACTTCTGTCCATACAATGGCTGCTGGTGGAGAAGCAGTGACCAGACCTGTCCTTCATCCTCCTCTAATTGTAAATCACCTCACATGGGAAAGCTGCTTTTCTATTGGGAGGCGGCAGATAGACGGGTCTGGTGACATGACCCTCCACCAGCGGCCATTGTATGGACAGAAGTCTGTGAGGAAAGCTGTACAGCAAATGGCCGACCTCTTTACATGAGAATTTGTCAGTGAGCTCATTCTGACAGTGTAAGGAAATTCTGTAACATAAAGATTTTTTTGAGCTGATTTATGGCCACAGACTACATTAGAGTTGAATGTTTTGAGGAACAAAAAGCCAGCGAAAGCAAAATTTGTTATGAAACCCAATTGCAAAAATGATATTTAGCCCAAAAAACATCCATTTAAAAAGAAAAAAAATGCTCCAAAAGGTGACCAACACCTTTTTAAAGAAGTTGTCTAGAGAACATTGCTCATCTTATTGTTCTAGTACTGCAAGTGTAAAAATATGGTGTATTAAAACAACCTAAGGCCCGTTTCACACGTCTGACATTGGTGGTCCGAGTATATCACGCAATGTCTGGACTAGCTGTAGAGCTGACCCAAGTTCAACCTCCTAGACATATGAGGCTGTTATGTTCTGATAAGAGACCCACAAACCGTGCTCCACCATGAATGATAGACGTGTGAAACCTGCTTTTGGCGTCATTCAGAGCTAAAATGATGACCACGCTACAGCATATGTATTCCAACTACAAGACCCGAGCCCATGGTTGAACGCACCCATCTTGTATCATTGAGATGAATGGTGATCTAAGTTCGGTGCATGGGGTGCTTGGATCTTGTTACCTTGATATAGAAACTAAAACATTATTCATCTAAAACCTAAGGCGTCAGTAGCATTATATTCTTATTTTACGATCAGTACTGTGAATGGAACATCCAAACATCTAGTGAGTTTGTGGTGCTGGACTTACAGCACTACATTGACCTAGGGTGTTGTAAATTTAAGTGGAATCATGAGGGAGAGTACTAGGTGTTACATCTAGAAAATATGGCACGTTAAACTCTTGTACACTAGACCATTATTTGGATGAGGCCTGATTTGATTGACGAGACCCAAGCAATTCCTTTTGACTTAATCATTGTTTTAATCTTTGTTTGTAAATCAATAGTACACTTTGTAATGTAATCTATTAAAAATATACTCTTCTTTTCACATCCTGGATTGATCATTCATACTCAATTCTCAACTCTGGTATAATCTGTCTTCAGTGAATATATACTTCATCATTAATATGATATGACAGTTGGTGCTTGTAAAGTTCTATGGAGTGAAGTTGCAGTAGAATGTTTTTGTTTCTAGCTTTCTACCTCCTCTATAGAAATGTAAAAGCACCAACTGTTATCTATTTTAAGAATGTGACAATCTGTCTTTGCTGAATACAGATTTTATCCATGAGTTGAAAGTGAAAAATCAGTCCAGGAGGAATTAGGAGCAGATTTCTTTGATAATGTATATTACAAAGTTGCTTATTTTCAGATGTAGTATTGATTTATGAAATAAAAATTAAAATAATTGCTACTCTTTAAGCAAAGGGCCTCTTTTACTACCTCTGACATAGCACTGCTCCCCCCATTCTATTTGTTTGGTATGTTTATGTGTGACATGACATTTTTTTTTATTAATTTCATTTAATTAAAAGAGGGCAAAAAAACAGAGCAGAAACAAATCTAAGCATGAAATTGCTGGAATTGGGTCTGCACTGTGAAAGATCGACGTGAACGGGCTTTTTCACTTAGCGGTGCAGCTCCTTTATTCTGTGGATCCTCTCTAATCCGCACATTCTCAGATGACTGCCTACATACTGTAACATCCATGGCTGCATGTGTAGTATAGCACCATGCTTTCCCTTCCAAGGACTGATAAAATTATTTTGCAAAGCTGAGTTTATTCTGCAACTGCACACAAGTTCTTGATCTTTGTAACCACCAAATGGGTATGTGCCCTTACATTATCTGACACAGCACATTGTGAGAAGAACCACCTTGTCAGTTACTGCTTTAAGCTGTATTCACACGTGGAGCTTTTGCAGTGGGGTTTTTCTGCAGAAAAGAAGCTGTATTTTACACAGGGCTGTGGAGTTGGGGTCAGTGTCCATTTTGGTGGAGTCTGAGTACCAGCAAAGTTATGAGATTTCAGATGTCTTCCCAATCATTATTCAGGAGCCCACTGCTTTCCAGCCTCCCAGTTTTCTGCTAGGCGAGGAAGAGGCACACGCTCCTGATGATTGACAGTTCGGCTCAATGGCATGATGAGCTGCTGGTCCAAATTGTGATCTCCAATGCCGAAGGCACAGACCGCTTTGCCCGCGCAGCATCAGAGAATCGCAGGGGCAGTGCAGCTAGTCAGATCTGGCCAGCTTTAGAGCAGTGCTTGCTAGCTCTATATCAAAGAGCTTGTAAGGACTGTACTGCTTGCTTATGAAAGAGGTCAAAGCTTACAGACCGCAGAGGTGGTCAGTAACCTAGACAACAAGTGGCAAACAATTAAAAATTAAACCGTTACTTGATTTTTTCATTAACCCTTTAGCACTATATGATGTCTATATCCCTTATGAGCTCATCAGTTTCTGCACCAATCAGCTGCACAAGCCTGACTGATATACTCAGCCGGGCTCCTGCAGTAACTGCTAGGATTAGTGAGAATACCCATCCAATTAATCACTCATGTTTCGCTGTCAATAGTGTCTGCAACACAGTGGTTTGACGCGGTATCAGCACCCTTGGGAGCAATACTTTTTTTAAAATATTTATTTTTTTAAAAAAAAAGGAAAAACATTTATCTCTTATTTCCTTTGTTTATATATTTTGTGTTTTTGTAATCTGAAAAATGTTAAGAAAAACATTCTTTAAAAAAAGCTCTCTAGAATCCCAGTTTCCTGATATCAAAATTGATCTACAAAAAATAAATGTCCTTTAAAAATTACATACATTTGGTATTGCCACATATTTAAAGAAGCATTCTAAACTATTATTCACAGTATGGTTTTCTTTATTTCTGCTTAAAAAATGAAACAAAAAGTGATAAAATTTGTATTTATGGAAAAATGGAACCAGTAAAAGCTATAGCTTAATAAAAAAAAAAAAAAACAAGCTCTCATGCAGCTCTGTTAACTAAAAAATGAAAATGTTATGGCCCATATATGCGTACACACAGAATTGCAGTTTTTTATTTATTTCTCTCCTTAATAAAAGTTGGTTGATCAGTAATATCTTTCTGGGGCGGACATACCATTGGTGCAACGTATGCAGCCGTACAGGGACCCAAAAGGTAAGGGGGTCACGTCCAACTCAAAAGCAGGTGGAATTGTGCATTATGATGAGCTATTGGACTGCAAAAAGCCCATATACTGTTCTTGCACAGGGGCCCTCTTCTGTCTGTGTCCACTCCCGATATGTATCCCAATATACTGTTCTTTCACAGGGGCCCTTACGAGTGGGTGTCCGCTCCTGATATGTATCCCAATTTATGGTTCTTGCACAGGGGCCCTCTTCTGTCTGTGTCCGCTCCTGATATGTATCCCAAAAGGATCCCAGTGTTAAGGTACTGTCACACTAAGCGAGATCGCTACTGCGTCACCAATTTATGACGCAGTAGCGATCTCGTTAGCGACTTAGCTGTGTGTGACATGTAGCAGCGATGTGGCCCCTGTTGAGATGTCGTTGATCGCTTATGAACGTTCTGAGCCGTTTTTGGTCGGTGTCCCACTAGTGAGACTGAATCGCTGAGTGTGACACCCTTTATGAACAACTTTACCAGCGTCGCAGGCGGGACTAGGTTTTCCCAACGACCGCAGAGGTCGTTATACAGATCGCTGATGAGATGTGTTTGGAAGCTAACTAGCGACCACATAGCGATCAGACTAGCGATCTCGCCAGGTCGTGTCGTTGTGATCGCTAGTGCGATCGCTAAGTGTGACAGTGCCTTTAAATACATCTCATCCTGCAAACAAGCAAGCTCGCCTACAGCTACGTTGCTGAAGAATACTGTATAAATATTATGGCCACTAGATTGCGGCAATGAAAAAATGATTGAAAATGCTTTTTCCTGGGGGCCAAAGGGCCCTACCCAGAGGCTGACTGTTCCTGGAAGCTAGATGAGCTTTTTCCGGCTGCGGTGGTGAAGTTGACCCAAAGCAGAAAAATCAGCTTGGAGGACAGAGCAGCACCATCAGACATACAAGACGGCGCCGCGCATCTTGTGGCCGGAGGCAGAGATATGTAGGAGGAGAGGCAACGGCCACACTGGAGCAATATGCTCCTAGAACACTCACAGCCCACAGAAAAAGCCCACATTCTGGCAGACTGGCCAGATATTCCATTAATAATTATGGGAGAGTTTATCAATATATGTAATCCATTTAGAGACCAATTTACTGCAGGAGAGAATTCTCTGCCCCCCTTTTGGCCACCTTATTAAGGAGGTAGGCCTAGTTGATATCTAGAGAGAGAGGTTTCCTAACTCAAAGGTCTACTCCTTTGCCTCATCAACATATTAATCCCTTTCAAGAATTGATTTGATACTATGTAACCTTTCTATGATTCCGGGTTCGTTAATATAGAATATTCTTCTAGGTCGTTATCAGATCACTCTCACCTATGGTTTCAGCTAGAGGTTGACCCAATGAGGTCTATGTTCTCTCAGGGGTGAAGGCTTAATCCATTTTGTCTTAAAATTATTGACTGTAACAATGTCAGGGGGCAACTATCAGAATTTGTTTCCACTAATTTACACTTGGCACACAAGTGTATTAAGGGATGCAATGAATGCCTTCTTGAGGGGTGTGATAATATATACAGAACACCTGTGCATAATGTCACACCGGTGATCCCTGTATTACCTGTACACTGACACTATATACAGAGCTCCGGTGTATAATGTCACTGGTGATCACTGTATTACCTATATACTGACACTATATACAGAGCTCCTGTGTATAATGTCACTGGTGATCACTGAATTACCTATATACTTACACTATATACAGAGCTCCTGTGTATAATGTCACTGGTGATCACTGTATTACCTATATACAGAGCTCCGGTGTATAATGTCACTGGTGATCACGGTATTACCTATATACTGACATTATATACAGAGCTCCTGTGTATAATGTCACTGGTGATCACTGTATTACCTATATACTTACACTATATACAGAGCTCCTGTGTATAATGTCACTGGTAATCACTGTATTCACCTGTACACTATACATTATATACAGATCTCCTGTATATAATATCACTGGTGATCATTCTATTTCCTGAACACTGACAGTATATACAGAGCTCTTGTGTGTAATGGCACTTTGTATAGTGTTTTTTTTTATTAATGATCAGTATTGTAGTATCCTGTCAATATGCAGTGGTAATATGTGGTCTGGTCAAGGTTTGGCAGTATTTGTGCCTTTTATGTGGCATTATTCGGTCACTATGTGGTGGTAATATGTGATCCGGACATGGTGTTGCTGTATTTGTTCTTTGTATGTGGTATTATTCGGTCACTATGTGGTGGTAATATGTGGTCCCGCCATGGTGTGGTGGTATTTGTTCCTTGTACATGGTATTATTGATCATTTTAAAAAATGTATGTGACTCATTCCCTTAACCCCTTAACCCATTTTGCAGATTAATGACCGGGCCAATTTTTCCAATTCTGACCACTGTCACTTTATGAGGTTATAACTCTGGAACGCTTTAACGAATCCAGCTGATTCTGAGATTGTTTTTTCGTGACATATTGTACTTCACATTAGTGGTAAAAAAAAATTCGCAATTTTCAAACTTTAAATTTTTATTCCCTTAAATCAGAGAGATATCTCACACAAATTTCTTAATAAATAACATTTCCCACATGTCTACTTTACATCAGCACAATTTTGGGAACAAAATTTTCTTTTGTTACGAAGTTATAAGGGTTAAAAGTTGACCAGCGATTTCTCATTTTTACAACACCATTTTTTTTTAGGGACCACATCACATTTAAAGTCACTTTGAGGGGTCTATATGATAGAAAATACCCAAAAGTGACACCATTCTAAAAACTGCACCCCTCAAGGTGCTCAAAACCACATTCAAGAAGTTTATTAACCCTTCAGGTGCTTCACAGGAGCTGAAGCAATGTGGAAGGAAAAAATTGACATTTAACTTTTTTTGCAAAAGCTTTACTTCGGAACCAATTTTTTTTATTTTCACAAGTGTTAAAAGAAAAACTGAACCACAACATTTGTTGTGCAATTTCTCCTGAATATGCCGATACCCCATATGTGGGGGTAAACTACTTTTTGGGCGCACGGCAGAGGTCGCAAGGGAAGGAGCGGCGTTTGACTTTTTCAACGCAGAATTGGCTGGATGCCATGTCGCGTTTAGAGAGCCCCTGATGTGCCTAAACAGTGGAAACCCCCAAGTGACCCCATTTGGAAACTAGACCCCTTAAGGAACTTATCTAGATGTGTGGTGAGCACTTTGAACCTCCAAGTGCTTCACACAAGTTTATAACGTACAGCCGTGAAAATAAAAAATATTTTTTCCACAAAAATGATCTTTTCACCCCAATTTTTATTTTCCTAAGGGTAACAAGACCCCAATAGTTTTTGTGCAATTTGTCCTGAGCACGCTGATACGCCATATGTGGGGGTAAACTACTGTTTGGGTGCATGGCAGAGCTTGGAAGGGAAGGAGCGCCATTTGACTTTTTCAACGCAGAATTGGCTGGACGCCATGTCGCGTTTGTAGAGGCCCTGATGTGTCTAAACAGTGAAATCCCCCCACAAGTGACCCCATTTTGGAAACTAGACCCCCTAAGGAACTTATCTAGATGTGTGGTGAGCACTTTGAACCCCCAAGTGCTTCACAGAAGTTTATAACGCCGGGCGTGAAAATAAAAAATCATATTTTTTCCACAAACCTGATAGTTTAGTCCCCAATTTTTTATTTTCCCAAGGGTAACAGGAGAAATTAGACCACAAAAGTTGTTGCCCAATTTGTCCTGAGTACGCTGATACCCCATATGTGGGGGGGGGACCACTGTTTGTGCACACGGCAGGGCTTGGAAGGGAAGCAGCGCCGTTTGACTTTTTCATACCAAAATTGGCTGGAATTGAGTTTGGACACCATGTCGCGTTTGGAGAGCCCCTGATGCGCCTAAACAGTGGAAACCCCCCACAAGCAGGGTGGATAAAAATCAATGATTTTTTTAAAAAAATCAAAAAAATCTGATTTTTTTGATTTAAATCGGATTTTTTTTTATTTAAATCGGATTTTTTTCAATAAACTGCTTTTTGACGAAAATATTTTACCATCCAAAGGTTCTTCCATCATGAGATAAAGCTGAGTTGTTTAACTCAGTAGAATAAAGGCTGTATATGTGTAACATTCACAATGCCATGCTCTTCCAGAGGTTTCTGTAGGATTAGTGGGCAGTTTCTCTCCTATATTATCACAGACGCTCGCTTTACTTACGCAGTTCTCAAAACTGAATTTGACTCCGCAGAGGTCCCAGCCTCTTCTTCACGGCAAAAATGTTACAACATGAACAGAGTTGAGAAAAAGACCTTAATCCTATTGTGCTACAAACCTATATGAATACAGAATCAACCCCTTCAGTGCCAAGTCCAAGAAGTTAGACAATATGTTTCTGATTGTTTGGAGTGGAATAGATCTGCACAACACAAGAAGAATGTGAATCTAAGTGTGAGGAGGAAGGGCAAGCAGACAAGAAAATGAAAGTGAAACTTTGAGCACAATACTGCAGCATAGCCACAGACAGTCAAGTCTGGATCTGTTTGTGTGTACGATCTGAGGTTTATTTTAGGTAGAAACTTTGATTTAAATCACTGATTTAAATCAAGCCTTACTGACTAGTGATTTAAATTGTGATTTAAATCAGTTTGATTTAAATCAAATCCACCCTGCCCACAAGTAACACCATTTTGGAAACTAGACCCCCCTATGGAACTTATCTAGATCTGTTGTGAGCACTTTGAACCCCCAAGTGTTTCACAAAAGTTTATAATGCCTGGGTGTGAAAAAAAAAAAAAACAATTTTCCACAAAAATGATTTTTTAGTCCCAAATTTTTGATTTTTCAAAAGGAAATTGGACCCCAAAAGTTGTTGTCCAATTTGTCCTGAGTACGCTGATACCAAATGTGTGTGGGGGGGAAACTGGGCGCACGGCAGGGCTTGGAAAGGAAGTAATAACGTTTTGGAATGCAGACGTTGATGGGGGTTATGTTCCGTTTGCAGTGCCCCAGATGTGCCTAAACAGTGGAAAACCCCCACAAGTGACCCCATTTTGGAAAATAGACCCCCTAAGTAACTTATCTAGATCTGTGGTGAGCACTTTGAACCCCCAAGTGTTTCACAAAAGTTTATAATGCCTGGGTGTGAAAAAAAAAAAAAAAATTTTCCACAAAAATGATTTTTTAGTCCCAAATTTTTGATTTTTCACAAGGAAATTGGACCCCAAAAGTTGTCCAATTTGTCCTGAGTACGCTGATACCAAATGTGTGTGGGGGGAAACTGGGCGCACAGCAGGGCTTGGAAAGGAAGTAATAACGTTTTGGAATGCAAACGTTGATGGGGGTCATGTTCCGTTTGCAGTGCCCCAGATGTGCCTAAACAGTGGAAAACCCCCACAAGTGACCCCATTTTGGAAACTAGACCCCCTAAGGAACTTATCTAGATGTGTAGTGAGCACTTTGAACCCCAAAGTGCTTCACAGAAATTTATAAACGCAGAGCCGAGAAAATAAAAAATTATTTTTTTTCCTCAAAAATGATTTTTTTTAGCCAGCTATTTTTTATTTTCCCAAGGGTAACAAGAGAAATTAGAACCCCAAAATTGGTGTGCAATTTGTCCTGAGTACGCTGATACCCCATATGTTGGGGTAAACCACTGTTTGGGCGCACGGCAGGGCTCGAAAGGGAGGCAGCGCCATTTGACTTTTTGAACTCCACGTCATGTTTGGAGACCCCCTGATGTGCCTAAATAGTGGAAACCCCTCAATTCTAGCTCTAACCCTAATCCCAACCCTAATTGTAACCCTAACCCTAATTATAACCCTAATGCTAGGTTCATTTTGCGTTTTACCAGCCCGTTCAACACAGCGTTGACAGGCTGGTAACGGTATAGCATAACGCGATCGCATTACGCTATACCCGCTAGCGCAGAGGAATCAGCAGATGATTCATCTGCGCTAGCGGTGACGGAGCCCAGACGCTGCAGGCCGCGTCTGAGGCTCCGTCACTGAATGATGGCACGTTGCGAACGCATGCCGCTTTACGGCATGCGTCGCGATGCGCCCTCAAATGGGGGTGAATGGCAGAGTTAACGGACTGCGTTATACCGCGATGTAACGCAGTCCGTCTAACGGACTGCAATAACGCAGTATGAACCCAGCCTAACCCTAATTATAACCCTAACCCTAGCCCTAACCCTAACGGAAAAATTAAAATAACTATAATTTCATATTTTATTATATGTCCCTAACTAAGGGGGTGATAAAGGGGGGGGTTATGTACTGTTTTTTTTATTTTGATCACTGTGATAGTTTATCACAGTGATCAAAATGTACTTTTAGGAGAAAGAATTAAACATTTTTTGAATCTCCCACCAGGCAGATTCGGTGGGCGCACTGCGCATGTGCCCGCCATTTTTTTTTACAGGAAGAAGACCCGGGAGGATCGCAGCACAGGGGGACCTGCCGGAGGACACCAGGAGGTACGGGGGGAGGTTCGGGGGTACTGGGGACCCTAATTCTCTCCCCTCTGATGTGCGATCACATCAGAGGGGAGAGAAATCTTTTTTTTTTTTTTGCGGTCGCCGTTATACTCAGTATAACGGCGATCGCGACACCAGGGTGGGTAAATACCGACCCAGATCATGTTCTCTGGGGTCTCGGCTACCATCGGCAGACGAGACCCCAGAGAAAATTGCCCAAGCCCCCCAGCACATCGCGGTGGGCGCACTGAGCATGCGCCCGCCATTTTCTAGGCCTCAAAGATGGCGACGCCCACCCGGGGACACCGGAGGGCCCGGGGGCCACATGGAGGGGATCGGGGGCCACAAGGGGGGGATCGGGGACCCTTTTTCTCTCTCCTCTGATGTCCGATCACATCAGAGGAGAGAGAAATTAAATGGCACACCATTTTTTTTTTTTTGCGCGATCGCCGTTGTGGGGTTAATAATGGCGATCGCAACATCGGAGTCGGTAAAAACAGACCCGATTCATGTTCACTGGGGTTTCGGCTACCCTCGGTAGCCGAGACCCCGGAGACAATGCGCCTGTGGGGGGCGCTATTCACTTTTTCCACAGCGCCGTTAATTAACGGCGCTGTGGTTTAAGTACCCTTAATGACCGCCGTTAAAAGGCGTATCGGCGGTCGTTAAGGGGTTAAAGAAAAATATACCTAAAAAGAGTATTGGATATTTAAGAAATGTTTAATAGGTTAGAGTACAGAAGGGGGGCAGCCAAAAGAGTCTACCTTGTGGTGACGGCTTAAAAATCTTTTGTCCAAAACAAAAGCTGCGGCTTTATATGTGAACTGGTGTTCAATGGTAACTAATAATGTGTGATTGGTGAGGACGTGGTGCAGAAATGGAGCTTTTCGAACAGTGGGCGGGGACTGTGAAAGGATTGAGGGGTGGAGGAGGAGCTGGGTGTAACCTGGTGGAATCTCAAGGGAGCCCGAAAATTTTGCCAGTGTGGGGCCTGAAATTCCTAGTGGCAGTCCTTTATCTGAATATCCATATAATCAGACAACTCATTTTAATGCAATCACAACATATTCATACATACAGATTCTTCTACATACTTTCTATATACAGAGTTTATTGGATCTTTCCTGACCATGGAGACATCATTAGAGATAACGGCATTATGACTAATATATGGCAGTTTCTGTTTTTGCTGTTCCCTATCAGCAGCACTTGAGTGAGTAATGCAAGCAATGCGTCATATGTGGAATGCTGTAACATACTAGATATGACAACTGTGTGATTAGGAGAACATGATACTGAAGGTTGCAGTCAGCTGGAAGAGTTTAAGAAGCTTCTGGGAATTTTCAACCATCCCCTGGCAGGAAGAGATGTGTGTTCATTGTGTTTACAGGGTAGGACAATGTGGCCATAAATGGAGTGGAAATGAAGTCACTCAATGCTACCTGATTAGGTAATGCGCATCTGCTAGGTGTAGCTACCCTCCTCCACAATGGTGAGTATAGGTAATGCCACAGCAAATGCAATTGCTACGAGATCTGTAAACAACGTCACTAATTATGGACACTAGCGTATGTGCATCTAGGCAGCTTCCAGCGAGATTACCTGCTAGGATTCGCCGTCAGCTGGAACGCTCCGGACCCTATTTCATCGCTGGCGCTCCGCGGGTGAGTATCTTAATCGCTGTGTGGCCCTTGTCTTAGCGATTTAGACGTACTTTTGTTAGCTTAAAGTCGTTTAAGAAGATCGCTACGGCGATAGGGCGTAACTATATCGCTAAATGGGCCGCATTTAGCGATATAGAAACAATCCCGCTAGCGTCGCATTAGTAATGCGTCGTTATCGTGATCGCTAGCGGGATTGTTTAGTGTGGCAGTACCTTAAGGTTTGTATAACAGAAATGTCACAGCCCATGCTTGGGGATATGTGCTCGCTGTGCCAGCTTATCTGTAAACAATGGTTTACAACTTAATTATGGACACTATGCGTACTGTGGCCATCATAGAAAGACTAGTAACTTACCCAAAGTACAGGACCTGTAACCCAGCATAGAAAGCCAATAATATATAACCCCACACCAAATGATAAGTCTTCATCAATAACAACGAGTCACATACCTTGTACGTTTCTATCTCCCTCTCAGTGATTCCTCTTCACTCAATTTCTCTTCACTCAATTTCTCATCTACATGTACAAAGTCTTCCTAAAATGAAGGAGACAGTAATGGCAGCATTTATTTCTGTATGTGTGTGTATATATATATATATATATTATATATAACCAAATGCACTTATAAACTATGTACATATATGATACTGCAGTTCAGGAGCAATTGGTTTTCTTTTTGCATTGGCTAATAGCATTGGTTATTATTAGATCTCTACTACTCAGAAAATCCCTTCTCAATACCTATGTTTTCCTCCAGTAAATGAACAACACCTAAACTCACCTCTGATGCTGACACCATTCCAGTGGTGTCGGCATTGGCTCTTGCAAGGATTGATGTGACATAACACATTCCCTGCAGACAGTCATCACTGGGTCCACTCTCCCCTCCATTGGACAAATCCGACATCAAGAGGAAGTGAGAGATGCTCTGCGGCTGCTCTCTCACTTCCTCCGGCTGTCAATTACCTGCGTAGAAGAGGAGAGTGAAGCCAGCACTGATTGGCTGCAGGGATCGCGTGACATAATAATGTCATGCAAACCACGGGAGAGCCAGTGCTAACACCGTTGTAACGTCAATGGCACCAAAGGCGAGTATAGATGCTATTTTACCTCTAATGAAACAGTGATTGAGAAGGGGTTGTCAGAGTAGTGATCAACCCCTATAAATCTAACACAAATATAAAGTTATTCTAAATGGAAACTTTTACAAGCAAATTTAATCCCATGGGGATCTTGTGTCACATGGTCACCCACTCAATGAAATGGACACCATGTAACACTACAGCTCCTCTACATGTTCACAGCATAGCATGGCTGCCCCTATTTGCAATTAAGTTTTTCGAGAAAACAACACATAGTATAGCTAAAAGGAAAAGACGCCCATCTGCAGACAGCTGTTTCAGTGTAAAGTAGGATACTGGCTGGCTAGGTGAGCAATGGGCAAGAACCCTGAAACAGCTGTTTGCAAATGGTGGGTTTAAGGGTCTTAGCTTGCACCTGTTCACACTTGTCTTTTTCTGTTTAGAAGTGCAGGTCATTTTTTTTTATATTTGTAACACACGCCTTCTGACTGAGCACTCCTCCTCCCATCAGCTTAAGGCGTTTTTAATTAGAGCTTGATCCTAACTGTCCGTATAATTGTAGGCTTTTAGCCCGGGAGAGGCATCATGTTAGGTTAGGGTCCCAACAAAGGGGTACGCCTTGTCGCTGGCTGTTGGGCTCACATTGGCAAATTTGTGCGCTAAGTACCGTATTTTTCAGACTATAAGACGCACCTGACCATAAGACGCACCCCAAATTTTCAGAAGGAAAATAGGGGAAAAAAAATAAAGTGTCAAATGGGGGTCCGTCTTACAGTCCGAATTCAGCTTGCCTGTGAAGGGATCAGCACAGGAGGATGATTGGTCACAGGGGTCATTTGGTCGGCCAGGCTGGTGCGGTGGCAGGGGCTCCGCGGCAGGGGCTCTGTGCTCCGCGGCAGGGGCTCTGTGCTCCGCGGCAGGGGCTCTGTGCTCTGCAGCAGGGGGCTTTGTGCTCCGCAGGAGGGGCTTTGTGCCCCTGGGACAGGGGGCTCTGTGCTCCAGGGCAGGGGCATTGTGCTCCGGGGCAGGGGGCTCTGTGCTCCGGGGCCGGGGGCTCTGTGCTCCGGGGCAGGGGCTCTGTGGTCCGCAGGAGGGGGCTTTGTGCCCCTGGGGCAGGGGGCTCTGTGGTCCGCAGGAGGGGGCTTTGTGCCCCTGGGGCAGGGGGCTCTGTGCTCCGCAGGAGGGGGCTTTGTGCCCTGGGGCAGGGGGCTCTGTGCTCCGGGGTAGGGGCATTGTGCTCCGGGGCAGGGGGCTCTGTGCTCCGGGGCATTGTGCTCCGGGGCAGTGGCAGCGGCTCTCTGTGCTATGTGTGGGGGCTCCGCCGGCATTTCGTCAAAGCCTGCTCCTCCGTTAATGCGATGCTGCTGTGGCCTCCGGGAACATGGCCACCGGCAAGATGGCCGCCGGGCCAACGCATGCTCAGATTTGCATCTGAGCATGCGTTGGCCCGGCGGCCATCTTGCCGGCGGCCATGTTCCCGGAGGCCACCGCAGCATTGCATTAACGGAGGAGCGGGGGCCTCCGGGCTTTGATGAAATGCCAGCGGAGTCCCCACACACAGCACAGAGAGCCGCTGCCACTGCCCCGGAGCACAAAACCCGCAACCACCACACTACAGAGCCCTACAGCCGCACCAGCCTGGGAAGGGAGGCTGCATCGGGACCGCCGCCGCTGCCACCAACGGTATTTGTAAGTGTATTGCGACCATAAGACGCACCCCCATTTTCCCCCAAAATTTTGGGGGAAAAAAGTGCGTCTTATGGTCCGAAAAATACTGTATCTTCATTTTCTACCATGTTTTCTATAGCAGTAATGCAGTTCCAATTTCATATATCCAACGGTGCATATTATAGCATTTCAGAGGGCAACTTTCATCTGTTAGTTATATAGATTGGTTCCCTTGCTTGCACCTGTTCACACTTGCCTTTTTCTGTTTGGAAGTGACAGTCATTTTTTTTTATATTTTTCAAAACAAGTTCAAGACAAAAAAAATTATTTTACGCAAAATTCTTTAACTATGTGCGCCATTTTAAAAGAAACAATATCAAATACTACAAGACGAAAGAAAGAAAGGCAAATAATGAATTTCCCAAATTATGTCTTGTAAAAGAGCCAGACCTACACGGCACTGCTCAGCTTTTTTTTCCTCTTGTGCTACTTTAATGGATGTGAGATAGTGTTGTGTACAGACTCATTGGGGCATGAAGGCGACCATTAATACAGTAATCAGCTGTCATAATGGGAAAACTATAGCTCTGATAGTATACTACGGTTTAAAAAATTGATTTTGATCAAACTTATCATATGTTTGCAAAGGGTTGGAGTGTAGCTTTTGCATAGCTGCTTCCAGGACGTCTATATCCTAAGCTCTACGGTCTTTCAGGGTATTAACCAGTCCATAGACTTTACATAGGTGGGCAGCTATACAGAATGGATAAAGACTTACCCCTGCTCCACCTTTAACCACATGCTATTTATATTACTAGTGATAGATTATGTGGTAGAAGGGTTTTTGACCACTCTCAAAATTTGGTGTCTGGGTGTGACTGCTAATTTGGCAGGTCCCTGAGGTTGTAAAATCTGACTGACCAAACTAGTCACTAGATCAGGGTTCGACAAACCCGGGCGCCAGGTCGCCAGTGGAGCCTAGAAAATCATGCCTGGCAGGCGGGGGGCCCACTCGCCGTTGGGCACCCCGGCGCCCATTAGCGGAGGAGAGCGGTGTCAGCGCCGCCACCCGCCCCCGCCTGCTCAGGGCCCCGGCAGCAGCTGGCACAATACTCACCGCTCCCCGTGCCTCCGCTGCCACAGCTCCGGGCTCCAGCGCTTCCTCTCACAGCAGCCGCTGAATGACATCATCATTCAGCGGCCGGCTGTGACAGAGAGCGCGGACGCCGGACAGAAGAGATGTGTGTGTATGTGTCTGTCTGCATCAGTGTGTGTGTGTGTGTGTATGTGAGAGAGTGCTTGTGTGCTGCATGTGTGATGGTGGTGGGGGGAGGGCAGTGATAATGGGGAGGCATTGATGATAATGGGGAGGCATTGATGATAATGGGGAGGCATTGATGATGATGGGGAGGCATTGATGATGATGGGGAGGCATTGATGATAATAGGGAGATGTTGATGGGGAGGCATTAATGATGATGGGCAGGCATTGATGATGGGCAGGCATTGATGATAATGGGGAGGCATTGATGATAGGGAGGCATTGATGATGATGGGGAGGAATTGATGATGATGGGGAGGCGATGATGATGATGGGGAGGCGATGATAATGATGGGGAGGCGATGATGATGATGGGGAGGCATTGATGATGATGGGGAGGCGATGATGATGATGATGGGGAAGCGATGATATGATGAGGAGGCAATGATGATGATGGGCAGGCATTGATGATGATGGGGAGACCATGATGATGATGGGGAGGCAATGATGATGATGGGGAGGCGATGATGAAATGAAAAAAAAATTCTGGCTCCTAAATTTTTTGGCTGGCTCCTAGATTCTGAACAACTTTGTCGACCCCCTGCACTAGATCATACGTATTTTTAAACTATGAGCAGCAAATCGCTTGCAACAATATAAACTTAAATATATATATAAAGTTATAAAACCAAAAGTGACATCTTATGGGAAAAATCTACTATGTCATTGTCCGCGCCTTAGTGTGCGGCATTTACGGTAATCACAATACCTGTGTCTGGCTAGGGCATTGAGTGCGAAGGGTTATCTTGATCTTCAATGGGGCGCCATCATCAGAGGTTATCTGATAAATGAGACGTGTGTAACCAATGGTAAGTGACATCACTAATCTGTACAGACTAAGCTATATTATATACTGATATTGTAAGTTAAGGTTGGATTGGATGATTCTTTAGTCATAAATAATATTGGGAAAGGATGGCCTGGCTATTCTACCCTTAATCTCTGGATTTCTAAATGTGATTACTGAAGGGATGCGCGGGCCATTAAATATCACATCCACTGTACAGATCATAAAAAAAAATTATATTTGAAATTTTAATCCAGTTAAAAGTTATGACATTTTTTAAGTATGGCGCCAACTACTGGTCAAATTCTATAGCAGTGTGCAGGTCCATCTAATGAGCTGAGATCTGCTGGTCACACATGCTCAGTCATTCTCCCCAAGACAGTTCTACGCATAGGGGTTCCCCAGGAAAGCTATCACATTATTATGAGGGATGGCAGACATATTTCATCTGACATATACTGTATATACGCTCGGTACAAATATAGGCAACAAATCTTGGCTAACTCTCTTTACAGTTGATGTTGGAGGAGGAAGGTGTCTGCGTTTTGAATTATGCCCAATCTTTTTTCCATAAGAGATAAGCTGGCGACAAATTCTTACACACTAGGCTAAGCGTTCATGTGTATGGGCTCATTCAGATATCCAATTTTCACGTATGGGTGCAATCCATGGTTTTCACTGATAGCACTCATACCTATGATAGTCATTGGGGCTAGTGACATGTCCGTGATTTTTCGCGGACTGAGTGATCCACTGAAATTGCGGAGACGTCGTATTTTGATCCAGGCGTTGGATGACAATTGACAATGCAAGTCTGATACAAGTGCGGTTTGATTTTCATGGACCTCGCATAGGAGAAGGTGGAGAAACTTTTTTTTCCTCTATGTATGAGAAAAACTAATGACACTCAGACCACGCTCTGATCAAACTTTAATCAAAGTCCGATCCAAATTATCAGTACGTTTTTCTCTTACGCGAGTAAATCATGCTTCTGAATGAGGCGTAACTTCACACAAGTATATAGATACAGGAAAGATATAAATCTTTGTACTGTGTTAGACAGTAGATAAATATTAACATTTGAGAGTCCTCAGTGGTTGATACCTTTTAATGGCTAACTGAAAAGATGGTAACAAATTGCAAGTTTTCGAGACTACTCAGGTCTCTTCATCAGGCAAAGACAGAATAAACCATTTCTCAGCAACAAGACCATTAATATGAGTTATATAGGCAGGACTAGTATAACATTTCTATCACCTGTATGCTCATAATAACAGGTCATCGGGGGGGGGGGGGGGGGTGACAGATTCCCGTTAATTTTTTTGTGCAGTGATTCTGGTGCTCTGTACTTAAAAATGCAATTGCCATTTCACATGCTTTTATTTTAACCCCTTTACCCCAAGGGTGGTTTGCATGTTAATGACCGGGCCAATTTTTACAATTCTGACCACTGTCCCTTTATGAGGTAATAACTCTGGAACACTTCCATGGTGATTCTGACACTGTTTTCTCATGACATATTGTACTTCATGAAAGTGGTAAAATTTATTTGATATGACTTGAGTTTATTTGTGAAAAAAACAGAAATCTGGCAAAAATTTAGAAAATTTCACAATTTTCCAACTTTCAATTTTCCTTCCCCTAAATCACACAGATATGTCACACAAAATACTTAATAAGTAACATTTCCCACATGTCTACTTTACATCAGCACAATTTTGGAACCAAAATTTTTTTTTTTGTTAGGAAGTTATATATTTTTTTTTAGGGACCACATCATATTTGAAGTCACTTTGAGAGGTTTATATGATAGAAAATACCCAAAAGTGACACCATTCTAAAAACTGCACCCCTCAAGGTGCTCAAACCACTTTCAAGAAGTTTAATAACCCGTCTAGTGCTTCACAGGAATTTTTGGAATGTTTAAAAAAAACACGGATTTTGGTAAGAACTTACCTGTAAAATCCTTTTCAGCGAAGGAAGGAAGAGAGACACAGTAATTCATTACTGATGGGTAGGCGGAGCCCCAGATCAGGATGTCACCTCAGATCAAAAGAGTGCTGACTGGCTGGCCCCTCCAGCTCGGGCTCCTCCTACTCAGCTCCAGTCGTACCAAAGCTTTTAGGAAAAGAGCCAAGATCACCAGCGGAGCAACATAACCCCTTCTGAAGGAACTTCAGAGAAAAAACACAAGGATACAGGTTATGCATGCAAAGAAAGCCAAAAACCACAGAGTTCCAGGTACTACTCACGGAACCTGACTACTGCGATGAGCTGGCGATGCTGGAACAGAGCCTTAGCGCGCTGACCTCAGCCCAGATAATCGCTATCAGATAAGGGTCGCGCTGCATCTGAAAACATCAACACACTTCTGCCTTGGGAGGGTGCTGTGTCTCTCTTCCTTCCTTCGCTGAAAAGGATTTTACAGGTAAGTTCTTACCAAAATCCGTGTTTCAGCTGCAGATGGAAGGAAGAGAGCCACAGTAATTCATTACTGATGGGACGTCCCAAAGCAGTTAAAAAATAAGGGTGGGAAAAAACCAACAAAAGGCAGAAACCCAACAACCTTAACAACAAAGCGCAACCAGCGCTAAACACAAGTTCATCCAGAACTTTAAACTACAGCTGCCTGCAGGACCCTACGTCCGAGGGCTGCATCAGCGGAAGCACTGACGTCCACTTTATAAAACTTTGTAAACGTGTGGACAGAGCGCCAAGTTGCCGCCCGGCAGAGCTGCACTGCTGAGGCACCTTGATGAAAAGCCCACGATGAGGCCACAGCTCACGTGGAATGGGCTCGAATCTTAATCGGGCAAGATTCACCCGAAGGCGGTAAGCTTCCAAAATAGCTGACCGGATCCAACGAGCTATAGAATCCTTGAAAGCTCGTTGACCACGCCGACGACCTGCTGAAACCACAAACAGGAAGTCCGTCTTACGAAAACCTTGAGTAATAGATAGATAAAACTTCAAGGCCCGCACTAAATCCAATGTGTGTAAATCTCGCTCTTTCGCATTCTTCGGATCCGGTGTAATGTATGTGGTACAGTTCATATAGCGTCTTGTGCTTGGGTGCGATGAAAATACTTGAGACACAGGTTGATAAAGAAAGTCTTGTATTGCTTCATACAAATTGGCAAAAATAAACACACAGGTTGCAAACACAGAAGCAGGAGACACAGCAGGCCAGAGTAATCTAAGCTCAGCAATAACTCTCCACAACAGATTCAGATCTTCTTCTCTGTTACCGCAAGTCCATGCAAACGTGAGGCTCTCAAGAGCAGAGTTCAGAGTCCACAAGTGCTTCAGAGTTCCTCAGTAGGAATGGCTGGAGTACAAGGTCCAAGGCTTCAGGAGTCAGAACACAGGTTCACTGCAGGCTAGATTCTGAAGCACTGATTGCTCAGCTGTGGCTGTTTAAGAAGCAAACGGAGAGAATCAGGGCGGGAACATGCAAGCTGGAAAACTCCATTTTGACTGAGGGCAAGATAGCAGCAGCAAAACAGAAAGCAAAATGGCCGACGAACAAACTGAGTTTCAGAAACAGATACACAGAACCTTACATTACTCCCCCTTAGGGACAACCTCCGGATGACTTCAGACCAGGCTTGTGTGGGTACCTCTGATGAAACTGACGGAGCAAGCGAGGAGCATTAACGTTATTGACTGGCTCCCATGAGTTGTCCTCCACTGGGTAGCCCTGCCATTTAATCAGATATTGTAACTGATTTCTATACAACCTGGAATCTAAAATCCTTTCCACCACAAATTCCTCCTGACCATCGACTAGCACTGGGTCAGGGCAAGGAGAAGAACGTCCAGGAAACGTATTGGGTGTCGCAGCCTTTAGTAGGGATACATGAAAGACAGGGTGGATTCTCATAGTTCTGGGCAATTGAAGACGACAAGCAACGGCACTTATAATTTTACTGATTTTATAGGGTCCAATGTACTTATGTCCCAACTTAGACGATGGAATCCTTAACTTAAGATTTCTGGTTGACAGCCAGACCAGGTCTCCTACCTTAAAAGCTGGTGCAGGTTTACGAAATTTATCTGCTGCCTTCTTGTACCTTTCCTGAGCCGATTCCAGATTCTCCTTTAGAAGATCCATATTCTTCTGTAAAGTCGTGACTCTTTCAGCCACTGCTGGCAAAGGCGTCTCTATGGGAAATCGTGGTAGAATGTTAGGATGATAACCTAGATTAGAGTAAAAAGGAGACTGTTTAGTGGAGGCACTCTGAGAGTTGTTGTAAGAGAACTCAGCCAATGGAAGTAGATCCACCCAATCATCCTGTAGGTGGCAGATAAAGCAGCGGAGACACTGCTCCAGGGTTTGATTGGTTCGTTCGGTTTGTCCATTAGTCTGGGGATGAAAAGCAGAAGAAAGGTTTACTTTAATGTCCAATGCTGCACAGAAATTTTGCCAAAACCTAGAAGTGAATTGCACCCCTCGATCCGAAATAACCTCATCCGGTACTCCATGTAAGCGAAACACATCTTTAATCATCAAATCTGATGTCTGTTTTGCAGTGGGTAAGCCGACACAAGGGATAAAATGAGCTGCCTTTGTTAGACGGTCAACCACCACTAGAATAGTGTTCTTCCCTTGAGAGGTTGGTAATTCCACAATGAAGTCCATAGAAATGGATCCCCACGGGCGGGACGGGGTGGGAAGAGGCTGTAACAGACCAGTTGGTGAAGAGCGAGGTGTTTTGCATCTTGCACAAACCTCACACGAAGTGACATAGTCCAAAACATCCTTCCTACAAGTGGGCCACCAAAAGAAACGAGAAAGAAATTCCTGTGTCTTTAGAATTCCTCTATGCCCGGCTATTTTGGAATCGTGAATGAGTTGCAATACTCTCAATCTGACTGTTTCAGGTATATACAGACGTTGTCCCAGAATCCACACACCATTCTTAAAGACAAGACTTACGTCCCTTGGGGGTTGAGCCAAAAAAGAATCCGCATGGTATGCTTCCTTGATATCTTTAATTAGGTCTTGATGATGAATCACTCCTAGGAATCTAGAGTCAGGAAGAATAGTCTTAGGAGGAGTAATTGGACGTGTCTCTGCTGAGTAAATCCTAGAGAGTGCATCAGCCTTTCCATTGCGCGATCCTGGTCTATAAGAAATAATAAAATTAAATTGGTTTAAGAAAAGATTCCAGCGAGCCTGGCGAGGAGTCAGGCACTTAGCCGACCTGATAAACTCAAGATTACGATGGTCTGTCAGAACGACTATTTGCTGTGCAGCTCCTTGAAGAAGGTGTCTCCATTCTTTGAAGGCGGCAATAATGGCCAACAACTCTCTATTGCCCACATCGTAGTTCTTCTCAGCCGAAGACAACTGCTGGGAAAAGAAGGCACAGGGATGCAAGACATTCTTCTCACCTGTTCTCTGAGAGAGTATAGCTCCCACGGCACAGTCTGAAGCATCCACCTCTATTATGAAGGCAAGCTCTGGGTTGGGATGTACTAGGATAGGTGCAGTGGTAAATTTATCTTTTAGACGGGAAAATGCTTCCTGGGCTTGGGGAGTCCAGGAGAACTTAGACTCTTTCCGGGTAAGTTGGGTGATAGGTGACACTACCTCAGAGAAATTTCTAATGAAACGTCTATAGAAGTTTGCAAACCCGATGAAGCGCTGTACCTCCTTCACATTTCTAGGACTTGGCCAATCATTGATGGCTTGGGTTTTACTTCCATCCATACTAATTCCTTGTGTAGACAGTACATACCCCAGAAATTGAATTTCGGTCTTATGGAATTCACACTTTTCAAGCTTGATGTAAAGATGATTTTGTCTTAGACGTTCCAAGACCATTCTCACATGTCCATGATGTTCCTCTGTGGAGTTAGAAAAAATTAAAATATCATCCAAATAAATTACCACGAATGTATCCAGGAGATCCCTGAAGATGTCATTCACCAAGTGTTGGAAAGTGGCTGGGGCGGTACTCAGACCAAAAGGCATAACTAGATATTCAAAGTGTCCATAGCGTGACCTGAATGCAGTCTTCCATTCATCCCCAGGTCTAATACGGACTAAGTTATAGGCCCCACGAAGATCTAGTTTAGAAAAAATTTTGGCATGTCGCACTCTCTCCAATAACTCAGGGATTAAAGGCAATGGATAACGGTTTCTAATAGTAACCTTATTGAGTTCCCTATAGTCTACGCATGGTCTCAGGGATCCATCTTTCTTCTTTACAAAGAATATGGGTGCCCCTGCAGGAGATGAAGAGGGGCGTATGAAGCCCTTGGCTAGATTTTCGTCTATGTACTCTTTTAAAGCCTTCAGCTCGGGCCCCGCCAGGGGGTAGATCTTACCAAAAGGTATCTCTGCTCCAGGCAATAATTCAATTGGACAATCATATGGACGGTGAGGAGGAAGCTGGTCAGCGTTCTTCTTGTCACATAATCCACATAGTCCTGGTATACAGCTGGTAGTTCAGGGACTGACATGGTTCCTTTAGGAACAGAGCAAGCTGAAATTTTTGGACTCATCTGTTTCTCTGGAAAGTGTAATTCCTTGGTCTCCCAGTTAATGGTAGGATTCTGAGCCTGCAGCCATGGTAGCCCTAGAATAATGGGAAAGTGAGGAGAAGAGATAAGCATAAAGGACAGTTTCTCTTGATGATCTTTACCCATAAGAACCTTTAAAGGCTCTGTTTCCTGATCCACTGGTCCAGAGGTCAGCAGGGAGCCATCCACAGTTTCCATCTGTACTGGAGTAGCCTTCTTCACTGAACGTATTCCCTGTTTCAGAGCAAAGGAGACATCCATAAAATTTCCACTTGCACCTGAGTCGATCATAGCAGAGCTAGACACCCAGGCTGAGTCAACCCAGAGTTTGATGGAAAGAAAACAGTGAGAATTGTTTTTTTTACAACTCAGCTGGGACACCGCTGAGGAAACTTGAAAGATGGCAGCATTTACACAGTCAACGTCCTCAGAGGTAACGGAGTTTAAGTCCGAGAAATCAAGATCTGTTGCTGCAGATCTCTCTGGAGCCTGAGGCTCGGACCTGACAGATCCCCTCTCGCAACACTCACAATGAATGAGTGCTGCAGTAGTCTTACGAGAACGGCTGGGGCAGTTTATAATGAAGTGCCCTGACTTACCACAATAGAAACATAGATTCTCCTTAAAACGATGTTCCTTGCGTGCATCACTAACCCGTCGTTGTAAAGAGTCTACCTGCATGGGTTCAGGTTCAGGTTCCCGTGTAATCCTACTCAAAGGTTCCTTAGCTGGAGAGGAAGGTAGGAAAAGGTTAGTGCGATTGCTTTCGAACCATCTCTCTTGCCTGCGTTCAGTCAGACGAGTATCAATACGGATGCAGTAGTTAATAAAGTCACCTAACGCAGTGGGAGGGTCGGCACGAGCAAGTTCATCCTTAATCAGTGGGGATAACCCCTTTCGAAAAATAGATTTTTTGGCGGAATTGTCCCAGGTGGTATCAAGGGCCCATCTCCTGAAATCCAAGGCATATTCAGCTACCGAGTGCTTACCTTGGCGCAAAGCTAACATGGCTGCTTCAGCTGTTGCACCTCGATTGGGGTCATCAAACACCTGCCCCATGGCTGAAATAAAATCATCAAGGTGATTCAAACAATCATCCTCAGTCTCAATCAGAGGGTTTGCCCACATCAAAGCCTTGTTGGTAAGCAACATAATTATAGTAAGCACCTTAGATCGTTCAGTAGGAAATTGTGAAGCATGTGCAGAAAAAAAAAGATTGCATTGATTAACAAATCCCCTGAATTTTTCACGTTCACCACCAAAACGAAAAGGGGGCAACTTGGGAATCCCAGAACTCGGGGCCACGTCAGGAGCCTGGACTCGCCCCTCCAGAACCTCAATCCTGGCTCGCAAATCCTGGGTAGTCTGTCCAACCACTTGCAAATTGTGATTATTTAGGTCCTGAAGATTTGTAAAACGGGTCTTTATATTCTGCAAATCTGCAAGGATATTATCAGTCACTCCGCAAAGTTCCTTTATGCGGGCCTCCATTTTCCAGATCTTTTAAGACAGGATACTGGAAGAAGAGGAAAAAAAAAAAAACAATAGTGTTCACCTGTGGTAACACTGAAGAAAGAAAAAACTTTAAGGGAACTGCTCACCTGGAATGGTTGTGAGAAGTCACAACCACTATCATCACAGAAAGCTTTCAACCAGACATCTGATATCCAGAGTTTCAGCAGACAAAAAGAGAAGAGAAAAAAAACAAAAAAACAATAGTGTTTACCTGTGATAATACTGCAGAAAAAAAAACTTAAGGGAATTGCTCACCTGGAATGGTTGTGAGAAGTCACAACCACTGTCATCACAGAAAGTACAACCGGACATCCGATATCCACAGTACAGCAGACAAGCCTTTCCAGACCCAGCAGACACTAACGTTTGGCTTCAGAATCTTGTAATGTATGTGGTACAGTTCATATAGCGTCTTGTGCTTGGGTGCGATGAAAATACTTGAGACACAGGTTGATAAAGAAAGTCTTGTATTGCTTCATACAAATTGGCAAAAATAAACACACAGGTTGCAAACACAGAAGCAGGAGACACAGCAGGCCAGAGTAATCTAAGCTCAGCAATAACTCTCCACAACAGATTCAGATCTTCTTCTCTGTTACCGCAAGTCCATGCAAACGTGAGGCTCTCAAGAGCAGAGTTCAGAGTCCACAAGTGCTTCAGAGTTCCTCAGTAGGAATGGCTGGAGTACAAGGTCCAAGGCTTCAGGAGTCAGAACACAGGTTCACTGCAGGCTAGATTCTGAAGCACTGATTGCTCAGCTGTGGCTGTTTAAGAAGCAAACGGAGAGAATCAGGGCGGGAACATGCAAGCTGGAAAACTCCATTTTGACTGAGGGCAAGATAGCAGCAGCAAAACAGAAAGCAAAATGGCCGACGAACAAACTGAGTTTCAGAAACAGATACACAGAACCTTACATCCGGACAGAGTGAAGGCAACACAATATCCTGGTTAACATGAAATTGTGATACCACTTTAGGCAAAAAATCACCCCGAGTGCGAAGCACTACACGATCCGGAAAAAACTCCAGAAAAGGAGGCGAACAAGAAAGAGCTGCCAACTCAGAAACTCTCCTCAAGGAAGTGACTGCAACAAGGAAAGCCACCTTCCAAGAAAGTAAAGAAAGGCTAGCAGAAACCATAGGCTCAAAAGGTTTATGCTGAAGAGCCTCCAAAACAAGGTTGAGCCGCCAAGGAGACACGGGCGCCTTCCGCGGCGGAAACTTACGAGATATACCTCGGAAAAAGGAGAGCACGTTTCTATTTGAAGCAATGGTTCTCCGGAACAATAAGGACAGAGCAGAAATCTGACCTTTCAGGGTGCTGACTGCCAAACCCTTGTCTAGCCCATGCTGCAGAAAAGCCAACAGGTTGGGAATGGAAAATTTTCTCGGGTTCCGAGAGGACCCCAAACACCACGAAAAGAAGGTTTCCCAAATTTTGTGGTAAATCCTAGTAGTAGCCGGACTTCTTGCAGCACGAAGGGTAGCAATGACCTCGGCTGAGAAACCTCTACGGGTCAAGATTTCGGTCTCAAGAGCCACGCCGTCAAACACAGGGACATCAAGTCCGGATGACAAACGGGCCCCTGAGTCAACAAGTCCGGTTGAAGAGGGAGTGGAAAAGGAGGTGCCGCCAACAGCGACATTATTGTCGAGAACCACACCCTTCTTGGCCAGTCTGGAGCTATCAAAATAGCTGGAATTCTCTCTAGTCTGATCCGACGCAGTACTAGAGGAAGTAAGGATATCGGCGGGAATACATAGATCAGCTCGAACTGATCCCACTGAGCCACTAGAGCATCCACCGCCACAGCCTTCGGGTCCTTGTACCTGGACATGAACGTCGGTAACTTGGCATTGGACCTGGATGCCATCAAATCCACTTGGGGGGTTCCCCAGCGAGAGCACAGTAGTGCAAAAACTTCCGGGTGGAGGCTCCATTCCCCGGGATCCATCCTTCTGCGACTGAGAAAGTCCGCTGTAATATTCTGAACCCCTGGAATGTGAATCGCCGAAATGGCTGGCACACTGGCCTCTGCCCAAATCAGAATTCGGGACACCTCTACCATGAGTCTGGAACTCCTTGTCCCACCTTGGTGATTGATATACGCGACAGCCGTCGCATTGTCTGTCTGCACTCGGACTGGCAGACCGCTCAAAGGGACCGTCCAATGTTGGAGGCAAAGGAAAATCGCCCTCAATTCCAGGATGTTGATCGAAAGAACAGACTCTTCCGATGACCATACCCCCTGAATCCAGAGATTGTTCCAAACACCCCCCCCCCAGCCCGTCAGGCTGGCATCGGTGGTTATGACTGACCACTTCGGAGGGAGGAAAGACTTCCCCAGGGAGAATGCCCCTGTACGTAACCACCATTCTAGAGAATCCCGCACCGCGCGAGAAATGGTGACGCTGCAATCCAGCGAACCTTGCGATTGATCCCAACGACTCAGAATGAGCCTATGGAGAGCTCTGGAATGAAATTGGACAAACGGAAAAAACCTCATGGACGCCACCGTCAGACCCAGAAGGCGCATACCTTCCGAAGGGACACTGCTGTCGCAGACTTCATAGTCTGTACATGCTGGAGCAGACATGCCTGCTTGTCTGGAGGTAGGGACAACACCGCCCGTACCATGTCGAAATGCATCCTCAAAAACAGGATTGCCTGCGACGATTCCAGAGACGACTTCTCCTTTGAAGCCACAACCGAAAAGGCCGTCCAAATAGGGGCGAATCGTAAGTCCCCGTCTTTGAAGGATTGCCATGAGATTTTGGCGTCAGAATCGTTGTAAAAATTCTGGGCGTTAAAGCCAAACCGAATGGTCGAGCCACAACCTGGGTGAGGTCTTCCGATGGGAACATGCCAAAAAGCGTCGCGAATGTCGATTGATCGTTCTGCGACAGGGCTGCCATAACTGAGCGAAGCGACTTCATGCTCGGCTCTGACGGAATGTCAGAAGTCAGTCCGCCTTAGCGAATTTTTTTTTTTTTTTTGCCAGCTTCTGCCTTAACAGAAGTTCTGTTTCCAGGGTATGCGGAATTTCTGAGAATTCCCTCTTTTTTTTTTTTTTTTTTTTAAAAAGAGAGAGACGACACAAACCCCCAGAGGGTTGGTCAGATCATCCCTTGAACCGAAAAGGACTGCCGATAACTATCGGCACTAGTCCTGCCAGACGCAGAAGTCACAGCTCTGCGCTGCGGTAAAGCTGCTTCTTTTGCCTTTGCCTTGGCATCAGCTCCGTGAGGTCAGTCAAATAGCTGACCACTTTCTAAGCTAAAGATAGCAAACCCTGTTGGAAAACTGCGTTCCATCCAAGTCACAGTGCTCTTCTGACTGTAACTGCCGAGGATTGCGCCCTGGATAGCAGTGACGCATTATCCTTCAACTAGAAAAGCCCATCTACCTTGATAGAGGGAAACTTGCCACGCCGTCCTTAGACGGTCCAACCGGCTCAGGGGAACTTAACAAGTACACCTAGATCCTTAATACCGAATCTATGATCCACGGCTACACAGATGGAAATTGTTGCCATCTCCGTTCTTCTGTCCAGCGTGTCCTGCAGACTCGTCTTCCCTTTTACCAGGAAGATTTGCTAAGCTGGAATAAAGGGACATTCACTTCAGGAGAAGGGGTCCAATTAACAAATAACTCCGTAGAAAAACGGATACAGTTTGTAAGGTCATCGCGACCCATGCGACCCTTGCAACATCCGGGCCGACTTACCAGGACGACTAGTTACCTCCTCTGGTAACTGTAACGTCCACATGGCTTCCACAGAAATTTTAGTACGGCCCTGAGAGAGGCAGGGTGTCCCTGCCGATCCTCCTTGACCGAATCGGACTTCTTCGCTAAGCGAGAAGGAAAACACCGATTTGTGTCGCTCCCTTGAGTGGATCTAGTTGACACTCCATAACCTAAAAGGTCATCAATAGAAACCAGTGAAGGCCTTCATTTTGACACCATTGGAACCTCTGACCGTGTATGAGTCGAGGTCTGCGTGTCAGATACGCGAGGCTGATCCGTAACGGATCTGGGAGAGGGTCTCTGACATACCCTTGCATAGTATATGGCAGGATAAACCTGTCAGTAACCAGAGCAGTACTTAAATAAAAAACAAACGCTGAAGGGTTAAAGCTCTAAAGAAAGAGCTACCCCAGCTGTCTCCCATTAAGAGTTAACCTCCTAAGAAGGGGTTAAAGTAGCTGACTCCCCACAACCTTGATAATGAAAAAGGGTGTGCGAATCTCAGGCGCCTCTTATAAGGTCGCAGCTGCAGGACAGCCATGCCACACTAAACAGAAAACGTTCCACAAGATCGCTAAAAAATTGCGCTGTTTTTTATAACGCAATGACCGCCAAAGTTGTCAAGGAGATCGCTAATCGCCTATGCGATTGCCCAGATTGGCAGCCACCAGCGACACTAAAAATGACACACAAACGATCGCAATATTATGCGACGCCATCAGGATCGTCAGCGGAAACGTATAGTGGCAGCATTAATGTCGCAGACTCCCCACAGCCTCTTTATTAATATTAAAAGAGTGTGCGAGCCCCTTATGCGAGAACAGCCGCAGGACAGCGCAATCTGTCACTCAGAAGTGCCCCAGACGGCGCCCGCGCTGTGGAGGTGAAGGGGTTAAGCTTCTGCCCGGCGGGCTAGAAGCGACTCACCAAGCTGGACACGTATTCTTAGCCGGGAGGGGAGGAGAACGATCCGGGGAGCTTTCAACCTACAGCGCTTTATCAGCAATAGCCACGCTGTGGAGGTGAAGGGGTTAAGCTTCTGCCCGGCGGGCTCGCTTGTCAGCAATGGCCGCCGCGCTCTGCCTCCGTGTGCTCCATGTAGAGGAGCCGGAAATGGAGGCTGCAGTAAAGCGCGCGCTCAGAAGCGGCGCGAAATTCAAAAAATAAAAAGAGCGCGTACTCCCCTCCTTTCCCTCGTCCTGCAGGCACTCCTGCATCCTCCTGCGGACATAGAAAAACTAGTCATCGGCATATATATGTACAAGAGTGCTAAAACACTCACACACATTTTACCAAAATGTGGAGTACTCACCAGCCGAAACGCCACAGGGACCCCCAGGGGTTTCTGGCGCTATGCCCATGCTTCCCCCCAGGGCGGGAAGCGCAGTGACCCGAGTGTGTGGTTTGCGCCCCCGCCAGGGAAACTCTCCTCATCCCCAGGGCCGGCAAGATTCTGCAGGGACCATTATGTAGTTACAGATCCGCCAAGGGAGAGGCTGGTGAAATACACTGATAAACATGTAATAGCGCTGTCACAGCAGCGCTGAAGCATACTGATATACATGTAATAGCGCTGCCATCAGACGCTAAAGCACTCACACATTAATAATAAAATTTTGTGTGGAGTACTCACCAGCCAAAGCGCCACAGGGACCCTCAGGGGTTTCTGGCGCTGTGCCCATGCTTCCCCCCAGGGCGAGGGACGCAGTGACCGCACGTGTGGTTTGCGTCCCCGCCAGGGAAGCTCTCCTCATCCCCCAGGGCCGGCAAGGATTCTGCAGGGACTTTGAGTAAATACAGATCCGCCAAGGGAGAGGTTGGGGTACAGCAGCGCTGGTACCCCTGAGACCTCTAGACCAACTAGTGATCCAAGTCTCTTGTCCGAATGTAAAATAATAAAATCTTCTGAGGAGCTGCATTAGCAGCGACCATCCTCTGGACCTCAAATCTTAGACTGGAGCTGAGTAGGAGGAGCCCGAGCTGGAGGGGCCAGCCAGTCAGCACTCTTTTGATCTGAGGTGACATCCTGATCTGGGGCTCCGCCTACCCATCAGTAATGAATTACTGTGGCTCTCTTCCTTCCATCTGCAGCTGAAATGAACATTTAACTTTTATTTTCCCAACGGTAACAGGAGAAATTGGACCACAAAAGTTATTGTGCAATTTGTCCTGAGTACGCTGATACCCCATATGTGGGGGAGAACCACTGTTTTGGCGCACGGCAGGGCTTGGAAGGGAAGGAGCGCCGTTTGACTTTTCAATGCAAAATTGGCTGGAATTGAGATCAGACGCCTTGTCGCATTGAGAGCCCCTGATGTGCCTAAACATTGGAAATTCCCCACAAGTGACACCATTTTGGAAACTAGACCCCCCAAGGAACTTATCTAAATGTGTGGTGAGCACTTTGAACCCCTAAGGGTTTCACAGAAGTTAATAACGTGGAGCCGTAAAATTAAAAAATCATATTTTTTCCACAAACATGATTTTTTCACCCCTAATTTTTTATTTTCCCAAGGATAACAGGAGAAATTGGACCCCAAAAGTTGTTGTCCAATTTGTCCTGAGTATGCTGATACCCCATATGTGGGGGAGGAACCACTGTTTGGGTGCATGGCAGAGCTTGGAATTTGGCTGGAATTGACATTGGACGCCATGTCGTTTGGAGAGCCCCTGATGTGCCTAAACAGTGGAAATGCCCCACAAGTGACACCATTTTGGAAACTAGACCCCCCCCATGGAACTTATTTAGATGTGTGGTGAGAACTTTGAACCCCAGGTGTTTCACTAAAATTTATAATGCCCGGCCATGAATAAAAAACAAACATTTTTTCCCACAAAAATGATTTTTTAGCCCCCAATTTTTTTTATTTTCCCAAGGGTAACAGAAGAAATTGGACCCCAAAAGTTGTTGTCCAATTTGTTCTGAGTACGCTGGTACCCCATATGTGGGAGAAAACTACTGTTTGGGCACACGTCGTGGATCGGAAGGGAAGTAGTGACATTTGGAATCCAGACTTTGAAGGAATGGTCTGCGGGCATCATGTCGAGTTTGGAGAGCACCTGATGTTCCTAAACAGTGGAAATGCAGTACAAGTGACTCCATTTTGGAAACTAGACCCCCCAAGGAACTTATCTAGATGTGCCTTAACAGTGGCAATGCCCAACAAATTCCCCCTTTTTGGAACTAATTTACTGTTTCCTGGTATGTAAATTTTATAAGTGACCCCGGATCTCACCCCAGCTCAGCCCGGCTGGGAACGGAGCCCAGTGACCGGAGGTAACCTCTATGTCGCCCTCAGTTTCTGACGCTGCGTTCCCAGCAGCTCATTCACCAGTGGTTGTCAGAGTGGACGGTCGCATGTTGGCACCATCCAGGTTGAAAACTAATGTTTTTATATTTGGCAGCTGTCACACGCTAAAAGACGCTTTTTACTGCAAAAAAAATTTTTGCATCACCACATTTTGAGAGCTATGATTTTTCCATATTTTGGCCCAGAGTCATGTGAGGTCTTGTTTTTTGCAGAACAAGTTGACGTTTTTATTGGTACCATTTTCGGGCACATGACATTTTTTGATTGCTTTCTATTCTGATTTTTGGGAGACCGAATGAGCAAAAACCAGCAATTCATGAATTTATGCACAACACAGCAACACAGCACATAAATAATGCAATAGATAAGGCAAGTGATGTGAAGCAGAACAATCATTAAGGGAGAGTGATAGACAGTTATGGCCATAAATATTGGAATTGTTCATAGATAAGGAGGCAATTTGCATATTAAATTTCCCAGAGGAGCATTGCACGGCGAATAAGCCTCCTTACTTTGCAAGCCAGAGCTGGTATGTCACTCTCCACAAAGAGAAACCTTACCCCTTAGACCTCAGTCCAGTGCCTCTCAGCTAGCCAAATCATATCTCATACTTTGCACTGACGAGGACCAATAGTCCGAAACACCGTGTCTGCAAATTGAGATACTGATTTGGCTTTTATCCTAAGTCACATTACAAGACTCGTTAAAGGGTTGATTGTGACTTGTAGGATCGCTACTTCCAATAGGTGGCGCTATAGAGTTCAAGTCCTCTTTTCCTCTTAAGAGGCAATTTGCATATTAGATAAGGAGTGAAAGTTTTGTTGTCCTCAGATTGCGGTCTGGTTCTTGGTTGTGTTGCCCCCACAAGGTCTGAGGCGCAAATTTATGACAACCTTTGACACACTCAGTGCAGGAATGAATGTGTTACATGGATTTATGTCTTTCTACATCAACTAAATATTAAAATGTATCAATCACTGAGGACTCTCAATTCTAAATATTTTACATCAAGTAAGGAATGTGCTCCTCAGACCTTGTGGAGGCATCACAACACAGAATCAGACCACAATCAGAGGACAATAAGGGTATGTGCACACGTTGCACACGTTGCGGATTTAGATGCGTTTCATCAGATCCGCAGTGTAGTGCACAGCCAATGTAAGTCTATGAGAAACACAGGTTTGTTGTGCCATTGTCTCCTGTCAGTGCATCACTGGGAGGCCCTATAGAGCAGTGATATCACCTGATGTCACTGTTCTATAGGGGAAATTGTCGTGGGACACTCGTTATTAATTAGACTGCTTCGGACAGGGAGTATACTATTGGTTTATTTTTTTACTTTTTATTATAAGAGACCGAGGGCGTCACATGGATTAGACGTGCAATAAAGATGGCAAACCGTTTTGTGTTTTAATAAATACTTTATTATGTGTGTGTTTTTTTAACCCTTTCAAACTATAAGATTAATAATGGAGAGGCGTCTTATTGACGCCTCTCCATTATTAACCGGCTTAATGTCACCTTACAATAGCAAAGTGATATTAACCCCTTATTACCCCATATGCCACCGCTACACTGCAGTGTGAAGAGAGGGGCTAAGTGACGGAATTGGCTCATCATACAGATGTGCCAATTCTGGGGTGGCTGGGTGCTGGTATTTTTAGCCAGGGAGGGGCGCCAATATCCATGACCCTTCCTAGGCTATGAATATCAGCCCGCAGCTGTCTGCGTAGCCTTTCTGGCTATAAATTATTGGGTGACCCCCACGTAATTTTTTTCATTTTAATAGTCAGTAAAGGCTAGCTGCGGGCTGATATTCATAGCCTGGGAAGCTCCATGGGTATTAACCTCTTCCCAGGCTAGAAATATTGGCCCTGGCTGTCGGCTTTCTCCCTCTGGCGTAGAAAATTGCGCGGGAGTCCACGCCATTTTTTCCCCATTTTTTTTAAATTAAAGATATTGAGTGAAGATTTTGTGTGTGTGTCTTTAACTATTTATGTACCATTTTATCTATCCCATATCTATCAATCTATCACATATATATCCCATATCTATCTATCTATTATCATCTATCTATCTATCTATCCCATATCTATCTATCCCATATCTATCTATCTATCTATCTATTATCTATCTATCTATCTATCTATCACCATATCTATCCATCGATCCCATATCTATCTATCCATCCATCCCATATCTATCTATCATCTATCTATCCCATATCTATATATCTATCTATCCCATATCTATCTATCAATCCCATATCTATATATCCATCCCATATCTATCTATCCCATATCTATCTATCATCTATCTATCTATGCCATATCTATCAATCCATCCATCATCTATCTATCCATCCATCCCATATCTATCTCTCTATCCTATATCTATCTAACTAATATCTATCTATCATCTATCTATTATCTATCAATCTATCCATCCATCCCATATCTAAATATCCATCCATCCCATATCTATTCATCCCATATCTATCCATCCATCCATCCATCCCATATCTATCCATCCATCCATCCCATATCTATCCATCTATCTATTATCATCTGTCTATCTGTGTGTGTAATGGAGTGTGGGTTGGACAAATGTAAAAGAGGAGGTTAGACAAGAAATGACATCATAAATCTTTTTTTTGTTAAATAACATATATTTAGCTTACAAAAACGCATACAAATCCGCATGAAAAAACACATAAAAATCCGCATCATGAAAATCCTAAGGGCCTGTGCACACATTGCGGATTCCTAGCGGTTTTGCCGCGTTTTTTTCGCGGTGAACGCCGCAAACCGCGGCAAAACCGCTTACACAATACAACTCATTAAGGCCTATGGGATTCCGCAATGCTGTGCACATGCTGCGGGTTTTTTCCGCGGCGGAATCGCATCGCGGGAGAATCCGCAGCATGCTCATTCTTTTTTGCGGAACCGCGGCGATTCCACCGCCATAGGAATGCATTGAACCAATTACTTTCCGCATGTGGCTGTGCCCACCATGCGCAAAGTAAGCGGTTCATGTGCGGATGGTACCCAGGGTGTGGAGGAGAGAAGACTCTCCTTCAGGCCCTGGGTACTATATCCATGTAAAAACAATAATTAAACTAAAAAATAATGATATTCTCACCTTCCGGCGGCCCCCGCAGCTTTCCCGCCTCTCAGCGACGCTCCCGGCCAATCCCGTTCCCAGTAATGCATTGCGAGAATCACGTAGCGGTCTCGCGAGATGCTATGTCATCGGGGTGATTGTCGCAAAGGACACCTGGGAACGGGATGGCCAGGAGCGTCGCTGAGAGGCGGGAAATCTGCGGGGGCCGCCGGAAGGTGAGAATATCATTATTTATTATTTTTTTTATTATTTTTACATTAGATCTTTTTACTATTGATGCGACATAGGCGGCATCAATAGTAAAAAGTTGGTCACACTTGTCAAACACTTGTTTGACTCGTGTGACCAACCTGTCAGATCGCTTGTAAAACGCTAGCATTCTGCAAGCTAATTACGCTTGCAAAACGCTAGTTTTTAGCGGGAATACGCATACCTATAATATGCGTATTTCCCGCGGCAGGGAGGTGCGGAATTGCCGCGGAAATTTCCATGGCAATTCCGCAACGTGTGCACATAGCCTAAGGGTATATGCACAAGTTGCAGATTTGCCTGCAGAATTTTCTGCACAGAATCTGCACCTTTTGGCAGAAAACGTAGATGCGGATTTGATGCGTTTTTTATGTGGATTTTCATGCGGTTTTTTCATGCGTTTTTGTAAGCTAAATAAAGATATGCTGTTTAAAAAAAAAAAGATTTGTGATGTAATTTCTTGTCCAACCTCCTCTTTTACATTTGTCCAACCCACACTCCATTACGCACACAGATAGACCGATGATGATAGATAGGATAGATAAATGATAATAGATAGATAGATAGATATGGGATAGATCTATAGATATATCTATCCATCCCATATCGATCTATAATCTATCTATTATCGACCTCATTCCTTCTATCTATCTATCTATCTATCTATCTATCTATCTATATCTATCTATCTATCTATCTGTCTATCTATCCCATATCTATCGATAGATAGATATATCTATAGATACATAGATATATCTATTGATAGATAGATATATCTATAGACAGAAAAAATCTGCGTTAGGCCGGGGTCACACTTGCGAGAAACTCTCACGAGTCTCGCACTTCAATACCCGGCACTCGGACCGGAGTGTTCAGCTGCATAGAAATACATGCAGCCGCACACTCCGGTCCCGAGTGCTGGTTGGCAGTGCGAGTATTGAGGTGCGAGACTCGTGTGAATTTCTCGTAAAGTGTGACCCTGGCCTTAAACGCAATATCTGTTTAATTTTTTTTTAAATGGAAAAAAAAATTGTGTGGGCTCCCTCGCAGTTTTCAAGTCCAGACAGGGAAAGCCAGCGACTGGGGGCCAATGTTTATAGCCTGGGAAGGGACCATGGGTATTACCCTCATAAAAAATATCAGCCCGCAGCTGTCTGCATAGCCTATACTGGCTATTAAAATAGCTCGGTTAATAATGGAAAGGCGTCAATAAGACACCTATCCATTATTAATCTTAAAGTATGAAAGAGTTAAAAAAACACACACAGTATGAAATAAAACATAACACGGTTTTCATATTTTTATTGCATGCCTAATCCATGCGACGCCCTTGGTCTCCTGTAATAAAAAGTAAAATAATAAACCAACCATATACTCCCAGTCCGACGCAGTCCAATTAATAACGAGTGTCCCACGACGATCTCTCCTATAGAACAGTGATATTGGGTGATGTCACTGCTCTATAGGGCTTACCAGTGATGAACTAACATGAGATAATCCTCCTGCAGTGCATCACTGAAGAAGTTACCTTAGTTCATTCTCTCACTTTCTGGCAATGCTGTGTGGGGATTTTCTCACACAGCGTTGCCGGTGAGAGAATGAACTTAAGTGACCTCTCTCCTGGCAGCAGCGGAGGGATATACAGTACAGACCAAAAGTTTGGACACACCTCATTCAATGATTTTTCTATATTTTGATGACTATGAAAATTGTAGAATCACACTGAAGGCATCAAAACTATGAATTAACACATGTGGAATTATACATTACACTTTACAAAAAAGTGTGAAACAACTGAAAATATGTCTTATATTCTAGGTTCTTCAAAGTAGCCACCTTTTGCTTTGATTACTGCTTTGCACGCAGAAAAGGTGAACGGATGGACTCTACGTGCCTGGTTCCCACCGTGAAGCATGAAGGAGGTGGTGTGATGGTGTTGGGGTGCTTTGCTGGTGACACTGTTGGGGATTTATTCAAAATTGAAGGCATAGTGAACCACCATGGCTACTACAGCATCTTGCAGCAGCATGCTATTCCATCCGGTTTGCGTTTAGTTGGACCATCATTTATTTTTCAACAGGACAATGACCCCAAACACACCTCCAGACTGTGTAAGGGCTATTTGACCAAGAAGGAGAGTGTTGGGGTGCTACGCCAGATGACCTGGCCTCCACAGTCACCAGACCTGATCCCAATCGAGATGGTTTGGGGTGAGCTGGACCGCTCACCGCTTCAATTTTGAATAAATCCCCAACAGTGTCACCAGCAAAGCACCCCCACACATCACACCACCTCCTCCATGCTTCACGGTGGGAACTAGGCATGTAGAGTCCATCCGTTCACCTTTTCTGCATGCAAAGCAGTAATCAAAGCAAAAGGTGGCTACTTTGAAGAACCTAGAATATAAGACATATTTTCAGTTGTTTCACACTTTTTTGTAAAGTGTAATGTATAATTCCACATGTGTTAATTCATAGTTTTGATGCCTTCAGTGTGATTCTACAATTTTCATAGTCATGAAAATACAGAAAAATCTTTGAATGAGAAGGTGTGTCCAAACTTTTGGTCTGTACTGTACATCGCGCTCTCAGTTCATCGCGGGGCCCCTGTAGAGCACTGACATCACCCAATCTCAGTGTTCTACACCTGAGATCGTCGTGGGACACTCGTTAATAACTGGACTACTGCGCAAAGGTAAATATAGGTTGTTTTTTAATTTTATTAAAGGAGACGAGCACGTCAAGGACTAGGTGTTTGGTAAGTATGTACTCTATGTTATGTGTTGTATGTTATATGTATGTTCTGCATGTTTTTTTTTTTTTTTCTTTTACTACTGATCACAGCCATTCATGTTGCACTTTGAAAATGCAGGTGTTCATTGTACTTTATCCAGACTAGTCTGCGTCCATGGTACTTACCATTATTCCCTTTCTATATACATATAAATACATGTATGGGTCGCAGTAGCTATGATGGATGCATATTGCCCTGACTGACTACCATATATATGCAGGAGCACTTGACCATTCAGGCTTATTTTCACATGTGCTTGTGTAGGTGTGTTCATATTCCCCCTCTTGTCATTGTATCTATATATCCTTAAAAATTTTTTTACTGTTTTTGTGATCTAATAAAGTTTTGCATTTTGTGGGACTTTATGGCTGTTTCCATTTTGGTGTTTTCTGTATTACGTACAGTTGGTCCTAATACGGTCCTGCATATACATGCGTGGGAGATAGAGTTGATATACCATCTTTTCTAGCATTTCACCCAGCATGTACTATGTCCTCCACAATTGTTTTTCTCTGATCACAGCCATTGTCTGATGAGACTACTTTCCCATCATCGGTAATGCTGTCACTGTGAGCATTCATTGCCGGATGGGAGCAGTAGTCCCATCAGACAATGGCTGCTTACACAGACCCGCACACAACACAGACACACACACACATACACGCAGTGCCCCGCACTCACACACTATACACGCACACAGTCACCGCCCACACACTATACACGCACACAGTCACCGCCCACACACTATACACGCACACAGTCACCGCCCACACACTATACACGCACAGTCACCGCCCACACACTATACACGCACACAGTCACCGCCCACACTCCGCCCACACATTTCTCTCCTCCTGATCTGCAGCGTTTCATCTGCAGCAAATCCGCAGATCATTTTTAGACCTGCGGTTTTGCTGCAGATGTGCCCGACTCAATGCAAGTCAATGGGTGCAGAAACGCTACAGATGCGCACAAAGAATTGACAGGCTGCGGAAAATAAAACGCTGCAAATCCACACGTTTTTTTCCATAGCATGTGCACAACAAATTTTCATTTCCCATAGACTTACATTGTCTGTGCACTACACTGCGAATCTGATGCGAATCCGCGCATCCAAAAACGCTGCAGATCCGCATCTAAATCCACAACGTGTGCACATACCCATAAACTTTCACACTCCTTATCTATGAACTGTTAACTAACCACCCTATATTATTTTCCTGCACTATTTCTATTTATTTACTGCAGCGTATTTGCTTATTATGTTTTTTGGGTTTTGTCTCTTTAGTGGCCAGTGTGAACATGCGCCTACAATTTATATTCCAGGTCATCTCTTTAGGTTATTGTTTACTCAGCAATTTAGCAGACTCAGCCAAAACGGACACCAAGCGCTATGTGTAACCCACACTCAACTCACACAGGTTAATTGCCTTTCTGTAAAATCATACTTGTGTGTGGGTCTAGGACAGATTTAATTCATAGCACGGTGGCTCAGTGGTTAGCACTGCAGCCTTGCAGCGCTGGGGTCCTAGGTTGAAATTCCACCAAGGACAACATTTACAATTAGGCTGAGGTCACACTGGCGACTAAATCGTACCACTACAAAGCGATGAAATATCGCATTGCAGTCGGACCAATGTTAATCTATGGAGCAGCTCCCAGCATCAGATTTATTGTGGTCCGATTTAAACGTGCGAGTGCAATCGCAGCATGCTGCGATTGTCACCGATTGTGGGTCGACAATTGCCAATGCAAGTCTATGGGTAGGGAAAATCGGATGCTAGACGCATCAATGTTCATGAAACTTTTCTGCGATAATCGTCCCACTAAAACGGTCAGATTTAGTTGACGGTGTGTGTGACCCCAGCCTTAGTTTGTATGTTCTCCCGTGTTTGTGTGGGTTTCCTCCGGGTTGTCTGCTTTCCTCCTACACTCTAAAGACAGATAGGGAAACTAGATTGTGAGCCCCATCGGGGACAGTGCTGATAATGTCTGTAAAGCGCTGTGGAATTAATGGCGCTATATAAGTGAGTAAAAAAATATATGGTATGGCCAGTAACAGCTTGCCATCTGTGTATATCACTGGGTGTCCTTGGACATACATCCTTATAGTTATGATGGAAAACATCTGTAAGAAGTTTGTATGTTCTCCCTGTGTTTGCGTGGGTTTGACATACTGATCTGTAAAGAGCTTTGGAATAAATAGAGCTAGATAAGAGTAAAATTTTAATTTCTGTGACTATCTGATTCATATACATTTTGGCTGGAAGAAATTAATGCGCATGCTGCATTACCCCTATACTGATGTATGGCACGCGTATTCAACCTGCCACATGTGAGCATAGGTCATGTTCACACAATGCAATATTTACCTGTACTTGTAAAATGAAACTACTTAGCCTCCTTTGTTGGCTGAGCATTCCTCCCGTCAGTATTCTTTTTTTTAAATTAGCATTGGCCCTTTAGGCTGTGTGCACACATTCAGGATTTTTCGCGTTTTTTTTCGTGTTTTTGCGGCTGTTTTCCGCTGCCAAAAAGCTTTAATAACACATGCATTAAACACCCTATGACTAGAATGCATTCTGCAATTTTTGTGCACATGATGCGTTTTTTTCTGTGAAAAAAACGCATTGCGGTAAAAAACGCAGCATGTTTATTAATTTTGCTGTAAATTTGCGTATTTCCCGCTATATTATTGGCCAAGCCGAGGTATATCTGATATAAATGGTTAGGGTCCCTCCTGAAAAAGATCGCCTTTTTCTGGTTGTTGGTCCAACACGAATTTGCCAATTTCTGCACTAAGTAACACCATTATATAAGTATATTCTATATATCAGTATTGCAGTTTACATCCCCCATATTCTATGTTTGCACACATCTTAGCGCATACAGTGTCTGCTGCACACTTTGATTTGATCCAATAAGTAGTCAGGTAATGCTAAATGGATTGGAAATACATTTTTGTGTGGTCTGATTATTTTTCATACAATCATTTTACCTGTCTTTCTATTGCAATTATAACTCTTAACGTTTTTTCGAATTAGTGCAGCTCCAGAGGTGTAGGTGTGAGGAATGGTGGGCTGGCAGGATATTGGACCTGGGTGCGGGCTGCCAGGTTTGTGTCAGTAGGAATTTGTTCACACCACCGTATTTTCGGCCCGAGTGTTGTACATAATTAAACTAACCGCACTTGGACCAATGTTATTCAATGACGCAGTGCAGAAAAGTGTTTAGTTTTTTTATGGACCGAATCTGCATGTGTTTCTTTAGTAGATCGTAAGAGACTCACGCACTGAAATCTATGAGTGGACGAAAGAAAATTGGATGCCATATGGAGCCACAGTATAGTTCATTCTTTACGCATACATTGCAATTTTGTAACATAGGAAACTGTAAATGATTAATAGCTGCTGCAGTAAAAACTGGATTTCACATGGATGACGAGTGAAAAAAAAGTTTTCTGGATAAAACTAATGATTTTTTTTATATGGTGGTGTAAACCTACCCTAAGGGCTCATACTCACTGGGCTGGAAAAAAATCGGTCCGTTTTCGGCAGGGAAAAAACGGTACAAGTGTTATAAAAAGACATGCGATTTGCATGCGATTTTCAATCGCACCATGCGTTTTCTGTCAGTTTTCCATCAGTTTTCCATCTGTATGCAATGCGATTTTAACATGAAGTTTTACATAGAGCAGTTCTCTCTATGTAAAAAGTCATGTAAAAATCACATTGTAACAAAAAAAAATACACAAAAAGCAAATAATTATATATATAATATATATATATATATATATATATATATATATATATATATACATCTAATATATATATAATATATATATAGGTCATACACTTCTACATAGTATAATAGCCGCTAATTCATCCCTGGCATTACTGTAAAATCACACTGACAGCTTTAATAAAGAATAGAAACAATACATATACACACATAGAATACATATATATATATATATATATATCTATATATATATATATCTATATATAGATATATATATATATATGTAATTGTGACATATATATATATATATATATATACATATATTTATAGTTCCTATACTTCTACATACTGTAATAGCCGGTAATTCAATTGCCGGCTTTTGTGAAATCACAGAAGCCGACATGAAATGATACATTGTTTAGACACAGTGTAATGTATGTAGTACAGTTCATATAGCGTCTTGTGCTTGGGTGCGATGAAAACACAGGAGTCACAGGTTTGATATAGAAAAGTCCTGTATTACTTCATACAAGTTGGCAGAAATAGTCACACAGTTTGCAGACACAGAAACAGGAGACACAGCAGGCCAGAGTAATCCAAGCTCAGCAATCACTCTCCAATACAGATTCAGGATCTTCTTCTCTGTTACCGTAAGTCCATGCAAACGTGGGTCTTTCAAAGAGCAGGGTTCAGAGTCCACAAGTGCTTCAGAGTTCCTCAGTAGGAATAGCTGGAGTACAAGGTCCAAGGCTTACAGGAGTCAAGTCACAGGTTCACTGCAGGCTAGATTCTGAAGCACTGATTGCTCAGCTGTGGCTGCTAAAGAAGCAAAGGAGAGAATCAGGGCGGGAACATGCAAGCTGGAAACTCCATTTTGACTGAGGGCAAGATAGCTGCAGCAAGACAGAAAGTAAAATGGCTGACGAACAAACTGAGTTTCAGGAATATATACATAGAACCTTACATTACTCCCCCCTTAAGGACAACCTCCGGATGACCTCAGACCAGGCTTGTGTGGGTACATCTGATGAAACTGACGGAGCAAGCGAGGAGCATTAACGTTATTGACCGGTTCCCATGAGTTGTCCTCCACTGGGTAGCCCTGCCATTTAATCAGATATTGTAACTGATTTCTATACAACCTGGAATCTAAAATCCTTTCCACCACAAATTCTTCCTGACCATCGACTAGCGCTGGGTCAGGGCAAGGAGAGGAACGTCCAGGAAACGTATTGGGTGTCGCAGCCTTTAGTAGGGATACATGAAAGACAGGGTGGATTCTCATAGTTCTGGGCAGTTGAAGACGACAAGCAACGGCACTTATAATTTTACTGATTTTATAGGGTCCAATGTACTTATGTCCCAACTTAGACAATGGAATCCTTAACTTAAGATTTCTGGTTGACAGCCAGACCAAGTCTCCTACCTTGAAAGCTGGTGCAGGTTTACGAAATTTATCTGCTGCTTTCTTGTACCTTTCTTGAGCCGATTCCAGATTTTCCTTTAGAAGATCCATATTCTTCTGTAAAGACGTGATTCTTTCAGCCACTGCTGGTAAAGGCGTTTCTATGGGAAATCGTGGTAGAATGTTAGGATGATAACCTAGATTAGAGTAAAAAGGAGACTGTTTAGTGGAGGCACTCTGAGAGTTGTTATACGAGAACTCAGCTAATGGAAGTAGATCCACCCAATCATCCTGTAGGTGGCAGATAAAGCAGCGGAGATACTGCTCCAGGGTTTGATTGGTTCGTTCGGTCTGTCCATTAGTCTGGGGATGAAAAGCAGAAGAAAGGTTTACTTTAATGTCCAATGCTGCACAGAAATTTTGCCAAAACCTAGAAGTGAATTGCACCCCCCGATCCGAAATAACCTCATCCGGTACTCCATGTAAGCGAAACACATCTTTAATCATCAAATCTGATGTCTGTTTTGCAGTGGGTAAGCCGACACAAGGGATAAAATGAGCTGCCTTTGTTAGACGGTCAACCACCACTAGAATGGTGTTCTTCCCCTGAGAGGTTGGTAACTCCACAATGAAGTCCATAGAAATGGATCCCCACGGGCGGGACGGGGTGGGAAGAGGCTGTAACAGACCAGTTGGTGAGGAGCGAGGTGTTTTGCATCTTGCACAGACCTCACATGAAGTGACATAATTCAAAACATCCTTCCTGCAAGTGGGCCACCAAAAGAAACGAGAAAGAAATTCCTGTGTCTTTAGAATTCCTCTATGCCCAGCTATCTTGGAATCATGTATGAGTTGCAATACTCTTAATCTGACTGTTTCAGGAATATACAGACGTTGTCCCTGAATCCACACACCATTCTTAAAGACAAGACTTACGTCCCTTGGGGGTTGTGCTAAAAAGGAATCCGCATGGTATGCTTCCTTGATGTCCTTAAGTAGGTCTTGATTATGAATTACTCCTAGGAATCTAGAGTCAGGAAGAATAGTCTTAGGAGGAGTAATTGGACGTGTCTCTGCTGAGTAAATCCTAGAGAGTGCATCAGCCTTTCCATTGCGCGATCCTGGTCTATAAGAGATGATAAAATTAAATTGGTTTAAGAAAAGATTCCAGCGAGCCTGGCGAGGAGTCAGGCACTTAGCCGACCTGATAAACTCAAGGTTACGATGGTCTGTCAGGACGACTATTTGCTGTGCAGCTCCCTGAAGAAGGTGTCTCCATTCTTTGAAGGCGGCAATAATGGCCAACAACTATCTATTGCCCACATCGTAGTTCCTCTCAGCCGAAGACAACTGCTGGGAAAAGAAGGCACAGGGATGCAAGACATTCTTCTCACCTGTTCTCTGAGAGAGTATAGCTCCAACGGCACAGTCTGAAGCATCCACCTCTATTATGAAGGCAAGCTCGGGGTTGGGATGTACTAGGATAGGTGCAGTGGTAAATTTATCTTTTAGACGGGAAAATGCTTCCTGGGCTTGGGGAGTCCAGGAAAACCTAGACTCTTTCCGGGTAAGTTGAGTGATAGGTGACACTACCTCAGAGAAATTTCTAATGAAACGTCTATAGAAGTTGGCAAACCCGATGAAGCGCTGTACCTCCTTCACATTTCTAGGACTTGGCCAATCCTTGATGGCTTGGGTTTTGCTTCCATCCATACTAATTCCTTGTGTAGACAGTATATACCCCAGAAATTGAATTTCGGTCCTATGGAATTCACACTTTTCAAGTTTGATGTAAAGATGATTTTGTCTTAGACGTTCCAAGACCATTCTCACATGTCCATGATGTTCCTCTGTGGAGTTAGAAAAAATTAGAATATCATCCAAATAAATTACCACGAATGTATCTAGGAGATCCCTGAAGATGTCATTCACCAAGTGTTGGAAAGTGGCTGGGGCGGTACTCAGACCAAAAGGCATAACTAGATATTCAAAGTGTCCATAGCGTGACCTGAATGCAGTCTTCCATTCATCCCCAGGTCTAATACGGACTAAGTTATAGGCCCCACGAAGATCTAGTTTAGAAAAAATTTTGGCATGTCGCGCTCTCTCCAATAACTCAGGGATTAAAGGCAATGGATAACGGTTTCTAATAGTAACCTTATTGAGTTCCCTATAGTCTACGCATGGTCTCAGAGATCCATCTTTCTTCTTTACAAAGAAGATGGGTGCACCTGCAGGAGATGAAGAGGGGCGTATGAAGCCCATGGCTAGATTTTCATCTATGTAATCCTTTAAAGCCTTTAGCTCGGGCCCCGCCAGGGGGTAGATCTTACCAAAAGGTATCTCTGCTCCAGGAAATAATTCAATTGGACAATCATATGGACGGTGAGGAGGAAGCTGGTCAGCGTTCTTCTTGTCACATAAATCCACATAGTCCTGGTATACAGCTGGTAGTTCAGGGACTGACATGATTCCTTTAGGAACAGAGCAAGCTGAAACTTTTGGACTCATCTGTTTCTCTGGAAAGTGTAATTCCTTGGTCTCCCAGTTAATGGTAGGATTCTGAGCCTGCAGCCATGGTAGCCCTAGAATAATGGGAAAGTGGGGAGAAGAGATAAGCATAAAGGACAGTTTCTCTTGATGATCTTTACCCATAAGAACCCTCAAAGGCTCTGTTTCCTGATCCACTGGTCCAGAGGTCAGCAGGGAGCCATCCACAGTTTCCATCTGTACTGGAGTAGCCTTCTTCACTGAACATATTCCCTGTTTCAGAGCAAAGGAGACATCCATAAAATTTCCACTTGCCCCTGAGTCGATCATAGCAGAGCTAGACACCCAAGCTGAGTCAACCCAGAGTTTGATGGAAAGAAAGCAATGAGAATTGTTTTTCTTACAACTCAGCTGGGACACCGCTGAGGAAACTTGAAAAATGGCAGCGTTTACACAGTCAACGTCCTCAGAGGTAACGGAGTTTAAGTCCGAGAAATCAAGATCTGTTGCTGCAGATCTCTCTGGAGCCTGAGGCTCGGACCTGACAGATCCCCTCTCGCAACACTCACAATGAATGAGTGCTGCAGTAGTCTTACGAGAACGGCTGGGGCAGTTTATAATGAAGTGCCCTGACTTACCACAATAGAAACATAGATTCTCCTTAAAACGATGTTCCTTGCGTGCATCACTAACCCGTCGTTGTAAAGAGTCTACCTGCATGGGTTCAGGTTCAGGTTCCCGTGTAATCCTACTCAAAGGTTCCTTAGCTGGAGAGGAAGGTAGGAAAAGGTTAGTACGATTGCTTTCGAACCATCTCTCTTGCCTGCGTTCAGTCAGACGAGTATCAATACGGATGCAGTAGTTAATAAAGTCACCTAACGCAGTGGGAGGGTCGGCACGAGCAAGTTCATCCTTAATCAGTGGAGATAACCCCTTTCGAAAAATAGATTTTTTGGCGGAACTGTCCCAGGTGGTATCAAGGGCCCATCTCCTGAAATCCAAGGCATATTCAGCACCGAGTGCTTACCTTGGCGCAAAGCTAACATGGCTGCTTCAGCTGTTGCACCTCGATTGGGGTCATCAAACACCTGCCCCATGGCTGAAATAAAATCATCAAGGTGATTCAAACAATCATCCTCAGTCTCAATCAGAGGGTTTGCCCACATTAAAGCCTTGTTGGTAAGCAACATAATTATAGTAAGCACCTTAGATCGTTCAGTGGGAAATTGTGAAGCATGTGCAGAAAAAAAAAGATTGCATTGATTAATAAATCCCCTGAATTTCTCACGTTCACCGCCAAAACGAAAAGGGGGCAACTTGGGAATCCCAGCACTCGGGGCTACGGCAGGAGCCTGGACTCGCCCCTCTAGAACCTCAATCCTGGCTCGCAAATCCTGGGTAGTCTGTCCAACCACTTGCAAATTGTGATTATTGAGGTCCTGTAGATTTGTAAAACGGGTCTTTATATTCTGCAAATCTGCAAGGATATTATCAGTCACTCCGCAAAGTTCCTTTATGCGGGCCTCCATTTTCCAGATCTTTTAAGACAGGATTACTGGAAGAAGAGGAGAGAAAAAAAACAATAGTGTTCACCTGTGGCAACACTGCTGAGAGAAAAAAAAATTAAGGGAACTGCTCACCTGGAATGGTTGTGAGAAGTCACAACCACTATCATCACAGAAAGTTTCAACCAGACATCTGATATCCAGAGTTACAGCAGACAAAAAAGAGAAAAGAAAGGAAAAAAAAAAAACAATAGTGTTTACCTGTGGTAACACTGCAAAAAGAAAAAACTTAAGGGAATTGCTCACCTGGAATGGTTGTGAGAAGTCACAACCACTGTCATCACAGAAAGTACAACCGGACGTCTGATATCCACAGTACAGCAGACACAGCCTTCCAGACCCAGCAGACACTAACGTTTTGGCTTCAGAATCTTGTAATGTATGTAGTACAGTTCATATAGCGTCTTGTGCTTGGGTGCGATGAAAACACAGGAGTCACAGGTTTGATATAGAAAAGTCCTGTATTACTTCATACAAGTTGGCAGAAATAGTCACACAGTTTGCAGACACAGAAACAGGAGACACAGCAGGCCAGAGTAATCCAAGCTCAGCAATCACTCTCCAATACAGATTCAGGATCTTCTTCTCTGTTACCGTAAGTCCATGCAAACGTGGGTCTTTCAAAGAGCAGGGTTCAGAATCCACAAGTGCTTCAGAGTTCCTCAGTAGGAATAGCTGGAGTACAAGGTCCAAGGCTTACAGGAGTCAAGTCACAGGTTCACTGCAGGCTAGATTCTGAAGCACTGATTGCTCAGCTGTGGCTGCTTAAGAAGCAAAGGAGAGAATCAGGGCGGGAACATGCAAGCTGGAAACTCCATTTTGACTGAGGGCAAGATAGCTGCAGCAAGACAGAAAGTAAAATGGCTGACGAACAAACTGAGTTTCAGGAATATATACATAGAACCTTACACACAGTTAACCATGTCATTTCCTGTATTTTGATATATGGTTTAAACTTACAATTACATGTGTATTTGTACAAAATTTCAGACATGTAGGGGTTAATTAAAGGTGTAAATTCGTGGAAAAAAAATGCGTGGGCTCCCGCTGTATTTTCTCCACCAGACAGACAAAGCAAGCGAGTGGGGGCAGATAATAATAGCCTAGGGAGGGTACATTTTTTTTGTGCCCCCCCTGGCTACTAACATCTGCCCCCAGACACCCCAGAAAGGGCAAATCTATAATTAGATTCGCCCTTTCTGGCACTTTGCCCGTCTATTCCCATTGCCCTGTAGCGGTGGCGAATGGGTTAATAATGTCACCTTAATGTCACCGTAGTATTGAAAGGTGACCTTAAGGCAGGTTAATAATTGAGAGCTGTCAATTAGACAACTATCAATTATTAATCCTATTGAAGTAAATTAAAAAAACACAGACACAATAATTAAAAATTATTTTAATGAAATAAAAACATTTTTTTGACCATATTTTATTTTACACTTAATCCGTGCGAAGCCATTGATCTCCTAAAATAAAGAAAAAAAAAAATAAAACAACATTATTCTTACCTATTCCGCCGATCTGTCACGTCCCACGCTGTAATCCTTCACAAAGGGTTAACTAGCTTTGAGCCAAGCAGTGCAAGTAATCCTGCGTGCTCAGCTGAAAGCTCCTGAATGAATAAGTTCCTCTCCTGGCGACAGGAGAGGATGTGTTTAACCCCTCTCTGACAATAGACGTACTATCCCGTCCATAAAACCCGTGCCATTCTGACCATGGACGGGATAGTACGTCATAGGCGATTAGCTGCGCTCCCGGAGGGAGCGCAGCTAATCGCCGCCGGGTGTCAGCTGATTATCACAGCTGACACCCGTGACTGTGTGTCAGGAGCGGTCACGGACCGCTCCCGGCACATTAACCCCTTGCACACCGCGATCAAACATGATCGCGGTGTACTGGGGGCACAGGGGAGGATCGCGCAGGCAGGGGGCTCCCTGCGCGCCCCCCTGAGACCCTCAGACCAGCGCGATGTGATCGCGCTGCTCTGAGGGCTTCCTCCCTCCCAGGACCCGGATCCAAGATGGCGCTGGGGTCCTGGAGGGAGGCGGCTTCCTCAGTGCCTGCCGAGAGCAGGCATGAGGAAGCGTCCTGCACTGCCTGTCACATCGCTGGTGTGACAGAGTGCTGTGCACACTGTCACACCAGCGATCTGATGAAATACAGTGATGTCCCACCCTGGGACAAAGTAAAAAAGTAAAAAAAAGTAAAAATAAACATGTGTAAAAAAAAATCCAAAAAAAAAAAAAAAAAAAAAAAAATATTCCCCAATAAATTCATTACTTATTGTAAATAAAAAAAATAAAACAATAAAAGTACACATATATGGTATCGCCGCGTCCGTAACGACCCCCCCTATAAAACTGTCCCACTAGTTAACCCCTTTTGTGAACCCCTTAAAAAATAAAAAATAAAAACGAAGCAAAAAATCAGTGCTTTATCATCATACCGCTGAACAAAAAGTGGAATAACACGCGATCAAAAAGACGGATATAAATAAACATGGTACCGCTGAAAACGTCATCTTGTCCCGCAAAAAACGAGCCGTCACACAGCATCATCAGCAAAAAAATAAAAAAGTTATAGCTCGCAGAATAAAGCGATGCAAAAATAATTATTTTTTATATAAAATTGTTTTTATTCTATAAAAGCGCCAAAACATAAAAAAATTATATAAATGAGGTATCGCCATAATCGTACTGACCCGAAGAATAAAACTGCTTTATCGATTTTACCACACGCGGAACAATAAAAACGCCTCACCCAAAAGAAATTCATGAATTGCTGATTTTTGTTCATTCTAACCTCCCAAAAATCGAAATAAAAAGCGATCAAAAAATGTCACGTGCTCAAAAATGGTACCAATAAAAGCGTCACCTCGTCCCGCAAAAATTAAGACCTCACATGACATTGTGGGCCAAAATATGCAAAAATTATAGCTCTCAAAATGTGGCGATGCAAAAAACTACTTTTTGCAATAAAAAGCGTCTTTTAGCGTGACAGCTGCCAATCATAAAAACCGCTATAAATAGTAAATCAAACCCCCCTTTATCACCCCCTTAGTTAGGGAAAAATAATAAAATAAAAAAATTTATTTATTTCCATTTTCCCATTAGGGTTAGGGTTTCGGCTAAAGTTAGGGTTAGGGTTGGCGCTAAAGTTAGGATTAGGGTTAGAGTTAGGATTAGGGTTAGGGTTGGGATTAGGGTTGGGACTAGGGTTAGGGGTGTGGTTGGGTTAGGGTTGGAGTTAGAATTGGGGGGTTTCCACTGTTTAGGCACATCAGGGGCTCTCCAAATGTGACATGGCGTCTGATCTCCATTCCAGCCAATTCTGCGTTGAAAAAGTCAAACGGTGTTCCTTCACTTCTGAGCTCTGCCATGCGTCCAAACAGTAGTTTATCCCCACATATGGGGTATCAGCGTACTCTGGACCCCAAGAGTTATTGTGAAATTTGTCCTATTTCTTCTGTTACCCTTGGGAAAATAAAAAACTGGGGGCGAAAATATTATTTTTGTAAAAAAAATAAGATTTTTTTGTTTTTACGGCTGTACATTATAAACTTCTGTGAAGCACTTGGGGCTTCATAGCGCTCACCACACATCTAAATAAGTTCCTTGTGGGGTCTATTTTCCAAAATGGGGTCACTTGTTGGGATTTCCACTGTTTAGGCGCATCAGGGGCTCTCCAAATGCGACATTACGCCCCCAGACCATTCCATCAAAGTCTGCAATCCAAAACGTCACTACTTCCCTTTCCGAGCCCTGACATGCGCCCATACAGTAGTTTTCTCCCACATATTGGGTATCAGCGTACTCAGGACAAATTGGACAACAACTTTTGGGGTCCAATTTCTCCTGTTGCCCTTGTGAAAATAAAATATTGGGGGCGAAAAAATCATTTTTGTAAAAAAAAAAAGGATTTTTTATTTTTACGGCTGTGCGTTATAAACTTCTGTGAAGCACTTCGGGGTTCAAAGTGCTCACCACACATCTAGGTAAGTTCCTTGTGAGGTCTATTTTCCAAAATGGGGTCACTTGTGGGGGTTTCCACTGTTTAGGCGCATCAGGGGCTCTCCAAATGCGACATGACGCCCCCAGACCATTCCATCAAAGTCTGCAATCCAAAACGTCACTACTTCCCTTTCCGAGCCCTGACATGCGCCCATACAGTAGTTTTCTCCCACATATTGGGTATCAGCGTACTCAGGACAAATTGGACAACAACTTTTGGGGTCCAATTTCTCCTGTTACCCTTGTGAAAATAAAATATTGGGGGCGAAAAAATCATTTTTGTAAAAAAAAAAAGGATTTTTTATTTTTACGGCTGTGCGTTATAAACTTCTGTGAAGCACTTCGGGTTCAAAGTGCTCACCACACATCTAGATAAGTTCCTTGTGGGGTCTATTTTCCAAAATGGGGTCACTTGTGGGGGGTTTCCACTGTTTAGGCGCATCAGGGGCTCTCCAAATGCGACATGACGCCCCCAGACCATTCCATCAAAGTCTGCAATCCAAAACGTCACTACTTCCCTTCCGAGCCCTGACGTGCACCCATACAGTAGTTTTCTCCTACATATTGGGTATCAGCGTACTCAGGACAAATTGGACAACAACTTTTGGGTTCCAATTTCTTCTGTTACCCTTGTGAAAATAAAATATTGGGGGCGAAAAAATCATTTTTGTAAAAAAAAAAAAGGATTTTTTATTTTAAGGCTGTACGTTATAAACTTTAGTGAAACACCTGGGGGTTCAAAGTTCTCACCACACATCTAGATAAGTTCCTTGAGGGGTCTAGTTTCCAAAATGGTGTCATTTGTGGGGGGTTTCCACTGTTTAGGCAGATCAGGAGCTCTCCAAACACGACATGGCGTCCAGCCAATTCTGCGTTGAAAAAGTGAGATGGCGCTCCTTCCCTTCCAAACTCTGCCATGCACCCAAACAGTGGTATACCCCCACATATGGGGTATCAGTGTACTCAGGACAAATTGCACAATAACTTTTGGAGTCTTGTTACCCTTGGAAAAATAAAAATTGGGGTGAAAAGATCATTTTTGTGGAAAAAATATGATTTTTAAATTTTACGACTCTACGTTATAAACTTGTGTGAAGCACTTGAGGGTTCAAATTGCTCACCAAAGATCTAGATAAGTTCCTTAGGGGGTCTAGTTTCCCAAATGGGGTCATTTGTGGGGGTTTCCACTGTTTAGGCACATCAGGGGCTCTCCAAATGCAACATGGCATCCAATCTCAATTCCAGCCAATTTTGGTTGGAAAAAGTCAAATGGTGCTCCTTCCCTTCCGAGCTCTGCCGTGCGCCCAAACAGTGGTTCCCCCCCACATATGGGGCATCAGCGTACTCAGGACAAATTGGACAACAACTTATGTGGTCCAATTTCTCCTGATACCCTTGGGAAAATAAAAAATTAGTGACTAAAAGATAATTTTTGTGGGAAAAAAATAGGATTTTTTATTTTCATGCCCGGGCATTATAAACTTGTGTGAAGCACTTGGGGGTTCAAAGTGCTCACCAAAGATCTAGATAAGTTCCTTAGGGGGTCTAGTTTCCAAAATGGGGTCACTTGTGGGGGATTTCCACTGTTTAGGCTCATCTGGGGCACTGCAAACGGAACATGACCCCCATCAACGTCTGCATTCCAAAACGTTACTACTTCCTTTCCAAGCCCTGCCGTGCGCCCAAACAGTTTTCCACCCCCACATATGGGGTATCAGCGTACTCAGGACAAATTGGACAACAACTTTTGGGGTCCAATTTCCTTGGGAAAATTCAAAAATTTAGGACTAAAAAATCATTTTTGTGGAATTTTTTTTTTTTTTTTTTCACACCCAGGCATTATAAACTTTTGTGAAACACTTGGGGGTTCAAAGTGCTCACAACAGATCTAGATAAGTACCTTAGGGGGTCTAGTTTCCAAAATGGTGTCACTTGTGGGGGGTTTCCACTGTTTAGGCGCATCAGAGGTTCTCCAAGCGCGACATGGCGTCCAATCTCAACTCCAGCCAATTTTAGTTTGAAAAAGTCAAACGGCGCTCCTTCCCTTACGAGCTCCGCCGTGTGCCCAAACAGTGGTTTTCCCCCACATATGGGGTATTGGCGTACTCAGGAGAAATTGCATAACAACCTTATCTGTCCATTTTCTCCTTTTACCCTTGTGAAAATAAAAAAAAAGTTTGTAAAAGATCATTTTTGTGGCTAAAAAGTTAAATATTCATTTTTTCCTTCAACGTTGCTTTAGTTCCTGTGAAGCACCTGAAGGGTTAATAAACTTCTTGAATGTGGTTTTGAGTACCTTGAGGGGTGCAGTTTTTAGAATGGTGTCACTTTTGGGTATTTTCTGTCATGTAGACCCTCAAAGTGACTTCAAATGTGAGGTGGTCCCTAAAAAAAATGGCTTTGTAAATTTTGTTGTAAAAATGAGAAATCGCTGGTCAACTTTTAACCCTTATAACTTCCTAACAAAAAAAAATTTTGATTCCAAAATTGTGCTGATGTAAAGTAGACATGTGGGAAATGTTATTTCTTAACTATTTTGTGTTACATATTTCTCTGTTTTAAGGGAATAAAAATTCAAAGTTTGAAAATTGCTAAATTTTCAAAATTTTCGCCATATTTGCGTATTTTTCAAAAATAAACGCAAGTTATATGGAAGAAATTTTACCACTAACATGAAGTACAATATGTCACGAGAAAACAATCTCAGAATCGCGAAGATCCGTTGAAGCGTTCCGGAGTTATAACCTCATAAAGAGACAGTGGTCAGAATTGTAAAAATTGTCCCGGTCATTAACGTGCAAACCACCCTTGGGGGTGAAGGGGTTAATGAATGAAGCTTAATTGATTGTGTCCACTTTCCCTTTAGGTCAGGTCACTAAAGTTAAATTGCCAATAAATCAATTAAGCTCCATTCATGAATCTATTCCTCTACTTTCTGTGGTAGAGGAACTTATTCATTTATGGGGTTACAGCTAGTGGTACTGCCACACTACACGATCCCGCTAACGATCTCGTTAGCGTCGCATACTAATGAGATCGCTAGCGGGATCGTTTACAATATCGCTAGTGTCGGCCACATTTAGCGATGTCGTTAAGGACGCTATCGCGGTTAGCGATCTCCTTAACGACTTTAGCGGTACAAAAGTACCGCTAAATCGCTAAGAAAAGGTGCTACACTCAGCGATATATACTTACCCAGCGGGACGCCGACGATCAGAATAGGGTCCGGAACGATCAGGACCACGGACGAGATCACAGCAGGGGCCACGTCGTTGCTGCATGCCGCACACAACAACATCGCTAACGGGATCGCTAAATAGTGACGTTTTTTAGCGATCCCGTTAGCGATGTTGTTTAGTGTGGCATACCCTTAGGAGACAGAATTATCTCCCTGCTAACTGTAACCTCTTAACCCTTTCTGATGGATTACAGCGTGGGACCTGACTGTACATCGGATTGGTAAGTATAATTTTGCTTTTTTATTTTATTTTTATTACAGGAAATGGTTTTAGCAGGAAAATAAAATATGGTCAAAAACTGTGTGTTTATTTAATTAAACTTATTTTTTATTAAACTGTGTGTGTTTGATTTTTCTTTCATACAATAGGATTAATAATTGATAGTTGTCTAATTGACAGCTCTCAATTATTAACCTGCCTTAAGGTCACCTTTCAATACTAAGGTGACATTAACGCCTTATTAACCCATTCGCCACCGCTACAGGGCAATGGGAATAGACGGGCAAAGTGCCAGAAAGGGCGAATCTAATTATAGATTTGCCCTTTCTGGGGTGTCTGGGGGCAGATGTTAGTAGCCGGGGGGGCACAAAAAAAATGTACCCTCCCTAGGCTATTATTATCTGCCCCCACTCGCTTGCTTTGTCTGTCTGGTGGAGAAAATACAGCGGGAGCCCACGCATTTTTTTTCAACGAATTTACACCTTTAATTAACCCCTACATATCTGAAATTTTGCACACATATACTCATGTAATTGTAAGTTTCAACCATATATAAAAATACATGAAATTACATGGTTAAATGTGTGTAAACAATGTATCATTTCATGTCGGCTTCTGTGATTTCACAAAAGCCGGCAATTGAATTACCGGCTATTACAGTATGTAGAAGTGTATGAACTATAAAATATATATATATGTATGTGTCACAATGACATGTACATATATATATGTATTCTATGTGTATATATGTAGTGTTTTGTGAGCTGTCAGTGTGATTTTATAGTAGCCAGGGAGGAATTGCCGGCTTTTCAAAGGAGACTGGTGCGTATACATCGGACAGCACTTGCATGGGGCGAGTGCTGTGCGATGATTTCTCGCACCCATTGACTTGCATTGGCAATTATCATGCCAAAATCGCATCAAATCGCAGCATTTTGATGAGAAAAAAATCGCAAATGAAAACTCACCCATTGACTAACATTGGTCAGATTTGAATCCGATTTTTTTTCATCAGATTTTCATCCGTTTTCGGCGCAAGTGAGTATGAGGCCTAAAGCTGGTCATGCACACTAGACTGACAGTGCCAAAATCAGCTTTGGCAACCGGCCACCTATTGTGTATGGTGGCCTGCTGACTCTCCCAACGGCATTTGGATCCTTTTTGTTTTTGCTGACGCCAAAGATGGGCTTATCCAGAACATGTGCCCACTTGGCCAGCTCAGTTTTCATGTGTTTGATGGTGTTGGGAGAAATAGTTATCAGATAAGCAAGTGATAAGCCCTCCATACACATAAAGGCCCCGTTACATGCTACGATTTCGTGAACGATATCGTTGCAACATCACAGGTTTGGTGATGTTGCAGCGATGTCGAAATGACATTGTTGCGTGTGACACGTAGTAACGATCATTGATCAGTCTGCTGATTGTTAATCGTTGCAGAATGTACCGGACCATAAATCTATCGTTGGTCTCCCGCTGGGCAGCACACATCGCTGCATGTGACAGTGGGAGACCAACGATCAGCGAGCTCCCAGCGCCGTACAGCAGACGCTGGAAGCTGGTATCCAGGGTAAACAGCGGGTAACTAAGCGCCGTGCTGCGCTTAGTTACCCGCTGTTTACCCTGGATACCAGCGTGCTCGCTGGTCCTGATCGCTGGTGAGTCTGCCTATGTGACTGCTCACCAGCGATCAGCTAACAATGTCCCAGCGATCCCATCCACGTCGGATCGTTGGTGGGATCGCTGGGACATTGAAACGTGTAACGGGGCTCTTACACTAAGGGTTAAAATTGAGGTATTATGTCAAAAAATAAATAATTAATCTGTTAATTTTAATTAATTAAAACCCGAGGAAAAGGGGAATACAATAGACAACCTCCGAACCAAGGGATGGCAGACCATCCGGTGAAGAAAAGAAAAAAAGAATATGGTGGGTACAGACCAAAAGGCAAGGAAAGGCTAACCCAGAGTTGTGATAAAAATACCTAAAGAAATGTATATAAAATAATGTAACACCACGAATGATAGTGAAACAAAAAGGCCTTTATTTAATACATAATGCGACATAAAACACTAAAAAAACCACAATAGTTAATAATAACAATGTGTTAAATACAGTAAATAGAGGCTGGAATATAATCAAAATAATCTCACAGTATTATACATATATAAATATAATTTAACTCGATGTATAGTATAATAAATAAATATATAGTACAATAAATATAGCGACCAATTAATAATAACAGGTATATAATTATAGCAGCTAGAAACTGGCTTTTATCAACAACAACTGGTGTGTATCAAGACCATGAACAAATTGTGTAAAAATTATATCAAAAATATATATATATAAAAAATTATTAAAAATATAAATATAAAAAAATATATAAAATATATATATTATATATAACTATAATAGTGCACAAAATATATAATATATATGTGATAACCGCAAGTGCAAATATGCTCAGTGATATACTGCTAATAGATAGCTATAAAGTGCAAAAAAAGTATGAATGAATGAATAAATAAATTAAGTACAACACACACCAAGAATGTAAGCGATACAAATGATATAATAGGCGCTTTAGATATCAGCCAGTGAAAAAAAGAGAGATTCTAAAAGACAATTAATCTCAGCTGTATAGCAAAACAGCCGCTATAGGTAATAAAACAGTCGGCTACCAACCGAAACTGAATAAAAAGCCACAGTAATAATCGCTATATACCTGTAAGTCGCCGTGAGCAATGAGAGCCAGCCTATATCCATGCGCCCCAACGCGCGTTTCGGATACCTCTATCCTTCGTCAGGGGAATAACTACCTCAGTCCTATAACCTGGAGTATTTATAGTAAATAATCCATGAATGATATGCATCATGGCGCATGCGCCGCCGAGACACTGGCGGAAGTGACCCAACAAACCGACGTCATGCGACCCAGCATGCCCTAGGCCGGACATTGAGTCACATAAAGACGCCGCTGCCAAGCAACTCCACGGTTCGGACAGCGCATGTGCACTGGAAAACATATCGGATCCAACCAAAATAGATGTGCCGATGTGCACATTCCGATAAATCCTCTACACTAATTGGACAATATAACACATGCATAGATTTACAACATATTATTAAGCATATTATAAAAATGTAAGTGAAAATTAATATATAAGAAAATTATATTATATACAATCATATTTAACAATAATAAATGTGAAATGCCAGTGCAAATAATTGAGATAACACATAATAATGATTAAATCTTACTAAACAATATAAACTCACATATAAAAAATAATGAATAATATAAATAATAAATAGAATATAAAAAATAAATAATAATTAATGTGATAATTTATTAAACATGAATACTTAAAACAAACAAAAAATAATTGATCAAAAATATAAATAAAAAATATATAACATAGAAATATTTCTCTATATATATATATATATATAAAAATGTGCATAGAAAATAATATACACAACATAATACTAATATTATATGCAAAAATATGTTGAGTGCCAATAGTGAAGGATCTTCAA
>JARQOD010000003.1:171958746-172007338 GCA_033576555.1 Oophaga sylvatica
GTATGTAGAAGTGTATGAACTATAAATATATATATATGTATGTGTCACAATGACATGTACATATATATATGTATTCTATGTGTATATATGTAGTGTTTTGTGAGCTGTCAGTGTGATTTTACAGTAGCCAGGGAGGAATTGCCGGCTTTTCAAAGGAGACTGGTGCGTATACATCGGACAGCACTTGCATGGGGCGAGTGCTGTGCGATGATTTCTCGCACCCATTGACTTGCATTGGCAATTATCATGCCAAAATCGCATCAAATCGCAGCATGCTGCGATTTTTTTCTCACACCGATTTCTGATGAGAAAAAAATCGCAAATGAAAACTCACCCATTGACTAACATTGGTCAGATTTGAATCCGATTTTTTTTCATCAGATTTTCATCCGTTTTCGGCGCAAGTGAGTATGAGGCCTAAAGCTGGTCATGCACACTAGACTGACAGTGCCAAAATCAGCTTTGGCAACCGGCCACCTATTGTGTATGGTGGCCTGCTGACTCTCCCAACGGCATTTGGATCCTTTTTGTTTTTGCTGACGCCAAAGATGGGCTTATCCAGAACATGTGCCCACTTGGCCAGCTCAGTTTTCATGTGTTTGATGGTGTTGGGAGAAATAGTTATCAGATAAGCAAGTGATAAGCCCTCCATACACATAAAGGCCCCGTTACATGCTACGATTTCGTGAACGATATCGTTGCAACATCACAGGTTTGGTGATGTTGCAGCGATGTCGAAATGACATTGTTGCGTGTGACACGTAGTAACGATCATTGATCAGTCTGCTGATTGTTAATCGTTGCAGAATGTACCGGACCATAAATCTATCGTTGGTCTCCCGCTGGGCAGCACACATCGCTGCATGTGACAGTGGGAGACCAACGATCAGCGAGCTCCCAGCGCCGTACAGCAGACGCTGGAAGCTGGTATCCAGGGTAAACAGCGGGTAACTAAGCGCCGTGCTGCGCTTAGTTACCCGCTGTTTACCCTGGATACCAGCGTGCTCGCTGGTCCTGATCGCTGGTGAGTCTGCCTATGTGACTGCTCACCAGCGATCAGCTAACAATGTCCCAGCGATCCCATCCACGTCGGATCGTTGGTGGGATCGCTGGGACATTGAAACGTGTAACGGGGCTCTTACACTAAGGGTTAAAATTGAGGTATTATGTCAAAAAATAAATAATTAATCTGTTAATTTTAATTAATTAAAACCCGAGGAAAAGGGGAATACAATAGACAACCTCCGAACCAAGGGATGGCAGACCATCCGGTGAAGAAAAGAAAAAAGAATATGGTGGGTACAGACCAAAAGGCAAGGAAAGGCTAACCCAGAGTTGTGATAAAAATACCTAAAGAAATGTACATAAAATAATGTAACACCACGAATGATAGTGAAACAAAAAGGCCTTTATTTAATACATAATACGACATAAAACACTAAAAAAACCACAATAGTTAATAATAACAATGTGTTAAATACAGTAAATAGAGGCTGGAATATAATCAAAATAATCTCACAGTATTATACATATATAAATATAATTTAACTCGATGTATAGTATAATAAATAAATATATAGTACAATAAATATAGCGACCAATTAATAATAACAGGTATATAATTATAGCAGCTAGAAACTGGCTTTTATCAACAACAACTGGTGTGTATCAAGACCATGAACAAATTGTGTAAAAATTATATCAAAAATATATATATAAAAAATTATTAAAAATATAAATATAAAAAAATATATAAAATATATATATTTATATATAACTATAATAGTGCACAAAATATATAATATATATGTGATAACCGCAAGTGCAAATATGCTCAGTGATATACTGCTAATAGATAGCTATAAAGTGCAAAAAAAGTATGAATGAATGAATAAATAAATTAAGTACAACACACACCAAGAATGTAAGCGATACAAATGATATAATAGGCGCTTTAGATATCAGCCAGTGAAAAAAAGAGAGATTCTAAAAGACAATTAATCTCAGCTGTATAGCAAAACAGCCGCTATAGGTAATAAAACAGTCGGCTACCAACCGAAACTGAATAAAAAGCCACAGTAATAATCGCTATATACCTGTAAGTCGCCGTGAGCAATGAGAGCCAGCCTATATCCACGCGCCCCAACGCGCGTTTCGGATACCTCTATCCTTCGTCAGGGGAATAACTACCTCAGTCCTATAACCTGGAGCATTTATAGTAAATAATCCATGAATGATATGCATCATGGCGCATGCGCCGCCGAGACACTGGCGGAAGTGACCCAACAACCGACGTCATGCGACCCAGCATGCCCTAGGCCGGACATTGAGTCACATAAAGACGCCGCTGCCAAGCAACTCCACGGTTCGGACAGCGCATGTGCACTGGAAAACATATCGGATCCAACCAAAATAGATGTGCCGATGTACACATTCCGATAAATCCTCTACACTAATTGGACAATATAACACATGCATAGATTTACAACATATTATTAAGCATATTATAAAAATGTAAGTGAAAATTAATATATAAGAAAATTATATTATATACAATCATATTTAACAATAATAAATGTGAAATGCCAGTGCAAATAATTGAGATAACACATAATAATGATTAAATCTTACTAAACAATATAAACTCACATATAAAAAATAATGAATAATATAAATAATAAATAGAATATAAAAAATAAATAATAATTAATGTGATAATTTATTAAACATGAATACTTAAAACAAACAAAAAATAATTGATCAAAAATATAAATAAAAAATATATAACATAGAAATATTTCTCTATATATATATATATATATAAAAATGTGCATAGAAAATAATATACACAACATAATACTAATATTATATGCAAAAATATGTTGAGTGCCAATAGTGAAGGATCTTCAATGGTACATAAGTCCGAAAGATCCGATATATGATGCTGTTCATGAAAACTGGGAAATCTGAGGAAAAAATAAAATATTATAAACACTTATAAAAAAGGTATAAAAGAAAGACTTTCATTTAGACCAAGTGGAGACATGGTCTGCAAAGTCCATATCCACTTGGTCTCAAGTTGTGCCAAACGTTTACTGATGTTACCACCCCTTGGTCCAATGTTCAACAGATCTATGCCAGATACTTTAAAAAGAGAAGAATCACAGTCATGATGTAATTTAAAATGTTTCGGTATCGTTTTAAGAGACGCAACATCATTAACATCTTTCGCTGCCTTTATACCTAGTACGTGTTCACGTATCCTCACCTTTAATTGGCGAGTAGTGAGTCCCACATATATAAGTGAACACGGACAAGTTGCGTAATAAATGACAGCAGTTGATTCACATGAAATGGAGTGTTTAATATTGAACGTGTGACTTTTATCAGAATTCGTGAAGGTCTGGGTTTTGACTACACTTGGACAAGCTACACAATGGCCACACGGTTTACACCCATTGCCAGATCTCAATATTAAAGATTCTTCAAATACCGGTTCCTTGGTGTAATGGCTTTTAACTAATTTGTCACCCAAATTTGGCGCTCTCCTGAATGTCATATTGGGGCCATTACCAACATACCTTGACAAAACAGGGTCACTGTTTAAAATTGACCAATGTTTCTTGAGACAAGAGTATATCTGATTACTCTGATTGTTGTATTGGGTGATGAACCGGACAGTATTAGCATTGTTGGAAGAGGACACATTCTTATTGTAAAGCGCATTGTGACGTGTAACATGTTTCGCTCTATTGAAAGCTCTCTTAATAGAGCGTTTGCTATAGCCGCGTTCTAGAAACCTAATGGTTAATAGTTCAGATTGTTCAATAAAATCTTCTTCCATTGAACAAATCCGTCTCAACCGTAAAAACTGGCTAATTGGAATGGAATTTATAAGAGAACGTGGATGCGACGAAGAAGCATGTACCAATGAATTGACTGCTGTGTCCTTTCTAAACAAAACCGTTTGTAAACAATCATTCACATCTCTTTTAACCCGAACATCTAAAAATTCGATAGTATCAGCATGATGACTATAAGTAAGATGTATGTTGATCTCATTGGAATTAAGCACTTCAAAACACTCAGATAAAGCAACAGGAGTGTCTTGCCAAATAAAAAATACATCATCAATATAACGAGCCCAAAATGGGACACGTTCTATAAAATCAGAATTATCAGATAAAAAAAGGTCCCTCTCCCAAAACCCAAGGAACAGATTGGCGTATGACGGAGCAAAGGAAGCTCCCATCGCTGTTCCCTGGGTTTGAAGGAAGAAGGACCCCTTAAAAGTAAAAAATTATGAGACAAGGTAAAATCCAATAAATTAGTAAAAAATACTATAAAAGCTCGTGAAAAAGATGAGTATTGTAAGAAATAAGTGACTGCGGCAAGACCATCACTGTGCCTTATACTGGTGTATAGTGATTCAACATCACACGTAACCAAAATAGAATCACGATCAATGTGCATACCATCAATTTTCTTTAAAAAATCATTTGTGTCCCGGGTATAAGAAGGTAATGACATCACAAACGGCTGTAATACTGAGTCTATATATTTATTAACATTCTCTAAATAATTTCCATTACCTGACACAATAGGCCTACCGGGGGGAACATCTTTATTTTTGTGTATCTTAGGAAGTAGATATAACGTAGGTATAGTTGGTTCATTAACTTGTAGAGCCAAAAATAAATCGTTAGAAATAATCCCTTCATCTTTAGCCTCTAATAGGAAACTTTTCAGTTGTCCTTGAAATTTGGACAGGGGGTTGAATGTTAATTTTTTATAACAATCCTGGTTGTTAAGCTGGCGAAAAACTTCAGTCTCGTACATAGTTTTCGGCCACACCACTATATTACCCCCCTTGTCCGCTGATTTGAAGACAACATCCTGTAACCCTGATAATCTTTTGAGACCTGCCTTTCCTCTGAATGCAAGTTATCAATATGAAAATTATTTGAAATGTAATCAAATTCATGACTAACAGTTTTAACAAAAATGTCAATCGCTGGACAAGTGGACAAAGGTGGAAACTTTGTAGAGGTTTTCTTGATAACATCAGGCACCTCACCTTCAATATAGATGTTATGCTCCTTTGCCAACTGTTCCAGATTGGCTAACGCCTCCTGTTCCGTCTCTGTGGGGAAGGTAATAAAAGACTTTTCATCATGGAAAATACGTTTAAAAAGTAATTTACGGGCAAATAAATGCAGATCTTTGATTGCCGTAAAGCAATCAAATTGTGCCGTGGGACAAAACATAAGTCCTTTAGTTAAAACGTTAATTTCCGCAGATGAAAGTATATGTTCACTAAGATTAATTACCTTCAACACGTTGTTGCCAGATTCAGGGGAAAAATTCCTCTTATTAGGAAGAAAACGGAGATTCCTCTTCCTTTTAGGAGTCAACACAGAGGATACGGAAATGGAGGAGGAGTCAATGGAAACATCACTCACAGAGGGCCCTGATGCCATCGAAGAAAGTCGTTCTTTGCTGTTAATATTTGATTTCCTCCATCTGTAAATCCTGCCCAAAGTCAAATCATTCTGATCTCTAAGTAGTTTGCTGGTCTGTTTCTTCTGGATCTCTTTTACCAATGAGTCCAAATCATCATCTAGAATATCATTGAGGTTCTTAAAAATCTCAGGCGATAAATTAGATTGTGCCTGATTAAATACACCATCAAGTTGTTTATCGATGTTGGTAATAGATTTCATATTAAACCCAATTAGTAGTCCCATGAGTTTCCAAGAAGTTTCATTACATACCTTCTCCCATTCATTTATGAAATCAGAATCATCAACCACAAAAGAAGGGGTCACCTTGACCCTAAGACCTCTAGGTATTAACTGTTTTTGGATATAATTTTCTAGAAAAGCTTTGGTCCACCAGATACGGGTACGTTTAAATAATAATTTTTTCAATGTTTTAAGAAAGGAATCCATGGAAAGTCCATCTGTGGTCTGATTAGCTGTGCCAGTATGGCCAAAAACATGATTAACCTGACCCTGCCAAGAGGCTTCCCTGGTCTTAAAATCCATATCCTGAAAAACCTGTGCAAAACACAGCAAGTACAAGAGTTAAAATTGAGGTATTATGTCAAAAAATAAATAATTAATCTGTTAATTTTAATTAAAACCCGAGGAAAAGGGGAATACAATAGACAACCTCCGAACCAAGGGATGGCAGACCATCCGGTGAAGAAAAGAAAAAAAGAATATGGTGGGTACAGACCAAAAGGCAAGGAAAGGCTAACCCAGAGTTGTGATAAAAATACCTAAAGAAATGTATATAAAATAATGTAACACCACGAATGATAGTGAAACAAAAAGGCCTTTATTTAATGCGACATAAAACACTAAAAAAACCACAATAGTTAATAATAACAATGTGTTAAATACAGTAAATAGAGGCTGGAATATAATCAAAATAATCTCACAGTATTATACATATATAAATATAATTTAACTCGATGTATAGTATAATAAATAAATATATAGTACAATAAATATAGCGACCAATTAATAATAACAGGTATATAATTATAGCAGCTAGAAACTGGCTTTTATCAACAACAACTGGTGTGTATCAAGACCATGAACAAATTGTGTAAAAATTATATCAAAAATATATATATAAAAAATTATTAAAAATATAAATATAAAAAAATATATAAAATATATATATATTTATATATAACTATAATAGTGCACAAAATATATAATATATATGCGATAACCGCAAGTGCAAATATGCTCAGTGATATACTGCTATATTCAGTGATATATGCTAATAGTGCTATAAGTGCAAAAAAAGTATGAATGAATGAATAAATAAATTAAGTACAACACACACCAAGAATGTAAGCGATACAAATGATATAATAGGCGCTTTAGATATCAGCCAGTGAAAAAAGAGAGATTTCTTTTTTTCACTGGCTGATATCTAAAGCGCCTATTATATCATTTGTATCGCTTACATTCTTGGTGTGTGTTGTACTTAATTTATTTATTCATTCATTTATACTTTTTTTGCACTTTATAGCTATCTATTAGCAGTATATCACTGAGCATATTTGCACTTGCGGTTATCGCATATATTATATATTTTGTGCACTATTATAGTTATATATAAATATCTATATTTTATATTTTTTTTTTTTATTTATATTTTTAATAATTTTTTATATATATATTTTTGATATAATTTTTACACAATTTGTTCATGGTCTTGATACACACCAGTTGTTGTTGATAAAAGCCAGTTTCTAGCTGCTATAATTATATACCTGTTATTATTAATTGGTCGCTATATTTATTGTACTATATATTTATTTATTATACTATACATCGAGTTAAATTATATTTATATATGTATAATACTGTGAGATTATTTTGATTATATTCCAGCCTCTATTTACTGTATTTAACACATTGTTATTATTAACTATTGTGGTTTTTTTAGTGTTTTATGTCGCATTATGTATTAAATAAAGGCCTTTTTGTTTCACTATCATTCGTGGTGTTACATTATTTTATATACATTTCTTTAGGTATTTTTATCACAACTCTGGGTTAGCCTTTCCTTGCCTTTTGGTCTGTACCCACCATATTCTTTTTTTCTTTTCTTCACCGGATGGTCTGCCATCCCTTGGTTCGGAGGTTGTCTATTGTATTCCCCTTTTCCTCGGGTTTTAATTAATTAAAATTAACAGATTAATTATTTATTTTTTTACATAATACCTCAATTTTAACTCTTGTACTTGCTGTGTTTTGCACAGGTTTTTCAGGATATGGATTTTAAGACCAGGGAAGCCTCTTGGCAGGGTCAGGTTAATCATGTTTTTGGCCATACTGGCACAGCTAATCAGACCACAGATGGACTTTCCATGGATTCCTTTCTTAAAACATTGAAAAAATTATTATTTAAACGTACCGTATCTGGTGGACCAAAGCTTTTCTAGAAAATTATATCCAAAAACAGTTAATACCTAGAGGTCTTAGGGTCAAGGTGACCCCTTCTTTTGTGGTTGATGATTCTGATTTCATAAATGAATGGGAGAAGGTATGTAATGAAACTTCTTGGAAACTCATGGGACTACTAATTGGGTTTAATATGAAATCTATTACCAACATCAATAAACAACTTGATGGTGTATTTAATCAGGCACAATCTAATTTATCGCCTGAGATTTTTAAGAACCTCAATGATATTCTAGATGATGATTTGGACTCATTGGTAAAAGAGATCCAGAAGAAACAGACCAGCAAACTACTTAGAGATCAGAATGATTTGACTTTGGGCAGGATTTACAGATGGAGGAAATCAAATATTAACAGCAAAGAACGACTTTCTTCGATGGCATCAGGGCCCTCTGTGAGTGATGTTTCCATTGACTCCTCCTCCATTTCCGTATCCTCTGTGTTGACTCCTAAAAGGAAGAGGAATCTCCGTTTTCTTCCTAATAAGAGGAATTTTTCCCCTGAATCTGGCAACAACGTGTTGAAGGTAATTAATCTTAGTGAACATATACTTTCATCTGCGGAAATTAACGTTTTAACTAAAGGACTTATGTTTTGTCCCACGGCACAATTTGATTGCTTTACGGCAATCAAAGATCTGCATTTATTTGCCCGTAAATTACTTTTTAAACGTATTTTCCATGATGAAAAGTCTTTTATTACCTTCCCCACAGAGACGGAACAGGAGGCGTTAGCCAATCTGGAACAGTTGGCAAGGGAGCATAACATCTATATTGAAGGTGAGGTGCCTGATGTTATCAAGAAAACCTCTACAAAGTTTCCACCTTTGTCCACTTGTCCAGCGATTGACATTTTTGTTAAAACTGTTCATGAATTTGATTACATTTCAAATAATTTTCATATTGATAACTTGCATTCAGAGGAAAGAGCAGGTCTCAAAAGATTATCAGGGTTACAGGATGTTGTCTTCAAATCAGCGGACAAGGGGGGTAATATAGTGGTGTGGCCGAAAACTATGTACGAGACTGAAGTTTTTCGCCAGCTTAACAACCAAGGATTGTTATAAAAAATTAACATTCAACCCCCTGTCCAAATTTCAAGGACAACTGAAAAGTTTCCTATTAGAGGCTAAGATGAAGGGATTATTTCTAACGATTTATTTTTGGCTCTACAAGTTAATGAACCAACTATACCTACGTTATATCTACTTCCTAAGATACACAAAAATAAAGATGTTCCCCCCGGTAGGCCTATTGTGTCAGGTAATGGAAATTATTTAGAGAATGTTAATAAATATATAGACTCAGTATTACAGCCGTTTGTGATGTCATTACCTTCTTATACCCGGGACACAAATGATTTTTTAAAGAAAATTGATGGTATGCACATTGATCGTGATTCTATTTTGGTTACGTGTGATGTTGAATCACTATACACCAGTATAAGGCACAGTGATGGTCTTGCCGCAGTCACTTATTTCTTACAATACTCATCTTTTTCACGAGCTTTTATAGTATTTTTTACTAATTTATTGGATTTTACCTTGTCTCATAATTTTTTTACTTTTAAGGGGTCCTTCTTCCTTCAAACCCAGGGAACAGCGATGGGAGCTTCCTTTGCTCCGTCATACGCCAATCTGTTCCTTGGGTTTTGGGAGAGGGACCTTTTTTTATCTGATAATTCTGATTTTATAGAACGTGTCCCATTTTGGGCTCGTTATATTGATGATGTATTTTTTATTTGGCAAGACACTCCTGTTGCTTTATCTGAGTGTTTTGAAGTGCTTAATTCCAATGAGATCAACATACATCTTACTTATAGTCATCATGCTGATACTATCGAATTTTTAGATGTTCGGGTTAAAAGAGATGTGAATGATTGTTTACAAACGGTTTTGTTTAGAAAGGACACAGCAGTCAATTCATTGGTACATGCTTCTTCGTCGCATCCACGTTCTCTTATAAATTCCATTCCAATTAGCCAGTTTTTACGGTTGAGACGGATTTGTTCAATGGAAGAAGATTTTATTGAACAATCTGAACTATTAACCATTAGGTTTCTAGAATGCGGCTATAGCAAACGCTCTATTAAGAGAGCTTTCAATAGAGCGAAACATGTTACACGTCACAATGCGCTTTACAATAAGAATGTGTCCTCTTCCAACAATGCTAATACTGTCCGGTTCATCACCCAATACAACAATCAGAGTAATCAGATATACTCTTGTCTCAAGAAACATTGGTCAATTTTAAACAGTGACCCTGTTTTGTCAAGGTATGTTGGTAATGGCCCCAATATGACATTCAGGAGAGCGCCAAATTTGGGTGACAAATTAGTTAAAAGCCATTACACCAAGGAACCGGTATTTGAAGAATCTTTAATATTGAGATCTGGCAATGGGTGTAAACCGTGTGGCCATTGTGTAGCTTGTCCAAGTGTAGTCAAAACCCAGACCTTCACGAATTCTGATAAAAGTCACACGTTCAATATTAAACACTCCATTTCATGTGAATCAACTGCTGTCATTTATTACGCAACTTGTCCGTGTTCACTTATATATGTGGGACTCACTACTCGCCAATTAAAGGTGAGGATACGTGAACACGTACTAGGTATAAAGGCAGCGAAAGATGTTAATGATGTTGCGTCTCTTAAAACGATACCGAAACATTTTAAATTACATCATGACTGTGATTCTTCTCTTTTTAAAGTATCTGGCATAGATCTGTTGAACATTGGACCAAGGGGTGGTAACATCAGTAAACGTTTGGCACAACTTGAGACCAAGTGGATATGGACTTTGCAGACCATGTCTCCACTTGGTCTAAATGAAAGTCTTTCTTTTATTCCTTTTTTATAAGTGTTTATAATATTTTATTTTTTCCTCAGATTTCCCAGTTTTCATGAACAGCATCATATATCGGATCTTTCGGACTTATGTACCATTGAAGATCCTTCACTATTGGCACTCAACATATTTTTGCATATAATATTAGTATTATGTTGTGTATATTATTTTCTATGCACATTTTTATATATATATATATATATAGAGAAATATTTCTATGTTATATATTTTTATTTATATTTTTGATCAATTATTTTTTGTTTGTTTTAAGTATTCATGTTTAATAAATTATCACATTAATTATTATTTATTTTTTATATTCTATTTATTATTTATATTATTCATTATTTTTTATATGTGAGTTTATATTGTTTAGTAAGATTTAATCATTATTATGTGTTATCTCAATTATTTGCACTGGCATTTCACATTTATTATTGTTAAATATGATTGTATATAATATAATTTTCTTATATATTAATTTTCACTTACATTTTTATAATATGCTTAATAATATGTTGTAAATCTATGCATGTGTTATATTGTCCAATTAGTGTAGAGGATTTATCGGAATGTGCACATCGGCACATCTATTTTGGTTGGATCCGATATGTTTTCCAGTGCACATGCGCTGTCCGAACCGTGGAGTTGCTTGGCAGCGGCATCTTTATGTGACTCAATGTCCGGCCTAGGGCATGCTGGGTCGCATGACGTCGGTTGTTGGGTCACTTCCGCCAGTGTCTCGGCGGCGCATGCGCCATGATGCATATCATTCATGGATTATTTACTATAAATACTCCAGGTTATAGGACTGAGGTAGTTATTCCCCTGACGAAGGATAGAGGTATCCGAAACGCGCGTTGGGGCGCGTGGATATTGGCTGGCTCTCATTGCTCACGGCGACTTACAGGTATATAGCGATTATTACTGTGGCTTTTTATTCAGTTTCGGTTGGTAGCCGACTGTTTTATTACCTATAGCGGCTGTTTTGCTATACAGCTGAGATTAATTGTCTTTTAGAATCTCTCTTTTTTTCACTGGCTGATATCTAAAGCGCCTATTATATCATTTGTATCGCTTACATTCTTGGTGTGTGTTGTACTTAATTTATTTATTCATTCATTCATACTTTTTTTGCACTTTATAGCTATCTATTAGCAGTATATCACTGAGCATATTTGCACTTGCGGTTATCGCATATATATTATATATTTTGTGCACTATTATAGTTATATATTAATATATATATTTTATATATTTTTTTATATTTATATTTTTAATAATTTTTTATATATATATTTTTGATATAATTTTTACACAATTTGTTCATGGTCTTGATACACACCAGTTGTTGTTGATAAAAGCCAGTTTCTAGCTGCTATAATTATATACCTGTTATTATTAATTGGTCGCTATATTTATTGTACTATATATTTATTTATTATACTATACATCGAGTTAAATTATATTTATATATGTATAATACTGTGAGATTATTTTGATTATATTCCAGCCTCTATTTACTGTATTTAACACATTGTTATTATTAACTATTGTGGTTTTTTTAGTGTTTTATGTCGCATTATGTATTAAATAAAGGCCTTTTTGTTTCACTATCATTCGTGGTGTTACATTATTTTATATACATTTCTTTAGGTATTTTTATCACAACTCTGGGTTAGCCTTTCCTTGCCTTTTGGTCTGTACCCACCATATTCTTTTTTTCTTCTCTTACACTAAGGACAGATGACACTGGAGGAGATAAGAATCAAACAAAAAGTTGTGTCTGCACATTGGATTTCTGCTGGATCTACTCTAATGATTACTGGACATGTGAACATAGTCTTAAGCCCCCGTCTCACACAGCGATCTCGCTAGCGAGATCGCTGCTGAGTCACTAGTTTTGTGACACAGCAGCGAGCTCACCAGCGATATCGCTGTGTGTGACATTCAGCGACGATCAGCCCCCCTGCTGGGTATCACTGATCGTCGCTGAATGTCCTGGACATTTTTTTGATCGCTGGTCTCCCGCTGACAGGCACGCATCGCTGCGTGTGACCGGCGGGAGACCAGCGATCCGCTGGTAACCAAGGTACACAGCGGGTTTCCAGGCGCGGGGCTGTGCCTAGAAACCCGCTGTGTACCTTGGATACCAGCGCCCTGATGCAGGGAGCTGGTAACCAAGGTACACAGCGGGTTTCCAGGCACCACGCAGCGCCTGGAAACCCGATGTGTACCTTGATTACCAGCTCCCTGCATCAGGGTGCTGGTATCCAAGGTACACTGCGGGTAGCTAAGCGATATTAACCCGCAGTGTCGCTGTGCTGATCGCTGCCTGAGCTGCCTGTTTGGCAGCTCAGCAGCGATCATGTAGCGATACACCAGCGATCCTGACAAGTGCATATCGCTGGTGTATCGCTATGTGAGACCCAGGCTTTAGGTGATATAGTTGCTGGCCAGCCCAGTCCAGCTATCTATTGTGTATGACCAGCCTACACTAATCTGTTACAGCTAGGGAATTCATATTCAGTGCAAGGACAACAAATTGAATCTTTGTCCTGGGAATAGTAAAGCTGAACTACACCTCTAGTAACAGCTTGAAGACTTTTATCTGACTACAATGAGACACCAGACAACAGCTGTGTCTCCTCACAGTTTGCTAATGTCTGTATCAGCTGCTCCACCTACGTGATCTTTAACCTCAGCTGGTCCCAACCCTTGGCCAAGAGAACTCAGATCACTTTACATACTGTAGCTAAAAGTCATTTTTGACCTACATATTCATATGATGGGAGTATCGACTATAACTCCTATAATAGTTACACTGAAAATACAGTAAAATTCATTTAATCTGGCACCGGGTAGTCTAGAAATTAAGAAATTATGATAATCTGTCACTTGTTTCAAGTATAAAAGCAAAATAAAATCTAGAGTTTAGGCCTCTTTCACACTTCCGGCGGGCGCCTGACGGCGCCCCCGGCATTTTGTCGCAGCGCCGCATCAGATAACCTGATGCGCTGCATGCGGCTTTTTTCGCATTGACATGCATTAGCGCCGGATGGCGCCGCATGTCAGTGCGTTGCATGCGGTTTTGTCCGGATGCGGCGCAAATGTACATTGCGGTGGCCGGACAAAACGCAGCATGTAACGTTTTTTTGTTTTTGCCGGATGGTTTCTAATGTCTCCGGGCATCAGAAACCATCCGGCAAAAAAAACGCATGCGGCCGCCGGCGGCGCATCAGGTTTTCTGATGCGGCGCTGCGGCAAAATGCCGGGGGCGCCGTCAGGCGCCCGCTGGAAGTGTGAAAGGGGCCTTACAGGTGACCTTAACATACTTCGCTAGGGCTTTCTTCTAATCCATTATATTTTCAATAATCTAATAATCTCTCAGGGGAGTGTCCCATACACAAGTCTGTCAGCCAATAGTCTAATATGCAAGGAGGCCTCCTGACTCTCCCTCCACAGATGATGTCGGGGATGGGGGCGAGAGAAGGAGCTGGCATATCTGATTTTGGACTGCTGATCCTTTTGTTCTTGGTGAGATAAGCCACTGACATAGATGTCTGGCAGAGCATATGGGAGAGTTGAGGGAGAGATGGCGGTTGGCTTAACGATTCGCCAAAACACCGTTCAGCTGATGGCTTTTGTGTATAGGGGACATTAGGCTGGAGGGATTTGATAAAGGAATGTAAGGTATCTTCTTGAATTACTCAAAGTAAATGAGATTATGACAATTCTAATTTGCATTAGACTTTTGTAAAGCAATAATCTTAATCTTCATCCCTCACTCATATGCATTCAATGCTTTTTCTGCCCTGGTATTAGAATATCAAAGACAGAGATACTGTCTTGTGCTGTAAAGAAGAGCATTGGTTTCACCACCCTTTTCCCTTTGTGAATAATTGCTAATGTGTCACTAATTAGTAGCACACTTAGGTAACCAGCCACTGATACTATATGCAGTAGTGCCTGCAGCCACAGGAGTCATCGCCCTGTGTCGGTCTGGCCTGCAATTTTACTGCACCCAGATTTTAGCAGCTGACCCTAGGACCCCACAAGGAGAAAATAGAATTGCTTAGAATTGTCTTAAGCCTCCCCCCCCCACCCCGTCACACTAAGCGAGATTGCTAGCGAGATCGCTGAGGCGTCACCGATTTTGTGACGTACAAGCGACCTAGCCAGCGATCTCGCTATGTGTGACACGCAGCGACGAGCAGCCCCCCTGCTGGGTATCGCTGATCGTCGCTGAATGTCCTGGACTTTTTTTGATAGTTGGTCTCCCGCTGGCCAGCACGCATCGCTGCGTGTGACAGCGGGAGACCAACGATCAGCGAGCTGGTATCCAATGTACATATCGGGTAACTAAGCACCACGCAGCACCTAGTTACCCGATATGTACCCTGGATACTGGCTCCCAGAGTCTGCTGTAGAGTGCTGAGAGCCGGTATCTAGGGTACACATCGGGTAACTAGGTGCCGCGCGGTGCTTAGGCTACTTTCACACATCAGTTTTTTTGTGTCAGGCATAATCCGTCGAATACCTGAAGGGACGGATCCGGCGCTGAAATGAAAAAACTGATGCAACGGATCAGTTTTTTTGCTGGATCCGACCTGAACTTTTGAACCCGGAAAAAGAAGTTTTGCAGGCGGCAAATGCAGGTACGCATGTCCAGACCGAGGAGAGAGAGACCAACCTTGGTTTCCAGAATCCGGATCAGTCTTTTGACGGATTGCACAAAAGACTGGTCCGGTTCTATAGACTTCTATTATTTCCGGCCGCCTGATGTGCCGTTTCAGGCACTATCAGGCGGCTCCGGAAAAAAAAAAAAAAAAACGTTGCAGTGACCGTTTTGTCCGGCCGTCGGAATGTACATTTCCACCGGATCCAGACAAAAACGGATGCAACGCAACGACATCAGGCGCGATCCGGCACTAATGAAAGTCAATGCTAAAAAAACGCATCAGTTTTTTTAACAACACGCCGGATTGCGCCTGAAGTATAAAAACTGATGTGTGAAAGAGGCCTTAGTTACCCGATATGTACATTGGATACCGGCTGTCAGCGCTCTACAGCAGACGCTAGGAGCCGGTATCCAGGGTACATATCGGGTAACTAGGTGCCGCGCGGCACTTAGTTACCCGCTGTTTACACTGGATACCAGCGTGCTCGCTGATTCTGATCGCTGGTGAGTCTGCCTATGTGACAGCTCACCAGCGACCAGAAAGCGACGCAGCAACAATCCCTGCCAGGTCATATCGTTGTCAGGATCGCTGCTGCGTCGCTGAGTGTGACGGTACCCTAAGGGTTCATTCACATGTCAGTTTTTCACCTATCCACGTTTTCTCGGACGGCACTAGTACCTGTGATAGTCTATGGGGCTGTTCACACATGTCAGTGATTTTTTTGTGGACCAAGTGCTCCATGCTAAATCACAGAGACATGTCTGATAATGATCCAAGTGTTGGATCAAACTCAGCAATGAGCGTCTATGGGTCCCTTTTTTTTCCTGTAGACAGGGCTGCCACTAGGAATTTCGGGGCCCCATACTGGCAAAATTTATGGGGCCCCCCCTTGAGACTCCGCCCAGGCTCCGCCCCCCAGTTCCGCATCCACCCTAGCTCCTCCTCCACCATGCAAACCTTCCAAAATCCCTCCGCCCTTTCATGGAAAAACTTCACTTCTGCACCATGCCCTCACCAATGACACATTCAGGCTATATGCACACGTTCAGGATTATTTGCGTTTTTTTTCGCGTTTTTTCGCGGGAAAAACGCGTCAAAAACGCTTGAATTAAGCATCCTATCATTTAGAATGAATTCCGCAATTTTTGTGCACATGGTGCGTTTTTTTCCACAAAAAAAACGCATCTCGGAAAAAGAAGCAACATGTTCATTAATTTTGCGGAATTCTAGCCTTTTTCCCGCTATATTATTGACCTAGAAAGTTTACTGCGGAAAAAGTCAGTTTTTGCTCAGGAAAATTCTGCAAACATTCCTGAACGTGTGCACTTAGCCTAACACCAATCACTCGATGAATATGCAGCACTTTGCTTGTTTAGTATAATACACCCCATAATCCTCCATATATTATAATGTGCACCACAGTCCTCCATATTGTAAAGTGCACACCACATAGTCCTCCATATAATAAATGTATCCATAGTCCTCCATATAGTATAATACACTCCTAATAGCCCTCAATATATTAAAATACATTCAGTCATCCATATAGTATAATACACTCCTCATAGTGCTCCTATATAGTATAATGCACCGCCATAGTCATCCATGTAGTACAATTCACTTCCCATAGTATAATGCACCCCATAGTTCTTCATATGGTATAATGTATTCCCCATAGTCCTCGATACAGTATAATGCAGCCAACATATAGTATAATGCAGTCACCCTATAGAGCATAATGCAGCCACCCCACAGAGCATAATGCAGCCACCCCAGAGTATAATGCAACCACTCCACAGAGTATAATCTAAACCCCCATAGAATATAATTGAGCCCCCTTATATAGTATAATGTAGCCCCTTCATAAAATACAATGTAGCCCTACTCATATAGTATAATGCAGCCCCCATAGAATATAATGTAGCCCCCTCAAAGTATAATGAAGCCCCCATACAATATAATCTAGCCCCCCATAGAATACAATGTAGCCACCTCATAGAGTATGATGCAATCACCCCTCATAGAATATAATATAATATAATACAGCCCCCCATAGAATATAATGTATTCCCGAATAGAATATCATACAGCCTGCCTCCCCAAAGGAATATAACGTAGCCCCCCATAGTATATAACACAGCCACAAAGTATATAACACAGCCACATATTATATAACACAGCCACCCTATAAAATATAATATATCCCCCCATAGTATATAACACAGCCCACATAGTGTACAGCGTGGCCCACATAGTGTACAGCAGGGCCCACATAGTGTACAGCAGGGCCCACATAGTGTACAGCAGGGCCCACATAGTATATAGCAGGGCCCACAAAGTATATAGCAGGGCCCACATAGTGTACAGCAGGGCCCACATAGTGTACACAGGCCACAAGTATATAGCAGGGCCCACATAGTATATATGCAGCAGGCCCACATATATAAGGCCACATAGTATAGCAGGTGCCCACATAGTATACAGCAGGGCCCACATAGTATACAAGGGCCCACATGAATATAGCAGGCCCCATAGTATACAGCAGGCCCATAGTATACAGCAGGGCCCACATAGTATACAGCAGGGCCCACATTGTATATATCAGGGCCCACATAGTATACAGCGGGCCCCATTGTATATAGCAGGGGCCCCCATAGTATACAGCAGGGCCCCATTGTATATAGCAGGGCCCCCATATGCCTATATCAGGCCCCATAGTATACAGCGGGCCCACATTGTATATAGCGGGGCCCCCATAGTATACAGCAGGGCCCCCATTGTATATAGCAGGGCCCCCATAGTATACAGCAGGGCCCCATTGTATATAGCAGGGCCCCCATAGTATAGACAGCAGGGCCCATATTAGACATATATATAGCGGGCCCCCACGCCCCATAGTATACAGCAGGGCCCCCATAGTATATAGGCAGGGGCCCCCATAGTATACAGCAGGGCCCACATAGTATATAGCAGGGCCCCCATAGTACTACAGCAGGGGCCCCATAGTATACAGCAGGGCCCCATAGTATACAGCAGGGGCCCACATAGTAATATATAGCAGGGCCCACATAGTATATAGCAGGGCCCCCATAGTATATAGCTGGGCCCCCATAGTATACAGCAGGGCCCACATAGTATATATCAGGGCCCACATTGTATATAGCAGGGCCCCCATAGTATACAGCAGGGCCCACATAGTATATAGCAGGGCCCACATTGTATATAGTAGGGCCCCCATAGTATACAGCAGGGCCCACATAGTATACAGCAGGGCCCCCATTGTATATAGCAGGGCCCCCATAGTATACAGCAGGGCCCACATAGAATATAGCAGGGCTGCCGCCCCATTGTATACAGCAGGGCCCACATTTTACAGCCCTCATCTCCCCTCCCCCCCAGGAATGGCCCCACAGCAGGACAGATTTATAAAAAAAAAAAAAAACACTCTTCACCTCATCCTCGTGCCCCGCCTGCTCTCAGCTCCTGTCTCCTGCTCTGCCCAGCACACAGTGAGCGCGCTGTGTCAGAGGCAGAGCAGGGAATGATGGGAGAGGGAGCGTCAGCAGATGCTCTCTCCTCCATTATTGCTTTGAACTGTACCGGCGGACGCCGGTATAGTTCAATGCAGCGGCGGGGGGAGTTGGCGCTGGGGGCAGGTGGGCCCCCCTGCCACACAGGGGCCCCCATAGCGGCTGCGTGATGTGCTGCTAGCTGGGGGCCCCTTGAGGTGCAGGGGAGCCTCAAAATGTTGGGGGTCCCGGGGCCCGAGCGCGGACCTGCATGCTCGGGCGGCGGCGGGCCCCCCCTAATCACCGGGCCCCATACCGCAGTAAGGGTTCTCATGCCCTGATGGCGGCCCTGCCTGTAGACTTCTATGAAGAACCTAAATAAATACATGTAATTAACACAGTTTCTTTTTTATTGCAGAATCCCAGCGTTTTTGCACTAAAAGATGCATATAAAATTTGTCAAATCTGCACCAACAACCCATCAAAAGAGTAAACCCTACGCTAATCAGAGCAGACTACTTTTGCGTGTTTTGGGACAAACAACTGCAGAAAAAAAGTGCTTTTGCATGTGAGAACATGGCCTTATATAACAAAAACTTAAAGGGAAACTGTCAGCACAGAATGACTGTTCAACCATTATTCATATATACCTTCCCATCTGCTTGTTTTCGGTCTCTCCACCCTTCGCTGGCTCTATGAAGCCAAAGTCATCAATCAAAGGGGATTGATTCCCACAATGACTTATTTGGTGAGTTTTTGAGGTTGCAGATTTTCTGTAGATATTAGCTGAGTTAGGTTATTTGCGTTTTTTTTCACTGTATTTTTTAATGCACCTAATGCGACTTTATGGGGAGAATCTGCAAATAACACTCTGCAGGAGAAACTGACATTTTGCGTATTTAAAAAATCCAGCACAGTTGGCAAGAGATTTCTAGAAATCCCATCCACTTTGCTGGAACTGTAAGACGCTGCATTTTTTGAGCAGCGAAAATATGCAACATTGAAAAGAACTAGATCCTAGCAATGCAAGTCTTGCAGGACCTGAAATAGCTAGGACTGTAGGGGAGTTGGAAGGGGTTAAAGTGCGCGTGTTGGGACAGGGCTGCTCCCTGTGGCTTGGAGGCATGGACAGCCATGTTTAAAGAAACAAAGGGACCCATGGTCTTTTGACCATATTCCCAGCAAGTAGTCTTAAGAACACCCACCGTCCCCTGTAAAAAAAAAAAAAAAAAACAACCCACAGGCATGTGTGTGTGTGTGTGTGTGTGTATAATATATATATATATATATATATATATATATATATATATATATATATATATATATATGTGTATATAATATGTTCGATCTTACTAATTGTTACAGTCGAGGGTTTGTTTTTTTTTTTACAAAGTTTGGTAAGGGACTCTGAATTTTGTCACAGTGTGGCGTTTTTTCCCTTCCATTGTGTTTTGTTTGCAAACATAGCCTGTCAGCTAACAGCAGTTGGCTTTCAGTAGGTCTAAGGGTCCAGTCACACTCTTTAATGTCCCAGCGATCCCACCAACGATACGACGTGGATGGGATTGCTGGGACATCGTTAGCTGATCGCTGGTGAGCTGTCACATGGGCAGACTCACCAGCGATCAGGACCAGCGAGCACGCTGGTATCCAATGTACACATCGGGTAACTAAGCACCACGCAGCACCTAGTTACCCGATATGTACCCTAGATATCGGCTCTCAGCTTCTGCTGTAGAGCGCTGAAAGCCGGTATTCAATGTACATATCGGGTAACTAAGCACCGCGCGGCACCTAGTTACCCGATATGTACCCTGGATACCGGCTCTCAGCGCTCTACAGCAGAAGCTGGGAGCCGGTAACCAGGGTACATATCGGGTAACTTGGTGCCACGCGCTGCTTAGTTACCCGATATGTACATTGGATACCAGCTCCCAGTTCACTGATCATTGGTCTCCCGCTGTCACACGCAGCGATGCGCGCTGGCCAGCGGGAGAAAAACGATAAAAAAATGGTCCAGGACATTCAGCGACAATCAGCGATAGCCAGCAGGGGGGCTGATTGTCGCTGCGTGTCACACTAAGCGAGATCACTGGCTAGGTCGCTGTTGCGTCACAAAATCGGTGACGCTTCAGCGATCTCGCTAGCGATCTCGCTTAGTGTGACAGGGGCTTAAGAGGAATGGAATTAAAGTAAAGAATAAAATGAGCATGGATGGAGACTTGTTTTTTTTTCTATAGATTTCATATGTTCAATAAAGCTGAGGCCAACCTCTTACCCAATTTTGGTACAGTGTGTACTTTGTTACATAAGTAGTAAGGTTAAAGCAGCCCAGGTTTGAAGAAATATAAAGGGCCGGCAGTGTTTTACAGTCTTGATTATATGCACCCGAATAGCTTTTTAAAATAACCAGGTCCTGTGTTCACTAGGCATGTGTCAGTTTGCTGGATGAAGCAGAGTTGAGTGTGCTGCTGGTGAGTGACCAGCCAAAATGTGAGTTGTAGCTGGGAGAGATATGTATATACAAAAAAGGTTGCACTCTATCGTGCCAAAGCATGTCAATGTGAAATATGAAACATGAATAGCTATATGGCTTTTGAATATTAGGAAAAAATGAAAGAGATGCTTTGCACAAAATTTGGCCAAATAATGCCTGCCCATACACCATCGTCAAGGTGGTCTCAAAACGTATGGGTCCTTGCCTATGTGAACATACCTCTATTAGGATGATATCTGAATTCCTGGGTGAATGTGGAAACCTCTGTCAGTAAAGTTTGTCTTTCTGGGTAAGCAAGAACCTGCTGTAATTAAAATCACCACATGGAGATGGGCGGAGTGCTCGGTCAGTAGGCTAACATAGAAGTAAGAGAAAAATGACTGGCACATCCAAACTAGTGTGAATTAGGTGCATACCAGGAGCACTACCTCCTGCTCCTGCTCACCATGTGGTGATTTTAATTACAGCAGGTTCTTGCTTACCCAGAAAGGCAAACTTTACTGACAGAGGTGTCCACATTCACCCAGGACTTCAGATATCAGCCTAATAGAGGTATGTTCACATAGGCAGGGACCCATACGTTTTTAGACCACCTTGACGATGGTGTATGGGCAGGCATTATTTGGCCAAATTCAGTGCAAAGCGTCTCATTCATTTTTTCCTAATATTCAAAAGCCATATAGCTATTCATGTTTCATATTTCACATTGTCCAAGAAATATCGTCACTCCTTGCGGAGATCAACATGCTAAGCATGCAGATGAGGAGACTTAAAGCCGCAATGCTCCTCTGGGAAATATGCTAATTAAAAAGGTGGCACTAGAGTTCTAGCTCTCTTCCTCTCTGAAGAGACAATTTGCATAATTAGCATATTTCACATTGACATGCTTTGGCACGATAGAGTGCAACCTTTTTTGTATATTGTCTATGGAGGTAGCTGCTCCTGGTATGCACCCAATTCACACTAGTTTGGATGTGCCAGTCAGTTTTCTCTTACTAGTAGCTGGGAGAGAGACATTATTGGGTCTCTCTCTAAATGGAGACTGCAGAGTCAGCTAGCAAAGCTGAGCAGTCTGTGTGTTGGAGATGTAGAGAACTGTGTGGAAGCTGCAACCCTGTTCAATGCGGTGCTGGAAACTGTTGGAGCTTGGGCTGAAGGTGATACTGAGACTGGCGGGATTGTGCCTCTCCTGTGTATGAAGTTTTCTCCGGGAGAAAGAGCTAAAATCTGTTCCGGTGAGGCCGCACTGACATATGTTCCCTGCTAAACGATTTGCTGTGATACCTTTGTGCCCAGAAAAGGCAGTTTTTGGTTTTGAATTCCATGGAGTTTTATGAAAGCAATAAAACTGCACCTCTTTGGACCAAACCGCATTGCATGTGTGAATGCTACCTAATGCCTACTTGAGAGAGTGAATCTCTACACCCCTTAGTGACATATGACATACAGCTAGGTCATATTATAGGCTGACGATCTTGACGCAGGCTCAGTAACTGAGCCACATCTTTGCAAGCAAATTATGACTGTATTGTTAAGCCATCCTTTGCCTCTCACCGCTTCGTGTGGCGCTGAGCTTCCTCCGCAGCATTTAACCTGTTAAATGCTGCTTTCAATCTGTGACAGTGGCATATATTCACACATTCTAGTGGGCGCACTGTTCTAACCATCCATCTCCCTTGATGCGATAGCGGGGTGCCAATGGGTTGACATGACAGCTGGGGGTCTACAAAAGACCCCTGTGACTGTCAACACAGTACTCCTGTGAAAGCCAGCCCGTCATTTTTGCTATGTACATCAGTACTGTGGTATTGCTGTATATAGCATAAGCGATCAAACAAACGCAGGTTCAGGTCCCCTGAGATGACTAACAAATACAATAAAGTGTTAAAAAAAGTTTTAAAAAATATGAAAAAAATATAAAAGTTAAAATCACCATTTTCCCCCATTAAAAATTAATTAAAAAAAACCACATAGCAGGACCATCTCCGTGTTTGTAAAAAGGCTTGTGAACATGACCATGTTTTCGATCCGAGTGCGATCCGATAAAACATTAGTGACAAAGCCAATTTTGACCTTCAAGACCAGGCCAAATGTTTGATATCTGACTAGTGTTAAGGTACTGCCACACTTAGCGATCTCGTTAGCGATCACGATAACGACGCAAGCTAACGAGATCGTTAGTGTGATCGCTTTTAGGTCGCTAGTAGCTGCCAAACAGGAGATCTCATAAACGACTCATCAGCGGTCAGCGATCTCTTTAACGACTTTGGCGGTCGTTAGGATGTCATTAGCATGTACTGAGCGCTTCTGATTCATAGGAATTTCCAGCATCGCTCCTGCTCTCTGCGTCCTGCTAGCTGCTTTGCAACTTCTGCGATCCTCTCTGTGACGCAAAAGAGAACTTACAGATATTGCGATCCGCTCCGTGACGCTAAAAACTCATGCGTCACAAACGAGGTCGCTCGTCGTTCGCAAAAGGTGCCAAACACAGCGATATAGGCTCACCAGCGGGACGCCAACGATCAAAAAACGGTCCAGAACGCTAGTGAACGATCAGCGACATCACAGCAGGGGCCACATCGTTGCTACATGCCACACACAACGAGGTCGCTAACGAGACCGCAAAATAGTGACGTTTTAGTGATCTCGTTAGCGATCTCGCTTAGTGTGGCATACCCTTTACTTCATGTGGTAATAACTCTGGAACGCTTCAACAGATCCCAGTGATTCTGAGACTGTTATTTTCATGACACATTGTACTTTGTTATTGGTAAATTTAGTCGATATGTTTTCGGTTTATTTGTAAAGATATTGGAGTTTTGGTAAAAATTTTAAAAAATTTGCAATGTTCAAACTTTAAATTTTTATGTCCTTACAACAACAGCAAGTCATGCTGTTGTCGTAAGGACATAAAAATAATTAATAAATAACATTTCCCATGCGTCTACTTTAGATGTGCATCATTTTTTTCAAACTTCATTTTATTTTGGTAGGATATTAGAGGGTTTAAAACTTTAGCAGTAATTTCTGATTGTTTCAAGAAATTTATAAAACCTGTTTTCTTAGGGACCTATTCAGATTTAAATGGACTTTGAGGGGCCTATATATTGGAAACTTCCCAAAAGTGATACCATTTTTAAAAACCGCACCCCTCAAAATACTCAAAACTGTTGTTAGGAAATTTGTTAACCCTTCAGGTCAGGGAGGGACTGGGACTGAAATTCAGCCCTGGCATTTGAAATCACACAGGCCCATGCTGTCCCCGTCCCCAAGCACCAGATGTGCACATATTGCTAATATTATTTTGCCTGGAGGAAATGAAGATTTACTACAAGGCCAATATTCTAATAATACCAATAATATTGTTATACAAGATTAAATAATTATAATATCAAAATAATAATATTACAATATTACAAATACCAACAAACCATAACCAAATATTACCAAGCATATACAGTGGGTACGGAAAGTATTCAGACCCCTTTAAATTTTTCACTCTTTGTTTCAAGGAAATTGACAGCATGTGACATAAATATATATGAGTGTCTGAGCAAAGGGTCTGAATACTTATGACCATGTGATATTTCAGTTTTTCTTTTTAAATTTGCAAAAATTTCTACATTTCTGTTTTTTTTTCAGTCAAGATGGGGTGCAGAGTGTACAATAATGAGAAAAAAATGAACTTTTTTGAATTTACCAAATGGCTGCAATGAAACAAAGAGTGAAAAATTTAAAGGGATCTGAATACTTTTCTTACCCACTGTACAGTGTTAATAAAGGGGTTGAGGTCTATGTACCTTCAGAGTTCAGAATCCTCATAGCTCACACTGTGAGGATTCTCCGGTGCCGGCATTGGAAGCGGACATCATGCAAATATACAATTTTCACACAAAGTATGATGACCCCACACAGTATGATTGCCCCATAGCACCCTACACAGTAAGATTGTCACCACAGCCTCCAATGCAGTATGGTATCCACCACAGCCCCTAATATACAGGATGAGAGGCACCACAGACCCCCACACAGTATGATGTTCACCACAGTCCCCTATATAAAGTGTGACACCTACCAAAGCCCTCTGTACAGTACGAGGACCCCACATCCCCCATTCAGTATGATGTCCCCCATTAACTATCCCATACAGTATGATGGTCATCACAGTCCCCAACATAGTATAATGTATCCCATACACCTCCAGACAGTATAATATCCACCACAGCCACCTCACACAGTATGATGTCTATCTACCACAACCACCTTACACAGGAAGATGGCCCCCACAGCCACCCCACACAGAAACATAGATCCACAATACACTATGAAGAGCCCCCATAGCCCCAAAACTGTATGATGGTACACATCACAGCCCCCTCCATAGTATGATGGTCCACCTCGCAGACCACATATAGTATAATGGTCCCTCCAACAGCCCCCTATATAGTAGGAAGGTACACCTCACAGCTTCTTATATACTATGATGATACACTTCACAGCCCCTATATAGAATGATAGTGCCCCAAACAACCCCCATATAGTATGATGGTACACCTCACAGTTGCTAATATATCATGATGGTACACCTCTCAGCCCCTATCTAGTATGATGGTACCTCCAACAACCCCCCCATATAATATGATGTTTCACCTCATAGCCCCCTATAGAGTATGATGGTCCACATCACAGCCCCCTATAGAGTATGATGGTCCACATCACAGCCCCCTATATAGTATAATGGTTCATCTCACAGCTCCCACATAGTATAATGGTCCCTCCAACAGCCTTCTATATAATACGATGGTCCCCCCCACCCCCACCTCACAGTCCCCCATATAGAATGACGGTCCTCCCCACAGCCCCTTATATACTATGATGGTCCAACTCACAAAGCCCTATATAGTGTGATGATCCCCCACAGCCCCCAAAAATTAAAAAATCCCTATACTCACCAAATCCAGATACCTCATCCTCCACAGCGTCTGACTCTTCTTCTATCCATTCTCGCAGTGGATGCTAGCAGTAACGTCATTGTACCGCCGATGTCCCAAGTTGGTGCTGGCCTCCGGCAGGTCGCAGTCAGAAGGGACACTCGCGGCCTGCTGGGGTAAGTGACGGAGCCAGCGCCTTTGTGCTCCATCACAACTGTTAACATTATGGGTGTCTTGAGGATGCAGATTCTGATAACAATGTAGCAGACAAAGCGGCCCACAACTAGACAGGCCCTTCTGGCATGTACCAGAATTGCCAGATGGCCAGTCTGGCTCTGCTTCAGGTGCTACACAGGAATTAATGCAAAGTGGAATAAAAAATAAATAAATTCAAATTTTACCTCTAAAATGTTGCTTTACTCTTAATTTTTTTCACTTCTACAAGATATAGTATGACAAAATGGACCACAACATTTGTTACCCAGTTTTTTCTGAGTGCACTGATACCCCTTCTTGGACACACAGCAGTGCTTGGATGGGAAGGAGCACCAGTTAAATTTTGGAACACAAATTTGGCTGAAATAGATTGCGGGCAGAAGGTTGTATTTGCAGAGCCCCTGATGTTGCTAAATAGCAGAAACCCTCCACAAGTTACTCCATGTTGGAAACTACACCCTACGAGGATTTTATCCAGGGTTATAGCAAGCATTTTGATCCAACAGGAACTACAAAGAATTTGATACCATTAGCTCGTCATATTAAATTTTGTTTTTTCACAAAAATGTTGCTTTAGCCTCAAATTTTTCACTTTTTCAAGAGGTAGTAAGATGAAAAAAGTGGACCCCACATTTTGTTATGCACTTTCATCTGAGCATGGTGATACCCCACATGTAGTCGAAAAGTTCTGTTTGGACACACGGGACATTTGGTATTTGGAATGTAAATTTTGATAGAATAGATTGCAGACACCATTTGAAGAGCCCCTGAGGTGCCAAAACAGTAGAAGCCCCCACAAGTTACCCCATTTTGGAAACTAGACACATCAAGGAAATAATCTAGGGGTGGGTTAAGCTTGTTACACCAGTAGGTGCTTCACAGAACTTTTTAAAATGTGGATGTGAAAATGAAAATTGTTTTTTTCTGCTAAAATGTTTTAGCCTCAAATTTGTAATTTTCACAATGGATAATAGCTAGCCGACCCCATAATTTGTTACGCAATTTGTTCTGAACGCAATGATACCCTATATGTGGTCAAAAACTGCTGTTTGGGGGGGCGTGGCCTGGACATGGCACAGAGTGGACGATCACACTGAGAGCTCTCTCTTCAGACCATGTACTTAGTTGACTTATAAGAAATTTACAGCCACCCACGTGCTCTCCATTATGGGAAAGAAAGACGAGAAAGAAATCAGAGGATAATATGAAGTCCTCCACCTCTGTCAGCAAGTCTGGCATGCAGTGTTTCTTATCAGAGGGCTCCTCTTCCCCTGCAGCAGCTGGCGCCATTCCTGCCTCACCTCAGCGTGGAACAAGAAGCAGTCTTAACCCTCATGAACCAGACAGCTCAAGTCAGTAAGGATATGGTTCCACGGTCCGGAACCAATGCGCTTTGGACGGAGCGGAAACCCCGCTCCGCCCAAAGCCCCGCCCCCTTCTGAACGCGCGGTGATTCCGGATGTGTTCATTGAACACATCCGGAATCACCGCACCCCTACATAGGACAGTGTCATTTACCTTGCGTCGCCGCTCAGTCGCCGCAAGGTAAATAGAACATGCTGCGATCTGAAAAGACGCGCCGCATGTCCGGTTTAGGGGGTGTGTCACCCGCGTAATTGGACGCATAGTGGAGACGGGATTTCATAAAATCCCCTCCACTATGCAGGAACATCTGGCCGCTGCGGATTAAACGACTAATACTGAGTGTTTCCTGACCGTGGAAACATACCCTAAGGCCTGCACCAATTTCTCCTATCTTAATGTTGGCCTCACAAGAACACAACTCCACAAGTTCCAGAATCCATATACCTGACTACTAGAGCCACCTGCTCTACTATTGCCAAGGAAAGGTCCAGCATGTTGCAGAAGGCAGTCAACGGATCTGAATGAGGTGGTTGCACCTAGACGGCAAAGGAACCTGCCAATCATATGAGGTCCTGAAATGAATCTTGTCTTCCCTGATTAACCCCTTTATCCTCAAGGGTGGTTTGCATGTTAATGACCAGGCCAATTTTTACAATTCTGACCACTGTCCCTTTATGAGGTAATAACTCTGGAACGCTTCCATGTATCCCGGTGATTCTGACACTATTTTCTCATGACATATTGTACTTCATGATATTGGTAAAATTTATTTGATATGACTTGCGTTTATTTGTGAAAAAAATGGAAATTTGGCGAAAAATTTCGCAAATTTCCAACTTTGAATTTTCATGCCCTTAAATCACAGAGATATCTCACACAAAATACTTAATAAGTAACATATCCCACATGTTTACTTTACATCACCACAATTTTGGAACCAAAATTTTTTTTTGGTTAGGAAGTTATAAGGGTTAAAATTTAAACAGCGATTTCTCATTTTTACAACACCATTTTTTTTTAGGGACCACATCACATTTGAAGTCACTTTGAGGGGTCTATATGATAGAAAATACCCAACGGTGACACCAATCTAAAAACTGCACCCCTGAAGGTGCTCAAAACCACATTTAAGAAGTTTATTAACCCTTCAGGTGCTTCACAGGAATTTTTGGAATGTTTATAAAAAATTTACTTCAGATCCAATTTTTTTTTTTTACCAAGGGTAACAAGAGAAATTGGACCCCAAAAGTTGTTGTACAATTTGTGTGGGTAAACCACTGTTTCAGCGCATGGCAGAGCTCGGAAGGGAAGTAGCACCATTTGAGTTTTTCAACGCAAAATTGGCTGGAATTGAGATCGGACGCCATGCCACGTTTAGAGAGCCCCTGATGTGCCTAAACAGTGGAAATCCCCCCACAAGTGACACCATTTTGGAAACTATACCCCCAAAGAACTTATCTAGATATGTGGTAAGCACTTTGAACCCCCAAGGGCTTCACAGAAGTTTATAACGTAGAGCCGTAAAATTCAAAAATCATATTTTTTCCACAAACATGACCTTTCCGCCCCCAATTTTTTATTTTCCCAAGGGTAACAGAAGAAATTGGACCCCAAAAGTTATTTTGCAATTTGTCCTGAGTACGCTGATACCCCATATGTGTGGGTAAACCACTGTTTGAGCGCATGGCAGAGCTCGGAAGGGAAGTAGCACCATTTGAGTTTTTCAACGCAAAATTGGCTGGAATTGAGATCGGACGCCATGCCGCGTTTGGAGAGCCCCTGATGTGCCTAAACAGTGGAAATCCCCCCACAAGTGACACCATTTTGGAATTACACTCCCCAAGGAACTTATCTAGATGTGTGGCGAGAACTTTAAACCCCCAGGTGTTTCACTAAAGTTTATAATGCCCGGCCGTGAAAAAAAACAAACATTTTTTTTCCACAAAAATTATTTTTTTAGCCCCCAATTTTTTATTTTCCCAAGGGTAACAAGAGTAATTGGACCCCAAAAGTTGTTGTCCAATTTGCCCTGAGGACGCTGGTACCCCATATGTGGGATATAACTACTGTTTGTGCACACGTCGGGGCTCGGAAGGGAAGTAGTGAAGTTTTGGAATGCAGACTTTGATGGAATAGTCTGCGGGCGTCATGTTGCATTTGGAGAGCCCCTGATGTGCTTAAACAGTAGAAACCCCCAAGTGACCCCTTTTTGGAAACTAGACCCCGCAAAGGAACTTATCTAGATGTGCCTTAACAGTGGCAATGCCCAACAAGTGCCCCCTTTTTGGAACTAATCTACTGTTTAGTGGTATGTGAATGTTATAAGCGACCCCGGATCTCACCGCAGCTCAGCCCAGCTGGGAACAGAGCCCAGTGACTGGATGTAACTGTGGTGACTTCGGTGAGCATCCCCACTAGCACTTAAGCACTCATGATGCTAGTGGGCTCTCACGCGATCAGCCCAGCTACGAACGGACCAGTGACCGGGTAACTCTAGGATGTCACCACTGGTTCATGATGCTGCGTTTCCAAGCAGCGCATTACCAGTGGGTTCTCAGCGTGGACGGTCCATCTTGGCACCGTCCAAGTTTGAAAACTAATGTTTTATGTTTGGCAGCTGTCACACGCTAAAAGACGCTTTTTATTGCAAAAAATAGTTTTTGCATCACCACATTTTGAGAGCTCTAATTTTTCCCATATTTTGGCCCACAGAGTCATGAGTTGACGTTTTTATTGGTACCATTTTCGGGCACATGATATTTTTTGATCGCTTTCTATTCCAATTTTTGGAAAAACGAGCAAAAACCAGGAATTCATGAATTTCTTTTTTGAGGGGTTTTATACCGTTCCGTGTGTGGTAAAATTGATAAGGCAGTTTTATTCTTCGGGTCAGTACGATCACAGCGATACGTCATTTATAATTTTTTTATGTTTTGGCACTTAATAAAAACTATTTTATTAACCCCTTACTGCCATCGGACGTACTATCCCGTCCATGGTACCTGGGCCCGTATGACCATGGATGGGATAGTACGTCTCGTGCGATCGGACGCGCTCCCGGGGGGAGCGCAGCCGATCGCGGCCGGGTGTCAGCTGATTATCACAGCTGACACCCATGACTGTGTGTCAGGAGCGGTCACGGACCGCTCCCGGCACATTAACCCCTTGCACACCGCGATCAAACATGATCGCGGTGTACTGGGGGCACAGGGGAGGATCGCGCAGGTGGGGGCTCCCTGCGCGCCCCCCTGAGACCCTCAGAGCAGCGCGATGTGATCGCGCTGTTCTGAGGGCTTCCTCCCTCCCAGGACCCGGCTCCAAGATGGCGCCGGGGTCCTGGAGGGAGGCGGCTACCTCAGTGCCTGCCGAGAGCAGGCACTGAGAAGCCTGCTGCACTGCCTGAGAGATCGCTGGTGTGACAGAGTGCTGTGCACACTGTCACAAAAGCGATCTGATAAAATACAGTGATGTCCCACCCTGGGACAAAGTAAAAAAGTTAAAAAAATAAAAATAAACATGTTTTAAAAAAAAATCCAAAATAAATAAAAAAAAGAAAATATATTCCCCAATAAATTCACTTCTTCCTGTAAATAAAAAAAACAAAGCAATAAAAGTACACATATTTGGTATCGCCGCGTCCGTAACGACCCCCCCTATAAAATTGTCCCACTAGTTAACCCCTTTAGTGAACCCCTTAAAAAAAAAAAAAAAAAACGAAGCAAAAAATCAATGCTTTATCATCATACCGCCGAATAAAAAGTGGAATAACACGCGATCAAAAAGACCGATATAAAAAAACATGGTACTGCTGAAAACGTCATCTTGTCCCGCAAAAAACGAGCCGTCATACAGCATCATCAGCGAAAAAATAAAAAAGTTATAGCTCGCAGAATAAAGCTATGCAAAAATAATTATTTTTTATATAAAATTGTTTTTATTCTATAAAAGCGCCAAAACATGAAAAAATGATATAAATGAGGTATCGCCATAATCGTACTGACCCGAAGAATAAAACTGCTTTATCAATTTTACCACACGCGGAACGGTATAAACGCCTCCCCCAAAAGAAATTCATGAATTGCTGATTTTTGTTCATTCTAACCTCCCAAAAATCGAAATAAAAAGTGATCAAAAAACGTCACGTGCTCAAAAATGGTACCAATAAAAACGTCAACTCGTCCCGCAAAAAATAAGACCTCACATGACTCTGTGGGCCAAAATATGCAAAAATTATAGCTCTCAAAATGTGATGATGCAAAAACTATTTTTGCAATAAAAAGCGTCTTTTAGCGTGACAGCTGCCAATCACAAAAACCCGCTATAAATAGTAAATAAAACCCCCCTTTATCACCCCCTTAGTAAGGGAAAAATAATAAAATTAAAAAAAAGTATTTATTTCCATTTTCCCATTAGGGTTAGGGTTGCGGCTAAAGTTAGGGTTAGGGTTGGCGCTAAAGTTAGGATTAGGGTTAGGGTTGGGATTAGGGGTGTGTTAGGGTTAGGTTTGTGGTTAGGGTTGGGACTAGGGTTAGGGGTGTGTTGGGGTTAGGGTTGGAGTTAGAATTGGGGGGTTTCCGCTGTTTAGGCACATCAGGGGCTCTCCAAATGTGACATGGCGTCTGATCTCAATTCCAGCCAATTCTGCGTTGAAAAAGTCAAACGGTGCTCCTTCACTTCTCAGGTCTGCCATGCGTCCAAGCAGTAGTTTATCCCCACATATGGGTATCAGCGTACTCTGGACCCCAAGAGTTATTGTGCAATTTGTCCTATTTCTTCTGTTACCCTTGGGAAAATAAAAAACTGGGGGCGAAAATATCATTTTTGTACAAAAAAAAATATTTTTTTGTTTTTAACGGCTGTACATTATAAACTTCTGTGAAGCACTTGGGGCTTCATAGCGCTCACCACACATCTAGATAAGTTCCTTGTGGGGTCTATTTTCCAAAATGGGGTCACTTGTTGGGGATTTCCACTGTTTAGGCGCATCAGGGGCTCTCCAAATGCGACATGACGCCCCCAGACCATTCCATCAAAGTCTGCAATCCAAAACGTCACTACTTCCCTTCCGAGCCCCAACGTGTACCCATACAGTAGTTTTCTCCCACATATTGGATATCAGCGTACTCAGGACAAATTGGGCAAAAACTTTTGGGTCCAATTTCTCCTGTTACCCTTGTAAAAATAAAATATTGGGGCAAAAAAATCTATTTTTGCAAAAAAAAAAAAGGATTTTTTATTTTTACGGCTGTGCGTTATAAACTTCTGTGAAGCACTTCGGGGTTCAAAGTGCTCACCACACATCTAGACAAGTTCCTTGTGGGGTCTATTTTCCAAAATGGGGTCACTTGTGGGGGGTTTCCACTGTTTAGGCGCATCAGGGGCTCTCCAAATGCGACATGACGCCCCCAGACCATTCCATCAAAGTCTGCAATCCAAAACGTCACTACTTCCCTTCCGAGCCCTGACGTGCGCCCATACAGTAGTTTTCTCCCACATATTGGGTATCAGCGTACTCAGGACAAATTGGACAACAACTTTTGGGGTCCAATTTCTCCTGTTACCCTTGTGAAAATAAAATATTGGGGGCGAAAAAAAATATTTTTGTAAAAAAAAAAAGATTTTTTATTTTTACAGCTGTACGTTATAAACTTCTGTGAAGCACTTCGGGGTTCAAAGTGCTCACCACACACCTAGATAAGTTCCTTGTGGGGTCTATTTGCCAAAATGGGGTCACTTGTGGGGGTTTCCACTGTATAGGTGCATCAGGGGCTCTCCAAATGTGACATGACGCCCCCAGACCATTCCATCAAAGTCTGCAATCCAAAACGTCACTACTTCCCTTCCGAGCCCTGACGTGCGCCCATACAGTAGTTTTCTCCCACATATTGGGTATCAGCGTACTCAGGACAAATTGGACAACAACTTTTGGGTTCCAATTTCTTCTGTTACCCTTGTGAAAATAAAATATTGGGGGTGAAAAAATCATTTTTGTAAAAAAAAAAAGATTTTTTATTTTACGGCTGTACGTTATAAACTTAGTGAAACACCTGGGGGTTAAAAGTTCTCACCACACATCTAGATAAGTTCCTTGAGGGGTCTAGTTTCCAAAATGGTGTCATTTATGGGGTTTCCACTGTTTAGGCAGATCAGGAGCTCTCCAGCCAATTCTGCGTTGAAAAAGTCAGACGGCGCTCCTTCCCTTCCAAACTCTGCCATGCACCCAAACAGTGGTTTACCACCACATATGGGGTATCAGCGCACTCAGGACAAATTGCACAATAACTTTTGGAGTCTTGTTACCCTTGGAAAAATAAAAATTGGGGTGAAAAGATCATTTTTTGTGGAAAAAATATGATTTTTAAATTTTACGGCTCTACGTTATAAACTTGTGTGAAGCACTTGGTGGTTCAAATTGCTCACCAAAGATCTAGAAAAGTTCCTTAGGGGGTCTAGTTTCCCAAATGGGGTCATTTGTGGGGGGTTTCCACTGTTTAGGCACATCAGGGGCTCTCCAAATGCAACATGGCATCCAATCTCAATTCCAGCCAATTTTGGTTGGAAAAAGTCAAATGGTGCTCCTTTCATTCCGAGCTCTGCCGTGCGCCCAAACAGTGGTTCTCCCCCACATATGGGGTATCAGCGTACTCAGGACAAATTGGACAACAACTTATGTGGTCCAATTTCTCCTGTTACCCTTGGGAAAATAAAAAATTAGTGACTAAAAGATAATTTTTGTGGGAAAAAAATAGGATTTTTTATTTTCATGCCCGGGCATTATAAACTTGTGTGAAGCACTTGGGGATTCAAAGTGCTCACCAAAGATCTAGATAAGTTCCTTAGGGGGTCTAGTTTCCAAAATGGGGTCACTTGTGGGGGTTTCCACTGTTTAGGCTCATCTGGGGCACTGCAAACGGAACATGACCCCAATCAACGTCTGCATTCCAAAACGTTACTACTTCCTTTCCAAGCCCTGCCGTGCACCCAAACAGTTTCCCCCCCCCCCACATATGGGGTATCAGCGTACTCAGGACAAATTGGACAACAACTTTTGGGGTCCAATTTCCTTGGGAAAATTCAAAAATTTGGGACTAAAAAATCATTTTTGTGGAAAATTGTTTTTTTTTTTTTCACACCCAGGCATTATAAGCTTTTGTGAAACACTTGGGGGTTCAAAGTGCTCACAACAGATCTAGATAAGTACCTTAGGGGGTCTAGTTTCCAAAATGGTGTCACTTGTGGGGGTTTCCACTGTTTAGGCCGCATCAGGGGCTCTCCAAACACGACATGGCGTCCAATCTCAATTCCAGCCAATTTTAGTTTGAAAAAGTCAAACGGCGCTCCTTCCCTTACGAGCTCTGCCGTGTGCCCAAACAGTGGTTTTCCCCCACATATTGGGTATTGGCGTACTCAGGAGAAATTGCATAACAACCTTATCTGTCCATTTTCTCCTTTTAACCCTTGTGAAAATAAAAAAAAAGTTTGTAAAAGCTCATTTTTGTGGCTAAAAAGTTAAATATTCATTTTTTCCTTCCACGTTGCTTTAGTTCCTGTGAAGCACCTGAAGGGTTAATAAACTTCTTGAATGTGGTTTTGTGTACCTTGAGGGGTGCAGTTTTTAGAATGGTGTCACTTTTGGGTATTTTCTGCCATATAGACCCCTCAAAGTGACTTCAAATGAGAGGTGGTCCCTAAAAAAAATGGCTTTATAAATTTTGTTGTAAAAATGAGAAATTGCTGGTCAACTTTTAACCCTTATAACTTCCTAACAAAAAAAAATTTTGGTTCCAAAATTGTGCTGATGTAAAGTAGACATGTGGGAAATGTTATTTCTTAACTATTTTGTGTGATATATTTCTCTGTTTTAAGGGAATAAAAATTCAAAGTTTGAAAATGCAAAATTTTAAAAATTTTCGCCATATTTGCGTTTTTTTCAAAAATAAACGCAAGTTATATCGAAGAAATTTTACTTCTAACGTGAAGTACAATATGTCACGAGAAAACAATCTCAGAATCGCGAAGATCCGTTGAAGCGTTCCAGAGTTATAACCTCATAAAGAGACAGTGGTCAGAATTGTAAAAATTGGCCCGGTCATTAACGTGCAAACCACCCTTGGGGTGAAGGGGTTAAAAAAAAATAGTTTTTGCATCACTTTATTCTGAGAGCTATAACTTTTATATTTTTCCGTTGATGGAGCTATATGGTGGCTCGTTTTTTGCGGGACAAGATGACGTTTTCAGGGTGCCATGGCAATGATCGGGACCCCGCATCACATTGCGGGGTCTCCGATCCAAAGGCAGAGGGTCTGTCAGCCCCTGTGCCGCCTCCCGGAATGCTGTGATCTTGTTTGATTGCAGTATTCCGGGGGTTAGAGTGCTGGGAGCGGTCTGTGACCGCCCCTGGCACCTAGTGCCGGGTATCAACTGACACCTGGCCGCAATCGGCCGTGCTCCCCCGTGAGTGCGACCGATCACGATGACATAATATTCTGTCGATGATCAAATTGTGCCAGGGCACATGGATACAATATTACTTCAGATGGCAGAAAGGGGTTAAGGTCTCCACAAACAACTATTTGTTAAAAAACACACCTAACAACATACGGCCCTTTGCTTGAAATATAACTGTAGCCCAAGAAGCAAATCATTGATGCTACGTGAGAACATGGTCTCATAGTTATTTCCATATTCCTATATTTACTTTACCCAACGCTTTGGGGCAGGATGCATATTTAGCTCCTTATCTAAACAGTAAGGCAATAAAATACTAAGGACTGTGATACAGTACACAACCACAGAAATGTTTGGGCAGTTGCTGTACTTTGTGTATCTGTCCATCGGAAAATAAAAATTCATTGAAATGTTGCATTCTGTTGGTATTCCCCCCCCCAGAAGCATAGCTACTATAGAGAAGTATGGTGCTGTATGGAGGCAGCATGCAGTGGGTATATAGGGTCCTAATAGGTTGGTATTGAATCCAGGCTCCAATCGCTAACTACCATCCCACTCCTGTCATCCACTGGAAACCATTAGTCTGTGTGCCCACAATGAGTTTTTTACTCTGCAGGTTTTACAGCTCCAGTACAGTGGATGGGATTTATAGAAATCTTGTGCCCACTGTGCTTCTTTTTCACGCAGTGTAAACTGACCTGCGGTGCGTGATTCACATCCACAACATGTCAATTTCTCTTGCGGGTACGCTGAGTTTTATGTGCAGATTTTTCTCATAGACTTACATTAAATGCAGAAAATTTGCAGGTAAAAAACGCTGCAGAAATGCATAAAAATCTAATGTAATCCGCACATCACTGTGTCAATATAGTTTTCTCAAAGCTAAATATATCAAAAATAAAGCAGCTTTATTTAAAACATGACACACCAACAAAAATGCAGCGTCAAAAACGTGATAAAAACACATGTAAAAAACGCACACAAACGCAATGAAAAAATGCAAGTAACCTAATTACATGATAGGTGAAGAAAATATCACAAAAAGCTCATTGTGGTAACGTAGCCTTACGAGATAGGGGTTGAGAATCACAAAAAAAAAGTGTCATAAGTTTGCAAATATTTCTATTTTACCTCATTTTTGACTGTCTCTGATGCCATCATAGTATCTTTGGTGTGACCACAATATCTGTAATCATAAAAATAAAATATTAGTTTGGTAAGAAATTGCTAATAATGTGTACTTAAATGTCTTAAAATCTCTTATTGCTTTCTTATCTCAGCTCTAGTTTATCTGAGTAATTACTGATATTGATAAGATATACAGGACCACCATCAGGGCATTACCAACCCTTACTGGTATATGGACAACGGTGAGCAGAAGCAAAGAACAGGGACCCGGTCCCAGTCTGTCCCCCCCTTTTGGGGCATGGGTGGGTTGTGGCATGATCTCTTCGGGGCAGAGAGATTTCCTGGAGCATCACGGACGTGAAGCTCCATGCTCTTTCCATCTCTTCAGTTCTTCAGTGACAAGCTGGGGTCAGGTGATGGCGCCTACGCAATGACGGCATCGCGCCAGCACATACGCACGCTGGACATGAAAGTGAAGCTGCAAGGCATTGTATGAGAGGCAAGTATGACAAACTGTTTTTTTTTTTTCAAATGAAATAAGTTAAATGGGTTTGTGGGAGCAAATTATGCTGTATTAAGGGTGGGGACAGTAGATGATGATGAATTGATGGTGGGGAAGAGCAAATGATGAATTGAGGAGGTCTTGTTACTGTGCAGAGCCACACTATGTAGCTTTCAGCTTCAGATGAAGGAAGGGAGACACACTAGTCATTACTAGTGGTAGGCGGAGCCCAGATGAGATAGAGACCTCAGATTAAAAAGAGTGTTGACCGGCCCCTCCAGCTCGGGCTCCTCCTACTCAGCTCCCAGTTTTCAATTTGAGGTCTTCAGAGGATAGTCGCTGCTGGAAGCAGCTCCTCAGAAGATTTTATTATTTTTTATCGGACAAGAGACTTGGATCACCAAATGTGGTCTAGAGGTCTCAGGGGTCTCAGCGCTGCTGGACCCCAACCTCTCCCTTGGCGGATCTGTATTACCCTATATGGTGGTCCCTGCAGAACCCTGCCGGCCCGGGGGGATGAGGATGGCTTCCCTGGCGGGGACGCAAACCGCGCTGCAGGGGTCACTACGATCCCCGCCCTGGGGGGAAGCATGGGCACGGCCAGAAACCCCTGGGGGTCCCTGTGGCGCTTTCGGCTGGTGAGTACTCCACATCTAATATGTGTTTGAGTGTTTTCAGCGACTGCTGCGGCAGTCGCTGTTACATTATACATGCGGTGACTGTGTGTTTTTTGTCCGCAGGTGGATGCCTGCAGGACATAGGAACGGGGAGAGAGAGGAGCTGCGCGCCTTTTTTATTTGAATTTCGCGCCGCTCTGAGCGCGCGCTTTACGGCAGTCTCCTTTTCCGGCTTCCCTCATGAAGCACACGGAGGCACAGCGCGGCGGCCATTAGCCGAGTAATGCTGACAGGCTGAAAGCTCCCTCGGACATCGCTCTCCTCCCCTCTCGGCAGCGCTGCACCGCGACCAGCTGGGTGAGTCGCTTCTACCCGTCTAGGGCAGAAGCTTAACCCCTTCACCCCCACAGCGCGGGCGACTTTCTGAGGCAAAAATGGGTGGCAGACTGCGCTGCCTGCAGCTGTTATCTCGTAAGGAAGCTCGCACACCTTTTCAATATAAGAGGTTGTGGGGAGTCTGCGACAGTAATACTGCCACTATACGTTCCTACTAACGGCGACGCATACTATGCGATCGTTTGTGTGACCATTTTTAATGTCGCTAGTAGCTGCCAATCTGGGCGATCTCATTAACAACGCATAGGCGGTTAGCGATCCCCTTAATGACTTTGGCGGTCATTGCGATTTACAAACAGCGCAATTTTTTAGCGATCTTGTGAACGTTTTTTCTTGTTAAGTGTGGCATAGCTGTCCTATAGCTGCTGCCTTATAAGAGGCACTTGGGGCTCGCACACCCTTTTCATTATTAAGGTTGTGGGGAGTCTGCGACTTTAACCCCTTCTTAGGCGGTTAACTCTTAATGGGGGACAGCTGGGGTAGCTCTCTCCTTAAGAGCTTTAACCCTTCAGCGTTTCGTTTTTTCTTTAAGAAACCACACTTTCTAATTACTGACAGGTTTAACCTGCCATATACTGTGTAACCGTCTCCCAGATCCGCTACAGGATCAGTCTCGCGTATCTGACGCGCAGACCTGGACGGCGTCAAGCGCAGCGGTCGGAGGTTTCCAGTGGTGTCAGAATGGAGGCCCGCGCTAGTTTCTATTGATGGCCTGTCTGATTTTCTATTATTGAGTGTCAGCTAGATCCTCTCATGTCAGGAAGCGACACAAGCCGGTGCCTTCCTTCCCGCGTAACGAAAATGTCCGATTCGGACAAGGAGGATCGGCAGGGACACTCTGCCTCTCTTTTGGGCCGTAAAGAGGTTTTTATTGGAGGCGTTACAGTTACCGAAGGAGGTATCTGGACGTCCTGGTAAGTCGGCCCGGATGTTTTCAATCACGATCAAGCTTTACCATCACTGGATGAGCTTAATGGGGCAGTGGAGAAGGAGCGCCTGTGTCCAGAAAATTGAGACACCGTATCCGTGTTCTACGGAGTTGATGATAATTGGATCCTTCTCCTGAAGTGGATGTCCCTTTATCCCAGCTTAGCAAAATCCTCCTTGTTAAGGGGAAGGCGAGTCTGCAGGACCCGCTGGACAAAAAAAAAAAACGTAGATGGCAGAAAAATCCATCTGCGAGGCCGCGGATCATGGATTCGGTATTAAGAATCCATGTGTGCTTGTAAAGTTTCCCTGAGCCGGTAGGACCGTCTACGGACAGCGTGGCAGGGTGGATCTCCTCTATAGAGGTAGATGGGTTTTTCCAGTTTTTGGAGGATACTGCATCACTGCTATCCAGGGCGCAATCCTCGGCAGTCACAGTCAGAAGAGCACTGTGCCTTAGACAGTGGACGCAGTTTCCAAACAGGGTTTGCTAGCTTGCAAGGTGGTCAGCTATTTGGACCTGACCTCACAGAGCTGATTGCCAAGGTAAAGGCAAAAGAAACAGCTTTACCGCAGCGCAGAGCTGTGACCTCTGGTCTGGCAGGACTAGTGCCGGTAGTTGTCGGCGGTCCTTTCGGTCCAGGGGATGATTCAGTCAGCCCTCTGGGGTTCGGGTCGTCTCTCTCTTTTTTAAAAAGAAAAAAAAAAAGGGGGAATTCTCAGAAATTCCGCATACCCTGGAAACAGAACTTCCGTTAAGACAAGCGGGAAGTTGGCAAAAAGCCCGCTAAGGCGGACTGACGCCTGGGTCTCACTCGAGCGCTCTCGAGTGGGGGGTCGTCTATTCCTATTCAAACCGACTTGGGCTTCCCGCATGTCGGACGCCTGGGTGACACGGGTTGTGTTGGCAGGCTACTTCATAGAGTCTCTTTTTCGACCCCCAGACAGTCAGAGCCCGAGCTTTTTGCCGCTCTGCTGTGGGAGGTAGATTCCCTTCTGCAGAAAGGTGTGGTGGTACCGGTTCCGCCGGAGGGCCGGGGAAGAGGGTTTTATTCTAACCTCTTTGTGGTCCCCAAAAAAGAGGACAAATTTCGGCCCATTCTGGATCTCAAAAGATTGAATCGGCATGTCCACGCCAGGAAATTCCGCATGGAGTCGCTTCGCTCCGTTTTGGCGGCCCTGTCGCAGAACGCTTTTTTGGTGTCAATCGACATTCGCGACGCTTATTTGCACTTCCTAATCGGAAGGGCCCACCAACGTTTCCTTCGTTTTGCCATAGGTCAGGGCCATTACCAGTTTGTGGCTCAGCCATTCGGGTTGGCCTCAGCGCCCAGAGTTTTTACAAAAATTCTGGCGCCTCTCATGGCGATTCTTCGAAGACAGGGGGTTACGATTCTTCCCTACCTGGACGACCTTCTGAATGTGGTGTCTTCGAAGGAGGAGGCGGTAACTGCTCGCAATCTATCCCTTCAGCTCCTGGAGAATTTCGGGTGGCTGGTCAATTGGGAGAAGTCGTCTCTGGAACGGTCGCAGTCAATCCTGTTTTTGGGATGCATTTCGACACGGTGCGAGCAGTGGTGTCCCTGCCTCCAGACAAGCAAGCATGTCTCCTTCGACATGCACGAGTTATGAAGTCTTCGACAGCAATGTCCCTGCGAAGCTGTATGCGTCTTCTGGGGTTGATGGTGGCGTCCATGGAAGCACTTCCGTTTGCCCGGTTTCATTCCAGGGCTCTCCAAAGGTTCATTCTGAGCCGTTGGGATCGATCGCAGGTTTTCACTGGATTGCAGTGTCATCATCCCCCACAGGGTACGAGAGTCCCTAGGATGGTGGATACGTCCGAAAGAGTTATCCCTGGGAAAGTCCTTCCTCCCTCCGAAGTGGTCGGTCATAACCACCGATGCCAGCCTGACGGGCTGGGGGGGGGTGTCTGGAACGATCTTTGGACTCAGGGAGTATGGTCGTCGGAAGAGTCTGTCTTGCCGATCAACATCCTGGAATTGAGGGCGATTTTTTCTTTGCCTCCAACACTAGACGGTCCCTTTAAGCGGTCTGCCAGTCCGAGTGCAGACGGACAATGCGACGGCGGTCGCATATATCAACCACCAAGGCGGGACTGGGAGTTCCAAGCTCATGGTGGAGGTATCTCGTATCCTAGTATGGGCAGAGACCAGAGTGCCAGCTATCTCTGCGATCCACATTCCGGGAGTTCAGAATACCACGGCGGACTTTCTCAGTCGCGAGAAGATGGATCCCGGAGAATGGAGTCTTCATCCGGAAATTTTTGCACTGCTGTGCTCCCGTTGGGGAACTCCCCAAGTGGATCTGATGGCATCCAGGTTCAATGCCAAGTTATCGACTTTCATGTCCAGGTACAAGGATCCGAAGGCTGTGGCGGTGGATGCTCTAGTGGCTCCGTGGGACCAATTCGAGCTAATCTATGTTTTCCACCGATTTCCTTACTCCTCCTGGTGTTACGTCGGATCAGACTAGAGAGAATCCCGGCTATGTTGATAGCCCCAGATTGGCCAAGGAGGTCATGGTTCTCGACACTGGGGTCGCTCCTGGCAGCGCCACCATTTCTACTTCCTTTCCGCTCGGACCTGTTAACCCAAGGGCCCATTCGTCATCCGGACCTGATGTCTCTGCGTTTGACGGCGTGGTTCTTGAGACCGAAATATTGATCCGTCAAGGTTTTTTCAGCCGAAGTCATTGCCACTTTGCGAGCTGCCAGAGGTCCGGCTACTACTAGGATTTACCACTTGGGAAGCCTTCTTTTCGTGGTGTTCGGGTTCTTCAAGGAACCCGAGGATTTTTTTCCATTCCCAATTTGTTGGTTTTCCTGCAATTCGGGTTGGACAAGGGGTTGGCAGTGAGCACCCTGACGGGTCAGGTTTCTGCTCTGTCCTTGCTGTTTCGAAAGGCTATCGCCTCACGTAGGGACGTACGTTCCTTTTTTCGCAGAGTAACCCGCCAATTTCCGCCGCGGAAGGCGCCTGTGTCTCCTTGGCGCCTCAATTTTGTTTTGGAGGCTCTTCAACACGGGCCTTTTGAGCCTATGGACTCTGTTAGTCTTTCCTTGCTCTCTTGGAAGGTTGCCTTCCTAGTGGCGGTCACCTCTTTGAGAAGGATTTCTGAGTTGGCGGCTCTTTCTTACTTGCCTCCTTTTTTTGGATTTCACCCGGATCGTGTAGTGCTTCGCACACGGGGCGACTTTCTACCTAAGGTGGTGTCACAATTTCATCTTAACCAGGATATTGTGTTGCCCTCCCTTCGTCCGGGGCCGAGTAATGCGAAGGAACGGGCCTTGCACACATTGGATTTGGTGCGGGCTTTGAAGTTCTATTTGTCTGTTACCCAAAGTTTTCGGAAGTCGGACTCCCTGTTTGTGATTCCAGCAGGTCGTCGACGTGGTCAACGGGCTTCCAAGGATTCTATAGCTTGTTGGATCCGGTCGGCCATTTTGGAGGCTTACCGACTTAAAGGCGAACCTTGCCCGATTAAGGTTCGAGCTCATTCCACGAGAGCTGTGGGCTCATCGTGGGCTTTCCATCAAGGGGCCTCGGCAGCTTAGCTTTGCTGGGCGGCGACCTGGTGCTCCGTCCACACCTTTACAAGATTTTATAAGGTGGACTTTAGTGTTTCCGCTGATGCAGCCTTAGGACGTAGGGTCCTGCAGGCGGCTGTAGTTTAGAGTTCTAGTTAACTTGTATTTGGCGCCTGTTGCGCATTTATCAAGGTTGTTGGGATTCTGCCTCTTTTGGCTTTTTCCCACCCTTAATTTTTTGGACTGCTTTGGGACGTCCCACTGTCAAGGTAAAATATAATTTTCTACTATACTTTTATATTTATAGTGTGTATATGTATTTTGTAAACACGAAGTTTCCCTTAAATGATAGTATTCAGATTGAAACTTATTTTAGGACAATGTTAGTATCTGCTGGTGTTTGTCTCCATCTTGTGTCCTATCACTGTATTACACTAAATTGAAGTGGATCTACTGAAATGCCCCCACCTTTGGAGAATTGAGGAAATACTTGATACACGAGAACAATAGAATCTTTCTTCAAGAAACGAAACTGAGGATGACAACACATCAAGGAGGACTTAGAAGAAGATCTAAGGACCAATTAGGATGACTCAGTTTATCTCTTTCTCCTCAATCCCGCCTTTACTCCACCCCAATATTCTGTGTATGTAATCTTATGTACGTGAATAAAGAGTTCAGTGCTTACTGGAGATGGCCGCCTAATAGCACCATTTTCTTTAGGGCACGTTCTGAAGTCTGAACCAGCGTATTGCCTGATTCATTCTCGGTCGACCCGTGCTCTTAGTCTAATTTGGGGTGACTGGAGGATGAGTGGTTTGTCATTTTGAACCCGACAATTGGCGCCTGACACGTGGGGCCGTGGATTGCCGCCCGTCCGGACCCGTCCCGAGGACTTTGCGGTGTTGCCCGCGGTGACTGAATGCGAGGACTGCAGCCTCCGTTGAACACGGTAAGTTGGGATCATATATTTTATATGCGTCCCACTTGCCTGTGTGTCAGTCATTGTGGGCTTAAGCTGTATTGTCTTTTTGGGTCTGGATGGGTGACTGGTTGAGTGGTGAGACCAAGGGCAATCCCACGCCACGAACCAGCAAGTGTGACCGAGTGACGTTGCATTGCCTGCACGTGCTTGAGTCAAAACACCACGTTCCTCCTCCTCCGGTCACTGTACCTTTATGTAGATAATTGCCTCCCGTGACTGTTAGAATAAAGTTGGGACAAATTTTAGATTCTTGAAGTGTTGAGTGGGATAGAAGACGCACATGATAGTCTAATCAGTGACGAATGGAGCCGGGGCTCTTCGTCTGAGAAGTGACAAATGGAGCAGGGGCTCTTTGTCCAACACGGGGAGTCTCATTAGGAGAAGCCCCAGTGTCAGTGCATGGAGCGGGGACTCTGTACTGTGTAGAGTGTTACGGTGGACTGTGCTGTAAAGTTATCACCCACAGTTAGGGAAGGGACAAATTGAGCAGGGACTTTTTGTCTTGTCAACACATGGAGCGGGGACTCTGTATTGACGGGTGGTGACCTGCAAGTGGCACCGGTGGTCTGAGTCGCGACAGATCATTTCACTCTGTTAAATCATGATGCGTCTGTTTAAATCTGAAAAACTCCATAAGTTAGAGGGTGGTGCTTTGGGAGTGGTTGAATTGATGGAATCACGTGGAGGCAAGAAGGCTGTTAAGAAAGTGAGCTTACCGAGTATGAGCAGATTTCAGCCTTCAGTGTAGAAGGATTATGTAGCATAGAAGAAAGGAAAGTTGGGTGATAAGGGACTTCTGCATCAAGCCCAAGCACATTTGAGAGTAGTAAATGATTTGAAAGTTGAGGGTTGGAAAGAGGTAGATGGAATAAGGAGGTTCGGAAAGTGCTGAGCCTTTGTTCGGATATGTAAAATGCTCTGCATATGATCTTGTTGATGTAACTAAAATGGCCGCTCCAAGCCCTCGGCCACCGCCCTATAATGGTGCCGATCTTAGAACAAAGGGAGGTTGGACCTGTCATGTGTGTGGTGAACAGAATCCGCCCTGGGCGGAGACCTGCCGTGTCTGTGGGGCGGGTCGCTCCTGGTGTAATGCCCAGCCCATCGCCCCTCCCACACCCAGCGGCCATTTTGGTAAACCCAGTGGCCATCTTAATACACCCGGAAATGACCAACATCCCATTTCCTCCGGTGGCCATCTTGAGACACCCAAGCACACCCAGTCAGGCCTATATCCCTTGCTGATACCAACCAGGGCCTACTACCAGCCCCCGCCCGCACCTGTGCAGGCCACAGCTCCCAATATGGCAACAGATGCAACACCATTGTTCCCTTTCACACACCCCAACCCGGCCATTGCTGCAATGCATGAATCTTCAGTTTTTCAAACAATAATCAGAAGCCGCCGCCATGATATTATGGGATCTAATGAAGGGGAGGAGGATCAGGAGATAGAAGAGGGGTGGGCCCCTCAACAGCCACCACTATCCCCAGCAGCACCAGTATCTTTTCTTCCCTCCTCCATTCCCCCACCACCATTGTTAACCCCTGGTCCTAGGGCCTATTCCACCCCTACTTCAGAGATAAGGCACCTTCCTCTCCTTCACAAATCCTCAGAGAGGACAGTCGTTCTGTAAGATTCACGGAAACCCCGGTCAGGCCCCCAGCTCCCTGTGTACTTGAAAACTGGTATCCCAGCCATTCACAGCATTACACAGACCACAATGGAAATCCAGTGACATTGTCCATAGGGTACGGTGATATCCTGACACATCGGGTTGGTGTTATAGTTAGTCCTGCCAACTCAAACTGCTCCAAGAAAGGGGGTCTGGCTCTATTAATAGCCCAAGTTGGTGGTCCCATTGTCACTGCAGAATGCATGGCTCATATACACACTCATGACCCTTTGCCACCTGGACAGACTCTGACAACCCATGCAGGGGACCTTCCCGCTGATATCATCATCCATGCAGCAGGTCCAGTCCATGATCCTTTAAACTCAAATGAGTCACGGGCCACCCTTCGGGCCACCATACATTCAATACTCCATCATGCTGGTATGTTAAAAACAGAAGACATTAGGCACCAGGAATTATTTGAAACCAATGATAAAGTAGTAAATTTGTGATTGCTTTGTCTAAAGAGTTAACTAACACCCACTCTGCAGTGTCTGCTTCTCTCCCAGAATTTACAGGTGACACGGTGCATGATTTCTCGCCTGATGACCTTATATATATAAAAATTTATGGGAAGAGACTGTCTCCAGCCCAGATTTGAGGGTCCCTACACTGTGATCCTGTCCACCCCTACTGCCCGAAGCTCGAGGGCAAGAGCACCTGGATTCACGCCTCCCATTGCAAGAAGGACAAGATTAATCAGCAGTCATGAAGTTTCTGATCAAACTTTATCCTTTTGAGCTATATCCTGATCTCCAGTAGTGCCAGTATGCCCACCTTCTGGGTTAATACTACAACCCCTGTGGTTATCTTTAAGTTCGATTTCTATCAAATTCAACTGTGATAGGATGATTCAAGGGATCAACGCAACCAGACTCAGGGAAAAGGGATATTTATCTCAGTGTCACCCGCCCGGGAAAAAAAAACTGTCATGATTGGCAGATGAAGCTAGATACAATAGATTATAAATGAGATATACAAGTGTTATATTGAAAGGAACGGATCTAAGAATGCAGGAGTCAGTGACAGCAAGCAAGGTATAAGGGAGGAAGTGCTGAGCAGCGAGATGGTATTTTGCTGTACACCAAGGTCATTCTCAGATAAGGAAGCTGAAGGCTGGGGGAGAGCACACTAACAAACTGCGCAGCGACCCGACTTACCCCCCCCATCAGGCATTCAGCATAGAGACGCAGACAAGAGTGCAACAGTTTTCAGATTTTGTTGAATAGGTTTTTGGAATAGACACGGGTACGTAAGAATAGAAGGTCAGAGTATGTGAGAAGCAAATAGACAGGCAGAGAAAGGAAGTTACACTAGAAGACAGAGTCAGGAAAGAGCCAAAAGATAATTTCTGGACTCAAGGAAAACTTGGGTGGAAATGGGTTTTGTCAAAGAAAACAAGACTAGTGAGAAAGTTCTAGCAAGGTTTATATGAATGGCATAAAAAAAAAAAAAAAAAGTGACAAGGAAAAAACTGAAAGTAAGTAGACGGATTAGAGATCAGTTAAAACAGAGGATCTAGCCCAGAAAAAAGCACAGGGGGCACAAAATGATTTAGTGCAGGCAAAAAGAGGTAGCTTGCACATGAACCCCCTTGTCTCCTTACCCCCCACTCCTAATTGCACAGTACGGTGAACCTACCAGGGGGACATGAGGTTGATTCCAAGTGGACACGGGGGCAGACAATTCAGTAATTACAGAAGAGGACTGGGCCCTTTGGGAAAAGTGATTCTCCCACCATGTTATAGCGACTCCTTATAACTCTCCATCTATCCTGCTCCCGCCTAAAAGATTCCCCTGCAGATTCGGGAACCACTGTGCACACACGGTTGGTGATATCACCACGGGGTCAAAGTGATCTTTTAGGATGTGATGTGTTGTTACAATTGCAAGCACGTATTGAGTATTATCCGGTTGGAACTGTCCCCTATGACACCAGAACTGAAGCAGAGCACTCTTTGTAAAATCATGTCGCTAGACGTTGCTAGTACACAGAGGAAAGAAAAAGATTTTTAGGAAATATATTCCAATGTTATTCCTGGACCCCACTGTCATGATGTATCTTTAGGATAAGGACAGGGATTTTACGAAACAACATGTTGGGGTCATAGTAGATGCGCAAAATAATCAACTCCACTATGCTGGAGGACTGGCCGCAACAAATTTTACAGAAAGGAGGACCCAAAGATAAAAGGACGAATCTAATTCGTATATTACAAACGTGTGGTCAGGTAGAAATAGGACAGGTCCCAGCAACCAGAGCAGGGCAGCTTTCCGTGTCAATATGCAATATATGCAATGAAAATCACGATATACTTTTACTAATATGC
>JARQOD010000003.1:172007438-172030019 GCA_033576555.1 Oophaga sylvatica
TCAACGGTTTCCAAGGGCTCTATAGCCGTTGGATTAGTCGGCCATTTGGAGCTTCCCGACAAAAAAGCAACCCTTTTCCCCGATAAAGTCGGCTCACTCCACAGGGCTGGTTTCATCGGGGCCTTTCATTAAGGGCCTCGCGCTCAGCTCTCCGAGGGGCGCCCTGGCTTTCCCCACACATTTAAAAAGTTTATAAGGTGGACGTCAGTGCTTCCCCCAGGCCCTTTGGGACTAGGGGTCCTGCGGGTCCGTAGTGAAAGTTCTTTTTCCCTTGTATTTGGCCCCGGGGTTCCATTTTCTATTGTTGGGTTCTCCCTCTTTGGTTTTTTTCCCCCCCTTTGGGTTTTTGGACTGCTTTGGTTCCCACAGTAATCTAGGGTCCCCTTTTCCTTCCTCTGCTGCTAAAGAGGGGTTTTTGGTAAGAACTTCCCTGTAAAATCCTTTTCACGAAGAAGGAAGAGAACACCGCCCCCTCCTGGGGCAAAGTGGTTTTTTTTCAGGGCGGCCCCTCTCTGATAGCATTATCGGGCTGAGTCGCGCGCTAAGGCCTGTTCCAGCATCGCCCTCTCGCAGGGGTCGGGTCCAGGAGTAGTACCGGAATGTGGGGTTTTTTTCTGTTGCATGCATAACCTGTATTTTTGTCTTTTCCAAAGTCCTTCAAAGGGGGTTATTTCCCCTGGTAATTTTCTCTTCTTACTTGTGTACACTGGAGAACGGGAGAAGGAGCCCGAGCTGGGGGGGCCGGGTCAACACTCTTTTTAATCTGAGGTGTCAATCCTATCGGGGCTCCCGCCTACCCCAAATGATAGTGTGTCTCTTTTTCCTTCCTCGCTGAAAAGATTTACAGTAATTCTTACCAAAATCCGTTTTTCTCAGCATATGATTTCCTGACATACCTGGTGTAAAGGGTTTAAACACCACATTTGAAACCTCACCACATGATCTGTGCGTCATTTACCCCCAAGGATGCTCCGAAGTGGTCTTCTGCATCCCCAAAAAAACCTTTTTTAAAGGTAGCCAAAAAATAAGCGAGATCGCTAACGAGATCGCTACTGCATCACCGATTTTTTAGCAGTAGCGATCTCGTTTGCCTTAGGCTACTTTCACACTTCAGGCTTTTTTAATCAGGCGCACCCCCGGGGGGTTTTTTAAAAAAAAAAACGCTTCCGGGTACGGAGCGTTTTTTTACCTTTGATTTACATTACGCCGGACGCCCGTTCACGCTTGCTCCTTTTTTTGGGCCGATCCATCAAATGTACTTCCGGGGGCCCGGGAGAAAATGTTGCTGAAAACGTTTTTTTTTTTCCGACCGCCTGATTTGCCTAAATGGGCACTTCAGGGGCCGGGAAACCATGCAATGTAGGACCCCGGACCATATTTTGACAAACCGCAAAAAAACTGCCGGAATCCTCTCCCCCTCTCCCCCTCTCTCCCTCCTCTCTCTTCCCCCTCCCCTCTCTCCCCTTTCCCCCTTCTCTCTTCCCCCCTCTCTCTCTCTCTCTCCCCCCCCCTCCCTCTCCCCCCCCTCTCTCTCCCTCCCTCTCTCTCTCCCCCCCTCCTCTCTCCCTCCCCTCTCTCCCCTCCTCTCCTCTCCCCTCCCTCTCCCTCCCTCCCTCTCCTCCCCTCCCCCCTCTCCCTCCCTCTCTCTCCTCCCCCCCTCTCTCCTCTCTCTCTCTCCTCTCTTCGCCTCTCTCTATCTCCTCTCCGGACATTCGTTGATCATTTTTTTAAAATCACCCCGGATCCCCCTTTCACATAGGAGGGGAATTTCCCTGAAAAAAAAACCTGATTTGAAAGTACCTTAGCTGTGACTTTTCGGGGAGTGCCCCTCTGGATTCGTTGATCGCCATGAACGTTTTACCTTTTGGCTTGGTTCCCCTGGGGAGCTGAACGCTAGTGGAACCCCCTTTTTGAAAACTCACCCGCGCGCAGGGGGGACTTTGGTTTTTCCCAACACCGCAAGGGCGTTATACAGATCGCGATGATTTGTTTGGAAACTAACACGATCACATAGCGATCGAACGTCTCGCCAGGGGATCGCGGTGCGACGCTAAGTGTGGGGAGGCCTTTAGGGTATTGGGGGCACGTTCAAAGGTCTTTTTCAGAAATTTTCCCGAAAAAACCGGACTTTTTCCGAAAACCGGAACATTTTTTCGTGTTTTTTTCCCTGAACATTCTAGGGCAATAATATGCGGAAATACCAAATTTCCCACAAATTTTTCAGCGCGTTTTTTACCACGAGGTGTTTTTTTTCAGGGAAAAAACCCCCCAGTGCAAAAAATTTCCCGAATCATTCAAATCATAGGATGCTTACTGCATGGTTTTTTTTAAGCAAAAATGGGGGAAAAAAAACTAAAAATCCTAAACGTGCACACAGCCCAAAGGAATCTGTCCCCAGGTTGTGCTACATTTTTGGGAAGCACATAATGTAGGTGAAGAGACCCTGTTTCCGTGGGTCATTTAGCTTACTGGTGCACATTGTGATAAAAAGTTTTCGTGCGTGTTTAGCACCAAAAGCCCCCCCACACACAACACAGTTTTTTGTGTATTACAGCTGCAATCATGCGGGGGGCAAACTGCCAGGAGGCCTTTGGGTCACACCACATGAAAATAAAAATTTTCCTTTTGAAAAGTGTTTTTGATTGAAACCCCACACCACCTAATGGGACCTCCCCAAAAACATTCTCAGCCCCCTACTCACTTTGTTAGTTTAAACATAGAAAAAACCTACGAAAATTCCTTTTTAAGGGGCCTGTCCAATAAAAGTGGGGGAACCCTTTCTTTAGATTAGCAGGGAAAAATTGTGTAAAATTTGCCCCTCTTGTGAAATTTGAAATCACTAAAAAAATTTCTAATTTTTGCAGCGCCAAAACGTCAGGATTCTCCAGGCACTCCCAAAAATGTGGGTTTTCACATCCCGCACGTTTGCATATGCATACTTGCGGCCACTTTCCCCACAACTGCTGGGCCTCAAACTTACCTGTAAACCGTGGCTAGTGACATTACTCATGTTGCAAACCCTACTAGGGTCCAAACACCACCTGGGCACAGCACCAGAGACTTGAGGGCATGCGGTACTCGCACGGAAAGGGGATTCAAAGCCCTGCATTCACGGACAGTGCCCTTTTAAACAATGGGCAGAATTTAAAGTAACAAAAACACTCCAAGCGCAACAAAAGGGACAACACCACCCTGCTGCCGAAACTGAAATTACTAATAAACCCTGGACTCTCGAAAAAGAAGTTTTTTCTTGCCAACCCCCTTTTTTTTTTTGTGGGTCTCTTGGACTTTTTAGAAACAGGCTTGAAAGGTAAAAACTGATAAAAAACACTGACTTTATTTTTTTCTAAACAAGTACAACTATTAATATTCATTTTCAAAAAACAAAAAAACCGTATTGCAACTAAACATTTCCAAAATCCGCCCTTCCTCACCCTCAACCCTAAAACTCTTTGCCCCCCCACACCCCCCTCGATACTGCAACATCCTCCTCTGGGGCCTCCCCTCAACTACGCACCACTCATCGCCCCAAACCTCAGCCCCTAATCCACCCTTCCCCTCGCAAACCCCCAAACGGCCCCCAAATTCCCACGAATCCATTCAAACTCTAACACAAACCCTACAATCGTCCACAACCTGCCCTCCAACTCTAAAACAACCTCCAATATCTTCCTTCAAGTAATTTTCGACCCCTCCCAAACCTTCACACCTCCACACTTATTCGTTCCTCACACAACCGCCCCAAAGATTTCTCCCGAAATCCCCCACCCGGATTCCACCCTCAACATTCGTTATCCACCCCCCTTTGGATCCTTCAAAAAACCAAAACCCATCTCTCGGGAAAGCCTAAGCCTCAATAACCACTCGCCGCCCCCACCACCCAGCTGCTGCCTCGCCGCCACCACCCAGCTTCCGCCTCCCGCCCCCCTACCCACGCCGCCTCGCCCCACCACCCAGTGCCGCCACCACCCCAAAGCGGGGCCCCCCCACCACCCCCCAACTGCCGCACCCCCCGCCTTCTTTTTTCTTCCCCAATCCCTAGAATTAAGTCCGCAAGGACGGGGGCCTCTCCCCTCGTCCCATCTGTCTTTGAAAATTTGTTTACTGTAAACAACTATAACTTTGTATTAACCCTTCCATGTACAACCAGGGAAAAGGGCGCACATAAATAAATAAAAATAATTTTGCGTGATCCGTCACCCACCTATGAGGTGTATTCCATGTTAGGCAGCAGATTCAATGGTGTCCTTGGGGGTAAAAGCCGGGGACACTGAAACCCCGCGAAAAGAATCACCTTTTTTTTTTCTGTTTAAAGGTCCACAGTGTCCGATTCCCCCCTTTTGAGGAGGCCTTTACAAAGTTATTCTAACTTAAAGCTTGCCCCCTAATGGGAAAAAGCATTTCTTGCCAAATCCTTTGAAAATAGCACAGGACCCAAAAACGACCTTTGACTCCAAGGGCAAATCATTTGGAATTACGGTATGACAAGATTAACGGAGATCCACACCTATTCAGACTGCAAATCCTCGATCTCGCAGAAACAGTTTGCACCATCCAAAAATTCCATACTTCCGAAAAAAATAAAACTTTTTTTTCCCTTTGGGCATTTACTTTTTTGGGAATTTTAGAAACATACAATATATTTACTGTCATGATTTTTTCACCAAATTTTCCTAAAGGGGGACTACTTGCTTTTTAGAAAACTCAGGGAACAGAAAACTAACAATGGGCACAAAAACCCCGGGGGTCCATCAGGGGGGCCCGGGGCGGCCCTTTTCCCCGGGGTGTCCCCCTGCATTTGTTTCTTTCCCCACAAGGGGGAAGACGGAATTTTTTGCAAGCTTTATTTTAAGAAGATCATCAAAAATTTTTCAAGAAATTACCGACTCGAATTACCCCTCAACATTAAAATTTCCAAATCAGGGCTATAACCCCGGGGACAAGGATCAAGACAGGTAATACAGCAATAAAAAGGAAAAACAATTTTCAAAGCACTGATTTATTTTTGATTACCTTATTGAGGGGCCAAAACTTCAGGGGCAGAACAATCCCCCAGACAACCATTAAAGGGGGGCCCCCACAGGGGAAACCCCTCTTAAACAAAAATAAAAAAATAACCATACCCCCGTCCCTCCGTCCTGCGGGTCACATTCACTCCCCCGGGCTGGGTGCGGTGAAGGGCACGGATGCCAGACCCAACAAGCGGGGATCCCTGTCTCCACCTTCGGACAAACTGAACATAAGAGGAAGCCAAAAAAATCAAATGCAGCTCACCGGGCTTTTTCTTCAGTTCAAACTCAACAAGGCGAGACGGATTACGCCAGGCATCACGGCACATACCGCACACAACCCCGGGACACGAGTGCCGACAAGGGAACGGCGCTGACGCAGACGGGGGTATAGGGCTTTATTTTTTTACGTGCCCCTTTAGTTTTAAGAAGGGGGGTCCATAGTGGGCAAACTTTTAACCGCATTGATGCAGCCAAGACATGTAGTCGTTTTTCTGCACTGGTACTCAACCAGGGGGTGGATCAATCATGGGAAAAAGAGGGGTTTGGAGTAGAGTCGAGGTTTTGGGTTTCCGATCCCCAGCCCCTTTAAGGGAAATCGGGGTTGGAATCGAGGTTTTTCTTACCGACTCCCAGCCCTGGGAGAGGAGTCAAGTTGAAACGAGGGTTTGGCTTACCGACTCCACAGCCCTGGTATGAGGGGTCCCAAATTGGAAACGGGGGTTTGGGTTATCGCTCCACACCCGGTATGAGGGGGTCAGAGTTTGGAATCGGGGGTTTGGGTTACCGACTCCACCCCGGTAGAAGGGGTCGGTGGAACGAGGTTTTGGGGTTTCCAACCCACAGCCCGGGAGAGGAGTCGATTTTGGGAATTTAAAGGTTTTGGGTTACCGACTCCCCAGCCCTTGATGAGGAGTCGGGGTCGTGGAGTGGGGGTTTGGGTTTCCGACTCCACAGCCCCTTTTAAGGGGGTCGGAGTCGGGGTTCGGAGGGTTTGCTTTTCCAATCCACAACCCCCGGGAGGGGAGTCGGGTTGGGAAACGGGGGTTGCTTTCAACTCCACAGCCCCGGTATAGGGAGTTGGAATTGGAGGTTTGGCTTTTCCGCCCACAGCCCTTTTTTATGAGGGAGTCGGAGTCTGGGGCGGAGGTTTGGCTTACCGACTCCACAGCCCTGTATGAGGGGCGGAGTGGAGTTTGGCTTACCGACTCCACAGCCTGTATAGGGTCGAGTTGGAATCGGAGGTTTGGCTTACCGACTCCACAGCCCTGGTAGGGATCGGAGTTGAATCGGAGTTTGGCTTACCGACTCCACAGCCCTGGTATGAGGGAGTCGAGTTGGATTCGGAGGTTTGGCTTACCGACTCCACAGCCCTTGTATGAGGGAGTCGGAGTTGGAATCGGAGGTTTGGCTTACCGACTCCACAGCCCTGTATGAGGGAGTCGGAGTTGGAATGGAGGTTTGGCTTACCGACTCCACAGCCTGGTATGAGGGAGTCGGAGTTGGATCGGAGTTTGGCTTACCGACTCCACAGCCCTGGTATGAGGGAGTCAGAGTTGGAATCGGAGGTTTGGCTTACCGACTCCACAGCCCTGGTATGAGGAGTCGAGTTGGAGTCGAGGTTTGGCTTACCGACTCCACAGCCCTGGTATGAGGGAGTCGGAGTTGGAATCGGGTTGGCTTACCGACTCCACAGCCCTGGTATAGGGAGTCGGAGTTGGATCGGAGGTTTGGCTTACCGACTCCACAGCCTGTAGGGAGGAGGGAGGGAGGTTTTGGTTACGCCCACGCCCTGTAGGGAGTCGGAGTTGGAATCGGAGGTTTTGGCTTACCGACTCCACAGCCCTGGTATGAGGGAGTCGGAGTTGGATCGGAGGTTTGGCTTACGACTCCACAGCCCTGGTATAGGGAGTCAGTTGGAATGGAGGTTTGGCTTACGACTCCACAGCCCTGGTATGAGGGAGTCGGAGTTGGAATCGGAGGTTTGGCTTACGACTCCACAGCCCTGGTAGAGGGAGTCGGAGTTGGATCGGAGGTTTGGCTTACCGACTCCACAGCCCTGGTATGAGGGAGTCGGAGTTGGAATCGGAGGTTTGGCTTACCGACTCCACAGCCCTTATATGGAGTCGGAGTTGGAATGGAGTTTGGCTTACTGACTCCACAGCCCTGTATGAGGGAGTCGAGTTGGAATCGAAGGGTTTGGCTTCTGACTCCACAGCCTGTATGAGGGAGTCGAGTTGGAATCGGAGGTTTGGCTTACCGACTCCACAGCCTGGTATGAGGGAGTCGAGTTAGGAATCGGAGGTTTGGCTTACCGACTCCACAGCCCTGGTATGAGGGAGTCGGAGTTGGAATCGGAGGTTTTGGCTTACCGACTCCACAGCCCTGGTATGAGGGAGTCGAGTTGGAATCGGAGGTTTGGCTTACCGACTCCACAGCCCTGGTAGAGGGAGTCGGAGTTGGAATCGGAGGTTTGGCTTACCGACTCCACAGCCCTGGTAATGGGAGCGGAGTTGGAATCGGAGGTTTGGCTTACGACTCCACAGCCCTGGTATGAGGGAGTCGGAGTTGGATCGAGGTTTGGCTTACGACTCCACAGCCCTTGTATGAGGGAGTCGGAGTTGGAATCGAGGTTTGGCTTACTGACTCCACAGCCCTGGTATGAGGGAGTCGGAGTTGGAATCGGAGGTTTTGGCTTACCGACTCCACAGCCCTGGTATGAGGGAGTCGGAGTGTGGATCGGAGGTTTGGCTTACCGACTCCACAGCCCTGGTATGAGGGAGTCGGAGTTGGAATCGGAGGTTTTGGCTTACCGACTCCACAGCCCTGGTATGAGGGAGTCGGAGTTGGAATCGGAGGTTTGGCTTACCGACTCCACAGCCCTGGTACGAGGGAGTCGGAGTTGGAATCGGAGGTTTGGCTTACCGACTCAACAGCCCTGGTATCGAGGGAGTCAGAGTGTGGAATCGGAGGTTTGGCTTACTGACTCCACAGCCCTGGTATGAGGGAGTCGGAGTTGGAATCGGAGGTTTGGCTTACGACTCCACAGCCCTTGTATGAGGGAGTCGGAGTTGGAATCGGAGGTTTGGCTTACCGACTCCACAGCCCTGGTATGAGGGAGTCAGAGTGTGGAGTGGAGGTTTGGCTTACGACTCCACAGCCCTGGTATGAGGGAGTCGGAGTTGGAATCGGAGGTTTGGCTTACCGACTCCACAGCCCTGGTATGAGGGAGTCGGAGTTGGAATCGGAGGTTTGGCTTACCGACTCCACAGCCCTGGTACGAGGGAGTCGGAGTTGGAATCGGAGGTTTTGGCTTACCGACTCCACAGCCCTGGTATGAGGGAGTCGGAGTTGGAATTGGAGGTTTGGCTTACTGACTCCACAGCCCTTGTATGAGGGAGTCGGAGTTGGAATCTGAGGTTTTGGCTTACCGACTCCACAGCCCTGGTATGAGGGAGTCGGAGTCGTGGAGTCAGAGGTCTTGGCTTACTGACTCCACAGCCCTGGTACGAGGGAGTCGGAGTTGGAATTGGAGGTTTGGCTTACCGACTCCACAGCCCTTGTATGAGGGAGTCGGAGTTGGAATCGGAGGTTTGGCTTACCGACTCCACAGCCCTGGTATGAGGGAGTCGGAGTCGTGGAGTCGGAGGTTTTGGCTTACTGACTCCACAGCCCTGGTACGAGGGAGTCGGAGTTGGAATCGGAGGTTTGGCTTACCGACTCACAGCCCTGGTATGAGGGAGTCGGAGTGTGGAATCGAGGTTTGGCTTACCGACCCCACAGCCCTGGTATGAGGGAGTCGAGTTGGATCGAGGTTTGGCTTACGACTCCACAGCCCTGGTAGAGGGAGTCGGAGTGTGGAGTCGGAGGTTTTTGGTTACCGACTCCACAGCCCTTGTATGAGGGAGTCGGAGTTGGAATTGGAGGTTTGGCTTACCGACTCCACAGCCCTGGTATGAGGGAGTCAGAGTCGTGGAGTGGAGGTTTTGGCTTACTGACTCCACAGCCCTGGTATGAGGGAGTCGGAGTTGGAATCGGAGGTTTGGCTTACCGACTCCACAGCCCTGGTATGAGGGAGTCGGAGTGTTTGGAGTGGAGGAGTTTTGGGCTTACGACTCACAGCCCTGTATGAGGGAGTCGGAGTGGAATCGGTGTTTGGCTTACCGACTCAACAGCCACTCAATACTGAATAAATCGAGATGCTTTGAAAATTTAATTTCATTTTCTCATCAATTGCAGATAAATTAACATGTTTATTGATCCTGTGATTTATATTATTCCAAAACGTTTCCATCTTGCTGTTAAATTTCAGTGTTTACAAAGAAGTGTGTCTGGGAAAGCAGGTCTTTGATGTGAGGCAAGCTGATGAAAGCAGGAAGGAAGAGAGGACTGCTGGAGGAGAAATGAAAGTGAAAGGCAGCAGCTGCAGAGAACAGGACGGACGGCGCCGAGAGAGGTAGGAAATGTCCCATTATTATTCCTAAACTATTCCTACATTACACATAGATACACGCCATGTGTCTGTAGGGCCTGAACCAGACCGACCGGGACACTTCTGTAGGGTCTCCATGTGTCACTCCTGAAGCACAGCATGGATTCTTAGAGATCTTCCATTACTGTTTGTGCAGCCATATTGTATTCAGAGACCCTGTTTCCCTGTGGCCCCCAGCTGCTCGCACCTTTCATAGATAGGACTCCTATGTGTCCTGGTAATGCTGGGTTTCCTATAGCTCCTGTCATACAGAGCAGATTATTATATGTTGCCTTTTTATGTCGCTCCCACATACATCTGCTTGGAGAGGACACAGACTCCTCATTTCCAGCCTTGAAATGTTCATTTTGGGATAATATGACTGGCAGAATCCTTAGCTCATTGGTATCTGGCAGTACGCACGAACACGGAGAAATGATTGTGAGCGAGCTTTCCTAATTATTTCATGATGATCTTTGGTGTAAACATATTATTAAATGACCGCCGAGCAGTAATTGTTTATCGATCGCTGCCGTTGATCGCCCTAGGGTAAACTAAATCATTATTATGTCTGTGTGTTGAATTTTTGTATGTAAGAATTTTGGGAGTTCGCCCTACAACTCCGCAGCTGGTGCTCCTGTATAAATGTACACCTGCCTTGTCTATGGCCACAAATAACACTAATAAGACCCATTTATCCTATGATATGTACCGTCAGTGTCAGACTGGGGTGCCTAGTAACTTGGATTTTGGGGGGGCCCACTTTTCTCCTGCATACAAATATTACGCTACCCTCATTCACAAATTTACCTATATCTCTATATAATAATAAACTGGGTAGTTTGGTTAGTGAATGATGAAATGCAGCTTTTTTCTGTACAGTGTGAATCAAGTGAATTATGCCAAGTACTGCCCATACAGTGGGGTTGGGGGACCAGATCTGCACGGGGGCCCACCGGGGATTCCCCTGTTCCCCTATGGGCCAGTCCGAGCCTGTGTACCATAACAGACCGGACAGGTCCCTTGTAAATTGAAGGGTCATTCCCAAAATAGTATGTTATCCCCTAAACCAGTGGTCCCCAACCTTTTTTGCACCAGGGACCGGCTTCAAGAAAGACCATTCTTCCATGGCCCGGCAGGGCGGAGATGGAGGTGTGGCAGGGTTGGGGCTTTGGTCATAAGGGGGCGGGGCTATGGACGGGGTTGTAGTTTAGTAGTAGTGCATACTCATTTAATTATAACATTTATAATGTGAATGTGACTCCCTTGTATACAAGGCTCTGCTCCCACCCTTGTATGCATGGCTCCGCTCCCACCCTTGTTTATATGGCTCCGCTCCCACCCTCTCATCCTGTATACATGGCTCCGCTCCCAACCTCCCATCCTGTATACATGGCTCCGCTCCCAACCTCCCATCCTGTATACATGGCTCTGCTCCCACCCTCCCATCCTGTATACATGGCTCCGCTCCAACCCTCCCATCCTGTATACATGGCTCCGCTCCCACCCTCCCATCCTTGTATACATGGCTCCGCTCCCCCTCCCATCCTGTATACATGGCTCCCCCTCCCATCCTGTATACATGGCTCCCACCCTCCCATCCTGTATACATGGCTCTGCTCCCAACCTCCCATCCTGTATACATGGCTCCGCTCCCAACCTCCCATCCTGTATACATGGCTCCGCTCCCACCCTCCCATCCTGTATACATGGCTCCGCTCCCACCCTCCCATCCTGTATACATGGCTCCGCTCCACCCTCCCATCCTGTATATATGGCTCCGCTCCCCCTCCCATCCTGTATACATGGCTCCGCTCCACCCTCCCATCCTGTATATATGGCTCCACTCCACCCTCCCATCCTGTATATATGGCTCCGCTCCACCCTCCCATCCTGTATATATGGCTCCGCTCCCCCTCCCATCCTGTATACATGGCTCCGCTCCACCCTCCCATCCTGTATATATGGCTCCGCTCCACCCTCCCATCCTGTATATATGGCTCCGCTCCCCCGTCCTCCCCCCTGTATACATGGCTCCGCTCCACCCTCCCATCCTGTATACATGGCTCCGCTCCCCTGTCCCCCCCCCATCATACTTACCCTCCTCGCTCCGTCGCTGAACTTCCCTGCGTCCCTGTCCGCCTTGGCAGCTTCCTCCTGTGCGCAGTGGTGACGTAATACCGCTCATTAACCCCTTCACCCCCAAGGGTGGTTTGCACGTTAATGACCGGGCCAATTTTTACAATTCTGACCACTGTCTCTTTATGAGGTTATAACTCTGGAACGCTTCAACGGATCTTCGCGATTCTGAGATTGTTTTCTCGTGACATATTGTACTTCATGTTAGTGGTAAAATTTCTTCCATATAACTTGCGTTTATTTTTGAAAAAAAACGCAAATATGGCGAAAATTTTTAAAATTTTGCAATTTTCAAACTTTGAATTTTTATTCCCTTAAAACAGAGAAATATATCACACAAAATAGTTAAGAAATAACATTTCCCACATGTCTACTTTACATCAGCACAATTTTGGAACCCAAATTTTTTTTTGTTAGGAAGTTATAAGGGTTAAAAGTTGACCAGCGATTTCTCATTTTTACAACAAAATTTACAAAGCCATTTTTTTTAGGGACCACCTCACATTTGAAGTCACTTTGAGGGGTCTATATGGCAGAAAATACCCAAAAGTGACACCATTCTAAAAACTGCACCCCTCAAGGTACTCAAAACCACATTCAAGAAGTTTATTAACCCTTCAGGTGCTTCACAGTAACTAAAGCAACGTGGAAGGAAAAAATGAATATTTTACTTTTTAGCCACAAAAATTATCTTTTACAAACTTTTTTTTTATTTTCACAAGGGTAAAAGGAGAAAATGGACAGATATGGTTGTTATGCAATTTCTCCTGAGTACGCCAATACCCCATATGTGGGGGAAAACCACTGTTTGGGAACACGGCAGAGCTCGTAAGGGAAGGAGCGATGTTTGACTTTTTCAAACTAAAATTGGCTGGAATTTAGATTGGATGCCATGTCGCGTTTGGAGAGCCCCTGATGCGCCTAAACAGTGGAAACCCCCCACAAGTGACACCATTTTGGAAACTAGACCCCCTAAGGTACTTATCTAGATCTGTTGTGAGCACTTTGAACCCTCAAGTGTTTCACAAAAGTTTATAAAGCCTGGGTGTGAAAAAAAAAATCAATTTTCCACAAAAATGATTTTTTAGTCCCACATTTTTGAATTTTCCCAAGGAAATTGGACCCCAAAAGTTGTTGTCCAATTTGTCCTGAGTACGCTGATACCCCATATGTGGGGGGGAAACTGTTTGGGCGCACGGCAGGGCTTGGAAAGGAAGTAGTAACGTTTTGGAATGCAGACGTTAATGGGGTCATGTTCCGTTTGCAGTGCCCCAGATGAGCCTAAACAGTGGAAACCCCCCACAAGTGACACCATTTTGGAAACTAGACCCCCTAAGGAACTTATCTAGATCTTTGGTGAGCACTTTGAACCCCCAAGTGCTTCACACAAGTTTATAATGCCCGGGCATGAAAATAAAAAATCCTATTTTTTTCCCACAAAAATTATCTTTTAGTCACTAATTTTTTATTTTCCCAAGGGTAACAGGAGAAATTGGACCACATAAGTTGTTGTCCAATTTGTCCTGAGTACGCTGATACCCCATATGTGGGGGGAACCACTGTTTGGGTGCACGGCAGAGCTCGGAATGGAAGGAGCACCATTTGACTTTTTCCAACCAAAATTGGCTGGAATTGAGTTTGGATGCCATGTTGCATTTGGAGAGCCCCTGATGTGCCTAAACAGTGGAAACCCCCCACAAATGACCCCATTTGGGAAACTAGACCCCCTAAGGAACTTATCTAGATTTTTGATGAGCAATTTGAACCCCCAAGTGCTTCACACAAGTTTATAACGTAGAGCCGTAAAATTTAAAAATCATATTTTTTCCACAAAAATGATCTTTTCACCCCAATTTTTATTTTTCCAAGGGTAACAAGACTCCAAAAGTTATTGTACAATTTGTCCTGAGTGCGCTGATACCCCATATGTGGGGGTAAACCACTGTTTGGGTGCATGGCAGAGTTTGGAAGGGAAAGAGCGCCGTCTGACTTTTTCAACGCAGAATTGGCTGGACGCCATGTCATGTTTGGAGAGCTCCTGATCTGCCTAAACAGTGGAAACCCCCATAAATGACACCATTTTGGAAACTAGACCCCTCAAGGAACTTATCTAGATGTGTGGTGAGAACTTTGAACCCCCAGGTGTTTCACTAAAGTTTATAACGTACAGCCGTAAAATAAAAAATCTTTTTTTTTTTTTTACAAAAATGATTTTTTCACCCCCAATATTTTATTTTCACAAGGGTAACAGAAGAAATTGGAACCCAAAAGTTGTTGTCCAATTTGTCCTTAGTACACTGATACCCAATATGTGGGCGAAAACTACTGTATGGGCACACGTCGGGGCTCAGAAGGGAAGTAGTGACGTTTTGGATTGCAGACTTTGATGGAATGGTCTGGGGGCGTCATGTCACATTTGGAGAGCCCCTGATGCACCTAAACAGTGGAAACCCCCCACAAGTGACCCCATTTTGGCAAATAGACCCCACAAGGAACTTATCTAGATGTGTGGTGAGCACTTTGAACCCCGAAGTGCTTCACAGAAGTTTATAACGCACAGCCGTAAAAATAAAAAATCTTTTTTTTTGCAAAAATGATTTTTTCGCCCCCAATATTTTATTTTTACAAGGGTAACAGGAGAAATTGGACCCCAAAAGTTGTTGTCCAATTTGTCCTGAGTACGCTGATACCCAATATGTGGGAGAAAACTACTGTATGGGTACACGTTGGGGCTCGGAAGGGAAGTAGTGACGTTTTGGATTGCAGACTTTGATGGAATGGTCTGGGGGCGTCATGTCGCATTTGGAGAGCCCCTGATGCGCCTAAACAGTGGAAATCCCCAACAAGTGACCCCATTTTGGAAAATAGACCCCACAAGGAACTTATCTAGGTGTGTGGTGAGCGCTATGAAGCCCCAAGTGCTTCACAGAAGTTTATAATGTACAGCCGTAAAAACAAAAAAATAATTTTTTTTGTACAAAAATGATATTTTCGCCCCCAGTTTTTTATTTTCCCAAGGGTAACAGAAGAAATAGGACAAATTGCACAATAACTCTTGGGGTCCAGAGTATGCTGATACCCCATATGTGGGGATAAACTACTGTTTGGACGCATGGCAGAGCTCAGAAGTGAAGGAGCACCGTTTGACTTTTTCAACGCAGAATTGGCTGGAATTGAGATCAGACGCCATGTCACATTTGGAGAGCCCCTGATGTGCCTAAACAGCGGAAACCCCCCAATTCTAACTCCAACCCTAACCCCAACACACCCCTAACCCTAGTCCCAACCCTAACCACAAACCTAACCCTAACACACCCCTAATCCCAACCCTAACCCTAATCCTAACTTTAGCGCCAACCCTAACCCTAACTTTAGCCGCAACCCTAACCCTAATGGGAAAATGGAAATAAATACATTTTTTTAATTTTATTATTTTTCCCTAACTAAGGGGGTGATAAAGGGGGGTTTGATTTACTATTTATAGCGGGTTTTTATGATTGGCAGCTGTCACGCTAAAAGACGCTTTTTATTGCAAAAATAGTTTTTTGCATCGCCACATTTTGAGAGCTATAATTTTTGCATATTTTGGCCCACTGAGTCATGTGAGGTCTTATTTTTTGCGGTACGAGTTGACGTTTTTATTTGTACCATTTTTGAGCAGGTGACATTTTTTGATCGCTTTTTATTTCGATTTTTGGGAGGTTAGAATGAACAAAAATCAGCAATTCATGAATTTCTTTTGGGGGAGGCGTTTTTATTGTTCCGCGTGTGGTAAAATTGATAAAGCAGTTTTATTCTTCGGGTCAGTACGATTATGGCGATACCTCATTTATATAATTTTTTTATGTTTTGGCGCTTTTATAGAATAAAAACAATTTTATATAAAAAATAATTATTTTTGCATCGCTTTATTCTGCGAGCTATAACTTTTTTATTTTTTCGCTGATGATGCTTTATGGCGGCTCGTTTTTTGCGGGACAAGATGACGTTTTCAGCGGTACCATGTTTATTTATATCGGTCTTTTTGATCGCGCGTTATTCCACTTTTTGTTCGGCGGTATGATGATAAAGCATTGATTTTTTGCTTCATTTTTTTTTTTTTTTTTTTAAGGGGTTCACTAAAGGGGTTAACTAGTGGGACAGTTTTATAGGGGGGGTCGTTACGGACGCGGCGATACCAAATATGTGTACTTTTATTGTTTTGATTTTTTTATTTACAGGAAGAAATGAATTTATTGGGGAATATTTTTTTTTTTTTATTTATTTTGGATTTTTTTTTATAACATGTTTATTTTTATTTTTTTAACTTTTTTACTTTGTCCCAGGGTGGGACATCACTGTATTTTATCAAATCGCTGGTGTGACAGTGTGCACAGCACACTGTCACACCAGCGATCGCTCAGGCAGTGCAGCAGGCTTCTCAGTGCCTGCTCTCAGCAGGCACTGAGGAAGCCGCCTCCCTCCAGGACCCCGGCGCCATCTTGGATCCGGGTCCTGGGAGGGAGGAAGCCCTCAGAACAGTGCGATCACATCGCGCTGGTCTGAGGGTCTCAGGGGGGCGCGCAGGGAGCCCACTCCCTGCGGTATGCTTCCCTGTGCCCCCAGTACACCGCGATCATGTTTGATCGCGGTGTGCTAGGGGTTAATGTGCCGGGAGCGGTCCGTGACCGCTCCTGACACACAGTCACGGGTGTCAGCTGTGATAATCAGCTGACACCCGGCGGCGATTAGCTGCGCTCCCCTCAGGAGCGCAGCTGATCGCCTATGACGTACTATCCCGTCCATGGGCAGAATGGCACGGGTTTTATGGACGGGATAGTACGTGTAATGTCAGAGAGGGGTTAAGGGCATGAATATGGAGGGCACGCCTATGGGAGTGGCGTCACGTCCATATTCATTACCTTAATGAGCGGTACTACGTCGCCGCTGCGCACAGGAGGAAGGTGCCGCGGCCGACAGGAATGCAGTGACGGAAGGTAAGTATCGATGTCTTCTTGAAGCCGGCGGCTGCAACTGTCACTACAGTGCTGCAGCCGCCGGCTCCAAGTGTGTACAGCGTTCTGTGCCGTGGCTTCGCGGCCCGGCAACAGAACTGCTACGGCCCGGTAATGGGCCGCGGACGGGCGGTTGGGGACCCCTGCCCTAAACTATAACTTAGTGATCAATGGGGTCTTTCCTATGGATAGGGGATGGCCTATGATTTGGGGGATAACCCTTTCATAAGTACATTTATTAATACTGACACGTGAGCAGTGTGCCAGTCTCTCATCAGTGCAGCATGTGCTAAGTGTATGGGCTCACTGATGACAATCTGCATCTTTATTTATAAGGTATATAGGGTACTTGTTGTTCTTTCAGGATCTGCTGCTCATTATTTGGTAATTCATGGGCAGCACGGTGGCTCAGTGGATAGCACTGCAGCCTTGCAGCGCTGGAGTCCTGGGTTTGAATCCCAAGGACAACATCTGCAAGGAGTTTGTATGTTCTCCCCGTGTTTGCGTGGGTTTCCTCTGGGTGCTCCGGTTTCCTCCCACAGTGATGATAATGTGTGCAAACTGTAAAGCGCTGCGGAATATGTTAGCACTATATAAAAAAAATAAAATAAAGATTATTATAATAATTTATGGCAGTGAACCCCAAGGCTATGTGCTCGTGATCAGGATATAGCAGCATATTTTCACTGCATCCAAAACGCTGCATTCTAATCACACAGGTAAATCCGCATGTGATCATTGAATGGCTGTGGGTGAGACTACGCAGTGGAGACGGAGATAATTGACATGCTGCGGCTCGTAAACCCGCATCGCGGGGGAGTGTATGCAGCGTCAGATGGAAGCACAGTGGGCATGGGATTCCTATAGATCCCATCCACTGTGCTTGTAACTGAGAACGCAGATGTTTTGGACGCAGCGTGGGTGAGCCGTGTCCAGCGCTGCTATCCCAGATCGTGGGCACCTACCCCTAAATATATCCGATAAGCTCCAGGGGAAAGAAATATTATCTTGTGAGACCTCTGCCATACTTCATTTCTGGAGGGATATGGAGGGTCTTTCTGAATCACTTTAAATATGGAACTCAGACGAACCCTTGGTGGAACTTTTCAGACAGGCACACAATTAAGGCTATATGCACACATTGCGGAATCGCCGCGGAAATTTCCACGGCAATCCCGCACCTCCCTGCCGCGGGAAATACGCATTTTATTGGTATGCGTATTCCCGCCAGAAACTAGCGTTTTGCAAGCGTAATTATCTTGCAGAGTACTAGCGTTTTCCAAGCGATCTGTAGCATCGCTTGGAAAACTGATTGACAGGTTGGTCACACGAGTCACACATAGTGTTTGACAAGTGTGACCAGCTTTTTACTATTGATGCCGCCTATGCCACATCAATAGTAAAAAGATCTAACGTTAATAATAAAAAAAAAATGAAAAATCGTGATATTCTCACCTTCCGGCGGCCCCCGCAGCCTACCTGGGCCTCAGCGATGCTCCCGGCCAATCCCGTTTCCAGGCATTCTTTGCGACAATGACTCCAGATGACGTAGCATCACACGAGACCGCTACGTTATCTGGGGTCTTTGTCGCAAGGCATCCCTGGGAACGGGAGCGTCGCTGAGAGGCAGGAAAGCTGAGGGGGCCGCCGAAAGGTGAGAATATCACGATTTTTTATTTTAATTATTATTTTAACAGGGATATGGTACCCAGGGCCTGGAGGAGAGTCTCCTGTCCTCCAGACCCTGGGTACCATCAGCACATGAACCGCTTACATTGCGCATGGTGGGCATAGCCACATGCGGAAAGTAAGCGGTTCAATGCATTCCTATGGCGGTGGAATCGCCGCGATTCCGGAAAAAGAATGAACATGCTGCGTTTTTTTCTGCTAAGCGATTTGGCCGCGGAAAAACACGCAGCATGTGCACAGCATTGCGGAATCCCATAGAATATAATGAGTTGCGTTGGGTAAGCGATTTTGCCGCGTTTTGCCACGAAAAACCGCGGCAAAAACGCTAGCAATCCGCAACGTGTGCACTCCTAAATGACAGACACTTTCAGAAAAAAAATACTCCGTTCATGTCATGGCATATGCTGCTCCATTATGGGTTCATCTAAATTTTGTTTTTAGGTGGATTCAGACAGAACCCAGAAAGCACAGCAGAATTGCAGTGTGAACAAGGCCTAACAGTTTTTGGTCAGGAGGACGTGTTCAAAATTGCATCTTTTGGCTGTTCATTCTGGCTTACAGAGTGTTAACGAGAGTCCTCAGGCTATGGTTCCACGGTCCGGAACCATAGCGCTTTGGACGGAGCGGAAATTCCGCTCCGTCTAAGCCCCGCCCCCTTTATGACGCGCGATCTTTCCGGAGGTGTTCAGGACACCTCCGGAACACCTCCGGAAAGAGCGCAGGGCTAGATAGCCCTGTGTTAATTCTGTTGCGGCGACGCACCGTCGCCGCAATACGCGAGGACATGCTGCGGTTTAAAAAGACGCGCCGCATGTCCGTTTACGCAGGTTTGCCACCTGCGTATTGTTACGCATAGTGGAGACGGGATTTCTTGAAATCCCCTCCACTATGCTGTAACATCTGGACGCTGCGTGTTTGGCGCTGCGCCAGCGCACAGCGCCAAACACGCAGCGTTTCCTGACCGTGGAAACTCACCCTCAGAAATCACCTTTAAATACCCTGAGTTAGAGATTTTTGTTATGGATGTTTGATGAAGATTCTCCACTAATAATCCGCAACTGCTGTGAATGTTAAAATTTCATGAATATGAATGGTTAAATATCAGATTCAAGATCATGCCGAGGATGTTGTCATGGGTGTATCGCCACAAGGATCGTCGCGATTACACACTCTGACTTCTCACAGCTGAGTTGCTGTTTCTTTGTGTTTGGTAATGAGGGAGTTAATTTTACCTAGCTCTTTGCTAAGACTAGGTCCAGCCTCGCCCGGCTGCTTTTGATTATGTTCTAATTAGATTCCTTCATATACCTGCCAGTCTGCTTGTTAGATGCCGGTGAAAGCATTCATGTAGTCTAGCAGACTGGATCGGTTCTGAGAATACTTAAGCTAAGAGCTCCTTAGTTGTTTTTACTCTTATAGCTTATAGTTTATCTCTGAGACCTTAGGTGTTCCTACTGTGTGTGAGTGTTGTATGTAAGACTTTATTTACTTTATTTCTTGTCTTTCTTGTATGTCTTTCTGTTCATTAACCGTTACCTGTTCATTCCCTTTGGTGGTAATCAGGGTCCTTCTTAGGACTAGATTACAGTTGGCAGGGATTGATAGGAGACAGGGTTTACGCTGGTGGCCTGGACCTCTGTACCTTTAACAGTACCTCCAGGTAGAGGGATTAGTTAGGACCCCAGTTTAGGGTCAGCATAGACCCCGGTCACCCTCTAGCCGGAGACAGCGTATAACGGATTCCGTATTGACCCACTGGACTTTCTGTCAGGTAATTCTATGTTATCATATATCTATGCGCATGTTATATTGTATGTTGCCCTTTTGATATAGATTACTGTCATCACATATATATATATCTGCTATACAGCGTGACATTTTCACCGGCCATACTAAAGATTCTCTCCAGCTGTCATGGATCCAGTAGCCCAGCTGGCCCGGCAGTTGCAGGGGTTGTCCATGGAGTTTGCAGACATTAAGTCCAAGGTTTTGTTCCCCCGGAGCAAACCAGATCTGAACCTAAGGTTGCTCTCCCGGACAGGTTCACTGGTGGGCGGGACAAATTTTTTACTTTCCGGGAGGCATGTAAATTGTACTTTCGGCTGCGGCCTCGGTCATCTGGGAGTGAAGAGCAGAGGGTGGGAATTGTTATCTCGCTCTTACAAGGGGACCCTCAATCTTGGGCGTTCTCTATTCCTCCAGGCTCCCCAGATCTCCAGTCAGTGGATCGATTTTTTTTACTGCCCTGGGTCTGGTATATGATGATCCGGATCGAGTTTCCCTTGCTGAAACAAAGTTACGTAAAATACGGCAAGGAAATCGTCCAGCGGAGGAATATTCTTCTGAGTTCCGTAGATGGGCAACAGATACTCAGTGGAATGACCCAGCTCTTAGGAGCCAGTTTTGTCAAGGGTTGTCTGACAAATTAAAAGATGTGTTGGCTCAGTATGATTCTCCTCCATCACTGGAGGCTGCTATGGCCCTCGCTATTCGCATGGATAGACGAATTCGGGGAAGACGCGAGGTAACTCCGCCTCCCGTGATGACTCCACCTACTACTAAAGTCCCTTATACTGAGGTTCCCCTGGTCTGTTCTGAGGAACCCATGCAGTTGGGAGGGACATCTTTTTGTAGGAGGGAATTGGCGGTGCACCGCAAGACTAGAAGGTGTTTCTTTTGCGGGAGAGAGGGACATTTTGTTGGGGGGTGTCCATCCCGGGCCTCTTTGAGCAAAGGAGTTAACCTGGGAGTGTGTATTTCGTCCCCAAATCCCTCTCAGTTTCTCGTGCCTGCGGAGGTGGTGATTGGTACTAGAACTGAGAGGATTTCTGTTTTTCTTGATAGTGGGTTCGGGGCTAATCTGGTGGACGCTCGGTTTGCCCAGGTGCATGGTATGCAACTGAGTGTATTGGCCAAACCGGTCCCTATAGTCTCTATTGATTCTAGACCTCTCGGTCAAGGTAGCTTGGTACAAGCTGTTCATAACATAGATCTTCGAGTAGGGGCAAGACATAAAGCGCAATTGTCTTGTTATGTGTTGGAGGGTCTACCTACTCCTATTGTGTTGGGACTTCCTTGGTTGGCTAAACATAACCCAGTGATTGATTGGCAATCCGGAAAGATAAGCCAGTGGGGTGAATTTTGCAGGAATAACTGCATGAGCACGGTCATCGGTGCGGTTGTGCCTAGGACTTTGTCTCCTTTTCTGGAGGACTTTGGGGAGATGTTCTCAGAGGAGGGGTGTAAAGAGTTACCTCCTCATCGCGCATATGACTGCTCAATAAAGTTGCTTCCTGATGCCTTATCTCGTACTTTCCCAGGGGCCGGGAAGACGGATGATCCGGTTCCTATTCCTCAGGAGGGAGTTGTAGTGTCAGCTGTATGCTCTGAGCTTGAGGGGGAGGTATTGGGGGCTCAGGGGGACGCCCGGTGGGACTTCCAGGGAGACTGATAGTTCCAGATCGGTTAAGACTGAAGGTTACGGGGAACCGTTACAAACGGATGGCTGATAGGGGGAGAGTTTCTGGTCTAGATCTGAAGGTGAACGATCTAGTTTGGTTGTCTACCAGGAATATAAAACTTAAAGTTTCCTCCTGGAGGTTGGGTCCCAGATTCATCGGGCCGTACAGGATCAGTTCCATAATTAATCCTGTGGCATTTCGTCTGGACCTCCCTCCTACGTTTAAAATTCATAATGTGTTTCACAAGTCATTACTTAAAAAGTATGTGGCACCAGTCATACCGTCACCTCTACCTCCGCCTTCAGTGGTGGTCAATGATAACGTGGAATTTCATGGGTCGAAAATCATTGACTCACGTCTCAGTCGCCGATCCCTTCAGTACTTGGTTCATTGGAGGGGGTATGGTCCTGTGGAGAGGACGTGGGTCCCTGCGTCTGATGTTAACGCAGATCGATTGGTTCGGACCTTTCACACAACTCACCCGGGCAGACCTGGCCCTGAGGGTCCGGAGTCCCCTCGTAGAGGGGGGGGTACTGTCATGGGTGTATCGCCACAAGGATCGTCGCGATTACACACTCTGACTTCTCACAGCTGAGTTGCTGTTTCTTTGTGTTTGGTAATGAGGGAGTTAATTTTACCTAGCTCTTTGCTAAGACTAGGTCCAGCCTCGCCCGGCTGCTTTTGATTATGTTCTAATTAGATTCCTTCATATACCTGCCAGTCTGCTTGTTAGATGCCGGTGAAAGCATTCATGTAGTCTAGCAGACTGGATCGGTTCTGAGAATACTTAAGCTAAGAGCTCCTTAGTTGTTTTTACT
>JARQOD010000003.1:172030119-172129297 GCA_033576555.1 Oophaga sylvatica
ATTCCAACTCCGACTCCCTCATACAAGGGCTGTGGAGTCAGTAAGCCAAACCTCCAATTCCAACTCCGACTCCCTCATACCAGGGCTGTGGAGTCGGTAAGCCAAACCTCCGATTCCAACTCCGACTCCTCGTACCAGGGCTGTGGAGTCGGTAAGCCAAACCTCCGATTCCAACTCCGACTCCCTCATACCAGGGCTGTGGAGTCGGTAAGCCAAACCTCCGATTCCAACTCCGACTCCCTCATACCAGGGCTGTGAGTCAGTAAGCCAAAACCTCCACTTCCACGACTCTGACTCCCTCATACCAGGGCTGTGGAGTCGGTAAGCCAAACCTCCAATTCCAACTCCGACTCCCTCATACAGGGTGTGGAGTCGGTAAGCCAAACCTCCGATTCCAACTCCGACTCCTCGTACCAGGGCTGTGGAGTCAGTAAGCCAAAACCTCTGACTCACGACTCTGACTCCTCATACCAGGGCTGTTGAGTCGGTAAGCCAAACCTCCGATTCCAACTCCGACTCCCTCGTACCAGGGCTGTGGAGTCGGTAAGCCAAACCTCCGATTCCACTCCGACTCCCTCGTACCAGGGCTGTGGAGTCAGTAAGCCAAAACCTCCGACTCCACAACTCCGACTCCCTCATACAGGGCTGTGGAGTCGGTAAGCCAAACCTCCGATTCCAACTCCGACTCCCTCATACAAGGGCTGTGGAGTCGGTAAGCCAAACCTCCATTCCAACTCCGACTCCCTCGTACCAGGGCTGTGGAGTCAGTAAGCCAAGACCTCTGACTCCACGACTCCGACTCCCTCATACCAGGGCTGTGGAGTCGGTAAGCCAAAACTCAGATTCCAACTCCGACTCCCTCATACAAGGGCTGTGGAGTCGGTAAGCCAAACCTCCAATTCCAACTCCGACTCCCTCATACCAGGGCTGTGGAGTCGGTAAGCCAAACCTCCGATTCCACACTCCGACTCCCTCGTACCAGGGCTGTGGAGTCGGTAAGCCAAACCTCCGATTCCAACTCGACTCCCTCATACCAGGGCTGTGGAGTCGGTAAGCCAAACCTCGATTCCAACTCCGACTCCCTCATACCAGGGCTGTGGAGTCGGTAAGCCAAACCTCCGATTCCAACTCGACTCCCTCATACAGGGCTGTGGAGTCGGTAAGCCAAACCTCAGATTCCAACTCCGACTCCCTCATACAAGGGCTGTGGAGTCAGTAAGCCAAACTCCATTCCAACTCCGACTCCCTCATACCAGGGCTGTGGAGTCGGTAAGCCAAACCTCCGATTCCAACTCCGACTCCCTCGTACCAGGGCTGTGGAGTCGGTAAGCCAAACCTCCGATTCCAACTCCGACTCCCTCATACCAGGGCTGTGGAGTCGGTAAGCCAAACCTCCGATTCCAACTCCGACTCCCTCATACCAGGGCTGTGGAGTCGGTAAGCCAAACCTCCGATTCCAACTCTGACTCCCTCATACCAGGGCTGTGGAGTCGGTAAGCCAAAACCTCCGACTCCACGACTCCGACTCCCTCATACCAGGGCTGTGGAGTCGGTAAGCCAAACCTCCGATTCCAACTCTGACTCCTCATACAAGGGCTGTGGAGTCAGTAAGCCAAACCTCCGATTCCAACTCCGACTCCCTCATACAAGGGCTGTGGAGTCGTAAGCCAAGCCTCCGACTCCAACTCTAACTCCCTCATACCAGGGCTGTGGAGTCGGTAAGCCAAACCTCCGACTCTCCGACTCCCTCATACCAGGGCTGTGGAGTCGGTAAGCCAAACCTCTGACTCTCCGACTCCCTCATACCAGGCTGTGGAGTCGGTAAGCCAAACCTCCGATTCCAACTCTGACTCCCTCATACCAGGGCTGTGGAGTCGGTAAGCTAAACCTCCGATTCCAACTCCGACTCCCTCATACCAGGGCTGTGGAGTCGGTAAGCCAAACCTCCGATTCCAACTCCGACTCCCTCATACCAGGGCTGTGGAGTCGGTAAGCCAAACCTCCGATTCCAACTCCGACTCCCTCATACCAGGGCTGTGGTGTCGGTAAGCCAAACCTCCGATTCCAACTCTGACTCCCTCATACCAGGGCTGTGGAGTCGGTAAGTCAAACCTCCGACTCCCTCATACAAGGGCTGTGGAGTCGGTAAGCCAAAACTTCAGATTCCAACTCCGACTCCCTCATACCAGGGCTGTGGAGTCGGTAAGCCAAACCTCCGACTCCCTCATACCAGGGCTGTGGAGTCAGTAAGCCAAACCTCCGACTCCGACCGACTCCCTCATACAAGGGCTGTGGAGTCGGTAAGCCAAACCTCCAATTCCAACTCCCTCATACCAGGGCTGTGGAGTCGGTAAGCCAAACCTCCGATTCCAACTCCAACTCCTCATACCAGGGCTGTGGAGTTGGTAAGCCAAACCTCCGAATCCACGACTCCGACTCCCTCATACAAGGGCTGTGGAGTCGGTAAGCCAAACCTCCGACTCCACGACTCCGACTCCCTCATACAAGGGCTGTGGAGTCGGTAAGCCAAACCTCTAATTCCAACTCTGACTCCCTCATACCAGGGCTGTGGAGTTGGTAAGCCAAACCTCCGATTCCAACTCTGACTCCTTCATACCAGGGCTGTGGAGTCGGTAAGCCAAACCTCCGATTCCAACTCTGACTCCCTCATACCAGGGCTGTGGAGTCGATAAGCCAAACCTCCGATTCCAACTCTGACTCCCTCATACCAGGGCTGTGGAGTCGGTAAGCCAAACCTCCGATTCCAACTCTGACTCCCTCATACCAGGGCTGTGGAGTCGGTAAGCTAAACCTCCGATTCCAACTCCGACTCCCTCTCACCAGGGCTGTGGAGTCGGTAAGCCAAACCTCCGACTCCTACTCCAACGCCTCAATTTCCATGACTCTGACTCCACAGCCCTGGTATGAGTACCACGTGCAGAAATACACGCACTTACATGTCTTGGCTGCTATCAATGCGGTTATTAAAGTGGTTGTCCACTACTAGGACAACCCCTTCTTAAACTAAATGTTCGGGCACGATAAAATAATAAAGCCTATACTCCCGTCCTGCGTCAGCGCCGTTCCTGTGTCGGCACTCGCTGTCCCGGGGTTGTGATGCGGTATAGTGACACGTGATGCCTGGCGTCCAATCAGCTGTCTCCGCCTTCGTATGAGTTGAACTTGAAGAGAAAGTCCGGGATGAGCTGCAGTTGATTCTTGGCTTCCTCTTCATGTTCAGTTTGTCCGAAGGTGGAGACAGGGATGCCAGCTCTGATTGGGCTCTGGCATCACGTGTCACTTCACCGCACCACAGCCACGGGGAGAGTGAATGCTGACACCGCAGGAACGGAGCCGGCACAGGGGAGTATAGGCTTTATTATTTTATTATTAGTTTAAGAAGGGGTTCTCCTAGTAGTGGACAACCCCTTTAATGGTTGTCTGAGGAATGTTCTGCCTCACTGAATGTACTTGGACAAATCAATAAGGTAATCAAGAATAAATCAAGATGCTTTGAAAATTGTATTCCTGTTTATTTGCATGTCATTACCATGTCTATAGATCCTGTGCTCTCCATGGCTTTATAGTCCTGATTTGGCAATTTTAATGTTGAGGAGGGTACATTCAGAGTCGGTAAATTTCTTGTAAAAACTTTTATGACTGATCCGTTCATCTAAATGAAGCTTGCAAAAAATTCACGTACTTGCCCCATTGTGATGAAAGAAACTAATGCAGCTGAGGACATCCCTTGGCAATGGGCCAATCACGGTGCCGCCCTGATGGACCCCCAGCGACGTTGTGTCCATGTGTTAGTGTTCTAGTTCCCTGCAGTTTTCTAAACTAGACAAGTAGTTCCTCCTTTAGGAACATTATGGTGAAAAAATCATGACAGTAAATATAATCTGTATACGTTTCTAAAACTTCAAAAAAAATTGTAAATGCCAAGGCAAAAAAAAGTCTTATTTTTACGGAATGTACTGGAATTTCTGGATGGCTGCAACACTGCTTCTCTGGCAGAGAATACGAGGATTAGCAGTCTGAAATCAGAGATGCTGGATCCTCATCGTCCTCAACATCATCTGTCCATAGCCGTAATTCACAAACTGATCTCTGCCGTTGGAGTCAATGGATCCGTTCATGCGGCATCCATAGTCGTCTATTTCTAATGGATCTGGCAAGAAAATGCTTTTTCCTATTAGTGGACAACCGCTTTAAGTCATATGAATAACTTTGTAAAGGCCTCCTCAATGAGGTGAAATCGGACACTGTGGACCTTGAAACAGAAAAAAACTGGTGAATTCTTTCTCTGCAGGGTGTTGCCAGTGTCCTGGCTTTATACCCCAAGACACACATTGACATCTGCTGCCTAACTATGGAACTACACCTCATAGGATGGTGTGGCAGGATCACAGCAATATTATTATTATTTATTTATGTAGCGCCATTAATTCCATGGTGCTGTACATGAGAAGGGGTTACATACAAAGTTATAGATATCGTTTACAGTAAACAAATTTACAATGACAGACTGGTACAGAGGGGAGAGGACCCTGTCCTTGCGGACTTACATTCTACGGGATAATGGGGAAGAAACAGAAGGTCGGGGGTGCGGCAGCTCGGGTGGTGGTGGCGGCAGCTCGGGTGGTGGTGGCGGCAGCTCGGGTGGTGGCGGCGAGGCGGCAGCTCGGGTGGTGGCGGCGAGGCGGAAGCTCGGGTGGTGGCGGCGAGGCAGCAGCTCGGGTGGTGGTGGCGGCAGAGTGGTTATTGCAGGCTGTAGGCTTTCCTGAAGAGATGGGTTTTCAGGTTCTGTCTGAAGGATCCAAGGGTGGTGGATAATCGTACATGTTGAGGCGTGGAATTCCAGAGGATGGGGGATATTCGGGAGAAATCTTGGAGGCGGTTGTGTGAGGAACGAATAAGTGTGGAGGATAGTAGAAGGTCTTGGGAGGATCGAAGATTACTTGAAGGAAGATATTGGGAGGTTAGTTCAGAGATATAGGGAGGAGACAGGTTGTGGACGACTTTGTAGGTTAGTGTTAGTAGTTTGAACTGGATTCGTTGAGGAATTGGGAGCCAGTAGAGGGATTTGCAGAGGGGAGAGGTGGATTAGTCGGGCTGCAGCGTTGAGGACAGACTGCAGTGGTGCAAGATAGTTGACAGGGAGGCCACAGAGGAGGATGTTGCAGTAATCGAGGCGGGAGATGATGAGGGCGTGCACAAGAGTTTTAGTGGATTGAGGGCTGAGGAAGGGACGGATTCTGGAAATGTTTAAGTTGCAATATGGATTTTTTTGTTGTTTTGAAACTGACATATTCAATATGTAATGTACTTGTTATAGAAAATAAGATAAAGATCAGTGTTTCTATCAGTTTTTTACCTTACAAGCCTGTTTCCTAAAAAGTCCAAGAGACCTACAAAGAAAAAGGGTGTTGGCAAAGAATAAACTTCTTTTTCAGAGAGCTCCAGGTTCATTAGTAATGCAGTTACGGCAGCAGGGATGGTGTTGTCCTTGCTGTCTGCGCATTGGAGTGTTTTTGTTACTATGACATTCTGTCCTATTGTTTAATAGTCACTGTCCGTGAATGCAGACTTCTGAATCCTTACAGTGCGCACGTACCGCATGCCATCAAGTCTCTGGTGCTGCTGCCGAGAGCTGGTGCTCATGTGACCGTACGTATCCGATTTGCATACATGCAGTCACATGCTCACTAGCCCACGTGCTCAGTACAGGTAAGTTGTGAGGCCGAGCACGTCTAGTCGGAATGTGGCCGCAAGTATGCATATAGCAAACGTGCGGTCATGTGAACTCCCACATTTGGCAGTGCCTGGAGAATCCTGACCGTGTAGGCGCTGCAAGAATTTAGAAGTCATATAGTGATTGCAAGCTTTCACAAGACGGGACAACTTTTACACAATTCTTCACATGTCTAATTCATAAAATGAAAGGCGTTCAAACCCACTTCTTATCTGGCACAGGCCCTTAAAGAGAATCTGTCAGTAGGTTTTTGCTATGTAATCTAACAACGTGACGTAGGGGCTGAGACATTGATTTCGGTGATGTGTCACTTATTAGGCTGAGTGTGGTTGTTTCAATACAATAACACTTATCAACAGGAAATAGTGTATTTATCACTGCTGGACTAGCTGACCAAGTGCCTCCTGGTCCAGTTCTGCCCCCAGCACTGATTAGCAGCTGTCAATACACCAAAAGCTGTGTTGTGTGTGGGGGCGGCTTTTTGAGTTCAGCTACATCTACAGCACAGAAAACTGATTGTATCACAACTGCTGCACCCAGTAAGCTAAGTGACACCACTGGAATCAGGGTCTCTTCACCTACATTATGCTGCTCTCCAATAATGTAGCACAAACCTGGTGACAGATTCCTTTTGAGGCTGTGTGCACACGTTCAGGATTTTTCACGTTTTTGCCGCAATTTTCAGCTTAAAAAAACGCATGCAGTAAGCATCCTATGATTAGAATGCATTCTGGAATTTTTGTGCACATGGTGCGTTAATTCCGTGAAAAAAACGCATCGTGGTAAAAAACGCAGCATGTTCATTAATTTCGTGGTAAATTTGCGTATTTCCCGCTATATTATTGACCTAGAATGTTCAGGAAAAAAAACACGATAAAAATGTATCCGGATTTCCTAGGAAAAAGTCCGGTTTTTCTCAGGAAATTTCTGCAAAGATTCCTGAACGTGCGCACATAGCCTAAAGGCACTGCCACACTTAGCGATCGCACCAGCGATCACGACCTGGCGAGATCGCTAGTGCGATCGCTATGCGATCGCTAGTTAGCTTCCAAACACAACTCATCAGCGATCTGTATAACGACCTCTGCGGTCGTTGGGAAAACCTAGTCCCACCTGCGACGCTGGTGAAGTCGTTCATAAAGGGTGTCACACTCAGCGATTCAGGCTCACCAGCGGGACACCAACGACCAAAAAACGGCTCAAAACGTTCATGAGCGATCAACGACATCTCAGCAGGGGCCACATCGCCGCTACATGTCACAGCTAAGGCTACTTTCACACATCAGGTTTTTTGAATCAGGCATAATCCGTCCTATGCCTGATAGGACGGATCCGGCGCTGATTTTAAAAAACTGATGCAACTGAATGTCCGGACCGAGGAGATAGAGAGAGAGCGAGAGAGAGAGGGAGGGAGGAGAGAGAGAGGGAGGGGGAGAGAGAGAGAGAGAGGAGGGGGAGAGAGAGAGGGAGGGAGAGAGAGAGGGAGGGAGAGAGAGAGGGAGGGAGAGAGAGAGGAGAGAGAGAGGGAGGGAGAGAGAGAGGAGGAGAGGGAGAGAGAGGGAAGGGAGGAGAGAGAGAGGGAGGGAGAGAGAGAGGGAGAGAGAGGAGAGGAGAGAGAGAGAGAGAGGGAGAGAGAGATTCCGGATCAGTTTTCTGACGGATTTGTCAAAATACTGGTCCGGCTCCATACACTTGCATGGTTTCCGGCCGCCTGAAGTGCCGATTCAGGCACTATCAGGCGGCTCCGGAAAAAAAAAAAAACGTTGCAGCAACAGTCTTCTCCGGCCGCCGGAATGTACATTTCCGATGGATCCGGCCAAAAACGGATGCAACGCAGTGACATCAGGCGCGATCCGGCGCTAATGTAAGTCAATGGTAAAAAAACGCATCCAGTACCGGAAGCGTTTTTTTTAAAAACACGCCGGATCGCGCCTGATTCAAAAAGCCTGAAGTGTGAAAGTAGCCTAAGTCGCTAACGAGATCGCTACTGCATCATAAATCGGTGATGCAGTAGCGATCTCGTTAGCGATCTCGCTTAGTGTGGCATACCCTTAAGAAAGGATTTTTCTGGATGCAGAAGCTACCACTTCGGAGCATCCTTGCTGGGTCAATGACTGCACAGATCATGTGGTGAGGTTTTCTAATGTGGATGTTTAACCTTTACACCAGGTACTGTACAGGAATCATATGCTGAGAAAAGACGAATTTTGGTAAGAACTTACCTGTAAAATCCTTTTCAGCGAAGGAAGGAAGAGAGACACACTAGTCATTACTAGTGGGTAGGCGGAGCCCAGATAGGATTGACACCTCAGATTAAAAAGAGTGTTGACCGGCCCCTCCAGCTCGGGCTCCTCCTACTCCAGCTTCTCCAGTCGTACACAAGCTAAGGAAGAGCAAATATCACCAGCGGAGCAACATAACCCCTTCTGAAGGACTTCAGAGAAAAGACAAGAATACAGGTTATGCATGCAACAGAAAGAAACCACACAGTTCCAGGTACTACTCACTGGACCTGACCACTGCGATGAGCTGGCGATGCTGGAACAGAGCCTTAGCGCGCCGACCTCAGCCCAGATAATCGCTATCAGAGAAGGGTCACGCCGCATCTGAAAACAACAACACACTTCTGCCATAGGAGGGAGCGGTGTCTCTCTTCCTTCCTTCGCTGAAAAGGATTTTACAGGTAAGTTCTTACCAAAATCCGTCTTTCAGCAGCAGATGGAAGGAAGAAGACACACTAGTCATTACTAGTGGGACATCCCAAAGCAGTCCAAAAACCAAGGGTGGGAAAAAAACCAAAGAGGCAGAATCCCAACAACCTAGATAAATGCGCAACCGGCGCCAAATACAAGTTAACTAGAACTTTCAACTACGGCCACCCGCAGGACCCTATGTCCTAAGGCCGCATAGGCGGAAGCACTGACGTCCACCTTATAAAACTTTTTAAATGTGTGGACGGAACGCCAGGTCGCCGCTCGGCAGAGCTGAGCTGCCGAGGCCCCTTAATGAAAGGCCCACGATGAAGCCACAGCCCTCGTGGAGTGAGCCCGAATCTTAATCGGGCAAGGTTCGCCTTTAAGTCGGTAAGTCTCCAAAATGGCCGACCTAATCCAACGAGCTATAGAGTCCTTGGAAGCTCGTTGACCACGTCGACGACCTGCTGGAATCACAAACAGAGAGTCTGACTTCTGAAAATCTTGAGTAACAGACAAATAGAACTTCAAGGCCCGCACTAAATCCAATGTGTGCAAGGCCCGTTTCTTTGCATTCCTCGGGCCCGGGCAAAGCGAGGGCAACACAATATCCTGTGGAATTGCGACACCACCTTAGGTAGAAAGTCGCCCCGTGTGCGAAGCACTACTTGATCCGGGTAAAACCCCAGGAAGGGAGGCGAGCAGAAAAGAGCCGCCAACTCAGAAACCCTTCTCAAAGAGATGACCGCCACTAGGAAGGCAACCTTCCAAGAAAGTAAAGAAAGGTAGCAGAGTTCAAAGGCTCAAAAAGCCCATGCCGAAGAGCCTCCAAGACAAGGTTGAGCCGCCAAGGAGACACAGGTGCCTTCCGCGGCGGAAACTGACGGGTTACTCCGCGAAAAAAGGAACGTACGTCCCTACGCGAGGCGATAGTCTTCCGAAAGGCAAAGACAGGCAGAAACCTGACCCTTCAGAGTGCTAACTGCCAAACCCTTGTCCAGCCCGTTGCAAAAGGCCAACAAATTGGGAATGGAAAGAATCCTCGGGTTCCTTGACGAACCGAACACCACGACAAGAAGGCTTCCCAAGTCTTGTGATAAATCTTAGTAGTAGCCGGACCTCTGGCAGCTCACAGAGTGGCAATGACTTCGGCTGAAAAACCTCTACAGGTCAATATTTCGGTCTCAAGAGCCACGCCGTCAAACGCAGAGACTTCAAGTCCGGATGACGAACGGGCCCCTGGGTTAACAGGTCCGGGCGAAGAGGAAGCGGGAATGGAGGTGCCGCCAAAAGCGACACCAGTGTCAAGAACCACTTCCTCCTTGGCCAATCTGGGGCTATCAACATAGCCGGGATTCTCTCCAGTCTGATCCGACGCAGCACCAGAGGAAGTAAAGATATCGGCGGAAACACATAGATTAGCTCGAATTGGTCCCACGGAGCCACCAGAGCATCCACCGCCACAGCCTTCAGGTCCTTGTACCTGGACATGAAGGTCGGTAACTTGGCATTGAACCTGGATGCCATCAAATCCACTTGGGGAGTCCCCCAACGGGAGCACAGCAGTGCAAAAATTTTTGGATGAAGACTCCATTCTTCGGGATCTATCTTCTCGCGACTGAGGAAGTCCGCCGTGATATTCTGAACCCCTGGAATGTGGCTCGCAGAGATGACCGGCACTCTGGTTTCGGCCCAAATCAGGATCCGAGACACCTCCACCATGAGTCTGGAACTCCTCGTCCCGCCTTGGTGGTTGATATACGCGACCGCCGTCGCGTTGTCTGTCTGCACTCGGACTGGCAGACCACTCAAAGGGACCGTCCAGTGTTGGAGGTAAAGGAAAATTGCCCTCGATTCCAGGATGTTGATCAGTAGAACAGACTCTTCCGATGACCATACTCCCTGAATCCAGAGATCGATCCAGACACCCCCCCCCAGCCCGTCTGGCTGGTATCGGTGGTTACGACCGACCACCTCGGAGGGAGGAAAGACTTCCCCAGGGATAACGCTCCTGGACGTAACCACCATCCTAGAGATTCTCGCACCCTGCGAGAGATGATGACACTGCAATCCAGCGAAGCCTGCGATCGATCCCAACGACTCAGAATGAGCCTTTGGAGGACCCTGGAATGCAACTGGGCAAACGGAAGTGCCTCCATGGACGCCACCATCAAACCCAGAAGTCGCATACACTTCCGAAGGGACATTGCTGTCGAAGACTTCATAATCTGCACATGTTGAAAGAGACATGCCCGCTTGTCTGGAGGTAGGGACACCACTGCCCGCACCGTGTCAAAATGCATCCCCAAAAACAGGATTGACTGCGACGGTTCCAGAGACGACTCCTCCCAATTGACCAGCCACCCGAAGTCCTCCAGGAGCTGAAGGATAGATTGCGAGCCGTCACCGCCTCCTCCTTTGAGGACGCCACAATCAAAAGGTCGTCCAGGTAGGGAAGAATCGAAACCCCCTGTCTTCGAAGAATTGCCATGAGAGGCGCCAGAATTTTTGTAAAAACTCTGGGTGCTGAGGCCAAGCCGAATGGCAGAGCCACAAACTGGTAATGGTCCTGACCTATGGCAAAACGAAGGAAGCGCTGGTGAGCCCTTCCGACGGAAACATGCAAATAAGCGTCGCGAATGTCGATTGACATCGTTCTGCGACAGGGCTGCCACAACGGAGCGAAGTGACTCCATGCGGAATTTTTGGGTGTGGACATGCCGATTCAATCTTTTGAGATCCAGAATAGGGCGAAATTTGTCCTCCTTTTTGGGGACCACAAAAAGATTGGAATAAAATCCTCTTCCCCGGTCCTCTGACGGAACCGGTATTACCACACCCTTCTGCAGAAGGAATTCGACCTCTCGCAGCAGAGCGGCAAATAGCTCGGGCTCTGACGGGATGCGAGACTGGCAAAAACTGTCCGGGGGTCGAGAAGAAAACTCTATGAAGTAGTCTGCCAACACAACCTGTGTCACCCAGGCGTCCGACATGCGAGAAGCCCAAGTCGGTTTGAATTGGAGTAACGACCCCCCATTCGTGAGTGCTCGAGTGAAACCCAGGCGTCAGTCCGCCTTAGCGGGCTTTTTGCTATCTTCCCGCTTTTTTTTTTTTTTTTTTTAAAAGAGGGACAACCCGATTCTGGACCGAAAGGACCGCCGACAACTACCGGCACTAGTACTGCCAGACGCAGAAGTCACAGCTCTGCGCTGCGATAAAGCTGTTTCTTTTGCCTTGCCTTGGCAATCAGCTCCGTGAGGTCAGATCCAAAGGCTGACCACCTTGTAAGGTAAAGATAGCATACCCTGCTTGGAAACCGCGTTCCACTGTCTAAGCCACAGTGCTCTTCTGACTGTGACTGCCGAGGATTGCGCCCTGGATAGCAGTGACGCAGTATCCTCCAACAACTTGAAAAGCCCATCTGCCTCGATAGAGGGGATCCATCTTGCCACGCCGTCCGTAGACGGTCCAACCGGCTCAGGAAAGCTTTACAAACACACATGGATCCTTAGTACTGAATCCATGACCCGCGGCCTCGCAGATGGATATTGCTGCCATCTCCGTTTTTCTGTCCAGCGGATCCTGCAGACTCGCCTTCCCTTTAACAGGAATATTTGCTATGCTGGGATAAAGGGACATCCACTTCAGGAGAAGGGATCCAATTATCAATCAACTCCGTAGTACACGGATACAGTGTAAAGCTGATCGCGACCTATGCGACTCCTGAAACATCCGGGCCGACTTACCAGGACGTCTAGTTACCTCCTCCGGTAACTAATGCCCTCATGGCTCCAATAAAAGCCTCTGTACGGCCCAAAAGAGAGGCAGAGTGTCCCTGCCGATCCTCCTTGTCCGAATCGGACATCTTCGTTACGCGGGAAGGAAGGCACCGGCTTGTGTCGCTTCCTTGAGAGGGTCTAGCTGACACCCATAACCTAGAAGGTCAGACAGGCCATCAATAGAAACTAGCGAGGGCCTCCATTTTTACACCACTGGAACCTCCGACCGCTGCGCATGACGCCGTCGAGGTCTGGGTGTCAGATACGCGTGACTTGATCATGTAGCGGATCTGGGGACGGTCCGCATCTGACATGTCCTTGCACAGTATTTGGCAGGTTAAACCTGTCAGTAACTAGAACAGTGTGTTTCTTAAAGAAAAAATGAACGCTGAAGGTTAAAGCCCTTAAAGAGAGAGCTACCCCAGCTGTCCAAGAAGGGGTTAAAGTAGTAGACTCCCCACAACCTTGATAATGAAAAGGGTGTGCGAGCCCCAAGTGCCTCTTATAAGGCAGCAGCTGCAGGGCAGCTATGCCACACTAACAAGAAAACGTTCAACGAGATCGCTGAAAAATTGCGCTGTTTTGTACATCGCAATGACCGCCAAATTCGTAAAGGAGATCGCTAACTGCTTATGCGTCGTTAATGAGATCGCCCAGATTGGCAGTTACTAGCGACATTAAAAACGATCACACACACGATCGCATTAGTATGCGTCGTTATCGGGACCGTTAGCGGGAATGTATAGTGGCATTAATGTCGCAGACTCCCCACAACCTCTTTAATGAAAAGGGTGTGCGAGCTGGAATAAAAGCTGCAGGACAGCGCTGTCTGCCACTCATTAGTGCTTCAGAAAGGCGCCCGCGCTGTGGGGGTGAGGGGGTTAAGCTTCTGCCCAGATGGGTAGAAGCGACTCACCCAGCTGGTAACAGTGTAACATCTTGCCGGGAGGGGAGGAGTGAAAGGCCGGAGGAAGCTTTCAGCCTGCTTCAGTAATGGCCGCCGCGCTGTGCCTCCGATGTGTTCCATGAGAGAAGCCGGAAAAGAGACAGCAGTAAAGCGCGCGCTCAGAGCGGCGCGAAAATTCAAATAAAAAGGCGCGCAACTCCTCTCCCTATGTCCTGCAGGCATCTACCTGCGGACAAAAAACACCAGTCACCGACATGTATACATGTAACAGCGGCTGCCGCAGCAGTCGCTGAAGCACTCAAAACATTAACATGTTGAGTACTCACCCAGCTGAGCGCCACAGGGACCCCCCTGGGATTTGTGGCGCTGTGCCCATCACTTCCCCCCAGGGCGGGGAACGCAGTGACCCCTGCAGCGCGGTTTGCGTCCCTGCCAGGGAAGCCATCCTCATCCCCCCGGGCCGGCAGGGTTCTGCAGGGACCACCATACAGGGTAATACAGATCCGCCAAGGGAGAGGTGGGGGTCTAGCAGCGCTGAGACCCTGAGACCTCAAGACCCTGAGTCCAAGTCTCTGTCCGGTAAAAATAAGAAAATCTTCTGAGGAGCTGCTTCAGCAGCGACTATCTTCTGAGACCTTAAATTTTAGACTGGAGAAGCTGGAGTAGGAGGAGCCCAAGCTGGAGGGGCCGGTCAACATTCTTTTTAATCTGAGGTGTCAATCCTATCTGATCTCCGCCTACCCACTAGTAATGACTAGTGTGTCTCTCTTCCTTCCATCTGCTGCTGAAATACCTGAATTATTGGATCTCGGCTGAGCTGTTAGGTGTTTCTGATATTAACATCTTACCGACGTGAGCAATTTATCTTTTTGCAATGATGTTTTTATTGGCACAATTTTGGGGTACATACATGGATGTTTTTTATTGCATTTTGGAAAGAGGTATGTGTTTATTTTTAATATGGGAACCCCCTACTGCCAAGGCAATCCATCATCAATTTCAATAGATCAAACTTTTAAAAACTTGGTGATATCTTTTTGATCACTTTGTACCATTTCTAGCATGTTTTATACTGGTGTTTATCAAGTTTTCTTTTTACATAAGATATAATTTTCAGTGGTAAAGTATTTTTATTCTGAATTTCTTTTTCATTCATAAGAAATATTTTCCTTTTTTGTCCCCCAATCAGCTCCATACAGTAATATAGATTAACAATTAGCCACACATAGTAATTCTGGCCCAAGTCTTGTAGTAATGTACCCCAGCCAAGTTCCCATCTTAGGCTGGGGTCTGACGCCTCAATAACCGGCACTGCCACCGAAGTGTGCGGCTGCATGTATTTCTATGCAGCTGAACGTTCCGGTCCCAAGTGCCGGGTATTGAGGTGCAAGTTTCTCGCAAGTGTGACCCCGGCCTTATAGTAATATCCCATCCTCGTCTCCATCTTATAGTAATGTCCCCCATTCTGCTCCCTTCTTGTAAAAATGTTCCCATCCTTGTCCCATTTTTTAGTAATGTCGACTATCCCACTCCCCATCAACACCAGCTGCCAATAAGGCTGATATAGGTATTACGGTGCAGTGGCCTCTGCATCATGACGGTGACAGGGATCAGGTCCTGCCTTGTGGATCCCAGAGTTGGCGACACCACACTGCATTCTCGGTCGCACAATTGGGGAAAACAAGGTGAGAAAAAACTGCACCATTACCCTGGGGAAAAACCTGAAAAAGAAACGATTAATAAAACACAACAGGTGACCTGAAAGAGAAAACTGCAGATCTGGGATCAGATCCAGGTCTGCCTCCTACTAACACTAAGCTAAAACTGGTCTGCTTTGTGCCAGTCGGTGGGTGTATACTGCTGAGGAGACATTTTCCTTTTTTGCTGAGTGTCAGCCTCCTAGCGACAGCAGCATACACCCCATGATTACCAATGTCCCCCAATGAAGCGAGAGAGAAAACATTTTTATACAGCATCTCATTTACTTTCTTTGTGTATACTTTTACACCCACCGATCGCCTTGTCAATGTTTCCTTTTACCCAATATTCCTGTGTGTTACAGCTCCACACGTTCCACTGATTAGCTGCCCTCATCTTGATTTAACTCACTGCCCCTATACAGGTGCTGCTCACAAAATTAGAATATCATCAAAAAGTAATCTTAAAAATCTGGTGTTGGCCTACTGAAATATATATTCAGTAAATGCACTCAATACTTGAACTCCTTTTGCATCAATTACTGCATCAATGCTGCGTGGCATGGAGGCGATCAGCCTGTGGCACTGCTGAGGTGTTATGGAAGCACAGGTTGCTTTGATAGCAGCCTTCAGCTGGTCTAAATTGTTGGGTCTGGTGTCTCATCTTTTTCTTGACAATACCCCATAAAGTCTCTATGGGGTTAAGGTCTGGCAAGTTTGCTGGCCAATCAAGCACAGAGATTGTTGTTTGTAAACCAGGTATTGGTACTTTTGGCAGTGTGGACAGGTGCCAAGTCCTGCAGGAGAATGAAATTTCCATCTAGATTATAGATGCTCAGATCACCTCCATGTAGCAGAATTACTGCATTGCTATGAGCGCCGACCACAGGGTGGCGCTCACAGCAATCCGGAATAAACAACCATAGAGGTCTCAAGGAGACCCGCGATCACGTGATGGGGTCACCGGTGAGCGCATTTCCAGCCAGATGTTCGGAAGCACTTGTTAAAGGGAATCTGTCACCCCAATTTTGCTATATCAGCTAAAAAGATATGGCTGAATAGTGCGTCCCATAACAAAGCTATCGGTAGGTATCATATATCCTGATACCCCCGTTTTCAAATCAAGATACCTTAGTAAACTTCGGCTTTTGCGCTGTCAATCAGGGTGGTCAGGTCAGGAGGGCGGCATTTTCTCTCTCCCCCCTCCTCGGCACGGCATCACTTGCGTATCGCCGTCTGAATCACACAGACTCCGTTCGGCTTCCCGCAATTGCGCATTTCAAATTAGGCCAGGCGCATGCGCAGTGTGCTTTGCCCAACAGTGGGCAAAGCATAAAATCAGTACAGCGCATGTGACTCTTTCCTTGCCCCAGAAGCAAGCAGTCATTTCCGGGGCAAGGAAAGAGTAGCGCATTCGCTGTACTGATTTTTTGCCCACTGTTGGGCAAAACACACTGCGCATGCGCCGGGCCTAATTTGAAATGCGCAATTGCGGGAAGCCGAACGCTGTCTGTGGGATTCAGACGCGATACTGAGGAGCGGGGGGAGAGGGAAAACGCCACCCTCCTGACCTGACCACCCTGATTGACAGCGCAAAAGCCGAAGTTTACTAAGGTATTTTGACATGAAAACGGGAGTATCAGGATACATACCGATAGCTTTGTTATGGGACGCACTATTCAGCCATATCTTTAGTTGATATGGCAAAATTGGGGTGACAGATTCCCTTTAAATGCCGCTGTCAAGAGTTTGACAGCGGCATTTAACTAGTTAATAGCTGCGGGCGGATCGTGATTCCACCCGCGGCTATTGCAGGCACGGCCGGAGCCCACATCAAAGCGGGGGTACTGCCAATGGACGTACTATACCGTCTGATGGCAGTAAGGGGTTAATATAATGCACAAGTCAAGAAACCATATAACAGAATGGTGCATAACCAAAAAAAAAAAAAAATCTGTATTCACTGTTCTACATTCAATGGCCTAGTATCTTGACCGTAGATTTGCTAAATGAAGACTGTTCGACATATAATTCACATCCAAAACAAATGACACTTCCAAGTAATGTTTTTTCCATAAACTTTAATTTTGGACCAAATGAAGTGATTTAGAACCGCAGCTTCTGGAAGAACCACTTGTTTTTGCCTGTCTTGTACCTGCGAGATACAAAAGGAAAATACATTTAAGAAATTGGATAAAATCATCAGAAGTTAAAACTCAGTAAGGAGATGTTTTTACTCAAAGACAACTTTTGGCTCTAGTCATGAAACCTGTAATAACCAATAGGTGCACAAGTCTTTACAGCGTGTCACCTAACCCCAGCATTACTGTTCCTGTACTGTAGTTTTCCTCCACAACTCCGTCCAGCCGGCATCTGTCAGTGTACTGATCAGTCACAGGTTGGAGTCCATGAGGATGTTGTGGCCTGAGGTTTTATAACACGGGCAGCATGAGTGCTAAGTGCTGACTGTACAATTGCAGTTGGGTATATTTTACTTTGAAACACTGCAGCTTCTTAGAGAAAGCATTTGAGAGCTGGCCGGGGACTATGCATTTAGGCTGACTAGTACCGGCCAGACTGTTAAGCTTCTCCCCTAGACTGACAGGCCAAGTGCTATACAGAGGAAGCAGCTTCTCCCTGCGTCACTCTAGTTGGATAGCGTCTTCCATGTGCACTCACAGGGAGAGACCTGATAGTCACCTGTAGTGGGGTGTGGAGACATCAGTCACTTTCTGCCTTTAGACCCTGGCTGGATTTTCAAATTATGTTTTTCTCAAACGCAGCAGAGTTCTAAAGTAGAAACATACCAGGCTGCTGTCATACACAGGTTCAGATTCATGCTGCCTGCGGTTTGGAATTAAATTTAGTGGGACATTCACTTTAGTGCACGTTCGTCCACAAAGACAAAAAACACCCACATCATTAAATGCTTTGTCACATTTTCTGTTCTAAAGCATTTTTCAACCTTTCGTATGGGCGATCCTTACATTTATCGAAATCCATTAAGTAACAAATAAAAGGCTAGCATTTCAGGAGGCAAAAGACACCAGGTGTCTTTGTAGCCTTCCCAGACTTTTGGAAAACATGGGGTAAATTCATACTGGCTAATCATCTGAAGGATTGACCGCCTTAAAATGCTTGGCGTAAAAACAAAACACTGAAACACATGAACAGCAACGTTTTCAATAGAAAAAAAAAATAGAGACTTAAGTGTTTCAGCCATTTTTTAGGATAGACCTCTGATCCAGAATCCCCAGGTCAGAGATTTCAAGAGTTAGTTCATATTGTCGACCCACACTCGGTCAGGATGGAAACCTGTTTATGCTGGTAAGAGGGCATTCACACGACGATTTTATGGTCTGCATTCAGGCCGCAATGCCTGGCCATGCCTTTGAGACAGAGTCCAGATCAGGGGATCTGTGGTCAGTCTGGCATTGCCCACCAAACACTGATAAAATATTGTTGAGAGCATGAGGACAAAGACTGTTAGAAGGGAGTGCCAATAAGTCGAGCATAAGGTGCCTGCTGCTTTAGCTCCCAGGTACTATAATAATAATATTCTTTATTTTTATATAGCGCTAACATATTCCGTAGCACTTTACAGTTTGCACACATCATCGCTGTCCCCAATGGGGCTCAATCTAGATTCCCCATCAGTATGTTTTTTTGGAGTGTGGGAGGAAACGGAGGAAACCCACGCAAACACGGGGAGAACATACAAACTCCTTGCAGATGCTGTCCTTGGTGGGATTCGAACCCAGGACTCCAGCGCTGCAAGGCTGCAGTGCTAACCACTGAGCCACCATGCCGTGCTGCACTCACTGAATAGCTCACCTATATAGTTGCAACAGGCACCAAATTTATCAGCCATTTGTAAGTTTGTGCCATTGAATGCTGTACCCAGTTATTAAAACTGCAATGTGATCCTGGTTTGATATTGCAAGTGAGGTGAAGCCAAATTTATGAAATGCAAACTAACTAATCGGGAAATAAGAGTAAAAAGTGGAAACTCTGCTGTAGAAGTGTTTTATGTAAAGATACACATACTTATCAAACTTTATATTATATGTAGATTTGCCGTAGCAGCCACGTGCAGGACCTAAAAGTTCCTATCATGATGAATTCCCCAGATAGTGTATACACTCCAAGTAATGTGAACTGGGAGACCTGACAGATCAAAGACTAGCATGGGCAGCACAGTGGCTCAGTGGTTAGCACTGCAGCGCTGGGGTCCTGGGTTCAAATCCCAAAGGCAACATCAGCAAGGAGTTTGAATGTTCTCCCCGTGTTTGCAGGTTTCCTCCGGGTTCTCTGGTTTGCTCCCACACTCCAAAGACTGATAGGGAATTTAGATTGTGAGCCCCATCAGGGACAGTGATGATGTAGGTAAAGTTCCGCAGAATATGATAGCGCTATATAAGCATTGCATAATAAATAATGCAGAAGGTTTTGCCATATTGAAGCATTGTATCTTGTTTATATAGTTTTGCCATATCTTGCAGCATGATATACCAACCTCTCCTCAAATTTTACTTTGGCCTCCCTCCTGGCTTTACGCTTCAGAGCTGGGTCCCTGAAAACATCCTTGTTCACTACAGCCTTGTCAAGAGGGATGTCAACAGAGTATCTGCAGAAAAAAAGAAAATTCATAAAAAAAAATAAAAATAAGTAGTTGCGCTTCTTATCTGTTTTGGGGAAGTGGGTGTTCTTGCATTATTTTATCATGGTGACATGTAAGCCTTTGTTAATAAGCTGTTTGCTATAGGGTTTTACAGCAGCTACAACTAAAAAAAAAAAAAAAAAAAAAAAAAAAACTTCACAATTTAACAGAGCAGCTGATAAATATACCCAGAAAGACTGGTATATTGGCAGCATACGTAGCTTAGAGAGGCATGTCCTTTAATTACTCCGAGACCACCATGTTTACAGAGAAGTCATGTAATGTCTGCCTTGCATCCCTGCTCCACAATGCGTAGGCTCAGAGATTGATTCTCTAAGCAGTCAGACATTTAATAAAATGTATATTGCCTGGAAAATCACTTTAAGGCCAAGTTGACACTAGGTGTTTTTGTGGCTTTTTTTTCTGCAGTAAAACCTGCATTCTTTGCAGAAAGAAACAGTGTCAAACGCATGTTTTGGTGCATATTTCAGGATCCCAAAGTTCAGCTTTGCTTCCACCACAGAAGCATGAACACAGGTCAGCAATACAAAACATGTTCAAGAAAATATACACATACAAATTTAACCCCTTAGTGACAGAGCCAATTTGCAGCTTAATGACCGGGCCAATTTTTATAATTCTGACCACTGTCACTTTATGAGGTTATAACTCTGGAACGCTTTAACGAATCCAGCTGATTCTGAGATTGTTTTTTTCGTGACATATTGTACTACATGTTAGTAGTAAAAAATTTTTTTATATGACTTGCTTTTATTTATGAAAAAAAACAGAAATATGGCAAATTTTGAAAAATTTAGCAATTTTCAAACTTTAAATTTTTATGCCCTTAAATCAGAGAGATATCTCACACAAATTTCTTAATAAATAACATTTCCCACATGTCTACTTTACATCAGCACAATTTTTGGAACCAAATTTTTTTTTGTTACGAAGTTATAAGGGTTAAAAGTTGACCAGCGATTTCTCATTTTTACAACACCATATTTTTTTTTAGGGACCACATCACATTTGAAGTCACTTTGAGGGGTCTATATGATAGAAAATACCCAAAAGTGACACCATTCTAAAAACTGCACCCCTCAAGGTGCTCAAAAGCACATTCACGAAGTTTATTAACTCTTTACGTGCTTCACAGGAAGTGAGGCCATGTGGAAGGAAAAAAATTAACATGCAGGCCGCGTCTGAGGCTCCGTCACTGAATGACGGCACGTCGCGAACGCATGCCGCTTTACGGCATGCGTCGCAATGCGCCCTCAAATAATGGTGAATGGTAGCATTAACGGACTGCGTTACACGCGTTATACCGCCATAACGCATTATGAACCCAGCCTAACCCCAACCCTAGTCCTAACGGAAAAATGAAAATAAATATAATTTCTATATTTTATTGTATGTCCCTAACTAAGGGGGTGATAAAGGGGGTGGTTTATGTACTGTTTTTTTTTTATTTTGATCACATTGATAGTTTATCACAGTGATCAAAATGTACTTTTAGGAGAATGAAAAACATTTTTTGAATCTGCTGCCAGGCAGATTCGGCGGGCGCACTGCGCATGCGACCGTTATTTTTTTTCCAATATGAAGAGGACGGAGCTGCAGGACCTGCCGGAGGACGGGGGTGACCGGGAGGTACGGGGGGAGGAGGGGGAAAATCGGGGGTCCTGGGGACTTTAATTCTCACCCCTCTGATGTGCGATCGCATCAGAGGGGAGAGAAATCATTTTTTTTTTCTTTTGTCGCGGTCACGGTTCTACTGTTATAACGGCGATCGCAACATCACGGTCGGTAAATACCGACCCGGATCATGTTCTCTGGGGTCTCGGCTACACCCGGCAGCAGAGTCCCCAGAGAAAATTGCCCAAGCCCCCCCAGCACATGCGACCGCCATTTTTTCCCCATTGCAGCATGGCCCTGGGGCCAGAAGGGGGGGGGGGGGGAAATCGGGGACCCTTTTTCTCTCTCCTCTGATGTCCGATCACATCTGAGGAGAGAGAAATTATATGGCATATCATTTTTTTTGTTGCGATCGCCGTTATAGGGTTAATAACGGCGATCGCAACATCGGGAGTCAGTAAAAACCGACCCGATTCATGTTCTCTGGGGTCTCGGCTACCCCCGGCAGCCGAGACCCAGGAGAAAATCCGACTGCGGGGGGCGCTATTCACTTTTTCCACATCGCCGTTAATTAACGGCGCTATGGTTTAAGTACCCTTAATGACCGCCGTTAAAAGGCGTATCGGCGGTCGTTAAGGGGTTACAGAGGGAGATTGAGTTTGTAGGACACCAACTTTCACACTATAAACAATGCACGGGCAACTCAATGGCACACCACTCACACCTTGGTCAGCCACGGGCATTGTTCAATCTCAAACCTTGGTCAGCCAATGTTTACTTTGTACACATCACTAATTTACCGTATATACTCATGTATAAGCTGACCCGTGTATAAGCCGACCCCCCTAATTTTGCCACAAAAAACTGGGAAAACTTATTGACTTGCGTATAAGCCTAGGGTGAAAAATGATTATGCCCCCATATGATGCTCCACAGATTATGCCCCCATATGCTGCACAGATTATGCCCAATATGCTCCACAGATTATGCCTCCATATGCTTCAGAGATTATGCCCCGTTATGCTCCAGATTATGCCCCATATGTTCCACAGTTTATGCCCCCATATGTTCCACAGCTTAGGCCCCTATATGTTCCACAGCTTATGCCCCATAGTATAGGCCTCATATGCTGCTGCTGCAAAAAAAAAAAATGACATACTCACCTCTCATCGCTGGGGTCAGGTGCCGGTGTCCTGAGCAGGCGGTGACACTGGCACGCTATGGGGGACAGGTGCCGGTGTCACCGCTCGCTCAGGACCCCGGCACCTGAGATATTTACCTGTCCTCTCTGCACCGCTGCGTCCTCTTACGGGTCCTCAGCAGTGAATGATCTGGCAGGGGGCGCGGCGCTCACTAATGACGTCATCGCGCCCTCTGCTGATCATTCACAGCCAGAGGAGTCAGACGAGGACGCAGCATGCAACGGGACAGGTAAATATGGCTATACTCACCCCTCTGCCGGGCGTCTCTGCAGCCTCTCCTCTTCTCCCGGCGCTCTCCGCAGCGCTTCAGTCCTGCAGCGGTCACGTGGTACCGCTCATTAAAGTCATGAATATGTGCATATTCATGACTTTAATGAGCGGTGCCATGTGACCGCTGCAGGAAGGAGCCGGAGATCGTGGGAGAAGCAGGGGGGCTGCAGAGACCGCGCCGGCGGAGGGGTGAGTATGATCCGACACCCCCGCCCCCTCCCCCGCCGACCCCCGTATATGACCCGCGTATAAGCCGAGAGGGGGACTTTCAGCCCTAAAAAATGGGCTGAAAATCTCGGCTTATACATGGGTATATACGGTAATTAAAATGTAGTAATCCCATCTGCCATCTCATGTGACAAAGACAAGATTGTAAACCGGGCAGTGAAATAAATGTGTTTCATATGCTGCTGTACTTGCTTTTTTCATTACCCATTGCTTTCAATGGGTGAAAACGCTAAAAAAAAAAAAAAAAAAAAAACCTCTGAAAGTGAAATGCTCCATGTCCAAAAAACCATGCAAAGGACAAAATACTGATGACAAAAACAATGTTTGCATGAGATTTCTGAAATCTCATAGGATTTGCTGGTACTGTAAAACAGCTGAAAATTAGCATAAAAAACAGCAAAAAAAGCCCAGTGTGAACTTGGCCTTATCCTGCAGACTTGACAGGTGGCAGCTCTCCATTTGCCATGCAGTTAATAGAGACCCTTTCACTAGTTTGAGCATGATAAACTGGCCATATCACAGAATAGTGGCTGAAAAGCTGAATAAAAATGTATTTTAAATTTCTCATCTGTTGTATTAGCCTGTAAAGTTTAGGTTATAATTTATGATAAGCCCAACTGGGCTTTTTCAAGTTTTTTTCTGGGGGGTGTGAACCTCTTCCCCTGAATGAGGTTGACCAGTGATATAAGCAGGCAGGCATGTACATTAGTAAAGAACACGCTCCTGACTGATTTCTGCAGCTACCATGTGGAGATACAGCTGAGACAAGTTGTGTATCATCACCAAAAAGATCTCTTCGTACTGTCAGCCTTGACCCCTACACCAACTGCCGTGAGAGGAGATCTGGAAGTGTTTGTAGATGTACATCTGAGACTAGTTGTTCTTTACAGAGCAGTGATGAGGGCGTGTTCTTAACTTGCCTGCTTATGACTGGTAAATCTCATGCAGTGGAAGAAGGACACACCCTCAGAAAAAAGGTCTGGAAAACCCATTGGGTTTATAAAAAATAAACTTTACAAGCCAATATCGCCACAACAGTTTAAAATATAGGGCCCGGATTCATCAAAACCGGCATTGTCTTTGAAGATAGGGCATGCTGGAGTTAGATGCTCCACAATTAGAGGGAATCTGTCATTCCATTTTTCGAGTATAAGCTGCGGCCACCACCATCAGGGGCTTATCTACAGCATTCTGTAATGCTGTAGATAAGCCCCCGATGTCACCTGAAAGAGAAGAAACACGAGTTAGATTATATTCAGGCGGGGGCGGTCCGGTCCGATGAGTGTCGCGGTCCGGCGCCTCCCATCTTGTAGGGAAGACGTCCTCTTCTTTGCTTCCCGTCGCGGCACAGACGCACTGCTCTGCCCTATTGAGGGCAGAGCAGAGTACTACAGTGCGCAGGTGCTGGGAAAGGTCAGTGAGGTCCGGCGCCTGCGCACTGCAGTACTTTACTCTGCCCTCAATAGGGCAGAGCAGTGCGTCTGTGCCGCGACGGAAAGCAAAGAAGAGGACGTCTTCCCTACAAGATGGGAGGCGCCGGACCACACCGCGACACCCATCGGAGCAGACCCCGGATCGCCCCTGGGTGAGTATAATATACCTCGTGTTTCTTCCCTTTCAGGTGACATCGGGGGCTTATCTTCAGCATTACAGAATGCTGTAGATAAGCCCCTGATGGCGGTGGCCATATCTCATAGTCCAAAATGGGGTGACAGATTCCCTTTAAACTGGAGTAGAAGAAAAAAATGGTTAGCACTCGACTTCTTGCGAAACGGTGAGAATTAAAGAAACCTGAGGTCCCATAAGCATAAGTTCAGAAACAGAAACACTGCACACGTATAGGAAAAATAATGCTTCAAGTGAGTATTTATTTGATGCTGATAAGTGAAGCGACAATTTAAACGACGTTTTGGCCAATCATTGGCCTTTATCATATAGTCGCCCTTTCAAAATAGCATCATGGGAAAATCAGGTAAGTAGTGTCACCGCAATGAAGTTTGACTATTTATTAGGTCCAGTCTAGAGTCAATGCCCAGTGTATGCAATGGGTTCAGAAGGAGCCGGTCTCCAGGGAGTAAGGGCTTGATTCATTGGTGGCACAGTGGAAGAATGCAGACACTTCTGTGTCCCTGCGGTGAGGAAGGAGACCAGCTCCTTCTGAACCCATTGCATACACTGGGCATTGACTCTAGACTGGACCTAATAGTCATACTTCATTGCGGTGACACTACTTACCTGATTTTCCCATGATGCTATTTTGAAAGGGCGACTATGATAAAGGTCAATGATTGGCCGAAACGTCGTTTAAATTGTCGCTTCACCTATCAGCATCGAATAAATACTCACTTGAAGCATTATTTTCCCTTTAAACTGGAGCACCTGAGTGACGCGAGTCTCCACTTGCCACAACAGAAATCTTAGTCAAGTCAAGGACTGGAGTAAGATTTCTGAAGGAACACCACAGTCATGGATTGGATGAGATGTGGCATAGCACCCCTGCCACGCTACCTCCCCACCCCAACACCACCCATTTTTGCAGGGACAGACAAAACTCATGAAAAGCCCAAGTGACAAAATACTGGCTCAACTCCGAATGGCGTGTAAATCTTGCAACCTTTATGCTGGAATACTAGCGTGAAAACTGAAGAATTGAGCCCATAGCTTTTATCTCACAGCTCTGAAGGACCTAGTCTGATGCGGCCAGAACAACATTCCCAAACTGGTGAAAAAGCCTCTTTGCAATTCAATTTCATTAAATGTTTGCATTGTTTAGCTTTTACCATTAGACAACATACAATAATGTAGCCCAACACAAACAGGACTGCACTGCTACAGACATAGAAGGCCCTAATATTACTATGTATCAGGTATACAAAGTGGTAACTATGGGCACACAGCTGCTTACACAGAATATCCAGCACTCACCTGGTTGGCATAAGGTGGTTGTAGTTGTAAACCTTCACAAACGTTTTAATCTTGGATCGCTTGGCAATTCTCTTTTTGCCCATGGTGGCAATCACCTTGCGGGGATAGCGGTCAATACCAGCAACCAAGGCGTGACTGTACTGACGGTCTGAGGTGCCATCATCAACGTTCTGACAGGAAAGTAACAGAATAAACTAATATCAAAGTACTGCAATTTACACATTACCACCCAATAAACAACTTTATATTACGAAACTAACAAATTAGGATCAGACATACCTTTACTATGACGGCTTTGCGGCCAGCGTAGCGCCCTGCCAGAACAAGGACGACTTTCCCTGGTTTCATAAACTTGCCCATGTCTGCAGAAGAGGTTTACATTAATAAGATTGTCTCCAGGGTCAAGTGCTCTCAGTCAAGAAACCTGCTTATACAATCAGATTGAGTTAAACAATAGCAATTACCTTTAAAGAAAAACACAAGATACCATTCACCACCATGCCTAATATTATTGGTGGGCCTCAGAGACCCCCCCCACCAAGGGACTACTAGAAGGATGTTGGTGGTGAGGGGGAATAGTTAAAGGGGTTGTCCAAGACAAAACATCAACGACCTGCGGGATAATTTACTGATCAGTGGCACTCAGGTACGCACATTGATCGTCAGAGGAGGTAGCTTACAATATGGATGGGCAGGTCAGACACCCAAGCACTGATTCATTAATTCTCTGTGGGCCCCCAAAAAAAACAACAAACGAGTGCAGCACTTGGCAGTCCCCGAAGGAATGAATGGAGCAGCGGTTCAGCATCAGCACTACTGCTCCATTTCAACAGTATAAAAGCTCCCTGTTCTGCAGATTGGGGTACATCCCAGAAGTCAAACCCCACCAATCAAGTCACGACACAATCCCTTCAATGTGTAACTGCACCTTGAGAAAACCTATCAAATATAATTTAGTGACAAAGAATGTATAATAATTGTTGGGAGAAAGATTGAACCTGAAAGATTCTAGACTTTCTTAAACTATGTAAAATGTGTCAGCTTTCAGCCATGGGGGTCCGAGTGCTAAGTCCCCTACTATTGCCAAGACTAGAGTATAGAAGCTCTTAAGGCCCCTGTACAAATTAGACAGCTGAGCGCTAGTTCATCCAACAGCCATCGCCCTCGACTGCCCCTTACACAAGGGAGTTCTGTGGTTGCAACAAAATGGCCACCAGATTCACCTGGCAGCAAGTTATCTGCACAACAAGAGTTCGGCCATTGAATCCCAGCCTCCCGATCCTCGTGTCCTACCAAGTTCTACAGGTCTGTCCATTTAGATAACGTGTATGGGGGTCTTTAGTGAAGAAAGTAGCAGTCGCCTAATCACATCTGCCCCCAGACCAAAACTGCTAAGATGTTTCAGGCCATGTGAACACTGCACAACTGCAGGTATCCTTTAAAAGCTGTGTGCCCACAACCTCTCGGCCACTAACAGACCAAAAAGGGCAAAACACGGAGCCAGACAGTGGTCCAAAGGGTGAACATGCATCTCGCCTCAAGGGGGTGGCCACTGTAGTCAGATATGATCCCTTAAAAGATAAGCTGAGCAGTCACCAGCAGCCCCCAGTGTGGAGCCCTGCACAAACTAGTCAGCTTTCCTGTAGTGCCACCGCTGGGAACAGCAAAGTAACACAAACTTATCAGAAATCATAAACTAATCCTCATAAGACTCCCCCTTTACTAGGCCATGGCCAGCAGCCCCTGAAGACAGACCCCGTCCGCATACACCAGGGGGACGACCACCACACCAAGTACACAGGGGAGCCTGATGGAGCCAGAGCCCCCTGTACTGTCAGCTCTCACTGTGGGGCCCCACTAGACCTGGCACAAGCACCTGGGAGTGCTCATGTGCAGAGACCTTACTGGGCGCCGCCATTACTCCCGTACACATCAGGCCGGGCCTCACATACACTGGACTACCGGGTAAAGCACGGGGACCACGAGCACAATACCCGCCGGGCGTTATACAGCGGCGCCGCGCGGTCACATCCCGGCGGCTACAGAGCGCTACCCTGCGGGGACACAGAGGATGGCGGGGGATGACACCCAGCGCCGACTACTCACTCGCTCCAGCTCAATGGCCGCCCTGAAAAGAAAGGAAGTAGTTGCGGCTCCGCTCACCTTTCACGCCGCTGCATCGGTGACGTACTTCCGCCCGGAGTGGTTGTACGCTCTGCCCTGTAGGAGGCGTGTCTCTATGGTAGTGGAGGACTCGGTCTGTGGTAGTGGAGGACTCGGTCAGGCATCCTCGGTCAGGCATCCTCTGTCAGTGCAGCATGTGCTGTGTACTGTGCAGGTGCGAGGGGGTGACTCCTATATTCTGCCATAGGCCCAATGGGAGATAATATCCTGCTCCTTGGAGACTGTGCAGCACTACTTGGCTGTCCTGATGGCAGTATTCAATAGAGAGGAGCAAAGAGAGCCATGTCATGTGGTGTGGTGCCGGCAGGAGATCTTTATTCACAAAAAATCCCCCAAGTCACACAACCCGTAACCTGTAAGGGTTAACGTACCACAGAATAGCTGTAATATTTTGGTAACCAAAGTGAAAAAAAGGGTACTTTCTGAATAAAAAAATATCTCTTTATTGTGAAAACAAACATACAGAAGAAAGGAGCTAGAGCTTATCAAGAGGGACTAAAAAGCCATATTGAATCCTACATCCAAAACCCATAGCTGGAATATCGCCCAAACAACACAGAGACCTGTCTACGGTGCATAACTTATAAGCATCTATCATAAATACATCAATAGTAGAAAGACCTGCACTGTACGTTGAACAAATAGTAGCAGCAATCTAATAGTAATCAAAAGACACATACGACCCGCTTTAGGGTAGGTTTCCACGTGCCGGATTGTCTGCGCTTTGGATGGAGCAAAGCCCCGCCCCCTTTCTGAACGCGCAGTGATTCCGGATGTGAACACATCCAGAATCGCCGCACGGTATACTAGGACTGCGTTATTTACCCTGTGTTATTTACAGAGCGTCTCCGCAAGGTAAATAGACATGTTGCGGTCTAAAAAGACGCGCCGCATGTCTGGTTTAGCCAGTGTGTCACCCTCGTAATCGGACGCATAGTGGAGATGGGAATTTCATAAAATCTCCACTATGCTGCGTTCAATCCTCAGCTAATACTGATGGTTTCCTAACCGTGGAAACATACCCATATAGTGCATGTTATACAAAAAATGCAGGGAATTAGGTGTCCTCATATTGACTCAACCAGAAAAGCCGCTATATATAGAGTGTGCCTGCACCATTTAATCCCTAAAGTAGTTAGTAAATGGGCATTTCATACCTAATTGTGGGCACGTGGAAATCTCCGGCGTCCCTCCGCCCCGACGCACATTTCGCTCTGCTTCTTCGGGAGGCGCCAAATAACACAAACCAATAAATATAATAAAACCCCCTACCCAAAGTACTTCATAAAAGAATGAGTAATTGAGAATGTCCTATTATAAAAATGCGCCAAACCCAAAACTTTCATTTAGTCCCTGTGGGGTGAGTGTCCTCAACCTATATATATCCGCTGGCGCTCTTTTTTGGCTAGTCTTTTGCCAATATCACCACCTCTTGGGCCTATATCAACCAAATCAATACCCTTAATAGAAAACAGTCTGGAATTACTTTGATTAAACTTTTTGAAATGTCTAGGAAGAGTTTTCAGTGTCGTAACATCGCCTCCTGAAGAAGCAGAGTGGAATAAAAAGCAATCAAAAAATTTAATGTGCCCAAAAATGGTACCAATAAAAAAGTCAACTTGTCTTGAAAAAACAAGACCTCACATGACTCTATGGGCTAAAATATGGAAAAATTATAGCTCTCAAAATATGGCGATGCAAAAACTTCTTCTTGCAAAAAAAAGCGTCTTTAAGGCTGGTTTCACATTTGCATTGGGCTGAGCTGCAGAGGGCTGTGTACTTCCTCCGTTAAGCCCCGCCCACTACCACACCTCTGCAGTTCAGCTCCGCCTACATCTGAATGTGTCCTGCGTACCCTACCTTTAAAATTGGGTTGCAGGCCATGCGATGTGTCCGCATGCGTTGTTTTGAAGCTGCGCAGAACTGCGTCGAATGCAACATGTTGCATTTTGTTGCGGTCGGCGCAGTGTTAAAACGACGCATGCAGATGCATCCGCAAACATCCGCATGGCCTGCATACCCAATGTTAAAGGTAGGGTATGCAGGAAGCATGCAGATGTAGGCGGAGCTGAATGGAAGAGGTGCGGCAGTGGGCGGGGCTTAACAAAGGAAGTACGCAGCCCTCCCCAATGCAAATGTGAAACCAGCCTTAGTGTGTGACTGCAACAAACATAAAAAACCCGATTTAAGGCCAGGGTCACACTTGCGAGTGTGATACGAGAAACTCGCATCAATACCGGCACCGCCGCCTGCACTTGGGACTGAAGCGTGCAGCTGCATGTATTTCTTTGCAGCCGCACACTCCAGTCCGAATGCCGGCAGCAACTGTGATGCATACCTCCCAACTTTTGAAGATGGGAAAAGAGGGACAAAGGTTGCAAATTTTAGGCCACACTGTTATGATTTGGTAGCTGAGGAGAGCAGGCAAAAACGGCAATACACCAGAGAGGTTGGAATCTACTGGATTGCAGTACCCTGACTAACCCCACAACTAAAGGCAGCCGTGGAGGTTCCTACGTTGGTCCTAGACGCCTCGTCACAGCCTGAGAGGTTAACTACACCTAAAGATAGAAAGAGGAAAGCTATCTGCCCCAGGAGCAGATCCCCAAAGAACATAGGAAGCCCCCAAACATGTAATGGCGGTTAGAAAGAGGAAATACAGACACAGACAGAAAATAGTATGAGCAAACGTTGGGGCCCAATCTGCCTTGACAGAAAAGGATAGGAAGGACACTTACTGCAATCCAAAAAACCCTAAAAAATACCAACTCTACTAATTGCAAAAACACCCGAGATCACACGACCTCTACCACCTAAATTAGTTCTCTGGTGTAACAAAACTAAGCCGCAGCCACTGAAAAAACTGGAAAAGGCAAATGAACAAATAACAGTGGCTCAGATAAACTGAGAGGAGCACAAGCCCCGGAGGGGACCTGGCTGACCTCCACAGAAGTGCAGGGAACAATGCAAAAAGCAAGCACAAAAATAAAAGCAGAAAATATCTTATCTGATAGCAGAAGATGCAGGCAAGACTCAGCAAGCTTCCAAGTGAACCAGGAACCACAGTTGAGACAAGAATAATTGATCCCCGGCAACCATGATGGGAGGGAACCTCCCTTATATAAGACCAGTCTGTAACTCCTGATTGCCAATCCTCATTGAATGGTTCAGTACTGTTTGTAACCACCAGAGGGAGCTTCTGCTCAGAATTCATTTCTAACACTTTCACAACAGTACCCCCCCTTGAGGAGGGGTCACCGAACCCTCACTTGGGCAACCAGGTCGGTCAGGATGAGCTCTGTGATACGCACGGATCAGTCTCCTAGCATGGATGTCCGAAGCAAACACCAAGAATTGTCCTCCTGACCATAACTCTCCACTTAACCAAATAATGGAGTTTCCTAGAAAAACGAGAATCCATTATTTTCTCAACCAATACTCCAGATTGCCCTCAACCAAAACAGGGTCAAGAGGCGCAGCCATAGGAACCACTGGCTCGACAAACCTCTTCAATAAGGACTTTGTGGAACACGTTATGGATCTTAAATGTCCTGGAAGAAGTAAACGAAAGGAAAAGGATTAAGAATCTCCATGATCTTATAGGTCCAATGAACCTAGGCTTAAACTTAGGAGTGCAACTCTCATAGGGATATTTCTTGAGGACAACCAGACCAAGTCCCCACTTCAAACCGAGGACCATCAGTCCTATGCCGGTTGGCAAACCGCTGGGCCTTCTCCTGAGAGAGGGACAACCTCTCCACTACCTGGTCCCAAATCTGCTGCATACGCTCCACAACAGAGTCAACACCTGGACAGACAGAAGCCTCCGTCTGTCCCGAAGAAAATCGAGGGTTAAACCCAAAATTGCAGAAAAATGGAGACATCAAAGTGGCAGAGCTAGCCCTATTATTAAGAGCAAACTCAGCCAAAGGCAAAAAAGAGACCCAGTCATCTTGATCAGCAGACACAAAGCATCTCAGATAAGTCTCCAATGTCTGGTTTGTTCTCTCAGTTTGTCCATTGGTCTGAGGATGAAAAGCCGAGCAGAAAGACAATTGAACACCCAGTTTAGAACAAAAAGTCCTCCAAAATCTGGAAACAAACTGGACTCCTCTGTCAGATACAATGTTCTCAGGAATGCCGTGTAACCGAACCACGTGCTGAAGGAACAAAGGCACCAATTCGGAGGAGGAAGGCAACTTAGGTAATGGCACAAGATGTATCATTTTGGAAAACCTATCACAAATCACCAGATAACGGTCATTCTCTGAGAAACAGGGAGGTCGGAAATGAAATCCATAGAGATATGGGTCCATGGTCTCTTGGGCACAGGCAATGGCATCAACAAACCACTAGAGCGAGAGCAAGGCTTGGAGCGAGAGCAAGTCCCGCAGGACTGCACAAATTCCCTGACGTCACGAGACAAAGTAGGCCACCAAAAGGACCGACTAACCAAGTCTCTGGTACCAAAAATTCCGGGATGACCGGCCAACGCGGAACAATGAATCTCAGACATCACACTCTTTTTCCACCGGTCTGGGACAAACAATTTCCCAATAGGGCAGCGCTCGGGTTTATCCTCCTGACACCCTTCCAGAGCCAGTCTCAAATTGGGCGAGATGGCGGAAAGAACTACACCCTCTTTCAAAATAACAGCAGGATCAGATAACTCTGGAGAGTCCGCAAGGAAACTCCTCGAGAGGGCATCCGCCTTAACATTCTTAGTGCCAGGAAGAAAGGAAACCACAAAATTAAAACGTGTGAAAAACAAGGCCCACCTGGCCTGTCTAGGATTAAGTCGCTTGGCTGATTCCAGATAAACCAGATTCTTATGGTCCATGAGGACCACCACCTGATGTTTGGCTCCCTCCAGCCAATGTCTCCACTCTTCAAAAGCCCACTTCATGGCCAATAACTCCCGATTACCCACGTCATAATTACGTTCAGTTGGAGAAAATTTTTCGAGAGAAAAAGGCACAAGAGTTACTTTTAGAGGTCTCTGGATCTCTTTGGGACAAAACGGCACCTGCCCCAATTTCAGAGGCATCAACCTCCACCTGAAATGGCAGAGAAACATCAGGCTGCCGTAGAACTGGAGCAGAAGTAAATCTCTGCTTAAGTTCCTGAAACGCAGAGACTGCCTCAGGAGGCAATTCACCACATCAGAACCCTTTTTGGTCAAATCAGTCAATGGTTTAACAATAACAGAGAAATTACCAATAAATTTACGATAAAAATTGGCAAAACCCAAGAATCTCTGAAGAGCCGTTAATGAAGTAGGTTGGACCCAATCACAGATGGCCTGAACCTTGACCGGGTCCATTTCAATAACAGATGGGGACAAAATGAATCCCAGAAATGAGATCCTCTGTACGCCAAAAAGACACTTTGATCCCTTCACATACAGAGCATTCTCTCTCAAAATCTGGAACACAGTCCGAACATGTTTCACATGAGAGTCCCAGTCATTGGAAAAAATCAAGATATCATCCAAATAAACAATCAGAAATTTATCCACAAAATCCCTGAAAATGTCATTCATGAAGAACTGGAAGACGGAAGGAGCATTAGTGAGCCCAAAGGGCATCACTAGGTACTAAAAATGCCCCTCTGGGGTATTAAACGCCGTCTTCCATTCATCCCCGTGCTTAATGCGAATAAGGTTATACGCTCCCTGAGGTCAAGCTTGGTAAACCAAGTAGCACTTTTCACCTGGAAAACAGGTCAGAAATCAAGGGTAACGGATATTGATATTTCACAGTGATATTGTTCAAGAGACGATAATCAATGCACGGCCTTAATGAACCATCCTTTTTGGCCACAAAGAAAAAACCGGCACCCAAGGGTGAAGAGGATGGTCTGATATGACCCTTCTCCAATGACTCCTTGATATAGGACCGCATAGCGTCATGTTCAGGTACAGACAAGTTAAAAAGGCGACCTTTAGGGAATTTACTACCAGGCACTAATTCAATAGCGCAGTCATAGCTCCTATGGGGGGGGCAAGGATGCAGATTTACTTTCGCTAAATACATCAGAAAAATCAGTCAAAAAGTCAGGAACATCCTGAGCCTGGGGAGAGGCAGAAAAAACAGGAGTGTTGGCATTAACACATTGGCAGCCCCAACTGGTTACAGACACAGATTTCCAATCCAAAACAGGATTATGAGACTGTAACCAAGGGAAACCTAGTACAATAATGTCATGCAGATTATACAGCACCAAAAATTTGCAACTCTCCTGATGATCAGGTTCAACCCTCATTATCACCTGAGTAGAGAACTAGGGTTTATTCTCAGCCAAAGGGGTAGAATCAATCCCCAGTAGGGGAATAGACTTCTGTAGGGGTATCAAGGGAAACCCACAACGTTTAGCAAAATCAAAATCCATCAGGTTAATAGCTGCTCCCGAATCAACAAAAGCCTGAGCAGAAAATGTGGACAGGGAGCAAATCAGGGTAACAGTCAACAGAAATTTAGTCTGAACACTACCCAAGACAACTGAGCGTGCAAAACGTCTTCCCCGCTTAGAGCTGACTGAAATAGCATGAGAGGCGTCACCACAGTAGAAACATAAACCATTGCGTTTTCGAAACTCATGACGCTGTGCCCCAGAAGCCACTCTATCACACTGCATGTGTTCAGAAGCTGGTTCATAAGGCAACACTATTCCACGCATACCTCTACGCTCACGCAAAAGTCTGTCAATTTGAATCGCTAATGACATAGAATCATTGAGACCAGAGGGAGCAGGGAAACCCACCATAACATCTTTTACATTCTCTGACAGACCCTTCCGAAAAAGGGCTGCCAAAGCATCATCATTCCATTTGGTCAGGACTGCCCACTTTCGGAATTTATGACAGCACAACTCAGCGTCCTCAAGCCCCTGATTTAATGCCAACAAGGTTTTTTCAGCTTGATCAGTGACATTAGGTTCATCGTACAATAACCCCAGAGCCAGAAAAAATGCATCAACATTACTCAAAACAGGGTCCCCAGGTGTCAGGGAAAAAGCCCAATCCTGAGGATCGCCGCGCAGGAGAGAGATGGCAATTTGAACCTGCTGTTCTGCGTTCCCTGAGGACTAGGTTTTAAGGCAAAAAACAACATACAGTTATTTTTGAAATTCAGAAATTTAGCTCGATCCCCCAAAAACAAATCCGGCATAGGGATCCTAGTCTCCACAACCGGCAACCCTGCAAGATAGGCAGCAATACTCCGAACTTCAGTGGCAAGCTGATCCACACCGCCAGACAACTGTGCAAACTCCATTAAGAGAAAAAAAAAAAATCCTCCTCAGCACCCAGAGAAAAAGAGGGAAAAAATGCAACAAACAGAGAAAAAAAAATCTCTGACAACTTCCTTTTTTCTTTTTCCTTTTACTATTTTTCCCTTCTGTTGAGTACCATACAATTTTCAGTTTTGGCCGGTGATACTGTTATGATTTGGTAGCTGAGGAGAGCAGGCAAAAACGGCAATACACCAGAGAGGTTGGAATCTACTGGATTGCAGTACCCTGACCAACCACCACAACTAAAGGCAGCCGTGGAGCGTTCCTACGTTGGTCCTAGACGCCTCGTCACAGCCTGAGAGGTTAACTACACCTAAAGATATAAAGAGGAAAGCTATCTGCCCCGGAGCAGATCCCCAAAGAACATAGGAAGCCCCCAAACATGTAATGGCGGTTAGACAAGAGGAAATACAGACACAGACAGAAAATAGTATGAGCAAACGTTGGGGCCCAATCTTCCTTGACAGAAAAGGATAGGAAGGACAGTTACTGCAATCCAAAAACCCTAAAAAATACCAACTCTACTAATTGCAAAAACACCTGAGATCACCTAAATTAGTTCTCTGGTGTAACAAAACTAAGCCGCAGCCACTGAAAAAACTGGAAAAGGCAAATGAACAAATAACAGTGGCTCAGATAAACTGAGAGGAGCACAAGCCCCCGGAGGGGACCTGGCTGACCTCCACAGAAATGCAGGGAACAATGCAAAAAGCAAGCACAAAAATAAAAGCAGAAAATATCTTATCTGATAGCAGAAGATGCAGGCAAGACTCAGCAAGCTTCCAAGTGAACCAGGAACCACAGTTGAGACAAGAATAATTGATCACCGGCAACCATGATGGGAGGGAACCTCCCTTATATAAGACCAGTCTGTAACTCCTGATTGCCAATCCTCATTGAATGGTTCAGTACTGTTTGTAACCACCAATGGGAGCTTCTGCTCAGAATTCATTTCTAACACATTCATAACACCACACCCCCCGACCACACCCATTTCCCAACTAGTCACACCCATGTCACGCCCCGACCACACCCATTTAGCACTGGTTATCACACTGACTGGTACTGAGGGCACAATGACTGGTACTGTGGGCACACTGGTACTTAGTAAAAGAAAGACAGAGAGAGAAAACAAGAAAACAGAGAGAAAGAAAGAGGGAAAGCAAGAAGAACAGAGAGAATAAGAAAAAACAAAAGGGGAAAGAAAGAACAGAGACGGAGAAAGAAAGAGGGAAAGAAAGAACAGAGGGAGGAGAAAGAAAGAAAGAAAGAGGGGAAAGAAAGAACAGAGAGAGAAGAAAGAAAGACGGGAAAGAAAGAACAGAGAGAAAGAAAGAAAGAACAGAGAGAAAGAAAAAAAGAACAGAGAAAGAGGGGACAGAAAAAAGAACAGAGAGAAAAAAGGAAAGAGGGGAAAAAAGAACAGAGAGGGAGAGAGAAAGAAAGAGGGGAAAGAAAGAACAGAGAGAGAAAGAAAGACAGAGGGGAAAGAAAGAACAAGAGAAAGAAGGAAAGAAAGAAAGAGAGGAAAGAAAGAACAGAGAGAGACAGAAAGAACAGAGAGGAGAGAGAAAGAGGGGAAAGAAAGAACAGAGAAAGAAAGACAAAGGGGAAAGAAAGAACAGAGAGAAAAAGAAAGAAAGAATAGAGAGAGAAAGAAAGAGGGGAAAGAAAGAACAGAGAAAGAAAGAAAGAAAGAAAGAAAGAAAGGGGAAAGAAAGAACAGAGAGAAAGAAAGAAAGAGGGGAAAGAAAGAAAAGAGAGAGAAAGAAAGAGAAAAAGAAAGGGGAAAGAAAGAACAGAGAGATAGAAAGAGGGGAAAGAAAGAACAGAGAGAAAGAAAGAAAAAGAACAGAGAGAAAGAAAGATGGGAAAGAAAGAACAGAGAGAAAGAAAAAGGGGGAAGAAAGAAAGAGGGGAAAGAAAGAACAGAGAGAGAGAGAAAGAAAGAGGGGAAAGAGAGAAAGAAAAAAAGAACAGAGAGAAAGAAAGAAAGGGGAAAGAACAGAGAGAGAAAAAGAAAGGGGAAAGAAAGAACAGAGAAATAGAGAAAAAGAAAGAAACAGAGAGAGAAAAAAGAAAGGAAAGAAAGAACAGAGATAGAAAGAGGGGAAAGAAAGAACAGAGAGAAATAAAGAAAAAGAACAGAGAGAAAGAAAGATGGGAAAGAAAGAACAGAGAGAAAGAACAGAGAGAGAGAAAGAAACAGAGAGAGAAAGAAATAAAGATTCTATAAAGATACTATAGCAGCCCGGCTCCCATTGTAGTGCCCACCTGAGCCTCCCAATGCAGGACATATCATGATCCGCTCACATGGCCGACATCCCCGATTCCAAGGCGAGGACACGGTGATGGATTTGAAGCATTCTATGAAGTGCCTCCATGGTTCCATCACAATCTCCTCCCGAAATTACCTCATTTCCGGTCATCTTCCAGCACGTCACTTCTGGTGGAACATCACGTGCGAGTTTTAAAGTGCTCCTCGGGGCTCCGGCATGTACTCCTGTGTCCACGGGAAAAGCTCTCTGCCAGGACAGCGGGGAAGACTCCCAAAATCGTGAGTGTCCCGCTGAATTCAGGACGGTTGGGAGGTATGAATGTTCCCCACCATACACCTTGTACACGCACGGCTCTGCACACCTCATACACACACAGTTCCGCTTTGTATGCCTCGCACACACACGGCACCGCTCCGTCCACCTCGCACACACAAGGCTCCACTCAGTATACACAAGGCTCCACTCCGTACACCTTGTACACACGCAGCCATGCTTTGTACACCTTGTACACACACGACTCCACTCCGTAAACCTTGTACACATGCGGCTTTGCAGCATACACCTCGTACACTCGCAGTTCTGCTCCGTACATCTCATACACACGCGGCTCCGCTACATACACACAAGGCTCCACTCCATACACACACGGCTCTGCTCCGCTCTGTACACACACGGCTCAAGCACGGAGCCCTGTGTGTACGGAGCTGAGCGGCTCAGCTCCGTACAATTCACACACACAGGGCTCCGTTTCGTACACACACAGCACTGCTACATCCACCTTGTACACACGGCTCAGCTCCGTAAACCTCGGACACGCGCGGCTCGGCTCCGTGCACCTCGTAAGACACGGTTCTGCTACATCCAACTCGTACACACAAGGCTCCGCTCCATACACCTCGTACACACTACAGCACTGCTACATCCACCTCGTACATGGGCGGCTCCGCTCCGTGCACCTCGTACACGTGCGGCTCCGCTCCGTGCACCTCGTACACACGCGGCTCTGCTCCGTGCACCTCGTACACAAGTGGCTCCGCACCGTGCACCTCGTACACGCGCGGCTCCGCTCCGTGCACCTCGTACATGCAGGACTCCGCTCCGTGCACCTCATACACGCGTGGCTCCGCTCCGTGCACCTCGTACACGCGCGTCTCGGCTCCGTGCACTTCGTACAGAGACACGGTTCCGCTCCATCCAACTCGTACAGACACGACTCTGCTAAATCCAACTTGTTCACACAAGGCTCCGCTCCGTACACCTCATACACACTACAGCACTGCTAAATCCACCTCGTACACGTGCGGCTCCGCTCCGTGCACCTCGTACACGTGCGGCTCCGCTCCGTGCACCTCGTACACGCGCGGCTCCGCTCCATCCAACTCGTACACGCACAACTCCGCTACATCCAACTCGTACACACACGGCTCTGCTCCGTACACCTCGTACACACTACAGCACTATTACATCCACCTCGTACACACACGGCTCCGCACACCTCGTAAATACACGGCTCCGCTCCATACACCTCGTACACACATGGCCGCGCTCCATACACCTAGTACACACACGGCTCCGCTCCGTACACCTCGTACACACACGACTCTGCTACATCCAACTTGTACACACTACAGCACTGCTACATCCACACTGTAAACCCGAGTCCCGACCCCCACACACAAACTTACCCTCATCCAGCACCATGACAACCGTCACAGCAGAGTCCTGCACACAACGAGGACACTGATCATGTGACCCCTGACTCCTCCCCTCCTGTGACCTCATCACAGGTCCTGTGGGCACAGAAGAGTACAGCATAGCAGCGTCATTGCTAGCTGTGAAGCTGAGCTGTAGAGACAGGGAGGGTGAGGATGGGTGCATGGGGGCGTGGCGGCTCATCTCACTGCGGGACACATAGTGTCCTGAGCGGGACAGCGGGACAGGGGGGTCAGAATCAGGACTGTCCCGCTCAATCCGGGATGGTTGGGAGGAATGGTGATGTGAGAAACTAGCGTGAGTTTCTCGCATCACACTCGCAATTGTGACCCGGCCTAAATCTGGTATCGCTGTAATTGCACCTACCTGAAGAATAAACTCGCCTAATCATTTAGACCGCATGAGGAACGGCATAAAAAATAAATGAAAACAATTCTTATTATAGTGATTGGATCTGTCGGCAATTTCATCTGTCATGTCACTTGGAGATTTAAATGGAAACCCCAAAGTAAGTGGTCAGCGTAGAGCGCTGAATAAATGTTTTCCCAAACGTTATGAAAAATGTTCACAATAAAAGCTTCAACTCAATCCACAAAAAAAGCAAGTCCCCATTCAGGTCCATTATCTGTTAACGGAAATATAGGGAGTTTCCACGTTACTGGTAGCACAAAGGCTCTGGAAAAGCAAAATGGCTCCTTGCCCCCAAAAAGAAATTCAGCAAATTCTCCGCTCCCAAATCCAAGGGCCCTCTCCCTTCTGAGCACCAGTGTGCATAAACGACCTTTCGAGTTCACATTTGGCAGAGGTATAATTTCCAAAATGGGGTCACTTGGGGGGGGGAATCTTCTCTCTAGCACTTAGGGGCTCTGTATATGGAATCCGCAAACTATTCTTGGAAAATCTGTGCTCCAGGAGGCAAATACCGTATATACTCGTGTATAAGCCGACCCCCCTAATTTTGCCACAAAAAACTGGGAAAACTTATTGACTCATGTATAAGCCGGGTGTATAAACTGCCCTCCTGCTCTGTGCTGCCCCCGTCCTGCTCCTTGCTCCCCCATCCAGCTCTGTGCTCCCCCATTCTCCTCTGTACTCCCCCCTCCTTCTCCGTCCTCCTGTGCCCCCCCGTCCTGCTCCGTGCTCCTCTGTGCCCTCCATCCTCTCCCCCCGTCCTGCTCCGTGCTCATTGTCCTCCTCCATGCTTCCCCGTCCTCCGTTCTCCCCCCGTCCTCCTCCATGCTTCCCCCGTCCTCCCCCCGTCCTGCTCCATGCTTCCCCCATCCTCCTCCATGCTTCCCCCGTCCACCGTTCTATCCCCCGTCCAGCTCCGTGCTCCTTGTCCTCTCCTCCATCATACTCACCCCTCCCCGTGCCATCGCTGAGCGTCCCTGCAATCCTGCGTTCTCCCCGGCTTCCTGCAGCTCTCCAGCGCTGAGCGGTGATGTAATACCGCTCATTAAGGCCATGAATATGGAGGCCACGCCCATGGGAGTGGCGTCGCATCCATATTACATGACCTTAATGCGCGGCATCCCCTCACCCGCTGGTTTCTGCCCTATGACTCGTGTATAAGCCGAGGGGCATTTTCAGCACGAAAAAAGGTGCAGAAAATCTCGGCTTATACACGAGTATATACGGTAGCTCCATCCGTACCGAGACTCTCCACATGGCTAAGCAGTACTGTACAGACACATATGGGGTATTTCTATATTCAGCAGAAGTTGTGGGACAATTTCTGGTGCCAATTTTACCCACTAATTGTGTGAAAATGTAAAATCTGAGGCTAAAACAAAATTTTTGTGGTAGAAATGTAATTATTTTTCTTCACTGCCCAATGGTATAAAATTCTGTGACCCAACGATGGTGTCAAAATGATCACTGCACCCTAGATTCCTAGATTAATTCACCAAGAGGTGTATTTTATTAAATGTCACTTATAAGGAGTCCTGCTGTTCTGGCACCTCAGGGCTCTCCCAGTGGGTCATGGCACCCGCAAACCATAATAGTAAAATCTTCACTATAATATGGTGCTCCTTCCCTTTTGAGCTTTGCACTGTGCCTCAAAAGTAGTTTTCACCCACACATGGGGTATTGGCACACTCAGGAGAAATTGCACAACAAAATTGTGGGTCCCTTTTCTCCTGTTACCTTTGACAAAAAAAATTAGGGCTAAACGAAAAATTTTGCTGTAAAAATGTGATTTTTTTTTTACATTTTCTTGGCTCTGTTATAAACTTCTGTAAAGCACCTGGTGATTCAAGATGCTCACCACACATCTAGATAAGTTCCTTGAGGGGTCTAGTTTCTAAAATGGTATCACTTGTGGGGGGTTTCCACTGTTTAGGCACATCAGGGGCTCTCCAAACATGACATAGCGTCCCCACTCGATTCCAGCCAATTTTGTGTTCAAAAAGTCAAACCTTGCTCCTTCCCTTCCGAGTCCTGCTGTGCGCCCAATCAGTGGTCTTCCTCCACACATGGGGTATCGGCGTACTCAGGAGAAATTGCACAACAATTTTTGGGGTCCATTTTCTCCTGCCACCTTTCTTAAAATAAAAAATTTGATGCTAAAAGATGATTTTTGTGGAAAAAATGTGATTTTTAATTTTCACGGCTCTATGTTATAAACTTATGTGAAGCATTTGGGATTTCAAGGTGCTCAACAAACGTCTAGATAAGTCCATTGAGGGGGTCTAGTTTCCAAAATGGGGTCACTTAAGGGGGTTTCCACTGTTTGGGTCCATCAACGGCTCTCCAAATGTGACATGGCGTCGGCTCTCGATGCCAATTTTACTTTCAAAACCTCAAATGGTGCTCCTTCCCTTCCGAGTCCTGCCATGCACCTAAACAGTGGTTTACCCCCACATATGGGGTATCTGCGTACTCATGAGAAATTGTACAATACTGTGGAGCATTTTCTCCTGATACTCTTGAGAAAATAAAAAAAAATTGTGTTCAAAGTAAAAAATTTTATGAAAAAAAGTTAAAAGTTCATTTTTTTCTTCCACATTACTTCAGTTCTTGTGAAGCACCTGAAGGGTTAAAAAAACTTCTTGACTGTGCTTTTGAACACCTTGAGGGTGCAGTTTTTAGAATAGTGTCACTTTTGGGTATTTTCTATCAGATAGAACCCTCAAAGTACCTTCAAATGTGAGGTGGTCCCTAAAAAAAATGGTTTTGTAAATTTTGTTGGAAAAATGAGAAACTGCTGGCCAACTTTTAACCCTTATAACTTCCTAACAAAAAAAATTCTGTTTAAAAAATTCTGCTGATGTAAAGCAGACATGTGGGAAATGTTATTTAATAACTATTTAAAATGATATAACACTCAGATTTATGGACATAAAACTTTAAAGTTTGAAAATTGTGAAAATTTCAAATTTTTTCCCAAATTATTTTGACAGATAAACACAAGTAATTTTGAAGAAATTTTACTACTATCATAAAGTCATGAAAAAAACAATCTCAGAATCAGTGAGATCTGTTGAAGCGTTCCAGAGTTATAACCACATAAAGTGACAGTGGTCAGATTTCAAAATTAAGGCCTGGTCATTAACCTACAAAGTGGCTTGGTTCTTAAGGGGTTAAACAATAAACGATCACTGTTTAATTGTTTATGTTGACACAACTCAACATAAACAATGTTGTTTGTTCTACTTCCAACAGATGGCACTGTTCAAAAAAGCATGTTTTTACCTGTCACAGGTGTTCCATCTATATCATAGGTATATAAAAACCCGCTAGTATTCGAATGCAACGTTGTGTCAAAATTTCAAAGCAATCGGTGAAGAACTTTCGGACATTTAAGATTTTGAACAAACGGACATTTACATTTTTATTCAAATAGATTTACATCACTTTTTATCTTTTCCAAGTAGATAAATCCACATTGAAGTATGCTCCATATAGTGTAAAAAAAAAACCACAGGGCAGATAATTCATAGGAAATTGTAGCTGTCATCAGATTCATTCTGCCCAAATCACAGGCAGCATGACTCAGTCTGGCAATTCCATCCAGTTACGTTTTACCAAAATGCTGCAGTTCTTCAGAGAAAACATAGAATAACCGGCTGGAGACTGTAAGCCTGATTCATCAAAATGTTTTGGCATAAAACTGTTTTAAAAGTACCGTATTTTTCGGACTATAAGACGCACCGGACCATAAGACGCACCCCAAGTTTTGGGGTGAAAATAGCAGAAAAAAAGATTTTTACAATATGGGGGTCCGTCTTATTGTCCGAATTTTAAGGTACCTGTGGGCCGGCGGTGGTACAGCAGGGGTTGCGGCAGTGGTGTGGCAGAGGTGCGGTGATGCTGATACTGTACTCACCTTCCTCAGGTGAGGTGACGCTGCGTCACGGAGAGCAGAGCCGGGTTTGTGGCTGTGGTGTGGCGGTGGCAGAGGTGCGGCGGTGGCAGAGATGCGGCGGTGGCAGAGATGCAGCGGTGGCAGAGGCGCGATGGGCGGCGTGCACCTGAGCAGGGTCCCTTCCTCAGGTGTGGTGACGCCGCGGCACGGAGAGCAGAGCTGGGTTTGTGGCAGGTGTGGCGGTGGCAGAGGTGCGGCGGTGGCAGAGGCGCGGTGGGCGGCGTGCACCTGAGCAGGGTCCCTTCCTCAGGTGGTGAGGTGACGCCGCGGCACGGAGAGCAGACAGGACAGCAGAGCCGGGTTTGTCGGTGGGGGCGGCCATCTTCCTGAGGCGGCGCGTGCGCAGAGTACTCTGCTTCCTGAGGCTTCAGAAAAATGGCCGCCGCGATCTCTATCTGCGCATGCGCGGCCTACCGCGGCCATTTTCCTGAAGCCACAGGAAGAAGAGTACTGTATCTGCGCACGCGCCGCCTCAGGAAGATGGCCGCCACCACCGGCAATCCCGGCTCTGCTGTCCTGTCTGCTCTCGGTGCCATGGAGTCACCTCACCATCTGAGGAAGGGAACCTGCTCAGGTGCACGCCGCCCACCGCGCCTCTGCAACGCCGCATCTCTGCCACCGCCACACCGCTGCCGCAACCCCCCGGTAAGCTGCGGTCGGGCTATAAGACGCACCCCCATTTTCCTCACAATTTTTTTGGGGAAAAAGTGCGTCTTATAGCCCGAAAAATACGGTAACAACATTTTTGCGCTACTGGAAAAATGTTGTGGCTTTTGGAATTTTCATCAAGTCTTGACCAGGCTATATAATATTTTACACTGTTGAGCAGGGTTGCAACTAGGAATTTCAGGGCCCCATACTGGCAAAATTTTGGGGGCCCCCTGAGACTCCGCCCAGGCTCCACCCCTCGAACTGTCCAGTCCCACCACTCTTGGAAAAACTCCACTTCTCACCAATCACACATTAACAGTTCCCATCACCAGATCACACATATAACCAGCAGCTTTTGTTTTGGCCAAAAGATTTTTAAAACCACCACCACGACAAGGTAGACTCTTTTGGCCGGGCTCTCCTCTACTCTAGCTGATTAAACATTTGTTAAAATATCCAATACAATTTAGGTATATTTTTATTTATTTTTCAGTTTTTAAAATGACCAATGATATCACATATAAGGGACAAATACCACCGCACCATGACCAGACACCATATTACCACCACATAGTGACCTATAATACCACATACAAGCAACAAATACCACCACACCATGTCCAGATCACATATTACCACCACATGGTGACCAAATAATAGCACATACATGGAGCAAATGCCGCCACACCATGATCGGACAACATATTACCACCACATAGCGACTGAATACTACAATACTGATCATTAATAAAAAAAACAATACTAATATCACCATAAGTGCCATTATACACAGGGGATCTTTACTTAGTATGCAGTGTCTGTGTACAGGTAATACAGTGATCACCGGTGACATTATACACCGGAGTTCTGTATACAGTATCAGTGTACAGGTAATACAGTGATCAACAGTGACATTATATACATGAGCGCTGTATATATTGTACAGGTTATACAGTGATCAGTGATCAACAATGACATTATACACTGGAACTCTGTATATAGTGCATAATGTAAAGGTAATACAGTGATCACTGATGACATTGTACACAGGACCGCTGTGTACACAGGACCGCTGTACCTACTGCTATGGGATGTATAATAATTTCCTAAGGGTGGTAGAAAATAATGACTGATGGCTGGTGTACTAATGTCAATTAACATTGACTTACAGTATATACACAGTTATCTAGAGCATCGCTTGCAGAACAAATTACTTAATTTTTTCCCAACTTCTAAACTACACCAGATGAAGAAAAAAAGCGACAGTGTTGCTCTGCACAGTAACAGGACCGCCCCCCCCCCATTTAAAACAGTATCCTCAAAAAATAAAATAAATACATCACTGCAGTAATAATATCCCTTAATTAGCCCCTATGGTAATAATATCCCCCATCCTGGCCCTCGTGTGTCTCATTCCTCGCTTCAACCATATGTTCCACCATCCTGTCCTCATGAGTATCCATTCTGCCCCCATGTGATGTCCCATCCTCGACCTATATGATCTCCCCATCCTGCCCCATAAGTCTCCATGCTGCCCCATCTGTCCCATGATCCTGCCCCATGTCTCCATCCTGCCCCATCTGTCCCATGATCCTGCCCCATAAGTCTCCATCCAGCACTGTGTCTCCATCGTGCACCGTGTCTCCATTCTGTCTCATGTCTCCATTCTGCACCATCTGTCTCCCTCCTGCCGCCGAAACATATTGGGGCTTGCCGTTTTCAATTAAAAACAAACAAACTTTCTTCTTACGTGGCCGCGTTCCAGCAGTGATGCTCCCTCTGAGTATTTCAAGCGCATACTCGCCGGCGAATAACAATGATGTCATACGCCGGCGACGTGCGCGCTGACGTCAGCTGCCAGCCTCCAGTTGGCTGGTGGCTTTTAACTATTGCCATGTTTAACTGAACCTGCGTCTTGGACTTGCCGCTGGGGCCCGATGAGCAGATGAGATGGGGCCCCCTCTGCACATTGGGCCCTATACGCCAGTCAGGGCAATAATGCCCTGATGCTGGCCCTGCCATTGAGTATTGTCTTTTTGGTGGAATCTTTTGTGCATTTGTGGTAGTACACACTGCGGTGCTACCAATATCTTTATCCTCAGTACTGTCACTTTCTTTTATATAAAAAATGTTTAGCCTATGTTTCCTATCAAGGATTGTATTCATTCACACGTTTAATATCCCTTCCTGTGAGGGGTACCTAGGGTTATCCAGGCCAATTAATAATAATAATAATAATAATAATAATAATAATTTTATTTCTATAGCGCCAACATATTCCGCAGCACTTTACATTATAGAGGGGACTTGTACAGACAATAAAAATTACAGCATAGCAATATAGCAATAAACACAGATCAAAGTAGATACCAAGAGGAATGAGGGCCCTGCTCGCAAGCTTACAATCTATGAGGAAAAAGGGGAGACATGAAAGGTAGATGGTAACAATTGCTTTCATTGTTCGGACCAGCCATAGTGTAAGAATCGGGTGTTCATGTAATTCTGCATGAACCAGTTATCAGCCAAAGTATGTAACAATACAGACAAAGAGGGCTATTAAATGCATAAAGCGGGTGAGAACATAATATGAGGTACATGATTATGGTAGAAATTTTTTTTTTGAATGGGCCAACAGGGATAGTTAGGTTAATGCGTTGAGGCGGTAGACCAGTCTGAACAAGTGCGTTTTTAGGGCACGCTTAAAACTGTGGGGATTAGGGATTAATCGTATTAACCTGGGTAGTGCATTCCAAAGAATTGGCGCAGCACGTGAAAAGTCTTGGAGACGGGAGTGGGAGGTTCTGATTATTGAGCTAACCTCAGGTCATTAGCAGAATGGAGGGCACGAGTAGGATGGTAGACTGAGACAAGGGAGGAGATGTAGGGTGGTGCTGAGCCATGGAGTGCTTTGTGGGTGAGGGTAATAAGTTTGTACTGGATTCTGTAATGGATGGGTAACCAGTGTAAGGACTGGCACAAGGTAGAGGCATCGGTATAACGATTGGTGAGGAATATGATCCTGGCTGCAGCATTCAAGACAGATTGGAGAGGGGAGCGTTTGGTAAGAAGGAGACCGATTAGTAGAGAGTTACAATAGTCCAGATGAGAATGAATAAGAGTAACAGTAAGAGTTTTTGCAGAGTCGAAAGTGAGAAAAGGTCGAATTTTAGAGATGTTTTTGAGTTGGAGATAACAAGAGCGAGCCAGTGATCGGATGTGGGGGGTGAATGAACGCTTGGAATCAAGTATGACCCCAAGACAGCGGGCATGTTGCTGGGGGCCAATTAGTGCAAAGCGGTAGTGCCACAAATTTGCATGCATTTCTAGGGCTCCAACATCAGCAGCAAGGTAGTGATTGTATTAGGGAATAAATATAAGAGCTGTTTCAGATGTCTATGTGCAGCGTCGGACTGGAGCACCTTGGGCCCACCAGAGAAAATCATTCTTGGGGCCCACTATGTAGCTACATAGAAATAAATACAAGACCGCCAATTGTGCGGTAAAACGCCCTATATCAGGGTATAATAAAAGGTAGTACATGTCTTAATTATGTAGTAGGGGTTGCGGTAGGATCATAGAGGGGTAGCCCCCTCATAGAATATAATGTAGCCCCCTCATAGAATATAATGTAGCCACCCTCACAGAATATAATGTAGCCCCCTCATAAAATTTTAATACAGCCCTCTCATAGAATATAATGCAGCACCCCACAAAATATAATGCAACCCCCTCATAAGGTAGATCGCAGTCCCCACCATAGAATATAATGTAGCACCCTCATAGGGTATAATGCAGCCCCCCCATAGAGTATACTGTAGCCCCCTCATAGGGCATAATGCTGCCCCCCATAGAGTATACTGTAGCCCCCTCATAGGGCATAATGCTGCCCCCCTCATATAGTAGGATATAGCCCCCCAGAATATAATGTAGTCCCCTGACGGAATAATGCAGGCCACTGTTATGAATGTGCTAGAGATGGTTTCTGAGCAGAGGCTCCCTCTGGTGGTTACAGACAGTACTGAGCCTTTCAGCGAGGAATGGCAATCTGGGATCGCTGACTGGTCTGATATAACGGAGGTTCCCTCCATGATGGTTGCCGGTGATCAATTGTTCTTGTCTCAATTGTGGTTCCTGGTTCATTTGGAAGTTTGCTGAGTCTTGCCTGCATCTTCTGCTATCAGATAAGATATTTTCTGCTTTTATTTTTGTGCTTGCTTTTTGCATTGTTCCCTGCACTTCTGTGGAGGTCAGCCAGTCCCCTCCAGGGGCTTGTGCTCCTCTCAGTTTATCTGAAGCCACTGTTGTTTGTTCATTTGCATTTTCCTGTTTTTTCAGTGGCTGCGGCTTAGTTTTGTTACACAGAGATCTGATTTTAGGTGGTAGAGATCGTGTGATCTCAGGTGTTTTTGCAATCAGAAGAGTTGGTATTTTTATAGGTTTTTTTTTGGGATTGCAGTGAGTATCCTTTCCTGTACTTTTCTGTCTAGACAGATTGGGCCCCAGCGTTTGTTCATTCTATTTTCTGTCTGTGTCCGTGCTTCTTCTTGTCTAACCGCCATTACATGTTTGGGGGCTTCCTATATAGCTTTCATCTTTCTGCCTTTAGGTGTAGTTATCTCTCAGGCTGTGACGAGGCGTCTAGGATCAACGTAGGAACGCTCCACGGCTACCTCTAGTTGTGTGGTTAGTTCAGGGTACTGCAATCCAATATGGTTCCAGCCTCTCTGGTGTATTGCTGTTTTTGCTTATTCTCCTCAGCTACCAAAACACAACAGTATCACCGGCCCAAACTGAAAATTATATGGTACTCACAGAAGGGAAAAATAGTGTGGAAAGAAAAAAAAAAAAAAAAAAAAAGTTGTCAGAGATTTTTTTTCCTGTTTGTTGCATTTTTTCCCTCTTTTTCTCTGGGTGCTGAGGAGGATTTTTTTTCTCTCTCAATGGAGCTTGCACAGTTGTCTGGCCGTGTGGATCAGCTTGCCACTGAGGTTCGGAGTATTGCTACCTATCTTGCTAGTTGCCGGTTGTGGAACCTAGGATTCCCATGCCAGATTTGTTTTTGGTGGATCGGGCTAAATTTCTGAATTTCAAAAATAACTGTAAGTTGTTTTTTGCCTTAAAGCCTAAGTCCTCAGGGAACGCACCACAGCAGGTTCATTCTCTCCTGCGTGGCGACCCTCAGGATTGGGCTTTTTCCTTGACACCTGGGGATCCTGTTTTGAATGATATTGATGCATTTTTTCTGGCTCTGGGGTTATTGTACGATGAACCTAGTGTCACTGATCAAGCTGAAAAAACCTTGTTGGCATTAAATCAGGGTCTTGAAGATGCTGAGTTGTACTGTCAGAAATTCCGAAAGTGGGCAGTCCTGACCAAATGGAATGATGATGCTTTGGCAGCCCTTTTTCGGAAGGGGCTATCAGAGAATGTAAAGGATGTTATGGTGGGATTCCCTGCTCCCTCTGGTCTCAATGATTCTATGTCATTGGCTATTCAAATTGACAGACGTTTGCGTGAGCGCAAGAGTATGCGTGAGATAGTGTTGCCTTGTGAGCCAGCTTCTGAGCCCATGCAGTGTGATAGAGTGACTTCTGTGGCACAGCGTCATGAGTTTCGAAAGCGCAATGGGTTATGTTTCTACTGTGGTGACGCCTCTCATGCTATTTCAATCTGCCCTAAGCGGGGAAGACGTTTTGCACGCTCAGTTGTCTTGGGTAGTGTTCAGACTAAATTTCTGTTGACTGTTACCCTGATTTGCTTCCTGTCCACATTTTCTGCTCAGGCTTTTGTTGATTCAGGAGCAGCTATTAACCTGATGGATTTTGACTTTGCCAAACGTTGTGGGTTTCCCATGATACCCCTGCGGAAGTCTATTCCCTACTGGGCATTGATTCTACCCCTTTGGCGGAGAATAAACTCCAGTTTTCTACTCGGGTGATATTGAGGTTGAACCAGATCATCAGGAGAGTTGCAAATTTCTGGTGCTGTATAATCTGCATGACATTATTGTACTAGGTTTCCCTTGGTTACAGTCTCATAATCCTGTTTGGATTGGAAATCTGTGTCTGTGACCAGTTGTGCCAATGTGTGCCAATGTGTTAATGCCGACACTCCTGTTTTTTCTGCCTCTCCCCAGTCTCAGGATGTTCCTGACTTTTTGACTGATTTTTCGATGTATTTAGTGAAAGTAAATCTGCATCCTTGCCCCCTCACAGGAGCTATGATTGCGCTATTGAATTAGTGCCTGGTGGTAAATTTTCCTAAAGGTCGCCTTTTTAACTTGTCTGTACCTGAACACGATGCTATGCGATCTTATATCAAGAGTCATTGGAGAAGGGTCATATCAGACCATCCTCTTCACCCTTGGGTGCCGTTTTTTTCTTTGTGGCCAAAAAGGATGGTTCATTGAGACCGTGTATTGATTATCGTCTCTTGAATAAGATCACTGTGAAGTATCAATATCCGTTACCCTTGATTTCTGACCTGTTTTCCAGGGTGAAAAGTGCTAGTTGGTTTACCAAGCTTGACCTCAGGGGCGTATAACCTTATTCGCATTAAGCACGGAGATGAATGGAAGACGGCGTTTAATACCCCAGAGGGCATTTTGAGTCCCTAGTGATGCCCTTTGGGCTCACTAATGCTCCTTCTGTCTTCCAATCCTTCATGAATGATATTTTCAGGATTTTGTGGATAAATTTCTGATTGTTTATTTGGATGATATCTTGATTTTTTCTAATGAACTGGGACTCTCATGTGAAACATGTTCGGACTGTGTTCCAGATTTTGAGAGAGAATGCACGTATGTGAAGGGATCAAAGTGTCTTTTTGGCGTACAGAAGGTCTCATTTCTGGGATTAATTTTCTCTCCGTCTGTTATTGAAATGGACCTGGTCAAGGTTCAGGCCATCTGTGATTGGGTCCAACCTACTTCATTAAAGGCTCTTCAGAGATTTTTGGGTTTTGCCAATTTTTATCGTAAATTTATGGTAATTTCTCCGGTATTGTTAAACCATTGACTGATTTGGACCAAAAAGGGTTCTGATGTGGTGAATTGGCCTCCTGGGGGCAGTCTCTGTGTTTCAGGAACTTAAGCAGAGATTCACTTCTGCTCCTGTTCTACGGCAGCCTGATGTTTCTCTAAACCGTTCAGGTGGAGGTTGATGCCTCTGAAATTGGGGCAGGTGCCGTTTTGTCCCAAAGAGATCCAGAGACCTCTAAGAGTAACCCTGTGCCTTTTTCTCTCGAAAATTTTCTCCAACTGAATGTAAATTTATGACGTGGGTAATCGGGAGTTATTGGCCATGAAGTGGGCCTTTGAAGAGTGGAGACATTGGCTGGAAGGAGCCAAACATCAGGTGGTGGTCCTCACGAACCTTTAAGAATCTGGTTTATCTGGAATCAGCCAAGCGACTTAATCCTAGACAGGCCAGGAGGGCCTTGTTTTTCATTCGTTTTAATTTTGTGGTTTCTTTTTTCCTGGCACTAAGAATGTTAAGGCGGATGCCCTCTCGAGGAGTTTCTTTGCGGACTCTCCTGAGTTATTTGATCCTACTGTTATTTTGAAAGAGGGAGTAGTTCTTTCCGCCATCTCGCCCAATTTGAGACTGGCTCTAGAAGCGTGTCAGGATAAACCTGAGCGCTGCCCTATTGGGAAATTGTTTGTCCAGACCAGTGGAAGAAGAGTGTGATGTCTGAGATTCATTGTTCCGCGTTGGCTGGTCATCCCGGGATTTTTGGTACCAGAGACTTGGTGAGTTGGTCCTTTTGGTGGCCTACTTTGTCTCGTGACGTCAGGGAATTTGTGCAGTCCTGTGGGACTTGCTCTCGCTCCAAGCCTTGCTCTCGCTCTAGTGGTTTGTTAATGCCATTACCTGTGCCCAAGAGGCCATGAACCCATATCTCTATAGATTTTATTTCCGACCTCCCTGTTTCTCAGAGAATGACCGTTATCTGGGTAATCTGTGATAGGTTTTCCAAGATGATACATCTTGTGCCATTACCTAAGTTACCTTCCTCCTCCGAATTGGTGCCTTTGTTCCTTCAGCACGTGGTTCGGTTACATGGCATTCCGGAGAACATTGTGTCTGACAGAGGAGTCCAGTTTGTTTCCAGATTTTGGAGGACATTTTGTTCTAAACTTGGTGTTCAATTATCTTTCTCCTCTGCTTTTCATCCTCAGACCAATGGACAAACCGAGAGAACAAACCAGACCTTGGAGACTTATTTGAGATGTTTTTGTGTCTGCTGAAACAAGATGACTGGGTCTCTTTTTTGCCTTTGGCTGAGTTTGCTCTTAATAATAGGGCTAGCTCTGCCACCTTGATGTCTCCATTTTTCTGCAATTTGGGTTTCACCCTCGATTTTCTTCGGGACAGGGGGGAGGCTTCTGTCTGTCCGGGTGTTGACTCTGTTGTGGAGCGAATGCAGCAGATTTGGGACCAGGTAGTGGAGAGGTTGTCTCTCTCTCAGGAGAAGGCCCAACGGTTTGCCAACCGGCATAGGACTGATGGTCCTCGGTTTAAAGTGGGGGACTTGGTTTGGTTGTCCTCAAGAAATATCCCTATGAGGGTTTCATCTCCAAAGTTTAAGCCTAGGTTCATTGGACCTTATAAGATCTGGAGATTCTTAATCCTGTTTCCTTCCGTTTGCTTCTTCCAGGGACATTTGAGATCCATAACGTGTTCCACAAGTCCTTATTGAAGAGGTTTGTCGAGCCAGTGGTTCCTATGGCTGCGCCTCCTGACCCTGTTTTGGTTGAGGGCAATCTGGAGTATGTGGTTGAGAAAACATTGGATTCTCGTTTTTCTAGACAGAAACTCCAGTATTTGGTTAAGTGGAGAGGTTATGGTCAGGAGGACAATTCTTGGGTGTTTGCTTCGGACATCCATGCTAGGAGACTGATCCGTGCCTATCACCGACTCATCCTGATCGGCCTGGTTGCACAAGTGAGGGTTCGGTGACCCCTCCTCAAGGGGGGGTACTGTTATGAATGTGCTAGAGATGGTTTCTGAGCAGAGGCTCCCTCTGGTGGTTACAGACAGTACTGAGCCTTTCAGCGAGGAATGGCAATCTGGGATCGCTGACTGGTCTGATATAACGGAGGTTCCTCCCATGATGGTTGCCGGTGATCAATTGTTCTTGTCTCAATTGTGGTTCCTGGTTCATTTGGAAGTTTGCTGAGTCTTGCCTGCATCTTCTGCTATCAGATAAGATATTTTCTGCTTTTATTTTTGTGCTTGCTTTTTGCACTGTTCCCTGCACTTTCTGTGGAGGTCAGCCAGGTCCCCTCCGGGGGCTTGTGCTCCTCTCAGTTTATCTGAAGCCACTGTTGTTTGTTCATTTGCTTTTTCCTGTTTTTTCAGTGGCTGCGGCTTTGTTTTGTTACACAGAGATCTGATTTTAGGTGGTAGAGATCGTGTGATCTCAGGTGTTTTTGCAATCAGAAGAGTTGGTATTTTTTTAGGGGTTTTTTGGATTGCAGTGAGTAACCTTTCCTGTACTTTTCTGTCTAGACAGATTGGGCCCCAGCGTTTGCTCATTCTATTTTCTGTCTGTGTCCGTGCTTCTTCTTGTCTAACCGCCATTACATGTTTGGGGGCTTCCTATTTTCTTTGGGGATCTGCTCCGGGGCGATAGCTTTCATCTTTCTGCTTTTAGGTGTAGTTATCTCTCAGGCTGTGACGAGGCGTCTAGGATCAACGTAGGAACGCTCCACGGCTACCTCTAGTTGTGTGGTTAGTTCAGGGTACTGCAATCCAATAGGTTCCAGTCTCTCTGGTGTATTTGCCGTTTTTGCTTATTCTCCTCAGCTACCAAACACAACAGGCCACCCATAGAGTATACTGTAGCCCCATCATATAGTAATATGTAGCCCCCCAGAATATAATGTAGTCCCCTGAGAGAATAATGCAGCCCCACCACAGAACATAATGCAGCTCCCCATAGAGTATACTGTAGCCCCTCATATAGTATGATATAGCCCCCAGAATATAATGTAGTCCCCTGAGAATAATGCAGTCCCCCCACAGAATATAATGTAGCCCCCTCAAAGTATAATGCAGACCCTCTCCACCCCATCATTGTCCTCATCACCACCTCTATCATTGCCCTTCTCCCCCACCACCCTTATCATTCCCCCCACCACCCCATCACTGCCCATTCCACCACCTCAATCATTGCCTCCTCCTCCACCACCATCATTGTCTATTTCATCACCTTCATCATTGCCTCCCCCCACCACCATCATTGCCCATCACCTCCATCCCTGCCTCCTCCCACCGCCATCATTGCCCATCACCTCCATCATTGCCTCCCCCACTGTCATTGCTCATCACCTTCATCATTTCCTCCCCCCACCGCCATCATTGCCCATCACCTCCATCATTGCCTCCCCCACCGCCATCATTGCCCATCACCTCCATCGCTGCCTCCTCACCGCCATCATTGCCCATCACCTCCATCGTTGCCTCCCCCACCATAATTGCCCATCACCTCCATCGTTGCCTTCCCCACCATCATTGCCCATCACCTCCATCCCTGCCTCCTCCCACCACCATCATTGCCCATCACCTCCATCATTGCCTCCCCCACCGTCATTGCTCATCACCTTCATCATTGCCTCCCCCCACTGCCATCATTGCCCATCACCTCCATCCCTGCCTCCTCCCACCGCCATCATTGCCCATCACCTCCATCGCTGCCTCCCCCACCGCCATCATTGCCCATCACCTCCATCGTTGCCTCCCCGCCATCTTTGCCCATCACCACCATCGTTGCCTCCCCCGCCATAATTGCCCATCACATTCACCATTGCCTCCCCCATCATTGTCCATAACCTTCATCATTGCCTCTCCCACAATCATTGCCATCACCTCCATCACTGCCTCCCCCCACCAACCCTCTCTCTCTCACACACACACACACACAAAGCATCGCACCACATACACACACAACTTGGCACAAAACACACAGCACAGCTCACCTCCCTGCAGCAGCACATCCTGTCAGCCTGTTCCTCGCCTGCTGCTTTCTGTCTGAGGACCCAGTGCTGGATAATGACGTCTCCGGCTGGGCTCTCAACAGGAAGATCCGTGCAGGAAGCCAAAGGATGTGCTCCTGTATTTGTGCGTGTCTCTGTGTGAGTGTGTGGTGCTTTCTGGTGTGGTGTGTGGACTTTAACACGCAGGCAGTGTTTAGCTGCAGTCCGCGGCTAACACTGCCCGCTATTAAAGAGAAATGGTATTTCACGCCTCTCCACGCCCATAGGGGGAGGGGAAGCGTGAATATTCATTAGTTTTTTGCAGCGGGGACACATCCTGTCTTCAGCAGCTGTTTACGCTGGTACAGGGCAGGCCCCCCTTGACTCAGGGCCCCCATAGCCACTTGCTGGGGGCCCCTGGAGCAGTGGGGGCCCTTGGAGCAGTGGGGGCCCTAGGCACTGCTGGCCATATGCCAGAGGTGTCAGTGCCTGGGCCCACCGGAGAATCCTCCGGTTCTCTGGTGGGCCAGTCCGAGCCTGTCGTGTGTCTAGCAGGTGTGGTGACAGTTTCACACGTACCGGAGATACTTACACCACATAGACCACATCCAAGTGACTGTCAGTGTGTTTCCACGGGCCGTGTTTCCATGGGCAAAATACGCTATGTCCCGTTTTTTTAACAGCAACACAGGCCACAAAACATCTTGCATATGTGCGCACTGATGACACAGACGATATCCGTGTGTCCCATCAGGTGACACGTACCGGTGCCTGGGAAGCAGTACTCGCTGCTCACCGGCGCTGGTGCTAAAGACCGCTCTCATCATTCTCTCCTGCTCGCGCTTTGATCAGTGCTAGCAGTTAACAGTTGTATTGCAGTAATTAAAAAATAATTATCTCCTATGATGCCCCCCAGAATGCCTCGCTACTTGAAGGCGAAGGGTGCTGAAATAGTCTTTTTATGTGGTCCCCCCGGCTTGTTAGATTGAGAGTGGCATTCAAGTGGTTAAACAGCAGGTCTGATGCAAGGTCAAGAGATGAGAAGTTGGCTGAAGCACTGGACGGCAGAGACCAAAACTGCTGAGTTAAGAGTCAAAAATGGTGAAGAATACACTGGAAAATGGTGCATTTTGCATTGATATGGAAGAAAGTAATGTTTGATTCTTCACTTTGTTGGATAAATAACAATTTTTTTCAGAATTTGATGTCAGAAATGTGAAATCCGGTTACTCGGGATTCATATTTCTTCCAATATGGATTAAAATGGTTAGATGCTATGTAGAGAGGATTGGAGAGAGAAAGGGAGGAGATCTGCTTCTAGCTTCTCCCCTATTTCCTACATAGAATCTTATAAGCACCAACTGCCTCTCCTGTCTCAGTAATGTAACAATCTGTCTCCCCCTGAATACAGATTCCATTTGTAAAAATTGAGGATTTAAAAATGAAGGATGAGTCCAGGAGAGAAAAAAGCAGATTTCTCTGATATGACTTTTTACTCATTTTCATTTGTAATACAAATTTATGAAATAAAAGATGGTTATTTTTTAAGCAAAGAAAGAGTGGGAAAAATTGGATCTGGAATGGTCAGAGGGTGGGGAATTGGAGGGTAGGTCTGGCACTATAATGGGTGCCATTTGATATTTCATATTGGATTGGGGGGCTTTATTTATGCTTTGAAGTGCACTATTTTTTAAATGAAAACAATACCTAATAAAATAGTTACATAAGGTTTATGCCGCGCTTTGATCAGTGCTAGCAGGGGGAATGTTAACGGTTGTATTCAGCTGATAAAAGCGAGAGAGGCGGTGGCTGTAGAGATCTACTACCCATCAGCCTAAATCTGTGCTGCTAATAACAGTGAGAGCGAGGCTGGTTATGAAGATAGGGGCTTCTCCAAGCTGTTTTTTAAATGATATAAATAAATAATGCTCAGTGATGCACCACAGATCAACACCTGGATTATGGCATAGGACAAACGTCAGACAGGTAAAGATATTTTTTATTTTTGTTTTATTACAGGAAATGGCTTCAATGGAATGGGCGTTAGGTGAGTATAACTGTTTTGTTATTTTTAAATAAAAATGGAAAAGTGTGTTTTGTTTTTATTTCAAATAACATAACTTTTTCTTTCTGTGTCTTTATTTAAAATACAACTATAGGATTAGTAATGCTAGGTACTTGCAGACGCCTCTTCATTACTAATCCGTGGCTTTGAGTCACAGGACAATACAAGTTGACATCAACCCCAAAGATTTAAACTCCACTTCAATTGGCGCATCTAATAGATGTGCCTTTTCTGGGTGGCTGCAGGCTGCTATTTTTTAGTTGGGGGGCAATATCTATGGGCCCTTACCAACTGGAGAATACCAGCCCCTAGCTGTCTGCTTTACAAGGCTAGTTGTCAAAGATGGGGGGGGACCCACGCGTTTTTTAAATGATTATTTAAATAATTAAAAAATATGTTGAGGGGACTCTCTGTTCTTGATAACCCAGCCTTTCAGAAGCTGACAGCTGAGGGTTGCAGCTCGCAGCTGTCAGTTTTGCCTGTCTGGTTATCAAAAATACAGGGAACCCACAACTTTTTTAAAATGATTTATTTATAGCGCAGGTGGAAGCTGATGAAAACTCCAATCTGCCTGCTCTCACTTATCAGCTGAATGCAACACTCAACATTCTCCCCTACTGCGCTGATCGCAGCGTATCATTGTATACGTCCTACTCATGCGCTCATACTGCGCCTATCAGTGTATACACAGCCTGTTCTACTCATGCGCTCATACTGGGCCTATCATTGCATACGTTCTGCACATGCGGTCATACTGGGCCTATCATTGCATACATTCTGCTCATGCGCTCATACTGGGCCTATCATTGTATACGTCCTACTCATGCGCTCATACTGCGCCTATCAGTGTATACACAGCCTGTTCTACTCATGCGCTCATACTGGGCCTATCATTGCATACGTTCTGCACATGCGGTCATACTGGGCCTATCATTGTTACGTTCTGCTCATGCGCTCATACTGGACTATCATTGTGTACGTTTTGCTCATGTGGTCATACTGGGGCCTATCATTGTACACGTCCTACTCATGAGCTCATACTGTGCTATCAGTGTATACACAGCCTGTTCTACTCATGCGCTCATACTGGGCCAATCATTGCATATGTTCTGCTCATGCGGTCATACTGGTCCTATCATTGTATACGTTCGCTCATTGCGCTCATACTATGCCTATCATTGCATACATTCTGCTCATGCGGTCATACTGGCCTATCATTGTATGTGTTCTGCTCATGCGCTCATACTGGACCTATCATTGTGTACGTTCTGCTCATGCGGTCATACTGGGCCTATCATTGTATACGTTCTACTCATGAGCTCATACTGTGCCTGTCAATTGTATACACAGCCTATTCTACCATGCGCTCAAACTGGGCCTATGACTGTATACGTTCTGCTCATGCGGTCATACTGGGCCTATCATTGTATACGTTCTGCTCATGTGCTCATACTGGGCCTATCATTGTATACGTTCTGCTCAAGCGGACATACTGGGGCTATCATTGTATGCGTTCTGCTATGCGCTCATACTGGACCTATCATTGTATGCGTTCTGCTCATGCGCTCATACTGGGCCTGTCATTGTATACGTTCTGCTCATGCGCTCATACTGGGCCTATCATTGTATACGTTCTGCTCATGCTCTCATACTGGACCTATCATTGTATACGTTCTGCTCATGCGCTCATACTATGCCTATCATTGCATCATTCTGCTCATGCGTCATACTGGGCCTATCATTGTATGTGTTCTGCTCATGCGCTCATACTGGCCTATCATTGTGTACGTTTCTGCTCATGCGGTCATACTGGGCCTATCATTGTATACGTTCTACTCATGGCTCATACTGTGCCTGTCATTGTATAACAGCCTTCTACTCATGCGCTCAACTGGGCCTATGACTGTATACGTTCTGCTCATGCGTCATACTGGGCCTATCATGTATACGTTCTGCTCATGGCTCATACTGGGCCTATCATTGTATACGTTCTGCTCAGCGGACATACTGGCTATCATTGTATATCGTTCTGCTATATGCGCTCATACTGGACCTATCATTCTATGCGTTCTGCTCATGCGCTCATACTGGGCCTTCATTGTATACGTTCTGCTCATGCGCTCATACTGGCCTATCATTGTATACGTTCTGCTCAAGCTTCATACTGGACCTATCATTGTAAAGTCTGCTCATGCGTCATACTGACCTATCATGTATGCGTTCTGCTCATGCGCTCATACTGGACCTATCATTGTATATGTTCTGCTCATGCCGTCATACTGGGCCTATCATTGTATACGTTCTGCCATGCGCTCATACTGGCCTATCATTGTATGCGTTCTGCTCATTCGATCATACTGGGCCTATCATTGTATACGTTCTGCTCATCGCTCATACTGGCCTATCATTGTATACGTTCTGCTCATGCTCTCATACTGGACCTATCATTGCATACTTCTGCTAATGCAGTCATACTGGGCCTATAATTGTATACGTCCTACTCATGCGCTCATACTGCGCCTATCAGTGTATACACAGCCTGTTCTACTCATGCGCTCATACTGGGCCTATCATTGCATACGTTACGCTCATGCGGTCATACTGGGCCTATCATTGTATACGTTCTACTCATGAGCTCATACTGTGCCTGCATTGTATCACAGCCTATTCTACTCATGCGCTCAAACTGGGCCTATGCTGTATACGTTCTGTCATGCGGTCATACTGGGCCTATCATTGTTAAAGTTCTGCTCATGTGCTCATACTGGGCCTATCATTGTTACGTTCTGCTCAAGCGGACATACTGGGGCTATCATTGTATGGTTCTGCTAATGCGCTCATACGGACCTATCATTGTATGCGTTCTGCTCATGCGCTCATACTGGGGCCCGTCATTGTATACGTTCTGCTCATGCGCTCATACTGGGCCTATCATTGTATACGTTCTGCTCATGCTCTCATACTGGACCAATCATTGTATAAGGTTGCTCATGCGCTCATACTGGACCTATCATTGTATACGTTCTGCTCATGCGGTCATACTGGGCCTATCATTGTATATGTTCTGCTCATGTGCCTCATACTGGGCTATCATTGTATACGTTCTGCTCATGCGGTCACACTGGGCCTATCATTGTAAGCGTTCTGCTCATGCGCTCATACTGGACCTATCATTGTGAACGTTCTGCTCATGCGGCCATACTGGGCCTATCATTGTATACGTTCTGCTCATGCGCTCATACTGGACCTATCATTGAATACGTTCTGCTCATGCGGTCATACTGGGCCTATCATTGTATATGTTCTGCTCATGTGCTCATACTGGGTCTATCATTGTATACGTTCGCTCATGCGGTCACTACTGGGCCTATCATTGTATCGTTCTGCTCATGGCCTACATGTACTGAATCCTATCACTTGTATACGTTCTGCTCATGCGCTCATACTGGGCCTATCATTGTATACGTTCTGCTCATGAGCTCATACTGTGCCTATCATTGTATATGTTCTGCTCATGCGCTCATACTGGGCCTATCATTGTATACATTCTGCTCATGCACTCATACTGGGCCTATCATTGTATACGTCCTGCTCATGCGCTCATACTGGGCCTATCATTGTATACGTCCTGCTCATGCGCTCATACTGGACCTATCATTGTATACATTCTGCTCATGCGCTCATACTGGGCCTATCATTGTATACATTCTGCTCATGCGCTCATACTGGGCCTATCATTGTATACACAGCCTGTTCTAGGCATGCACTCATACTGGGCCTATCATTTCATACGTTCTGCTCATGTGCTCATACTGGGCCTGTCTCTATATACGTTCTGCCCATGCACTCATAATAATGGGGCATTCTGTGTATACTCAGCATTGTGGTTTGCAAGAAAGAAAAAAAATGTTTGGTATTGCTATATTTGTAGAGACCCACTAAGCTATGAAACCAACATGCAAGTTACCACTTATGACAGCACAAAGCAGACAGAAGTGCCTTCGCTCCATTCTTTCTTTATGGTACAGAGAAAGGTGAGTGCTGTACGCCTATTTTCACCAGTACCATACAGAATCAGAGGGGCGGTAATCCACATGCTGAACCATTAGACTTTAAGGTCACAGAAAACATCATCTCTTGTTTTTCTGGATTTGCCCAAACTTGCATTACGTGATAGCAGAGGCCCTTCAGCGAGGAGCCGATTGCCAGTCAGTTACATTTTGGTAGCTTGGCGAGACCCCTTTTATGGTGTTGGATCACGATTGTCCTCTTACTTTATAGTATGAATACACCTTCCATGACTTGATATGAAAACTAGCAGCATTTTATTTCCATGAGAAGATATATTTTCACCAGATTTACACACATAAGCATTTTATACAAATGAACAAAACCAGTGACAAAGGCAGATTCCATGTGGGTGACATGGCAGGCAGAGAATAAAGGATTTTACTATAAATGCGCACCTTTATACATTGAAGTCTTGAAGGTCATACAGCAATATACCTATACCAGGTATATATGATTAATGACACGGAAGCATTAAAGTGCTTTATCCCATAGTAACCACAAAGTGCTTTATCCCATAGTATACACATTATTTCTCTCCAAATCATATTCATATATACTCCAAAACCACTCAGTATCCAAAATATGAAAATCCCATTTATTCTAGAGTTAATTGTCCCCTTTGTATATAGAATGGTTAAAGATTCAGGAACAAAGAGAGGCCGCATGGTGCACCAGAATATAATTGGGGTTCATTTCTACAGAGTTTTTGACAACCACTTGAGTATGTGTAGCTACAGCATGTATTTTTTGTGTGCAATACAGTACACTGCCTCTCCATGGTACACAGACTTGTTTAGAAATATTTCCTAATCAGGAATTACAAGTAACGCACCGTATCTTCAGAATGAATGGAAATGTGCATGAACATTAAGGGTTGTAAATTACGCACAATCTGCTTACTAGACATTTTGTGGAAACAAGGAACATACACATAACTGGGAAGTTTCCATCTTGTAATCTTCAGGCATAATGTTACAATATGCCTCATGATTATGACCTCTGGGACCCCCATGCCAATCCTGTGAATGAAGTGACGGGGGTTCCTTCGACATGTCACTCCGTGCAGTTGATAGGGGTATGGTGTAGCTACCTGCACTGGTATTCTTAGCTTCACTCTTGGGATCTATGGAGTTCCAACAATTGAACTCCAACAAATCAGAAGGTTACGAGGGTTGTACCATTACGACAGCCCCTTCTTAAATACTATATTAGTAAAAAAAAGAAACCTTATGCGCATCTGCTGTCTGCCACGGATCCAGGCCATGCAAGCCCTGCAACCAGTTAGCGGCCACTACTGAGCTGGTGTGCTCTCACTTCCTCCAAATTGACATCAGACATCCAAAAGGAAAGAGGAGAACTGCACCACATTAAGGATACTTTCACACATCAGTTTTTTTGTGTCAGGCATAATCCGTCGAATACCTGATAGGACGGATCTGGCGCTGAAATGAAAAAACTGATGGAACGGATCAGTTTTTTTGCTGGATTCGACCTGAACTTTTGAACCCGGAAAAAGAAGTTTTGCAGGCGGAAAATGCAGGTACGCATGTCTGGACGTAGTAGTAGTAGTAATAGTAGTAGTAGTCCCTGATTTCCAGAATCCGGATCAGTCTTTTGACGGATTGCACAAAAGACTGGTCCGGTTCCATAGACTTCTATTATTTCCGGACAACTGATGCGCCGCTTCAGGCACTATCAGGCGAGTCCGGAAAAAAAAACCAAAATGTTGCAGTGACCGTTTTGTCCGGCCGCTGGAATGTACATTTCAGCCGGCGGCCAAAAACGGATGCAACGCAACGACATCAGGCGCGATCCGGCGCTAATGAAAGTCAATTACAAAAAAACGCATCCGGTACCGGATCCGTTTTTTTAAAAACACGCCGGATCGCAACTGACGTCAAAAAACTGATGTGTGAAAGTAGCCTAAGGGTTGCCGATTGGCTGCAGCGCCCACACGGCATAAGAATGTCACATGAGCCTTGGGAAACCGAGCGCCGGTACGGTATATAGGGCATTTATATTACATTTGGGAATATACCCGTTAAGAGGGGGTTTCCTAGTAGTGGACAATCAATTTAAAGCATATCACTGCAATATGCTATAACCGTCCTTAGTGGGAAAACCCACTTAGTCTGGAGATACGTTACAGCAATTCTCAAACAAGTCACGCAATGTGTTGTGTGTATTTTAGTTCTGCAAAAACAAGAAAAAAAAAAGAACAAAACTCCCCCCAAACTGACAGATCGCAGAATAGTATGATGCAAGTGGCAGGCGCATATGTCTTCTGCTGAAGTCTATGGCAAGCGAATCGTGTGCAACTTACAACCAGGGACAGAAAATAGAACGTTTGGGTACATTTGCGACTGTTACAAGTCACAATGCAACACTGTAGGAAATTGGCAAGTGCGACACATCCCCGTGTAGCCCTTGCCTTTATATTCTTGTGATTATTCTTTGGACCATTCCAGTTCAATGTGCTATAAAAATAGAATATATTACAGTTCCAGGCTAGAGGACAAAGCAGAATTTCTGTAACACATCCAGGATCACACACAACCATACATATGTGCTACAGCTAATACACCCGACCTTATCGATCAGAGACAAGAACGAGTATCTGAAAAGAACCTTCACCCCCCGGCTCCGTCTACGCTCGCTTTATAAGTTTGACCGGAGCTACTATCATTCATCACTAACCCAAACTTCAGTATCCTTAAACTTTGGCGAGACATCTTTGGTGCCCAACTTGATTATTTTGGAACATTGGCAATTGTGAAGCCATCTTTAACAATTAATGAAAAATACTCTGATTATCAAAATCACTCCTTTAAGCTTCGGCCCCCACCACGACACATCATCGCTGTACGTCAACCCTATTTTTTCCCCCAGGACAGAAATTTCAAGTGACTTTGACCATCACATAAAATATGTAGATGGCCGAAAGGGATGAACAGTGCCCTATGCTGCATTCAGGTACCATTTTAGGCGTCCTGCATCCTCAGAGGGGCCGATATAATAGCCATCACACAACAGTCACTCTGATCCCTGCGGCTATCTCATTGTAAGACATCCGATGCGCCCGCTATGTAATGTATACATAGTAGGGAGCTGTGGATAATGCCATTCTCCAATAGTAAAAGATCTGTGTCTTAATCTTTCCTTTAAAGTAGCCGTCTTCCTTGGGATCACAGCGTACTAACACAATGATATATTCACATCCCGTATAGCTCTATTGTATATGTTTCTTGAAGTGGAGCTATACAGTTATCCCCGCAGGTCTATAATGGCAGTAGTGTCAGAGTAACTGCAGTTCCCCGGAGATGGGAGCATTTTTTCCACTAGTTACATATGATATATACTCTCTTTAAAATACATATATACATCATAAAATACACTTTCCATTTTTGTAACCTCATTGGATAATGGAGGATTAGTAATTGTGCTTGGTATCATCCTTAAAACTTTTAGGACCACGCAGACCTAGTCTGTAATTGGCAGATACAGAAGAGAATGGGGTACAAAGCCCACCCCCCTACAGACACCTGGAATGATAACAGCGAGATGAACACACGGGACTCCAATTCTCTAGGTAGCATCAAAAAGCATCTTTTATGTTTTTGAGCTGCCGAACAGCGAGGTCTACAGGAAGGTTAAACTTTAGGGTGCTGAGACGGCTGAGAACTTTCAGTGCACTCTCAAAGCCACTGCTGGTCATGTAACTCCAAGGCTGGTAATGAGACTGTATCAACACGCCCGACTTACAGACGAGGTTGAGCCACGATACAAGGCGCTGCTCGTTCAGTGCCATGCAGATCAGCGCCTTAAACTCAGAGTCCGCACCGCGCTTAAATGGGTCATGTTCTGTTAACACGGAGTGGATAGCAGAGAGGAGACTCTGCTTTGGGGTCACCTTATGACTTCCTGAGACAGGGAGGGAAAAAGATTGTGACAGCTTGCGAGCAGGAGAGTCTACAAATGCCTTTCCATTCTTCTCCTGATAGTACTTGACAAATAGTTCCCAGGGGTGCATGGAAGGAGGAGAGGCGGTGAAGACCGGGATCAGGCAGGCAATGGTGCCAAAACCAAACTCATTCCTTGAGATGTAGTATATAGACCATGTGACATGAGGTCCCTTATAGCAATGGCCAGCTCTTTCCTGACAGCCACCGTCAACTCGTCTTTTCCTCCAATCTCCTGCATAGTGGCATAGCTAATGACGTGGTCGTGAGGTTGTTGGCGCAGTGCCAGCTGCTTCACCTTCTCCACTGAGGTTTCCAACTTCTTGATTAGTGGGGTGAAGTCTCTGTTGCTTTCATCTTGATTCCAGAGGTTCTGGGGGACATGACCTGCACCGCAGCCAAACTGACTGACTGCGAAGATCTGCAGCATGGCCAGGGCCCGCCGTAATAGATGGAGTCCAGTCTCTCGAATTTGCTTGGCCTGCTCCGGATTCACTGAGAAAATAGAAGACATTTCGAAGAGTCAGCACAACATTTCTTCTAGAGTCGGCAGCAGTTTCACAGGCTAGAAGTAAAAAAAATACAAACTCCCAACTGTGCAACAGGTAAAACCTGCGGCATAAACAGACTTATTGAATCCGTAGCACCAGACAAATTATGCAGCAGGTTCTCGCTGCGACACGTGGATGGGGTCTTGTAGAAACTCATCCACAATGCTGTGACTTGTAATATGACGCAGATATTCTGATTTGTGGGAACATACCCTAAATGGGAAATTCATTAAAGTGCTTTGCAAGAAAACTGGAGTAACTAAAAAAGTTGCAAATGTTTGCACAATGCGGAGTTGTGCAAAATGTTTTGCGACTTTTGATGGTCTCACAGCAGTATAAAGCAGACCTACGGACATGGGGACGTGGCTACGCCAGCCCATAAAATTCAGCAAAAGTACTGCCATTTTGAAGAACTGTTACTCCAGTCTGTGACTGAAGTAAAATTTCTTTTTTTTTTAAATCATATAAATTTTTATTTAGTAAAACTTCAAACATACATGTTATTTATATCAACATAACATTACAGTAAACATCTTTTCCCCTTTCAAAACTCCCACTTTAAACCTTCCCCCCTCCCGACAGTAACATCCCTTTCCCTTAATCTATCCCAGGAAATAAATGTAAGTTTGATGCGTTAACACATATAAACCTCATATAAATGACGCAGCTGATTTCGGATAGTTCACTCTCTCATATTTCCCCATATTGCACCCAGGGTGACCATATTTTCTCATAAGTATTTAGTTTCCCTCTTCTTTCAAAAATATTCTTCTCCAATTGAATAATATGTTTAACATTTTTAACAAATTCTTCCCCCGACGGGGGGTCTTGTCCAGTCCAATTTCTAGCAATCAATTTTCGAGCACAATAAAGTAGTCTAGCAATAGCAATTTTCCCCTCATTATTATTAATACCAATTTCTTCCACATAACCCAATAAACACGTAACAGGATCTCCCGGAATCTCACATTTATACGCCTCTTCTATCATCCCAATCACCCTTGACCAAAATCTTGGAAGCCTAGGGCATTCCCACATCATGTGAAAAATACCGGCCATTTCCATTTTACACCTTGGGCACTCTGAATTAGCTCTCAGCCCCATTTTATGTAGCAATAACGGTGATTTATATACTCTATGTATAACATAAATATGTGATAGTCTTGCCGGTTCGCTCATGGAAAGCTTGGGTATAAATTCCAGTATGCTATCCCATATATCATCGCTTATAATCCCAACTTCCTGTTCACACTTCAGTGGAAAGCCCAAAAGAAAAGTATGCAACAGATCTTTATATGTGGTCGAAATAACCCCTTGGTGAGCCCTCCTTGACAAATATAGTCAAGAACCAGATCAGACTCCACCACCATCCTCTGCTGAGTTTGCTGAGTCTTAATTGCATGTTTGACCTGACCAAAATGGAGTCATTCCGTGTTGGGCAGTGGAAATTCAGTTTGTAATTGCTGAAAGGGTTTGATATCCTCCCCGTCCAAAATTTGAGACATATATCTTATCCCTTCTTTTCCCCATCCTTTTATAGTCCTCATTTTTTGTAACTCCGGTAGATTTCTATTATTCCAGATTGGTGTATACTTAGTTAATCCCTTTACTCCCCTTATCGTCTTAATTGTGTTCCAAGTTTTATTTATGAGTTCTAATGTAGGGAGTTCTCCTCCCATTTCTCTAAATTTACCTCCCTCCAGGCCCTCTAATATCGGAGTATCATCCATATAATGTTCCAATATTCCCTAATTGGACCCCCATATCCAGACCCAGACCATCCTCTAAAATGTTGACTTTGGGCAGCTAAGAAATATATTTCTGGATTCGGAAGCGCCATCCCCTTCCCCCATCTTCAGGTCTCTGAAGAATTTCCAATTTAATTCTTGCCTGTTTCTTGCCCCACACCAAGGCTCTAATCATAGTATTCAATGATTTAAACCTTTTTTTTGGATAGCCACACAGGTGCATTATGTAAAATATACAATAGTTTAGGCATTAGAATCATTTTAAAAAGGTTTATCCATCCTACCACCGTTAAATGTAACTTGTTCCAAATATCCACTTTGGTTTTTAGTTTTTGGAGTAATGGAGTTAGATTAATATCAAGGTACCCTGAGACCAGTAGTGAAATCTGTATTCCCAAATATTTAAAGGACTTCAGTATCTCTGTCTGTCCATGTCACCTCTCGATCCACTTTAAATAAAACTGATTTGGACCAATTTATTCTCAGTCCCGATATAGTCCCAAATCTTTCGATTGTCTGCATGGCACAGCCCAACGATTCCGCCGGATCACCCAAAAACAATAGAAGGTCATCTGCGTACAGAGCTATTTTTTCCTCCATTTCCCCATATCTAAACCCTTGAATTCCTCGATTCCTTCGAATGGTTCAATTGCCACCGCAAAGAGAAACAGTGACAATGGACACCCCTGTCTAGTTCCTCTACCTAAAGGGAAAGGCGAGGAAACTGCCCCGTTAACTTTAATTTTAGCAGTAGGCTGAGAGTACAGCAATAGCACCCATTCAATAAATTGAGGCCCAAACCCAAACTTTTGCATAACCCTCCATAGATAAGCCCACTGCACACTATCAAATGCCTTTCGGGCATCAAGTGAGGCTATCACTCTTCGACCTGAGTTATCCGATCGTATCTGGAGATTTAGATACACCCTCCATATGTTCCCTGCTGTAGATCTGTTGGGCATAAATCCCGCCTGATCTGGATGTATCAGGGAGGTAATGACCCCGGTCAACCGATTTGCCAAGACTTTTGCCAGTATTTTAACCCCTTCATGACCCAGCCTATTTTGACCTTAAAGACCTTGCCATTTTTTGCAATTCTGACCAGTGTCCCTTTATGAGGTAATAACTCAGGAACGCTTCAACAGATCGTAGCGATTCTGAGACTGTTTTTTCGGGACATATTGGGCTTCATGTTAGTGGTATATTTAGGTCTATAATTTTTGTGTTTATTTGTGAAAAAAAATGGAAATTTGGCTAAAATTTCGCAATTTTCAAATTTTGAATTTTTATTCTGTTAAACCAGAGAGTTATGTGACACAAAATAGTTAATAAATAACATTTCCCACATGTCTACTTTACATCAGCACAATTTTGGAAACAAATTTTTTTTTTGTTAGGAAGTTATAAGGGTTAAAAGTTGACCAGCGATTTCTCATTTTTACATCAAAATTTACAAACCATTTTTTTATGGACCACCTCACATTTGAAGTCACTTTGAGGGGTCTATATGGCAGAAAATACCCAAAAGTGACACCATTATAAAAACTGCACCCCTAAAGCTATTCAAAACTACATTCAAGAAGATTATTAACCCTTCAGGTGCTTCACAGGAACTAAAGCAATGTGGAAGGAAAAATGGACATTTTAATTTTTCCAACAAAAATTTTCCTTTAGCATCAATTTTTTCATTTTTACATGGGCAACAGGATAATATGGCTCGTAAAATTTGTTGGGCAATTTCTCCTGAGTACACAGATACCTCATATGTGGTCATAAACCACTGTTTGGGCGCACGGCAGGGCTCAGAAGGGAAGGAGCGCCATTTGAATTTTTGAATAGAAAATATGCTGGAATATTTAGCGGTTGCTATGTCGCATTTGGAGAGTCCCTGTGTGCCTAAACATTGTAGCTCCCCCACAAGTGACCCCATTTTGGAAACTAGACCCCCCAAGGAACTTATCTAGATGCATAGTGAGCACTTTGAACCCCCAGGTGCTTCACAAATTGATCCGTAAAAAAAAGAAAGTACTTTTTTTTCACCAAAATTTTCTTTTAGCATCAGTTTTTTCATTTTCACATGGGCAACAGGATAAAATGGATCGTAAAATTTCTTAGTCAATTTATCCTGAGTACACAGATATCTCATATGTGGTCATAAACCACTGCTTGGGCGCACGGCAGGGCCAAGAAGGGAAGGAGCGCCATTTGACTTTTTGAATGGAAAATTAGCCCCAATCGTTTGGAGAGCCCCTGTGTGCCTAAACAGTGAAAAAACCCACATGTGACACCATTTTGGAAACTAGACCCCTTATGGAACTTATCTAGATGTGTAGTGAGCACTCTGAACCCCCAAGTGCTTCACAGAAGTTTGTAACGCAGAGCAGTGAAAATAAAAAATATTTTTTTACCTCAAAAATTATTTTTTAGCCGCTATTTTTTATTTTCACAAGGGTAACAGGAGAAATTGGACCACAAAAGTTGTTGTGCAATTTCTCCTGAGTACACTAATACCCCATATGTGGGAGGGAACCACTGTTGTGGCGAATGGGAGAGCTTAGTAGGGAAGGAGCGCCATTTTGGAATGCAGACTTGATGGAATGTTCTGCGGGGTCATGTTGCGTTTGCAGAGCCCCTGATGTGCTTAAACAGTAGAAACCCCCACAAGTGACCCCATTTTAGAAACTAGACCCCCCAAGGAGCTTATATAAATGTGTAGTGAGCACTTTGAACCCCCAAGTGCATCACAGAAGTTTATAAACGCAGAGCAGTGAAAATAAAAAAATAATTTTTGTTTCTCAAAAATAATTTTTTAGCCCGCTATTTTTTATTTTCCCAAGGGTAACAGGATAAATTGGACCCCAAAAGTTGTTGTCCAGTTTTTCCTGAGTACGCTGGTGCCCCATATGTGGGGGGGAGCCACTTTTTGGGCGCACGGCAGGGCTCAGAAGGGAAGGAGCGCCATTTGACCTTTTTAATGGAAAAAAAAAAAAAAAGCTCCAATCGTTAGCGGACACCATGTCGTGTTTGGAGAGCCCCTGTGAGCCTAAACTTTGGAGCTCCCCCACAAATGACCCCATTTTGGAAACAAGACCCCTATGGAGCTTATCTAGATGCACAGTGAGCACTTTGAACCCCCAGGTGCTTCACAGAAGTTTATAACGTAGAGCTGTGAAAATAAAAAATTATTTTTTTCTCAAAAAATGATTTTTTAGCCCCCTATTTTTTATTTTCACAATGGTTACAGGATAAATTGGACCCCAAAAGTTGTTGTCCAGTTTGTCCTGAGTATGCTGGTACCCCATATGTGGGGGGGGAACCACTGTTTGGGCACACGTCAGGGCTCGGAAGGGATGTAGTGACGCTTTGAAATGCCGACTTGATGGAATGGTCTGTGGGCATCTTGTTACATTTGCAGAGCTAACGCACGGGCATAAAAATAAAAAAATCATTTTTTCCACAAACATGATCATTTAGTCCCCAATTTTTTATTTTCCCAAGGATAACAGGAGAAATTAGACCCCAAAAGTTGTTGTCCAATTTGTCCTGAGTATGCTGATATCCCATATGTGGGAGAAAATTACTGTATGGGCACACGTCGGGGCTCGGAAGAGAAGTAGTGACGCTTTGAAATGCCGACTTGATGGAATGGTCTGTGGGCATCTTGTTACGTTTGCAGAGCCCCTGATGTGCCTAAACAGTAGAAACCCCCCACAAGTGACCCCATTTTGGAAACTAGACCCCCCAAGGAACTTATCCAGATGTGTGATGAGCACCTTGAACCCCACGTGCTTCACAGAAGTTTATAATGCAGAGCCGTGAAAATAAAAAATATTTTTTTTTTTTCCACAAAAATAATTTTTTAGTCCCCAATTTTTTTACCCAAGGGGTAACAGGAGAAATTAGACCCCCAAGGTTGTTGTGCAATTGTTCCTGAGGACGCTGATACCCCATATGTGGGGGTAAACCACTGTTTGGTCACACGTCGGGCTCGGAATAAAGGGAGCACTGTTTGACTTTTTGAACGCAAAATTTGCAGGAATCAATGGTGGCGCCATGTCGCGTATGGAGACCCCTGATGTGCCTAAATAGTGGAAACCCCTCAATTCTAACTCCAACCCTAACCCCAACACAACCCTAACCCCAACCCTAAGCCCCAACACACCCCTAACCCTAATCCAAACCCTAACCATAACCCTAACCACAAGCCTAACCGTAATCCCAACCCCAAAACATCCCTAACACTTATCCTAACTCTAAAGGGTATGCCACACTAAACAACATCGCTAACGGGATCGCTAAAAAACGTCACTATTTAGCGATCCCGTTAGCGATGTTGTTGTGTGCGGCATCTACCAGCGACGAGGCCCCTGCTGTGATGTCGTTCATCACAGCGATCGTTTCGGACCCTATTTTCGTCGCTGGCGCCCCGCTGGTAAGTATCAAATCGCTGAGTGTGGCACCTTTTTTAGCGATTTAGCGGTACTTTTGTACCGCTAAAGTCGTTAAGGAGATCGCTAACCGCGATAGCGTCCTAACGACATCGCTAAAATAGGTAGCTACTAGCGATATAGAAACAATCCCGCTAGCGATCTCATTAGTATGCGACGCTAACGAGATCGCTAGTGGGATTGTGTAGTGTGGCAGTACCTTAACCCTAAGCACAAACCTAACCCTAATCCCAACCCTAACCCTAATTCTAACCCTAACCAAAATTCCAACCCTAACCCAAATTCTAACCCTAACCCTAAGTCTAACCCTAATGCTAACCCAAACCCTAATGCTAACCCTAACCCTAAGGCTAACCCTAACCCTAGTTCTAACCCTAACCCTAGTTCTAACCCTAACCCTAAGCTGGGTTCATATTGCGTTTTACCAGCCCGTTCAACACATAGCGTTGACGGGCTGGTGACGATATAGCATAACGCGATCGCGTTATGCTATACCCGGTAGCGCAGATGAATCAGCAGATGATTCATCTGTGCTAGCGGTGACGGAGCCCAGACGATGCAGCCCGCGTCCGAGGCTCCATCACTGAATGAAGGCACGTCGCGAATGCATGCCGCTTTACGGCATGCGTTGCGATGCGCCCACAAATGGGGGTGAATGGCAGCATTAACGGACTGCGTTACACCGCGGTGTAACGCAGTACGTCTAACGGACTGCCATAACGCAATATGAACCCAGCCTAATTCTAACCCTAACCCTAATAGAAAAAAAATATATGTATATTTTCTTTATTTTATTATTTGTCCCTACCTCTGGGAGTGATAAAGGGGGCATTTATTTACTTTTTTTTATATTTTGAACACTGTGAGAGAGTATCACAGTGATCAAAATAAATGTATGGAATCTGCCGGCCGGCGGGCGCACTACGCATGCGCCCGCCATTTTGCAAGATGGCGGCTGTTATGAACTGCTACAAGCACTAAGGAAAGATGGGAACTCTGTCCCTACAATAAAACTGAGCTTGATCCCTACGATGTAACGGGGAACCTGATCCTGCGACCAGACCCGCTAAAGTCCTCAGCTAGTCTGAACGAAGACCTATAGTTGCGAGGGAGGAATCCCTACAAGATCTAGGGACTGGGTGAAAAGGTGGACACCTCCTAACAGAAAGTGTAGCAGGGAATATAAAACAGAAAACAAATACTAAGAGATCCTAAGATCAAGCAAAACTGACAGAGTAAAGGTACTGCCACACTAAACAATCCCGCTAGCGATCACGATAACGACGCATACTAATGCGATCGCTAGCGGGATTGTTTCTATATCGCTAAGTGCGGCCACATTTAGCGATATAGTTAACGACGCTATCGCCGTTAGCGATCTTCTTAACGACTTTAGCGGTACAAAAGTACCGCTAAATTGCTAAGAAAAGGTGCCACACTAGCGATATATACTTACCCAGCGGGAGGCCGACGAGAAAATAGGGTCCGGAACGATTCCAGCGACGAGCGAGATCACAGCAGGAAGCTCGTCGCTGGCAGATGCCGCACTGAACAACATCGCTAACGGGATCGCTAAATAGTGACGTTTTTTAGCGATCCCGTTAGCGATACTGTTCAGTGTGGCATACCCTTAAGGCACCTAAGCACCCGGCTAGCTTAAGAGTAGATAATACAATGAAGTCCAGCAAAGCCAGAAGGGCGGAGCCAGACTAAATAGGGAAAAAAGGTCATGTGACCAGCAAGCTGAAACAAAACCTAACAAGAGGGTTCTAACAGTACCCTCCCTTCTAAGAGGATCCTCCGGATCCCCTAGGACTTAGGCTTATCCGGAAACCTCTTGTGAAACGCTCTGACAAGTCTAGACGCAGAAACATCATCCGCCCTCACCCATGAGTTATCCTCGGGTCCATAACCCTTCCAAGCGACGAGGTACTGCAAACCCCCTCTATACCGTCTAGAATTTAGGATGCGGGAAATCTCATATTGCCCGTCCTCCACCACCAGGGGAACAGTGGCCGAGACGTCTCCATCTGAGACCTCAGCTTTTTTCAAGAGAGAAACATGAAACACCGGATTAATCTTCCAGGAGGTGGGAAGCTCCAACTTAACAGCAGATTGGTTAATAACCCGAAGCACCTTAAAGGGCCCTACAAACTTGGGACCCAATTTCTTAGACGGAATCCTCAAGCGCAGATTCTTAGAGGACAACCAAACCATGTCACCAATAGCAAACAAAACCTCTTGTCGTTTTCTATCAAAATACACTTTGGATCTTTTGTTAGCCTCCTGAAGATTACCACGCACATCAGTCCAAACTCTCTCCAAAACACCAGAAAAATTCTCCTCTTCAGGTACAGCCGATCCCAACTTGGAAAATGACCCAAAAGACGGATGTCTCCCAGTACAACAAAAAAAAGGCGAACAACCAGCAGAAGCGGATGTATGATTGTTAAGAGCAAACTCAGCAAGTGGCAGAAACTCAGACCACCCCTCTTGATTATCAGTCACAAAACAACGCAAGAACTGCTCAACATCCTGGTTTTTCCTTTCTGTCTGGCCATTAGACTCAGGATGATATCCGGATGAAAACGACAAATGAACTCCCAACCTGTCACAAAAGGCGCGCCAAAAACGAGCCACAAACTGAGGTCCCCTATCAGAAACAATGTCAGTAGGAACACCATGTAGTCTGACAATTTCCTTGACAAAGGCCTTAGCGAGAGTCTTAGCGCAGGGCAATTTGATGAAAGGAACCAAGTGACACATCTTGCTAAAACGGTCCACGACCACCCAGATGACAGTGAAACCCTCAGAGGGGGGAAGGTCAGTAATAAAGTCCATAGCCAAATGTGTCCAAGGTGCACTAGGGACCTCCAGAGGGCAAAGCAACCCTGCAGCAGGAGTATGAGAAGACTTAGATCTAGCACACACAGTGCATTGACGCACCCACTTAATGACTTCCTTCTGCCATCCAGGCCACCAAAAGCTGCGACCCACAAGTCTCTTGGTCTCAGAGATTCCAGGATGACCTGCCAACCGAGAGTCATGACATTCAATAAACAAATCTCTCCTCAGGGTACCAGGCACAAACAACCTCCCATGCGGCGTGTTAGATGGGGCATTCTCCTGTGCTTTAAGAATCTCATCTTCCAACACGGAGTCCAAAACCGCAATAACAACCCCCTCTTGCAAAATGTTTTCCTCCTCCTCAGTACCCACCATAGGAGAAAAGCTGCGAGACAAAGCATCAGCTTTAACATTTTTAGTACCTGGGATGTAAGTAACGGTAAAATTAAAGCGTGAGAAAAACAGTGCCCACCTAGCCTGACGGGCATTCAAGCGTTTGGCAGCATCAAGGTAGACCAGATTTTTATGATGGTGAAGACTTGAACGGGAAATTCCGCTCCCTCCAAAAAATGACGCCAGTGTTCAAATGCGAGTTTAATTGCCAACAATTCCCGATTACCAATATCATAATTTAGTTCAGACTCAGAAAATTTCTTTGAAAAAAAAGCACAGGGATGTACTCCATCCGTCTTTTCCTGAGACAACACCGCGCCGACCCCCACAGAAGAAGCATCAACCTCAACCAAAAATGGTTTAGTCACATCAGGCTGCGTAAGGATGGGAGCAGAGCTGAACCTCTCCTTTAGCAACACAAAAGCCTCAATGGCCTCAGTAGTCCACCGAACCGCATCAGCACCTTTCCTGGTGAGATCGGTCAGAGGTTTGGCAATCACAGAAAATTTTTTTATGAATTTTCTATAATAATTGGTGAAACCCAAAAACCTCTGTATTGATTTCACACCAATAGGTCTAAGCCAATCCTGCACAGCTTGCACTTTCACAGAGTCCATCTCAAAACCTTCACTGGAGACAATGTAGCCCAAAAAACTAAGTCTCTATACAGCGAACTCACATTTTTCTAGTTTGGCAAAAAGTGAATTATCACTCAGTAACTGTAATACTTCACGCACACTCCTCCAATGAGACTCCAAATCCGGTGAATAAATCAAAATGTCATCCAAATACACAACCACACTTCTGCCGATCAAAGGTCTAAGGATGTCATTAATAAGATTCTGAAAAAATGCCGGAGCACTGGAAAGTCCAAAAGGCATGACCAGATTCTCAAAATAACCTAGTGGAGTGTTAAACACAGTCTTCCATTCATCCCCCTCCTTCATGCGCAACAAATTGTATGCCCCTCGAAGATCAATTTTCGAGAACCACTTGGCCCCCACTAACTGATTAAACAAATCAGGAATCAATGGCAGTGGGTAAGGATTGCGTACAGTAATCTTATTAATCTCACGAAAGTCTAGACAAGGCCTTAAACCGCCGTCCTTTTTTTTAACAAAAAAAAATCCAACCGCCACAGGAGATTTGGAAGGCCTAATGTGACCGGCGGCCAAGCTTGTCTGTATGTATTCCTCCAAAGCCTTTCTCTCAGGAATAGTCAAATTAAATAAACGACTTTTAGGAAGAGTCGCTCCAGGGACAAATTCAATTGCACAATCATAATCTCTATGAGGAGGCAATACCTGCGATTCTTTATAGAAAAAACTTTCCAAAAATCCTGAATAGGTACAGGTAACTCCCCCTTAACTACAGCAGCAATACGCCCGTTACAACACTTGTCATAACACTTAGGACTCCAGGACTTAATTTCATTGGTAGACCAATCCAGTACCGGATTGTGCAATTTTAACCAGGGTAACCCCAAAATCACCGGTGAGGGCAAATTATTCAAAACTACCAAATCCAAATTCTCTTGATGAACACCATTAATAGTAAGAGGAAATTCACAGATATGGTGAGTAACATTTTTCAAGTGAGAACCATCCACAGACACCACATTAATAGAAGAAGACAGAAGTTTGGGTTTTAATTTTAGTTTTTCCAAAAATTTCCCATCAATCACATTGAGAGTTGAACCACAATCCACAAATACCCGAAACTCCATTAATTCCTCCTCACCAGCAGTGGTAGCAGAAAGAAAGACACCTTTATTGTTTAAACAAGCTATGCGGGCGACACTGACCTCATTTTTTTTTTTCTCTTTGTTCATACGAAGCGCACAGTTCTTAATGAAATGCTCAGATTTACCACAGTAGAAACACAAACCTTGAGCAAATCTGCGTTCCTTTTCCCGAGAGTGAGGTGTCATTGCTCCAATTTCCATCGGCTCTGCAATGTCAGAACATTCCTTCTCCAAACCTGGAGCTGACAAAGCAGACTTACTCTCATTAACCCTTGCACGCAGTCTCCTATCCACCCGTATGGCCAATTGCATAGCCTCTTGCAAGTTACCAGGTATAGGATAAGCAATCAGCAAATCTTTAACCCTTTCACTTAATCCTGCAAGAAATAAACTTTTCAAAGCTGAATTGTTCCAGCCCACCTGGGTGGACCAACCCGATCCCTGTCTCAAACGTCTAACTCTGTCTCAGCTGATGAAACACGATCCGGATCGTCATACAACCCCAAAGCAGAAAAAAAACCATCCACTGATCCAAAGCATGGATCACTAGGCTGCAGAGAAAAGGCCCAGTCCTGAGGTTCTTTGCGCAAAAGTGACATTATGAACCCTATGCGCTGTGATTCATCACCAGAGGATCTGGGTCTCAAACGAAAATACAACAAGCAAGCATTTTTAAAAGAAAAAAAATCTTGTTGTTCACCAAAAAATAAATCAGGCAAACGTACCTTTGGCTCCACGAAATGTGCTCCAGAACAACTACTCACGTGTTGCTGGATTTCAGCCACCTCCAGAGAGAGTCCCTGCAGGCGTTCAGCCAAATCCCGAACCGAGACCATGATGAAACAGAAAATCTTTCCTTAGAGATTTTTTTTTTTTTTTTTTTTATTTCTGTGCTGTACTTACTGTTATGAACTGCTACAAGCACTAAGGAAAGATGGGAACTCTGTCCCTACAATAAAACTGAGCTTGATACCTACGATGTAACGGGGAACCTGATCCTGCGACCAGACCCGCTAAAGTCCTCAGCTAGTCTGAACGAAGACCTATAGTTGCGAGGGAGGAATCCCTACAAGATCTAGGGACTGGGTGAAAAGGTGGACACCTCCTAACAGAAAGTGTAGCAGGGAATATAAAACAGAAAACAAATACTAAGAGATCCTAAGATCAAGCAAAACTGACAGAGTAAGGCACCTAAGCACCCGGCTAGCTTAAGAGTAGATAATACAATGAAGTCCAGCAAAGCCAGAAGGGCGGAGCCAGACTAAATAGGGAAAAAAGGTCATGTGACCAGCAAACTGAAACAAAACCTAACAAGAGGGTTCTAACAGCGGCGTCCATGAAGAATCTCGGACGGACGCCGGGACATCGGAGGACCGGGAGAGGTGAGGGGGGATTGGAAGGTGAGGGGGGGATCGGAAGGTGGGGGGAGCGGAGGCAAGGAGGAGGGGAGCAGATAGTGACGGCGGTGACCGATCGCCGCCATCAATCGGTGGCCGATCGCCGTCGTCACTCGGTGTGGGGTTGGATCTCGGTCTCCAGCCATGGCAGATGCTATTGCAGCATCAGCCATGGCTGGATTGTAATATTTCACCAAATTTCATTGGTGAAATACTACAAATCGCTCTGATTGGCTGTTTTCACTTTTAACAGCCAATCAGAGCGATCGTAGCCACGTGGGGGTTAAGCCAACCCCCCTGTGGTGAAGCACAAAGGGTCTTGTGCCTGCGAGTCGGGTGACCCCGGTCACCCGACTCGCAGGAACGCGATCCTTTCATGACACAGCATATGCATCACAGGTCGGATTGGCACCGACTTTCATGACGCATACGCGTCATGAGGAAGCACTTAGCGAAACGCGCGTCGGGGCTTTCCTGTCCGCTATTCAGTAAGTTTGGATGCCTTACTTCATATATCTTTGACTATTTTTTTCATGCTGGTGATGGATATATTATATCATTACGACATATATATCCACATAGGATGAATCTCTTGTAATAACATCATTATTTACATGCATGTGGTGTAATATATGAGATTACTATCTACCCACATGGGTCTATAGCCTATAATGATACTATTATCTGAATGCCTGTACTATATGTAATCAATGTATCCACTCGATGTATAGGCTTATGTTTGTATTGTATGCATATATACTTGGCTCTATAGCCTACTGAATAATCTCCAACGGTAGCAGCATTTACATGTGCATTTTTGATTGATATATCCACTTGGTTTATAGATTAATGCCTGCACTTATATACACTTGTTTGCATATATACATGGCCTCATAGCCTACAATGATACTATCATTTGCATATATTTATTATATGTGACTGACATCGGTCCATTTTGGTCTATAGGCTGATGCCTACATTCACTTATACCTGCATGCATATATACCAGCTGGGTCTATAGATTGTTGCGTGCATGCATATATATATATTGATTTATAGGCTGATGCCTACATTTATATACATCTGCATGCATATATATATGGCTTTATAGCCTACAATGATACTATCATCTGCATGTGATTGACATCTGCCCACTTGGTCTATGGACTGATGCCTATATTCATCCACACCTGCATGCATTTATACCGTTTGGTTCTATAGATTGTTATTAATGCTGTCCATTTATATTCCTATGCTTTTGTAATTTTGTGCAGTTTTGCTGTTTAAATTGTAATTTGTTCATTTGAGCTTTAATATTACTTTTATTTTTTGTTTAAATTCGCATTACGCACTTTATACATTGTAGTTTTTACACGGATAGGATATATATATTATTTTTGGAATTTTTCTATTATGTGCACTGTGCACTTTATTTATTCGTTGATGGACAGCCTCATGTAGTTACACCACAGCATCTCGGTACTTATCAATTTTGCTATCAATACAAAGCATTTCATGATATATAGTTTTATGCATCCGTTCATCTAAATAGCGGTATCTAGGTTTTGCCTTTCCCCTTGTTATTGATATCTTGTATTATATTTGTGATTTTTTATAAATTTCTGTGTAATTCATCAATAAAAATTTATATTTGTATTTTTCTACATTTGGCTCTGTTTTCCATATTTTTTTGGGTATTTGATTTTCTATATATGGATGAGCGTTTATAAATTGGCCTCTTTTTTGGTTAAATACGCTGTGTCAAAGGTCGGGAAGGGGTTAATATCTGCTGTTAAAGATATTGGTCTTTATGACTCAGGAATTTTAGGGTCCTTGTCCTCTTTGGGGATCACTACTATCACCGCCTCTCTCATGCAGGGCGGTAGGGATCTCTTCTCTTTAGTCTCCTCAAATACTTTTAATAACCTAGGGAGTAATCTTTCCCCAAATTTTTTATAGATCTCTGAGGGTATACCATCTGATCCGGGTGCTTTCTCGTTCGCCATGCCATTCAGCGCAATCTCCATCTCCTCCAAACAGTGGCGCATCTATAATGAGGCGAATTGAGCCTTCTGTCTCAGGCGGTGGCAGCTAGGGGGCGGCAGAGCAGAACTGAGAACACGTGGTGTGGTGCCGGCTCGCCGTTCTCATTAATCCCTGCTGAGTCACAGACACAGTCAGTCAGTTACACTCCTGCGCACGGTGCACTGTGCTTGATATCATCGTCCGTGCGACTCGTGCCCAGAAGCAGTCAGAACCTTAGCCAGGTGACTAGTTATATTACTAGCAAGTTGCAACACTTACTATGGGGGGGCTGAGCTGAGGTGCAGCGGTGGTGCCCCGAAGCGGCGGAGCCCCTCTCCTCCCATCCCTCCCTGCCTGGGCTGGGAGTGGGACACATACTGTTGCTGGCCAGCCTGGACTCGTCTCTCAGGCACAGGCACAGCACAGCAAAGTCTCTCAAGCACAGGCACAGCAAATGGTTAAAATTCATGATCTCCCTGTCCCGGTCCCCCGCTGCAGGCAGCTGTACAGCTCCTCCACATCATCACATGATGTGCCTTCCTGATACAAAGAGCCTGCTGCTCCCTGCTGTAAAAGACAGGAGCAGCCAGGGCAGGCTCTGCAGTGACTCAAGAGTGAGCCAGTTTTTTTTTTTCCTGTGCTGTGTGTGCCTGGTTGGCAGGCAGCTTTTATTGCAGTTTTGACAGTCTGTGACTCGTGGAGGAGCAGGCAGGAGAGCAGTATAAGGGCTCAGTCATACTCACATGCAATGGAAATTGTCCGATGCTCGCATCATCGCATGTGAAATCCCAGCTCTGGCACTCGGGGTGGAGCGAGCGGCTGCATATAAATACTCCCGAGTGCCGGCACCAGAGCTGGGATTTCACATGCGAGCATTGGACGATTTCCACGCATGTGAGTATGAGCTCTTAGGGTGTGTTTCCACGGTCAGTAAATGCTGCGTGTTTGACGCTGTGTGCTGGCGCAGCGTCAAACACGCAGCGTCCAGATGTTACAGCATAGTGGAGGGGATTTCATGAAATCCCGTCTCCACTATGCAAAAAAACACGCAGGCGGCAGACCTGCGATAACGGACATGCTGCGCATCTTTTTAGATTGCAGCATGTCCTTTTCCCTTGCGGCGACACTCCGTCACCGCAAGGGAAATAACACAGGCCTATGTGGCGCTGCGGTGATTCCGGATGTGTTCAATGAGCACATCCGGATTCACCGCGCGTTCAGAAGGGGCGGGGCTTTGGGCGGGGCGGACTTTCTGCTCCGTCCAAAGCGCTGTGGTTCCGGACCGTGGAATCACAGCCTATGTGTGCTGGGAATAACTGCATGTGAGTTATTGAGTCCCAAATAAAGATATGTTGGCTTCATCCATGTCCTGTGTTGTTTTTCAGGCACCACAAAACTGCAACAAGTTTCAGTGGTGACGAATGGGACTCGCGTGTGCATTCAGTTGTCACCGTTTTCCCACGGATCACTGTGTCTGCATATATTTTATCAGACGCACAAAAACGTAACTTGTTGCAGTTTTGTGTCGTCTGAAAAACACGCAGGCACTGGAAGACGCACGGATCCGCGGCTACACGTCTGTAATTAAAATGGAGCTCTATGGAGCATGGATCCAGGACAACACGGATCCGGGTGCTTCCGTGTGCAGGGATCCGTTTTGCGGGCTGAGCATGCTCAGAAGTGAGAGATGTGCTGTATGGGAAAGTGATGAACCTGTATGGGGCCAATATTCATATTTGAAGTGTATGTATTTCACATGTGCGTCAGGTTAGGCTAGTAAGAGTAAATCAGATTTATTTGTACTGATTTTACAATGGGGGGGCGCCATTTTGCAGTTCGCCTCAGGCAGCAGAGAGGCTAGGTTCACCCCTGCCTCCAAAGTAATAGGAGAATCCAACCTTTCCTTATTTTCATTACTTAACCTAGGGAGAGACCCCAATTTCAAAAAATCATCTATTTCTCCTCTTTCCACATTTTCTCCTGAGGAGTACAGACCCTTGTAAAAATTCCAAAAAACTTTTAACACCCCTTCTACGTCATTAACATTCCTCCCTTTTTCATTTACCATGCTATAAATAAATGTATTATTCCTTTGTGCCGAAGCTATGACAGATAAAAGATGTCCCACCTTCTCTCCTTCCGCATAAAAATTTGCCTTCCTAAACGCCTGAATTTAATCATTTCGTCCATCAAACATTTATTCATCAATTTCTGTGCATCTCACAGGCCCTCTTGAGTTTCAGGTTTATCATGATTTATAGCTTCTTCTTCCGCTTTCCTTAGTATTTCAAAGTTCTCGATTTCTTCCTTTTTCGTCTGTGACTTACGTCTACAAATATCTCTATAAAGCAACCCTATAAGGAAGGCCTTCATCACATCCCACTCCACTAGTTTGTCTGTACTTCCCTCATTATGAATGAAAAATTGGACATTCAGATACTGGAGCCATATCGGATGCATTTTCCAGCCGTCTCTAATTATCCCTTTCTGCACTCCAAACTCCATTTTAACCATAACTGGGCTGTGATCCGATATCACTCGGGGAAGGTATTGTACTTCTCTAATCAAAGCATCCGCCAGTGCCAAGTCAATGCGTGACAATGTGCCATATGAAGTGGAGTGGCATGAGTAACATCGTTTCCCTATATTTCTAATCCTCCATATATCAATCAGTCCCAATTCTTTAATAAAGTTACCGAATACTGTAATGGTACTGCTTTGTATGTTTGATTGTCTCTTATTCCTATCCCAGTAAATATCAACCACATTATTAAAATCTCCCATCATCAAAAGCGGCATCCCTCCCCTTTTGGCGTATTCCCTCATTACTCTAATTTTGGTACTAGAATAAGGGGGGGGATGTACAATGTCACCAAACACAATGGTCGTCCAAAAAACAGCCCCCTAACTGCCACCTCTTGTCCCTCTGGGTCTATATATACATCAATTTCTTCAAATGGTATGGATCTGTTAATTAATTTCGACACCCCTCTGGAGTAATTGGAAAAAGTAGAGTGGTAAGCCCTTTGTATCCACCTTCTATTTAGTACATGAGTTGTTTCTTTCTGCAGGTGAGACTCCAATAAACATATCACCGAAGCATCCTGGAAGTAAAATTTCTGGCGAGGCACATGCCACAAATAAGATGCGCCAATTCATCAAGTGGTTTTGGGGTATCTTATCCCTGCATGTTCTAAGGCTACATCCCCCGCGATGACTATTTGCTTTTTGATGTTGCAGATTTTCTGCACCCTTTAGGTAAATTAAGTTACTTGCATTTTTTTCATGGCATTTTTGAGTGAGTGTGTCACGTTTTTGACGCTGTGGTTTTGTGTCTTTTTGGTTTAACTAAAGCTGCTTTGTTTTTTATACTTCCTGGTAATTTGGCTTTGCTAAACTTCTGTTGATAGCCATATGCGGATTACATACAATTTTAGTGCATTTCTGCATCTAATGCAATTTTTTTGGGGAAAATCTGCAAATAAAACTCAGCGTACCCGCTCCCTTGTCAGTCTAGGAGAGCGGGGTGGGGAGAAGTCATCGGGGATCTGCCTCTTGGACTAGTCATCCTAGTTACATCTCATGGTGAAACATACATGGCTGCAATAAGGGAACCAGTGTGTTATACCAGCAGGTCTGTCAATGCAGTATGCTCACCATTGGGCCGTGCATTTGGGCCAGAACTTGAGGTGTATCCTGTCGCTCCTCCGAATAGATTCTCAGATGGGATGCCACTCTCATCTATTAAAAAAGAAAAAGATTTAATTTAATATATTTAAAAGCTGTTACTCATCAGTGATGACCAGTAAACCAGTACAAATACCCAGGTGTAGCAGATTCCCATTTTTTTTTTCTATACACAAAATTTTCTATCCCAGGGAACCCATTCTGCTAGATAGTTTCTAGGAAAGCTGACGGGGAGGAGGGGGATGCTGCTGCAGCATCATTCCCTTTAGGTGTGTGAAACAATGCACAGCAGAACTATGGCATCACACCAGAAGTACACATCCACTCAGTACACATGGAGAAAGTAAAGGCCCCATATACATTAGACGGCCGTCGGCTGAACAATTGTTAGCTTGGCTCACAGCCATTTCCCCGACTCACAGGAACGTTCGGCGCTCTCTTTCTCTCTATGAGAGATCTGCGGACAGAGGTTTTTCTCCAGGAAGAACAAAATGGCCGGCTGTTGGAATTACAGAAGGATTGATAGTTTTCTTCCCATTTGTCATGGGAGAGTCATGAGACCCCCATACACATTAGACTAAAGTTGGTGGACCCCGGCGATATAGACAGGCTCAGCTGGCGTTAGTCTATTGAGTTTAGGGGGCTTAATTGTGCGGGCCACATATTCAGTGCTCAGTGGAGGGCAGACAAGGTGTTTCAGAACTCTGTCCTCATTACCAGGGTTTACCCGTTGATAACGCCAGGGCTGTTTCTTGCTGCTATGATCAGATAATTATTTGTCAGGTTTCTGTTCATATCTTTATTTGGCCTTGGATATATCAATCGTGAGTCACACGAAGATATCAAACCATCTCAGAAATAAATAGGGACAGCCTTGTGACGTATATAGCAAAGTTCCACCCAGCCACATATCAAATCCAAGTAGATCACTAACTTTACACGGCTATGAACCACCTCTGCTCTCGACACCCCCCCATACACAAGAGTCTAGAGGGGAGGAGGAGACAAAGATGGCACACAGCACATCTATCACACTATTGGCATGCCACATATGAGTGGGCACCGTATCTCTGCCTGCTGAGAAATATGGGGCAACTACTATACATTCAGATTATTTATTTTTTAAAACAGAACAAAAAAATATATATTTTTGATGAGGCCTTATATGCCAGTTACTACTATTAAAGACGTTGACCTCACTGCTGAAGCCACATCAATAAAAGAGGGGAGGAAGCAGCGGAGAGGCATCACCGGACCCACAGGGGTAAGTCTTTCTTATTTTTATGTACAGGAAACTAACGGTATTAAAACTAAATAAAACGCACAACCCTTCACCATCCTAACCAGTCACAATGAGAATTGCAGCATTTATCCCGATTCTGGCCACAGCCCCACCAGTTCTGACCTTGAATGAATTTTATGAACATCTCGAGGTCTCGGATCTGGGTCTTCAGTTGGTCCACTAGCTGTTCTTTTACCCGCGCTGGATTGACAATCTGAGCAATAGCAGCGTCAACTCTCTGGCGCAGTTCTTCAGGGGACAAGCAGCCGATATCTTCATTTATATTGACATCCAGTTTCTTTATTAACTCATCGATGATCACCTGCAAGAGAAGGACGATTTATATCTTACAACCTATGGATGTAACAAATCAACTCTTTATAGGGATTTCCCAGTACTGTGATATTGATGACCTAACGATAGGATCAATTTAAGATCGGTGAGAAATCGGCAATCCCCACCATTCAGCCATCATCATATCCTCCAGCAGCCAGATGTCAACAGTGTACAAAGCAGAACATTGTAGCTCCATACACTGTTTGATGGCTGCCACTGCCACAGCAGCCACTAACCAGTGCAGTGTGGTGTACCACTTCATACCGTGTTTACATCTGTCTGCCACTGGTGGTGATAACAGTTGATTGGTGAGAGTGCCGGACACCTCGGATCTTCCGTCGGTGATTGATCTCATCCAATAAAAAAAAGCTGCACATCCAATATGATGAAACATAGCAGTTACCAGGGATGGCGTCCTCATTACCCCTGGGCTATGGGTTAATCCTATCTCACTGACAATAAAGGCTGTGGTGGTGCCCATGCATGGTCAACGTGCCATTTAAATGTGGTGCTTCAGGTTGCTGGTCTCAGGATCCAAGTGGCAGGATCCCCAGTGATCTGTCACATGGGCGTACCCACCGTGGGGCAGGGGGGGGCAGCTGTCCCCCCTAGAAGCAGGGGCGCACAATGAAAGAACCGGCCCGTCGGCTCCGCCGACATTGAACTGATAGTTCAGTGCCGGCGGGCCCTTTAATCGCGGCCTTCCATATGCAGCACAGACGACGTGATCATCATCACGCCGCCTGCGCGCCCTGATGACGTCACGTCGCCTGTGCCAGGAGAAGACGGAGTCCAGCGCGCGCTTCTTCAGAGCTGTGGGGGACAAAGGTGAGTACTGGCATTTTTTTTTTTTTTAACGCTGGGCCCGGCCTATTGGGGACTATGCTGCTTATGGGGGATTATGCTGCCTATGGGGGATTATGCTGCCTATTGGGGACTACGATGCTGCCTATGGGGGATTATGCTGCCTATTGGGGCATTTACCTGCCTATTGGGGACTATGCTGCCTATGGGGGGATTATGCGCTATTGGGGCTTGCTGCTATTGGGTACTATGCTGCCTATGGGGACTATGCTGCCTATGGGGGACTATGCTGCCTATGGGGATTATGCTGCTATGGGGGAATTATGCTGCCTATTGGGGACTATGCTGCCTATTGGGGACTATGCTGCTTATGGGGGATTATGCTGCCTATGGGGGACTATGCTGCCTATGGGGGGATTATGCTGCCTATGGGGGAATTATGCTGCTATGGGGACTATGCTGCCTATTGGGGACTATGCTGCTTATGGGGGATTATGCTGCCTATGGGACTATGCTGCCTATTGGGGACTATGCTGCCTATTGGGGACTATGCTGCCTATTGGGGGATTATGCTGCCTATGGGGATTATGCTGCCTATTGGGGACTATGCTGCCTATGGGGATTATGCTGCTTATGGGGGGATTATGCTGCCTATTGGGGACTATGCTGCCTATTGGGGACTATGCTGCCTATTGGGGACTATGCTGCCTATTGGGGGATTATGCTGCCTATTGGGGGATTATGCTGCCTATTGGGGGATTATGCTGCCTATTGGGGGATTATGCTGCCTATGGGGAACTATGCTGCCTATGGGGAACTATGCTGCCTATGGGGAACTATGCTGCCTATGGGGGATTATGCTGCCTATTGGGGACTACTATGCTGCCTATGGGGGATTATGCTGCCTACTGGGGACTACTATGCTGCCTATGGGGGACTATGCTGCCTATGGGGGACTATGCTGCCTATTGGGACATTTACCTGCCTATTGAGGACATATGCTGCATATTGGGGACCTATTATTATTATTATTATTCATTTTTATAGCGCCATTTATTCCATGGCGCTTTACATGTGAGAGGGGACGAGTATAGACAAGTACAATAAATATGAGCAATACAGGACACACATAAGTACAGAAGGAGGGAGGACCCTGCCAGCGAAGGCTCACAATCTATGCTGCCTATTGGGGACCTATGCTGCCTATTGGGACATTTACCTGCCTATTGGGGACCTATGCGCTATGGGACTAGGCTATTGGGGACTATGCTGCCTATTGGAGACCTATGCTGCCTATTGGGACATTTACCTGCCTATTGGGGACCTATGCTGCCTATTGAGGACATATGCTGCCTATTGGGGACTATGCTGCCTATTGGGACCTATGCTGCCTATTGGGGACCTATGCTGCCTATTGGGGACCTATGCTGCCTATTGGGGACATATGCTGCCTATTGGGGACATATGCTGCCTATTGGGGACCTATGCTGCCTATTGGGACATTTACCTGCCTATTGGGGACATTTACCTGCCTATTAGGGACTCTCGCACCACACCAGTCTGAGCCTGAGCTAAAAGCGGAGTTGCGCCAATATGTGCACTGATGATGAAATGATATGGATTGGCAAGGCTGCAGTGATGGGCAGTGCAGGCTGTATGTCTCTGTGTGGGCAGTTTTATTGCTGGTATATTGTTTTTGTAGCGCTGTATATATATTGGTATTTTACTAATAGCAATTTGGAATCCCTAGGAAATAATGATATCAAAAAAGAGAAAAATGGCTTCACTTGTTACGACTAGCAGTGACAAATATGGAACCGAACATTGACCATCTCATTAGCCAAAAGCAGGCCCATAGTTCCCATTGAATTACCAGTAAGTTTGTTGATTTCAAACTTTAATTGTTCTTTATTTTAAATATTGTATTTGTTCCTGTATTGTTTTTTTTTTTTACTTCAAAATAAGAGTAGTATATGGTGTATACAGGTCATACACATCGTGTGCATTATATAGAGTGTAGTATATGGTGTATACAGGGTCATACACATCGTGTGCGGTATATAGAGTGTAGTATATGGTGTATACAGGTCATACACATTGTGTGCGTAATAGTTAGTATTATAGAGTGTAGTATATGGTGTATACAGGTCATACACATCATGTGCGGTATATAGAGTGTATATACACTGCTGTATTATACTTTTATATACAGGTTATAATGCCTCTTATTCTTTGTATAGAGGTTAGTGTGCCATGTATAATAAATGGTATATACAGCGTAGTGTTGCATACACTGCTGTATTATACAATATACAACAGTTCTAATGCTCCATACCTAATATGCAGTATAATGTACAGTGTATATGATGTAACCGGTATAAGATGTGACATTGGCTTGCCCCCCCCTAGTTTTGATCCTGGGTACGCCCATGGATCTGTGAGTTATCAACTCGCCATGATCGGAATAACTGATTAACGTGCATTATGGATACTGTACTGGTGGGTTTCCAAGCCAGAATATCAATCAAGAGGCTAGTCCTAATGAAGCATAAAGAATCGGGGGTCCCAGGGATGTGCGATATCTCTTGGCCAAATAGCTGGTAGATGTGGACACATATACTCCCTGGCCAGCACCGCGACAGAGATGCAGATAAATGAGAATCATCATTAGATCACCATACATTAATGATTGATTTCTGGGGTGTGAATGTGGGGTGTATGGCGACCTCTCTACAAGCTCTTACCATTTTATATACAAGTGTTGCATTAATTTATAGATCCCGTCAGAGTCTGCAGAACCACTTACCTTTTGTTTCTCCATGACCATACATTGGGGTAGAGAGTCATAATTTCCCTCTTGGTATGCAAATGTCTCCAGATCATCGAGCTGTGTCTTGAGCTGCACGATCAGTTCTCGCTGCTTCTTCCTCTGCGCCTCTATGCGTTCCCTCTTCTCCCATTCACTCTGCAGGAGAAACATGAAGGAGAAGGATATTTATACCAAATGGCTGCAACGTGGCAATACAGTAGGCTCTAGGTTTAGGCCAATCCACCTGAATGAAGGCAACATATATAAGGCATGGATGCAGGGATGTGATGGAATCGCAAGCCCCATTCCATCGGCCAGTGTCGGTGGCTTGTGGCCGCTGTATGGGAGCGGAACTACCGCCTCTTACCTACGGCATCTCTTCTTTTGATTATCCTGCCTGGCGTCACATGTGGATCATGCTGCAACGATCACTTTGCACCAGGCTGGCTAATCAGAGGACGCAAGCACAGACCACTGTCATAGCCAGGGATGTGTGATAACATTCACACCAATCTAATCAACTCTACTGTGAATGTGCAGGAATATTTTGGGTTAATGTTTCTCCTTGTGGAGACCACCAGCTGGTATAGTAAGTCTTGTAAACTAGGTTAAGACAGTGCCACCAATGGAAATAGCTACCCTATAAATCAATGTTTGATCCCCACTGCCTTGCAACATGTCTACTCCATCAGATAGAGACTCATCTGCAACTATTTTGTGGTTCTTGTCGCTCAGCAGCGCAGAGCAGGATCCTGGTTTGCAGTGAGAGAGGTTGTTGATGTGGATCTTACAGGACAGGTGTTTCTGCTTGTGTAGGGAGTCCTATAAGCAAGGCAAGACTCCCTGCAGAAAAAGGTATACAAATTAGGTTCTCAACCATCTCTGCGCTGATGAGGGGCAAAAAGGCTGAAAGAGACCTCCACAGATGTGCGCCTCTTTGGATTATGTCCTTTGTCATCCTTGCATCTTTAATAAAGACACCATAATCTCCAATAATTGCTGTTTTGCATAGATCCTATAAGATCTAGGAGAGTATGTCTATATAGGAAGAGGGGGATCACAACTAGAGATGAGCGAACCTGAACTGTAAAGTTTGCGTAGAGAGGAAGAGATGATTCAGGTGGGTGGAAGATGGACACTTACTCCAAATCGAAAAACTAAGTTTCAAGGGTACGGTCCAAAATTTTCCAGTGCACTTTTTGATGTGGATCTACAGCACAACTACAACATAATCGGCGTGTGCGACATGCAGATTTTCTGTTGATGATACCCTTACAAAGACTAAAATCGGCTGTGAAAAGCCACTGCATGAATTGGTGTGCTGTAAATTTACAATCCACAGCACGCCGCATGTGAACATGCCCCAAGTCTGTGTGTGGAGGTGTTATTGAAAATGACAATGTAACGATGGATCAGGAAGGAGACGGCTTTATGCACCGATACATGATTGACACAACATAACACTATGATACATGACACTCACCAGATCCTGTGCGGGAAAGCATGAAAAAGAAAAAGAAGAGGACAGTTTCCATTATTGGCCAGAAGTAGAAGCAGAACAGGTTTGACATGTTGGTAGCAGAGCCGGGCGTGTTACTTGTATAATGTCATTAGTCATTGCTGGGAGCCAGTCCTGATATCTCAGCACATGGCTGCCCTGGAATTTACCCTGCCCATGCTCAAAAACTGATCCTGGTGTAAAGGGAAACCCAAACACTTCCTTAGGGATTATTTCCATCCTACTTTCTACTAGGATTTATTCCCACCATTTATAATAAAAAGTTACCTGGAAAAGCGTTCAGGAAGTTGAGATACGTGGAGCTGTTTGGTGTGTGAAATTCCCATCTTCATAGATGGATATTGTCGGACAATGCTTGGAAATACAAGTCATTGTGCAATTTACTGCTTATTAAAATTTGCAGCCGTTCTTGAGATATTATCAGTTTTATTTTATTTACAACTCATTGCCTTGGAGACAGACCACCGCTGCTATTCAGCAGAACATGCACAGTGCTTACAAGCTCTTTTTTTATTGAGCTTGTAAGCACCGTTGAAGGTAGCCACGACTACTGAACATCTAATCCCAGCCAGTTTTAGTGCAGTTCTTACAAGTTAGACAGCAGCGGTGATCGGTCTCCTAGGCAACAAGTTGTAAAGGAAAAAAAAGTGTTAAAATCTCTGGAATGGCTGCAAGTTTTACTATGCAGCAAATTGCACAAGATGGGAATAAACCTGTCCACCCAAGAAGGGACTGGGATCGGTATCGGGGTCTTCAGTTTGCCAGACTGGGGACTTTGTAGGGCATTTTCTATGGCAGCAACAAAGATGGTCTAGTACAGCGCTCAGCTATAATCTCCACTGACATACAATGAATGAGTGCGGGGCACACACGGCCTCACCACTAATCTGGCTGCGCAGGAGGTAGAGCAACCGTTACAGGATAGGTGGTGTTTATGGACGCCCCCACAATGGCGACTGGCTGTAGTGATCCACTATTGTACTTTAACACGGAAGTACATACATACAAATTCCACTTTTAGGTGCAGTTTTTCTTGTTGATGACAGACGCAGGATTGGAGCATTCACCAGCATAAGTGATGAGAGAGCGTCCCGCTCACCGAAGTCCCAAACACTACGCATTAAAGGGGTTGTCAGATGCCCAATAACAGCATGTGGACATTATAAAGAGGGATCCTGACCCAGCACCCCATCTATGAGCTACAGCACCTAAAGGAACTTTAGCTCTAGCAGACTTGGTCTGAGCAATCACCCTCCTGTGGTTTTTATGAGATTTCCTAATTGTTGGGGAAAAGAGGGATAGGATATTCTGGATTTCTACATGCTCAATCCTTTCTAAATCCACAGTAAATAAGCAGATAACAGCGGAGTCTGGCACTAGCCCTTCTCGCTGAAATAAACATGCATGCTCAACCAAGCCTGCACGTTTAATATCGAGACGAGGAAACAGCTGTCGGCCAAATAGTCCATTTTACGTGTGCGGCCACCCTGATCCTGCAGATACAACATATACAGTCATGGCCAAAAGTTTTGAGAATGACACAAATATTAATTTTTACAAAGTCTACTGCTTCACTTTTTCTAATGGCAATTTGCATATACTCCAGAATGTTATAAAGAGTGATCAGCTTAACAGCAATTACTTGCAAAGTCAATATTTGGCTAGAAAATGAACTTTATCCCCAAAACACATTTCAACATCATTGCAGCCCTGCCTTAAAAGGACCAGCTAACCTCCTTTCAGTGATTGCTCCATTAACACAGGTGTGGGTGTTGATGAGGACATGGCTGGAGATCAATCTATCATGATTAAGTAAGAATGACACCACTGGACACTTTAAAAGGAGGCTGGTGCTTGGCATCATTGTTTCTCTTCTGTTAACCATGGTTATCTCTAAAGAAACACGTGCAGTCATCATTGCAATGCACAAAAATGGCCTAACAGGGAAGAGTATCGCAGCTAGAAAGATTGCACCTCAGTCAACAATCTATCGCATCATCAAGAACTTCAAGGAGAGAAGTTCCATTGTTGCCAAAAAGGCTTCAGGGCGCCCAAGAAAGACCAGCAAGCGCCAGGACCGTCTCTTAAAAGTGTTTCAGCTGCGGGATCGGGCTACCAGCAGTGCAAGCTTGCTCAGGAATGGCAGCAGGCAGGTGTGAGTGCATCTGCACGCACTGTGAGGCGAAGACTCTTGGAGCAAGGCCTGGTCTCAAGGAGGGAAGCAAAGAAGCCACTTCTCTCCAGAAAAAACATTATGGACAGACTGATATTCTGCAAAAGGTACAGGCAGTGGACTGCGGTAAAGTTATTTTCTCTCATGAATCCCCTTTTTGATTGTTTGGGACATCAGGAAAACGCCTCATTCGGAGAAGACAAGGTGAGCGCTACCACCAGTCTTGTCTCATGCCAACTGTTAAGCATCCTGAAACCATTTTTGTGTGGGGTTGCTTCTCAGCCAAGGGAATCGGCTCTCTCACAGTCTTGCCTAAAAACACAGCCATGAATAAAGAATGGTACCAGAATGTCCTCCAAGAGCAACTTCTCCCAACCCTCCAAGAGCAGTTTGGCGATCAACAATGCCTTTTCCAGCATGATGGAGCACCTTGCCATAAAGTAAAGGTGATAACTAAATGGCTCAGGGAACAAAACATAGAGATTTTGGGTCCATGGCCTGGAAACTCCCCAGATTTAATCCCATTGAGAACTTGTGGTCAATCATCAAGAGACGGGTGGACAAACAAAAACCTAAAAATTCTGACAAAATGAAAGCATTGATTGTGCAAGAATGGACTGCTATCAGTCAGGATTTGGTCCAGAAGTTGATTGAGAGCATGCCAGGGAGAATTGCAGAGGTCCTGAAGAAGAAGGGTCAACACTGCAAATATTGACTTGCTGCATTAACTCATTCTAACTGTCAATATAAGCTTTTGTTACTCATATGTTTGCAATTATTATATTTCTGTCTGTGATAAAAACATCTGTCAAACACACATAAAAACCAGAGGGCAGCAGATCATGTGAAAATATAATATTTGTGTCATTCTCAAAACTTTTGGCCATGACTGTACAATGTATATGCACTAACCATGCGGATGTATGGCAAACTGGAAATAAAATATTATAATGCAAGTATTAGGAGCGATCAAAACTATTAAGCACTTGCCGATAACAGAGTTTTAGGCCACGGTCACACCTTCAGTATTTGGTCAGTATTTTACATCAGTATTTGTAAGCCAAAACCAGGAGAGGAACAATCAGAGGAAAAGTATAATAGAAACACGTCACTTCTATATTTATCACCCACTCCTAGTTTTGGCTTACAAATACTGATGTAAAATACTGACCAAATGCAGGGGAGTAAAAATACTCACCAAATGCTGAGGTAAAATACTAACCAAATACTGAACCTGTGAACGTGGCCTTAGCCGGTCATATGTTCAAGTAATATGCAAACAGGTTAAGTGCTCACAGATTGTCCCAAACTGCAGAGAGGAATAATCCAATTGCCGAAGCTTTGTAGTGTATAGATCCAGCCTGAGATGTGGATAAGGATAGAGCACCAAATCTCCAATAATCCCAGTTTGAGTTGTACAGTCCAAAAGATCTACATCTTGAATTCTATGCTAAAAGCTCTACAATTTAAACAATGCTCCACATCTTCTTTAATCTCAGACTGATACATGGCACAGGATGAGAGCTCCACATCTCCTACAATCCCGGTTGATACATGCACAGGATGAGAGCTCCGTATCTCCTATAATCCAAGACTGATACATGCACAGGATGAGAGCTCCACATCTTCTGTAATCTCAGACTGATACATGCACAGGATGAGAGCTCCACATCTCCTATAATCCCTGAGTGATACATGCACAGGGATGAGAGCTCAATATCTCCTATAATCCCTGAGTGATAAATGCACAGGATGAGAGCTCCAGATCTCCTATAATCCCTGAGTGATACATGCCCGGGATGAGAGCTCCATATCTCCTATAATCCCTGAGTGATACATGCACAGGATGAGAGTTCCAGATCTCCTATAATCCCTGAGTGATACATGCACAGGATGAGAGCTCCATATCTCCTATAATCCCTGAGTGATAAATGCACAGGATGAGAGCTCCAGATCTCCTATAATCCTGAGTGATAAATGCACAGGATGAGAGCTCCAGATCTCCTATAATCCCTGAGTGATACATGCCCGGGATGAGAGCTCCATCCCCTATAATCCTGAGTATACATGCGCAGGATGGGAGCTCCAATTCCTATAATCCTGAGTGATACATGCACAGGATGGAGCTCCAGATCTCCTATAATCCCTGAGTGATACATGCACGGATGAGAGCTCCACATCTCCTATAATCCTGAGTGATACATGCACAGGATGAGAGCTCAAATCTCCTATAATCCCTGAGTGATAATGCACAGGATGAGAGCTCCAGATCTCCTAATCCTGAGTGATACATGCCCAGGATGAGAGCTCCACATCTCCTATAATCCCTGAGTGATACATGCCCGGGATGAGAGCTCCAGATCTCCTATAATCCCTGAGTGATACATGCCCGGGATGAGAGCTCCGTATCTCCTATAATCCCTGAGTGATACATGCCCGGATGAGAGCTCCGATCTCCTATAATCCCTGAGTGATAATGCCCGGATGAGAGCTCCAATCTCCTATAATCCCTGAGTGATACATGCCCGGGATGAGAGCTCCATATCTCCTATAATCCCTGAGTGATACATGCCCGGGATGGAGCTCCATATCTCCTATAATCCCTGAGTGATACATGCCCGGGATGAGAGCTCGTATCTCCTATAATCCCTGAGTGATACATGCCCGGGATGAGAGCTCCAGATCTCCTATATAGCAGAAAGTCACCGATAAGGCACAAGGGGCTCTCGGGGGCCCATCTAAGTCGTTCTGCCCTAACAGGACAATGTATGGGCCCCTGCAGTCCAGTAGCTCCTGGTAATGCACAACTCCTGGTACTTTGTGGATAGAAGACCCCCTTACCCCTGCACAGGTTGCACCAATGAATGTCCGCCCGGGGTAGGATGACCACCGGCACTGTATTTTGTATATCAGCAGCCATCCATCTGGCCTGCCCAACATACAGCAGGGGGTCTCATCACATGACACCGCTACAGTGGGAAACCCAGGGGGGGGGGGGCAGAATCTAGAGGGGCCACGTCCTCCCGTGGATAGGAGAATATCCGATTTCGGGAAAAGCCCTCACGGGAATCTGGCAGGACACGAGTGACACCGACCAGTGAGCCGTGCACGGGGGCAGGTAGCGGACACTTCTAAGCTTGTACTACGATCTGATCGTTCCGATCTCGGCCAGCAGCACTCACCGCCTCCTCCAGCCCCGGGGCCCCGTGCGCCCCCCGGGCCCCCTGCACGTACGGGCAGCCCTTGAAGGCGAAGTCCTCCAGCTCCGCCAGCAGCCGCTCCTTCTCGCCGCCCTCCGCCCGCACGATCTGCTTCAGTCGGAACTGCACCTGGGCGAAGTGCGAGGTGAGGGCGAGCAGGGACGAGTTCAGCAGGTCCTGCTCCTCCTCCAGCCGCCGGAGCTTCTCCCCCAGCTCCAGGGCCACGGAGCCGGAGCGCAGGCTGCCTGGCCCCGCGGCCTCCTCGGCCCCTGGCTTCACACCGGGCCCGTCAGCCTCCTCCGCCACCGCTCCCACCGGGGCCCAGCGCTCCCCCGCGAACAGCTCCCCATCGGACATTGACAGCTCGTCGGCGGACATGGCGATGTGTGTGCGCCCAGCTGGAGCTAGGCCGCCATAGTAGAGTGCTGACGTCACCCTGCACCGCTGACACATGTCTGTTGCCATGGAGAAGTGACGCGGAAGCGCCTTCCTGTTCTGACAATTAAAGGGACTGCACTGGTTTTGTGACGTCAGTGCCTGCTGTCTATGTAGCCCCTCAGCCCATCACTGGGGCATCTGAGTGCCAACAAGCCATGTTCCTCAGGCAATGGCAGCATTTGTCCTGCTGATGGAGCACCAGTGGTGTATTCTATATACTGCATCGCCAAAAGTATATACCTGCATGACTGTCACACCCATATACCTCTACTTCATATGTTAGACCACCCTCATCAAAGGGGAATTCCTAAAAGAACAAGTTATTCTGCATGCTCGATCTCCTCTCCATTCATTGTATATGGGACTGCAGTCCTATAGTCACTGAATGATCAAGCATGCGCATCCTCGCAACCAGGTCATGTCTACACTCACATTTTAAGAACCTATATATCTCCCTCTCACTGCTCATCTGACCTTTGAGTGACCCATTGGCACTGTGCACTTTTAACACTATGATATCTGTCTAGGTACTAATTCATAGCCAGTAACTTTCTTGAGAATCTATGAGCATGAATAATAACACCTGGACTATATAGATATATTATTGTGCGTCACCTTTGTGAGGAGCAGTTTGTTTTCTATATATTAAGACATGAGCATCAATTGCTTTACTGTTTACCTTGATTTAAGGCCCTTATTTCCCACTATTGTTAAAAGCTTTTTTCATTTAGACCACTGATTTAATATGTACTATTAGCTGATTTACCTTTAAGACACTTGTTACTCAGCTTTAAAAATAGATTTTATAAAGTAATTGTTCCAATTGGATTTGGACTTCATATATTCAGAGAACCCCAAAATTTTTTTTTTCCCATACTTTGAATCTTATAAGCACTATTTGTATGTACAGGGTACTGATCTAATATGTACCATCATTGCTACTTAGCATCAGGAATAATTTAATTGATCTAATTGTACCTGACTACCTATTATCTGAGCATTCATTGTTATTTTTATACGTCGAAGCTTATAAGCACTAACAGTATTTTATTGTTTTATGAAAGAATTGGATGCATTTTTTTAAAAAAAATTGTTCTTCTCTAGTCCAAATCATAATAGTAACACTCCTTTAAGAGTATTTAATCCATTGCTCATAATATTGGGTATAACTATCCCTGTGTTTGCAAGTCCATTTTTCTTGTGTTTACCCATTGAAATTTTTTTTTAAAAAATTGTATGATATTCAGTATTTAATAAAATTTATTATCTTTTAAAATTTATTTGGCATCTGCTTCTGTATATTTACAGGTTTATATGCAATTGTGGAAGTGCCATCATTATCTAGGCCAATTTTTCTAGGTCATTGTGTATGGGACTGATCGGATATTTCGGGTGCTGTAGTCCGCTTTCTTTCTCAGTCCCAGAGATATTGAATGATTGAGCATGTGCATCTCCGCTCCATTCAAGGATTGCAGGGTCCCGTTCTTGTGGTTCCAGAGCTCTGTTTTCGGGATTGCTGAGGGTTCCAGTGGTCAGACTCCCTGCAATTAGCAAGGTATCCCTAATCCAATAGACAGGGGATAACTTGTCATTTTGGGAAAAGCCCCTTTATATGAGGCTGCCCGCTCTTTGCTGCACCTTCCTTCTGGGAAGAGACTGCTAGGGATAAGTAACATGGCTGCAGAACATGGCCAGTCCAAATAATGGGTAGGGTTGGCTTTTGCCTAGAATGCCATAGAGGTGGAAGTACAATGGTTGACAATACATTAATGACTTGCTGCCAAATTATAGTCATTTTGCTGGACAGTCAATATTACTGATATTCAAGGACAGGAGATATTTACAAGGGCTTCTTCGGAGTCCCAAATAAATAATTTTTCCTTCAATCCTTCACTCTGACAATACCAAAAAAAGTTACCAAATATGGGGTTATTCAGTTTAGAAAAATAATAATTAGAGGCGATGTTATCACAATGTAGAAATATATGAGGGGACAGTACGGAGATGTTCCTATTCCTAATGATCTTTTTACTCTTAGACCTGTGACGGGGACAAGGGGGATCCTCTACGTCTGGAGGAAAGAAGGTTTAGCCATAATCACAGACGCAGATTCTTTACTGTAAGAGCAGTGAGACTATGGAACTCTCTGCCAGTCTAATTGTAATGAGTGATCCTACTAAAATTTAAGAAGGGACTGGATGCCTTTCTTGAAAATTCAACATTTTTGCAGATAAGATGGAGGGATTTGTTCTAATTGCCATAAATCGCACATGGTCCGCAGAAATCATGGACATGTGAACAACCCTAAAAACTATAATTGGTACATGTGCTATCCTTGAAAACCCTAGATAGAAGACGTACGTGAAAAACAGATGTCTGAGTTATGTCTTAGGCCCAATGCACAAGTAGCCTATTGCCTGTGGATATTATCTGCGCATGGGCACAACAAATAGGGGATCACTGA
>JARQOD010000003.1:172129397-172158646 GCA_033576555.1 Oophaga sylvatica
ACGCCTATCCTTTACCTAGGATAGATGAATCACTAGCTGCACTGAGAATCGCTAACTATTTCTCTACCTTAGATCTCACTAGTGGGTATTGGCAGGTTCCCGTGGCAGAGGCAAACAAAGAGAAGACCACCTTTGCAACACTAATGGGCCTCTCCGAATTCAACTACATGCCGTTCGGGCTTTGCAGCGCGCCAGAAACGTTCCAGAGATTGATGGAGTGCTGCCTTGGACACATGAACTTCGTGACAGTTCTGTTGTACCTAGATGACGTCATTGTCTTCTCCAAGACCTATGAGGAACATTTGGAGCACATGGCCAAGGTGTTCGAAGCCCTGTCCAACTTTGGTCTAACGGTGAAGCCGTCCAAATGCCACCTCCTGAAGCCCAAGGTGCAGTACCTAGGCCATGTAGTGAGCGCAGAAGGCGTGGCACCAGACCCTGACAAAGTCACTGTTATCAAGGACTGGCAGAGGACCAGCAACATCCATGAAATACGCCAGTTCCTCGGGTTGGTAGGCTACTACCGAAGGTTCATCAAGGGCTTCACTGAAATAGCCGCACCCCTGCAAAATCTACTTTGGGCCAGCCCAAGAAGGCCAGGAAGAAGAGTTCTACGTTTGATTGGAATGACGAACTGGAAAGATCCTTCACTCGGTTGAAGATGGCTCTTACGGGGATGAAGTTCTGGCCTACCCAGACTATAACCAACCATTCATCCTCTATACTGATGCCAGCAACATTGGACTGGGAGCAGTGCTGTCGCAGGTACAGAAAGGCAAAGAAAAAGTGATCTCCTACGCCAGCAGGAAACTTCATCCCACTGAAAGGAACCCCGACAACTACAGCTCTTTCAAGCTGGAGTTCCTCGCCATCGTCTGGGCTGTGACCGAGCGGTTCAAACACTACCTAGCTGCGGCAAAGTTCACCATCTTCACGGACAACAATCCGCTGACTCACTTGGAAACCGCAAAACTAGGTGCGCTGGAGCAGCGATGGATGGCTCGGCTGTCCAACTACGAGTTCACCATCAAGTACCGAGCGGGACATAAGAATGGCAATGCTGATGCGCTGTCCAGAATGCCCAACTTACCAGATGGGGGAGAAGATCTGGACACACTCGAAGAAATTGAGTTACCAGCCTTCCACCGTCCAATTGCGACCCATCGTGCCCAAGGGGTGAAAAACAAGCGCTACATCACGAAAGAAGCCACGTTAAACCAATTGCCTCACCATGAGTGGGTAGAGACACAGGATAGCGACCCAGCAGTCTGCCTGGTAAAGGAGCTACTGACGCAAGCTGACTCGCGTCCTGGTCCAGAGGCTCCACAAGAAACCCAACAGTTGTGGAAGGAAAATGGCAGACTATTCATCTACGAGGGAAAGCTGTGTCGGAGGAGTGTCAACGCCCGTACTCATGAACTGGTCTGGCAGGTGGTAGTCCCGAGGCGAGATGCATCAATGGTCCTGGAAGCGTACCACAATGGAGCAGGACACTTCGGATGGAAGAAGTTGGAAGTCCTACTTCGTGAGAGATTCTACTGGGTTGGTATGAGGAAGGCCATTGAAGATTGGTGCCGAGAGTGTGGACTATGCAACTTGCGCAGGAAAGACCGTAACAGCCAGCGAGCCCCGTTGGAGCCAATAATCACCAAACAGCCGCTTGAATTGGTAGCGTTGGACCACGTGAAGCTAACTCCAAGCTTTTCAGGCTATGTATACGCCCTGAGCATCGTTGACCATTACTCAAGGTTCCTGGTAGTTGTGCCTGTCAAGAACCAAACAGCAAGACAGCGGCCAAAGCATTTCAACAACACTTTTGTCGACCACGCGGTTACCCTGAATGAGTGCTTACTGACCAAGGCCCAGCCTTTGAAGCAGAAGTATTCCAGGAGTTCTGTAACATGTATGGCTGCAAGAAAATTAGGACAACGCCGTATCATCCACTGACAAATGGCATGTGTGAGAAGATGAACCAAGTGGTAATTGGCCTCTTGAAGATCTTGCCCCTGGAAGAAAGAAACTTGTGGCCAGAAAAGTTGCCAGATCTGGTGGATCTCTACAACCACATTCCGGTGAATTCCACCAACTGTACACCGGCCTACTTGATGAGAGCAAGACCTGGCAAATTGCCCATTGACTTGGACATGGAAGTCCTGAGGGTAACATCACCAGATGCAGACTGGGATACAGAGCGGCAGCAACAGTACCGCAAAGTGCAAGAATGCGTAGAGAAGAGTTTGTCTCAGTCAAGACAAAAACAAGAAAGAAATTACAATCAGCACGCACCTGCAGTTCCCTTGTCACCTGGAGAACAGGTACTCAAAAGGAAAAGATGACTTCACAAACTTGACGACCAGTGGGAAGCTGAGCCATATACCATTATGCCTTCGGACTTCAACAATACCAAGGTGTGCCTTATCAGCAAGGATGGAGGAGAAAACTCCACAGCAGTGTCCAGGGATCACCTAAAACCATGCCCTGACCAGCTAAAGGAAAAGATTGGAGATAAGGACATTCCTTTGTCAGTAGAAAAAGTGGAAGAAAAGGTCCGCACTGTACTTGGCGAGTTCCCGTCGAATTGGACAAGAGTAAACCAAGCCATAGTACAGTCATGGCCAAAAGTTTTGAGAATGACACAAATATTAATTTTTACAAAGTCTACTGCTTCACTTTTTCTAACGGCAATTTGCATATACTCCAGAATGTTATAAAGAGTGATCAGCTTAACAGCAATTACTTGCAAAGTCAATATTTGGCTAGAAAATGAACTTTATCCCCCAAAACACATATCAACATCATTGCAGCCCTGCCTTAAAAGGACCAGCTAACCTCTTTTCAGTGATTGCTCCATTAACACAGGTTTGGGTGTTGATGAGGACATGGCTGGAGATCAATCTGTCATGATTAAGTAAGAATGAGACCACTGGACACTTTAAAAGGAGGCTGGTGCTTGGCATCATTGTTTCTCTTCTGTTAACTATGGTTATCTCTAAAGAAACGTGCAGTCATCATTGCAATGCACAAAAATGGCCTAACAGGGAAGAGTATCGCAGCTAGAAAGATTGCTCCTCAGTCAACAATCTATCGCATTGTAACGGGTCTGGTGGGTGGAACTACTGACGAGACAGGTCAGGTTGGTGGAACCACAAAGCTTTATTATACAAGAGAGTCTACTTGTAAGAGAGCGGGTGGCACCCGGGAAAAGGGCAGGGAATCACGGCAGGGGATATAGGTAGTCTCTGGACAGGCAGGTTTGTCACAGCAAGTGACCAAGGAAGTCTCTGGGCAGGCCGGTTGTCACAGCAAGTGACCAAGGCAGTCTCTGGAACAGGCAGGTTGTCACGGCAAGTGACCAGGCAGTATCTGGACAGGCAGGTTGTCACAGCAAGTGACCAAGGCAGTCTCTGGGACAGGCAGGTTGTCACGGCAAGTGACCAGGCAGTATCTGGACAGGCAGGTTGTCACAGCAAGTGACCAAGGCAGTCTCTGGGACAGGCAGGTTGTCACGGCAAGTGACCAGGCAGTATCTGGACAGGCAGGTTGTCACAGCAAGTGACCAGGCAGTATCTGGACAGGCAGGTTGTCACAGCAAGTGACCAAGCAGTCTCTGGACAGGCAGGTTGTCACGGCAAGTGACCAGGCAGTCTCTAGGCAGGCAGGTTGTCACGGCAAGTGACCAGGCAGTCTCTAGAACAGGGCAGGCATATACGACCTGATATGGTGGAGCCTCAGTAGGCTGCAGTCGGATGGCAGATGATCGCTCCCAGGTGAGCAGGCAAGAGCCGTGGATCTCTGCAGATGATGTCCGAACTTCGGATGGAGCTGCAGTCGGATGCAGATGATCGCTCCCAGGTGAGCAGGCAAGAGCCGGGGATCTCCGCAGATGATGTCCGAACTTCCGGATGGAGCTGCAGTCGGATGGCAGATGATCGCTCCTAGGTGAGCAGGCAAGAGCCGGGGATCTCTGCAGATGACGTCCGAACCTCTGGATGGAACTGCAGACGGATGGCAGACAGGCAAGCCGACAGGTAACAGGCAGGTAACTGGAATCAGGAGCTGATGGCTGAAACAGAGTTAGACTGCACAGGAACAACATTGCTCGGGCACCTACATTAAGGAGGAAGCCCTTAATATAGGGTGAAGTCCTCCAGCATTGGCTGGAGACTGATTTGGAAAATGCGCGCGGCTCCTTTAAGAGCGGGGGAGGGTGCGGGCGCGCGCCCTAAGGCCAGTAGCAGGGAAGGAGCGCGCGGGACCAGCAGGGCGGAAGGAGGGCGCCGAGGATGCCAGAGGCGCAGAGGAGGCTGGGAAAGCACTGAGGACGCTGAGCGCAGGTGAGGAGAGCGACGTCCCTGTCTGGCAGCAGGCAGGGACGCGGGCGCTACAGTACCCCCCCCTCTAGGCCCCCCCTTCTTTAGGCCAGAAAGAAATTTAGCTAGGATAAGAGGGGCATGGATGTTCTCCCGAGGCTCCCAAGTTCTCTCCTCAGGACCAAACCCCTTCCAATCCACCAAAAAATAAGTCTTTCTTCCTACCCTTTTTGTGGCCAGAATGTTCTCTACCTCAAATTCATCATCAGCAGACACTGGAGCAGGAGGTGTACCTGTAGACTTAAAAAAAGAGTTAAGAACCACAGGTTTGAGGAGAGATACATGAAAAGAATTAGGAATTCTCAAATTGGCCGGGAGTTTCAATTTATAGGACACCGGATTGATCTGACTGATGATCTCAAAAGGACCGATGAACCGAGGACCTAACTTGTAGGACGGAATTTTGAGTCGAACATATTTGGACGAAAGCCAGACTTTGTCCCCAGGACGGAATTGAGGAGGATCCAGACGTTTTTTGTCAGCATGTCTTTTCATGCGCTCGGATGACTGAATGAGTGCGGACCGGGTACTCTCCCAGATGGAGGAGAATTCTCTAACCAGAGATTCCGCAGCTGGATTGTCCACAGAGATGGAAACAGGGACAGGGATCCGAGGGTGCTGACCGAAGACTACAAAAAACGGAGACTTGGTGGAAGATTCGCTCTCATGATTATTGTAGGAGAATTCGGCCCAAGGCAGGAGCTCCACCCAGTCAGAATGGTGGGCATTAACGAAGTGTCGAAGATAACTGGTCAAATTCTGATTTATTCGTTCAACTTGGCCATTGGACTGTGGGTGGTAAGCGGAGGAAAAATCCAGGGTGACGTCTAGCAACTTACAAGTGGCTCTCCAGAAACGTGAGGTGAACTGAACCCCACGATCCGACACAATGTGACGAGGCAGACCATGAAGACGGAAGATGTGGCGGATAAAGTCTTTAGCCAACTCGGGTGCAGACGGAAGACCTGGCAGAGGAATGAAGTGAGCCATCTTGGAAAAGCGGTCAGTGACCACCCAAATGACTGTACAACCAGCAGAGACGGGAAGATCAGTAATGAAGTCCATGGCTATATGCTGCCAGGGGGCAGCGGGTACAGGAAGCGGAAGAAGACGGCCGGTAGGCAGGTGTCTCGGAACTTTGTTGCGGGCACAGGAAACACAGGCAGAAACAAAGTCTATTACGTCTTTGTGCAGGGTAGGCCACCAATAATGCCGGGTAATGAGTTGGAGGGTCTTTTTTTGACCAGCGTGGCCAGCGAGTTTAGACGAGTGACCCCAATGTAGGATTCTCTTCCGATCGGTTTCTGATACGAACGTCTTACCAGGAGGGAGACGATTTAGACTCACGGGAGCCACCTGCATCACTCTGGCGGGATCGATGATATGTTTAGGCTCATCTTCGAGATCCGACACCAGGAAAGACCGAGACAAGGCATCCGCCTTGACGTTTTTGTCAGCTGGGCGAAAATGCAAAAGAAAATCGAAGCGGGCAAAAAACAAGGACCACCGGGCTTGGCGAGGATTAAGTCTCTGTGCCTGCTGGAGGTATGCCAGATTTTTGTGGTCCGTGTAGATGATTACCGGATGAAGAGCCCCTTCGAGTAGGTAACGCCACTCCTCCAATGCCAACTTAATGGCCAATAACTCTCGATCTCCTATGGAGTAGTTGCGCTCGGAGGAGGAGAAGAGTTTGGAGAAGAAACCGCAAGATACCATCCTCCCGGATGGCGATTTTTGGGTAAGAACCGCTCCGGCTCCAGCAGAGGAAGCGTCCACCTCCAGGAAGAACTGCTTGTTGCCATCCGGGCGATGCAGCACTGGAGCGGAAGAGAAGGCCTGTTTAAGAGAAAGGAAGGCCTCCTCTGCTTCGGTCGTCCACTGTTTGGGGTTAGCATCCTTGCGAGTGAGCGCTGAGATTGGAGCAGTCCTGGAAGAGAAGTGCGGTATGAAGAGACGGTAATAGTTGGCGAATCCCAGAAACCGCTGAATGGCCTTCAACCCCTCTGGTCGGGGCCATTTCTCGATGGCAGACAGTTTCTCTGGATCCATTCGTAGGCCTGTCTGAGAAATAATGTAGCCCAGAAACGGAAGCGAAGTCTGCTCAAAGAGGCACTTCTCATATTTGGCGAAGAGGTGATTCTGCCTGAGCCTGAGCAGAACCTGACGAACATCCCTCCGGTGAGACTGAAGATCCGGAGAGAAGACCAAGATGTCGTCAAGGTACACCACAACACAGGAGTAGAGGAGGTCCCGGAAGATGTCATTGACCAACTCTTGAAAGACTGCTGGAGCATTACAGAGACCAAAGGGCATCACCAAGTACTCGTAGTGGCCGTCCCGGGTGTTGAATGCCGTCTTCCATTCATCTCCTCGACGGATACGAACCAGGTTGTATGCTCCACGAAGATCTAGTTTGGTGAAGACTCTAGCCCCTCTAAGACGATCAAACAGTTCTGGAATGAGCGGAAGAGGGTACTTATTCTTCACCGTGATCGAATTTAGCCTCTGTAGTCAATACAGGGACGGAGAGATCCGTCTTTCTTTTTAACGAAGAAGAAACCTGCTCCCGCTGGGGAGGTAGATTTCCGGATGAATCCCTTTGCTAAGTTCTCCTCGATATATTCGGACATCGACCTGGTCTCAGCAGCAGACAACGGGTAAATACGCCCACGGGAGGCGTAGTACCGGGCAACAGGTCAATCGGGCAATCATATGGTCTATGCGGGGGTAATGTCTCTGCTTCCTTTTTATTGAAGACATCAGCAAATGACCAATATGGAATCGGGAGTCCAGGTAGATTAGCAGGTGTAGGAGAAGAATAGACAGGATGAACAGGCACCAGACACGTTTTATGACAGTCCTGTCCCCAGCGAAGAACCTCTCCATCTGCCAGTCGAGCACAGGTGCATGTTTTTGGAGCCAAGGCAGACCTAGTAAGAAAGCATGAGAGAGTCCGGGTAAAACATGAAACGAGATGCTCTCAGAATGCAACATTCCCACCTGCAGGGTTATGACTTCGGTGATAAGTCGGATGGGACGAGGTAGGAGGCCCCCATCCACAGCAGCAACAGATACAGGTTCAACAAGAGTTTGGTGGGAATGTGATACTTCTCTACTAGAGCCTGTGACACGAGATTCCCAGCTGCTCCAGAATCAAGTTGGGCCATTTCGAAGTGGCGGTTCTTACCGAGCAGAATTGAAACCGACAGCAGCAGGGATGAAGAGGATTTATTTTTGTCTAGATTGACCTCTCCGAGCGAACCTAGACACAGGCGTTTCCCGACTTCTCCGGACAGGTTTGGATCCAGTGCTCCTTACTGCCGCAGTAGAAGCAACTTCTCTCGGCACGGCGTGAGTCCTGACGGGCTTTGACCATCTTGGTCTGGTCGACCTGCATAGGCTCAGCAGTGTGCACCTGAGGAGAAACGGAAGAGGTTATGGATCTCTGACACGAGGGTGCAAGATGGGAAAATTTTTTTTTACGGGTGATCTCTTTGGCTCGTTCCTGGAACCGTAGATCAATTCGATTGGCAAGATTTATTAAATCATCTAGAGAGGTTGGAATGTCCCGACCGGCAAGTTCGTCTTTAATACGGCCGGACAGACCCTCCCAGAAGACCGAAATTAGAGCTTCATTGTCCCAAGCTAGTTCTGAGGCTAAAGTCCGGAACCGTATGGCATATTGACCAACGGTGAGGCTCTCCTGACGGAGACGCAGCAGAGATGATGCAGAGGAAGTCTTCCGTCCAGGTTCGTCGAATACCTTCCGGAAGGCCGAGAGAAAAGCAGGCAGGTCAGATACCAGAGGATCCTCTCTCTCCCAGAGAGGATTAAGCCAGGCCAGGGCCTCTCCGGTGAGATGGGACATGATGAAGGCAATTTTGGCCCGATCAGAGTTAAACTGGTGTGCCAGGAGTTCAAAATGCAGGGTGCACAGATTAATGAAACCCCGAGCCAGAGCAGGATCGCCTCCAAACCTAGGAGGAGCTGACAGTCGGGGTCCGGGAATGGAAACCACGGAATTGGGAATCAGCGGGACTGACGGATTATGAGTCATGGCTCCAGCGATGGTTGCTGGTGATGAATTCAGAGTGTCCAGACGGGAATTGACGTTCCGCAGGTGACCCAGGATAGCCTCCTGTTGAGACCTCTGGCGAGACAGCTCATGACACAGTTCCGGGAGTGAAGGGGTTTGGGTGCCACCGGGTTCCATGGCCCGAGCAAACTGTAACGGGTCTGGTGGGTGGAACTACTGACGAGACAGGTCAGGTTGGTGGAACCACAAAGCTTTATTATACAAGAGAGTCTACTTGTAAGAGAGCGGGTGGCACCCGGGAAAAGGGCAGGGAATCACGGCAGGGGATATAGGTAGTCTCTGGACAGGCAGGTTTGTCACAGCAAGTGACCAAGGAAGTCTCTGGGCAGGCCGGTTGTCACAGCAAGTGACCAAGGCAGTCTCTGGGACAGGCAGGTTGTCACGGCAAGTGACCAGGCAGTATCTGGACAGGCAGGTTGTCACAGCAAGTGACCAAGGCAGTCTCTGGGACAGGCAGGTTGTCACGGCAAGTGACCAGGCAGTATCTGGACAGGCAGGTTGTCACAGCAAGTGACCAAGGCAGTCTCTGGGACAGGCAGGTTGTCACGGCAAGTGACCAGGCAGTATCTGGACAGGCAGGTTGTCACAGCAAGTGACCAGGCAGTATCTGGACAGGCAGGTTGTCACAGCAAGTGACCAAGCAGTCTCTGGACAGGCAGGTTGTCACGGCAAGTGACCAGGCAGTCTCTAGGCAGGCAGGTTGTCACGGCAAGTGACCAGGCAGTCTCTAGAACAGGGCAGGCATATACGACCTGATATGGTGGAGCCTCCAGGTAGGCTGCAGTCGGATGGCAGATGATCGCTCCCAGGTGAGCAGGCAAGAGCCGTGGATCTCTGCAGATGATGTCCGAACTTCCGGATGGAGCTGCAGTCGGATGGCAGATGATCGCTCCCAGGTGAGCAGGCAAGAGCCGGGGATCTCCGCAGATGATGTCCGAACTTCCGGATGGAGCTGCAGTCGGATGGCAGATGATCGCTCCTAGGTGAGCAGGCAAGAGCCGGGGATCTCTGCAGATGACGTCCGAACCTCTGGATGGAACTGCAGACGGATGGCAGACAGGCAAGCCGACAGGTAACAGGCAGGTAACTGGAATCAGGAGCTGATGGCTGAAACAGAGTTAGACTGCACAGGAACAACATTGCTCGGGCACCTACATTAAGGAGGAAGCCCTTAATATAGGGTGAGTCCTCCAGCATTGGCTGGAGACTGATTTGGAAAATGCGCGCGGCTCCTTTAAGAGCGGGGGAGGGTGCGGGCGCGCGCCCTAAGGCCAGTAGCAGGGAAGGAGCGCGCGGGACCAGCAGGGCGGAAGGAGGGCGCCGAGGATGCCAGAGGCGCAGAGGAGGCTGGGAGCACTGAGGACGCTGAGCGCAGGTGAGGAGAGCGACGTCCCTGTCTGGCAGCAGGCAGGGACGCGGGCGCTACACGCATCATCAAGAACTTCAAGGAGAGAGGTTCCATTGTTGCCAAAAAGGCTTCAGGGCGCCCAAGAAAGACCAGCAAGCGCCAGGACCGTCTCTTAAAAGTGTTTCAGCTGCGGGATCGGGCTACCAGCAGTGCAGAGCTTGCTCAGGAATGGCAGCAGGCAGGAGTGAGTGCATCTGCACGCACTGTGAGGCGGAGACTCTTGGAGCAAGGCCTGGTCTCAAGGAGGGCAGCAAAGAAGCCACTTCTCTCCAGAAAAAACATCATGGACAGACTGATATTCTGCAAAAAGGTATAGGCAGTGGACTGCTATGGACTGGGGTAAAGTTATTTTCTCTGATGAATCCCCTTTTCGATTGTTTGGGACATCAGGAAAACGCCTCATTCGGAGAAGACAAGGTGAGCGCTACCACCAGTCTTGTCTCATGCCAACTGTTAAGCATCCTGAAACCATTCATGTGTGGGGTTGCCTCTCAGCCAAGGGAATCAGCTCTCTCACAGTCTTGCCTAAAAACACAGCCAGAAATAAAGAATGGTACCAGAATGTCCTCCAAGAGCAACTTCTCCCAACCCTCCAAGAGCAGTTTGGCGATCAACAATGCCTTTTCCAGCATGATGGAGCACCTTGCCATAAAGCAAAGGTAATAACTAAATGGCTCAGGGAACAAAACATAGAGATTTTGGGTCCATGGCCTGGAAACTCCCCAGATCTTAATCCCATTGAGAACTTGTGGTCAATCATCAAGAGACGGGTGGACAAACAAAAACCTAAAAATTCTGACAAAATGAAAGCATTGATTGTGCAAGAATGGACTGCTATCAGTCAGGATTTGGTCCAGAAGTTGATTGAGAGCATGCCAGGGAGAATTGCAGAGGTCCTGAAGAAGAAGGGTCAACACTGCAAATATTGACTTGCTGCATTAACTCATTCTAACTGTCAATATAAGCTTTTGTTACTCATATGTTTGCAATTATTATATTTCTGTCTGTGATAAAAACATCTGTCAAACACACGTAAAAACCAGAGGGCAGCAGATCATGTGAAAATATAATATTTGTGTCATTCTCAAAACTTGGCCATGACTGTAGTGCCTGTCTTGACCTTTCCCCAACTAGTAGTGCCAGAAAGAGAAGTGACTCAAGATCAGCCTGAAGATCTGCAAGCTCCAGTGACAGAAGCCACACCTGCAGTGGAATGCGAAAGTCCACCTGCTAACGGTGAATCTCTCATGCCCACAGTGAGAAGGGGTAGTCCTAGAAAATCAGGTATACCTGTATTACATAGAGTCACCAGTAGCGTAACACATGAGAGCGCACTGCACCAATGGTAGTTAACACAGTGAATCCAATCAGGTCACTACCAACACCAGTGCTCCGTAGGTCTATCCATACAACCAAAGGCCTACTCCCAACGAGGTTTCGCATATAAGTAAACTGAGTACATGGGAAATGTAAATAAGTTAATACTGTTTATAATTGCAACCATTAAGCATTTGTGCCTACAGAGACTACTGTATGAACTTTTGACCATTCTTATTTCATTAATTATTTGGACGATTGGGTCACTGGACTCGTAGTGACCAGGACAATGCTTGTAAATAGTTAATATTAATGGCTACAGAACAAAAACTGTCTGGCATGGCCGAAGATGTGGTCCAAAAGGGAGACCAGCCATGTCTTGTAGCCTACGTTGAGGGTTTGAGACGGGTCCCACTGCATCTGACTGTATCCTCTCAAGTTCTTCCTGCAAAACACACTCCACTCTGCTACATCTCCCAGCACCATTACTCCCTACAACACCTCTCTGCCTTGGGACAAGCTTCACCTGTGGGAAGCCATTCCAACTCTGCTGCATCTCACCATCTGTCCCAGAGGATCTGTACTGCAGCGCTGGTCACCTCTGACCAGAAACCACAGGTGGCGTCACGATCACCTTACTACAAATCTATCATCCCCTGTAAATATTCCCCTTTTATTGGACGCCCAGGGCCACGGACCGGGTCACTGCTGCCGTGACACATCCCTTTAAGACACCGGCCCGGTACTGAGTATCCCACTGCCCTGGCGGGTGATCCACATGCCTGAGTTTGATCAAATATTTGGATCGCACTCGGCCATGCAAGTCAATGAGTGGGTGGAAAACGTCGGACTGTACTAGGATGACCGATTTCTATACACTGACAGAATGGAGAAGAAATTTTATTCTCCATCTTCTCCTCATCCGAGAGAATCGAATCACACTATGCTCTCACTGATCAGAGTTTGATCAAAGCATCATTTGTATCAGTATGAGTCCCTCAGATGCGAGAATCTACAGCCATCTGTACCTGACCTTAGATTTATAGTGAATCCTAGTCTTTGTGGAATAAGCCTATTTTAATCTAATGGTAGCACTCCCCCGAATATAAATGTAGGGGGGGTCTCATGGGAACACAGACCCTATTTTAATTATTCTGTCATTTTGAAGTTGTTTTATAATTAAATGGTTTCCTGATGTCCAAACTGAGGTCAAAAGGTCATTCTGGTAAGCTGTAGAATCACGAGCAGGTTCATTCCAGTTTTATCCAGCTGTTCTTAGTGCACTTTTTAAGGAATATGATTGGCTGTTTCATAAAAGACCGGGAAGATTTTTGGTATAAAAAGCCCACTTTTTGCCAGTTATTCCATTCACCTCCCTCTACCTTTTTATGTTTCCTTCCTTGTCATGATGTTTTATTTGAGGGAAAATCGCCAAGCTATCTCGGTGGATTGGTTTGTTATATGATTAACTTATTGCTATTTTTGGTTTCAATTTATTAAATATTATAAAGTGGTTTATGGTTACCCTAAATAAACACCAGGGCCATTATTCTTCCACAATTCTGTGTCCTATGTTTTATTTCATATGTATTTATGGGTTTTGTGTTACCATGGGTATGCAGGGTGGCCAAAAGTTGGACGACAAAACTGCACATAGTTTACCCCAAACTGAATTTGAAGTACGGTAAACGTAAAACACATGGTTTATGGGTTGGGTATACCATCTGTACTTACCATGAAATTATAGTATTTAGCAGTTAATCATGTCTGTGTGATTCTTCCATGCCTTTCTCGGGCACCATGTGTGAATCCAACGCTTGCTAGGTTCACAATGTATTCGGACACTTCAGAAACATCCCAAAGAATGTATGTGGGCGGGCGTAGGCATAGTTAAGTGGTCAACTACACTGCTCAGTGCAGCTGAGACGCAAATCAGAAAATATATGCCACAAGGGCGCTCCATGTGGTTTATGACATGGTCAGATCATTTCCCAGCATATAAACTGAATGTATGTGGCACCCTAGGAGTTCGGTTGCCACAATGGCCTTGCCTCCCTCCAGGGGGGGAGTAATGTCATGCCTGGAAGCAAAGAAGGGATCCCCTTAACGGGTAGTCCCAGCATGCAACACAGTTCCTGCTCCAGGCCAGAAGGGGGAGCTCTAACCTGACTTCAGGGGAGCTGCTCTCTGTGGTCAGAAGCAGGAAGTTAGTAGTTAGTTAGAGCCTGAACATGGTTGAGAGAGGACGTGTGGAGAGGTCCTGGGGTTAAGAGCTGTAGCTGAGCTCACCCCAGGCTTTAGCACCAGAGACCGGGCACCGGAGCCCGAGGCTGTGTGGGTACTAAAGCCCCAGCAGCAGAATCCGGAGGGCAGAAGACCGCAGATCCTCTGTCCCCAACTGACGATACAGCAGCACGTGTGAGCCAGAGACGCCAGACAGGAGCGATCCCTGAAGTAGGCTACAGCTGCCTGACATGCGAGTGGAGTTCTACCTAAGTAGCAGACAGAGATAGGAACTTGAATAGAGTTTACAGCAGCAAGTACCTCAGAGAATAGCGCCAGAAAGGAGGCCTCACCACCCACCTGACTAAGGAGATTCCCAAATTGCTTTCAGGCTGAGCGACTCCAGAACCATCTGTAACCTGAGCCCCGGACTGTACCTGCACTGCTCAGTAAAAGGTAAAGGAAACTGCACTCTGCTGTGTCTTCTGAATCTTTCCTGCGTCACCTGCCCTGCCCCACACTCACCTCCAACATTACCTTTAATATCCAACTGCCCTGGGACATAGCCCTGCCTGTGGAGAGCTGAACCAACTCTGCTGCATCAACAACTGTCCCAGTGGACTGAATCTGCAGCGTCGGCCAACATCTTTATTGCTGAGTACCACAGGTTGCATCACAAACACTTTATTACAAACGCTTTATTATCCCTTTTCATCATATCCCCTTTTATTGGGCGCTCAGGGCCACGGACCGGGTCACTGCTGCCGTGACACTGCCCCTTGAAAAAGCGGCCCGGTACCGAGTATCCCCACTCCCCTGGCGGGCGATCCATGTACGTAGTGCCAAATGCAGCTCCAACCTTATTCAGCCTTATCTATACAGCTGCTTGCAGGAAATCCAGCTGAAGACTAGACCTTCTCCCAAGTTTTTCTTTAGAGAGGTCTCTAAGAGCGGTGGAAGGGAGTTGAAAGGTATAAGCCATCATGTACATTTATGGCATATCCACAGGCTATGCTATAAAGGTATAATAAATGTAGATCTTACCAATGGAAGCTGCATCTGTTTTGAGAACGGAACCCTGTTATTCACTGCTTTCAGTGAAGAGATGGTCAGAATTGCCATAGAAATGAAAGCGAATTCCACCCACCTCTCTGCTGACAGTGGCACACATTAAGGCCCTGTTCTTGACATGGACCATTGTCACATTAGTAGGATCCACATGTATTATACATTTATGGCATCTCCTGTAGGTAGGGCATAAATATACTCGATGGTATTACTCCTTTAAAGGAGTTGTCTGAGACTTTAACATTGATGGGCCTATTGAATTGATTAGGTGGCGGATGTGCAAGTACCCGGCTGCAGTTGATGGAACTGCGCCGTGCAGTTCCACAACTAAGCAGTTTCCGGCTGCTGGCAGTGGAAACAGTTGATCGGTGGGGGTATCGGGTCTCGCACCCCCAGTGATAAACATTGATGGACTATCCTTAGGATAGGCCAGAAATGTATAAAGTCCTGGCCAACCCAATAAGGTAAACCTGCAGTGTCGGACTGGGATTCTAAGGGCCCACCAGTAACCAACTCCAGTCCCCCACTTTTCAACTGCATGCAAATGTGACACTATTCTCAATCAAAAATTCAATGAACTGAGTAGATCGGCAAATGAATAAGATGCTGCCTTTGTCTGTACATAGTGATTCACATACATAGAGCTAAGTACTGCTCATATAAGAGTGTGGTGGCCCACTCTTGCATAGGGGCCCACCAGAGGATTCTCCAGTTGGAGAGTTTTTGTTAGCAGTGTTTCTCAGGCATGAAGCTTCTCCCCAGATATTCTTTGGCAAACTGATAAAATAGATCACTGATAAAAGGTTGTTTCTGAATCATTAGTTCCCATAATATGGACATTTTTCTCCATGTCTTTCTATTGCGTGACATGTAATTTCTTGAAGTACAGTAAAGTCAAGAGTAATTATCACAAACTGGTAATCATTGGTATTGTAAAATCATTTAGATCAGGAACATGTGTATAGCCAACCCATGCATAAAGAATCCATATACTGTACCATATACTGTACCCATATTGTCTAATGTGTGTAACGCGGGAAGAGCTAAACCTGTGTAGCTGAGTAAGGAGAAGCAGCATTTCTTTGCTTTCCATTTTTGTATGATTTGGGGACTTTTCAGCAAAACTAATTTTATAATATTTTTTATCTTATCTAATATAGCTTTCATAAACCAGGCACAAAAAGTTTCATGACCAGAATGAGAAGAGCAATCGGCGAGGATATGACAGCGTTCATCCCTGCTCCCATGATGACAACGATGACCGGCTTCAATCCGTCCTTACCTCATGGTAGTCCTGTGAAATGCTCCTAAAAGATGGTTCAGCTCTTGTTGTAGATGAGGGACTGCCAGTACTTCTCTTGTGACCACAACCAAAAGTCCTACTATTTTTAGGAACAGCTGCTGGATGTCTTATCGGCTCCCTCCCCCCTAGGAAACATTAGAATGGCCAGTCGCTGGTTTAGGAAGACTCTACTGCCTTCTAGAGATTTCCTTACTTGTTGCCTGGCCCTGTAGTAAACTAACAGCCTCCCCCATGTAGGAGGGGCTTCACTACAATGACTAGGGAGCTGTATGTGGAAATTGGGTTTATCTGAAATGTTTCAAGAGATGACCTCGCCGGGTGGTGCTATGTGACAATTAGGACCTGGATCATCATTTGGCTTTAATTTTTTTTGTCTTGTATCTGTTGATTTTTTTTTTAATCAAATTCTTCTTTTTTTGTCTTTTACCTTTTTTAGAGCAAAAAGTCACACAATCCACTAAAAGTTTGTGTAAAATTTATTGATATACATACGGTAAATCTCTCCAGGGTGTGGGAATAGGTTACAAGAGAGCAAAAATTTTGGGTTGTCTTAAAAACTCGCAATTGATGAATCAGCTGAAACATCTGGAAACCCTAAACTCCACCACTCTGAACATAAATAACCCTAGAGAACACATATAAAGTAGACTTTAAAAAGGCGCAAATTAAAAGAAGCCATAGGTGCAAATAAAAAAAGGCTAAAAAAACAAATATTGGACAAAAAGGAGCAAATGCAAGAATAAATCAGGCACTATATGTTTTATTTGGGCAGTGGAGTATTGTGAGTACACTATGTGGCAGTCTTATGTGTGGACTGTGTAGTGATATTACACTGTATTATTTAGGCATTGTGTGACTATTATTTTATAAAATAACGATGGCAGAAATTTTTAGACGCCCTGTTTGTAGTACAGAATCTTACTGGATGTTTCATGGAACAATTGTGATAAGTACAGTCATGGCCAAAAGTTTTGAGAATGACACAAATATTAATTTTTACAAAGTCTACTGCTTCACTTTTTCTAATGGCAATTTGCATATACTCCAGAATGTTATAAAGAGTGATCAGCTTAACAGCAATTACTTGCAAAGTCAATATTTGTCTAGAAAATGAACTTTATCCCCCAAAACACATTTCAACATCATTGCAGCCCTGCCTTAAAAGGACCAGCTAACCTCTTTTCAGTGATTGCTCCATTAACACAGGTGTGGGTGTTGATGAGGACATGGCTGGAGATCAATCTGTCATGATTAAGTAAGAATGACACCACTGGACACTTTGAATCCGGGGTCCTGTAGGGAAGAGGTATTCAGAACAGCGTGGTCACATCGCTCTGCTCTGAGGGTCTCAGGGGAGCAGACAGGGAACCCCCTCCCTGCGCGATGTTCCACTGTGCCCCCGGTACACCGCGAGCGCGTCCGATCGCTTCAACGTACTATCCTGTCCATGGTCAGATTGTCCCGGGTTTCATGGACGGGATAGTACTTCGGATGGCAGAGAGGGGTTAAAGAGAGACACTCCTCACCACGTAAAACTGCCTCAATTGTGTTTCATTGCGCAAGCCAAACTCTACTGTACAATGATGATGAGCAAGTACCTTGAAACAGCTGTCTGTAGATGGGTTTTGAGCTTGGTTTATGTTCCTAAACATGCTCCAAGAACTAAGTAGCATATTGACTTAGAGTTTGGCTAGTGGCTACCTCTTTCACCTCTCTATTCCTGAGAAATGGCCTTCTCTTCCCTGTATATAAATCAAGTCTTGTCAGCCAGCTGGGTGCGGTCCTCATGAAGATGCCCAAAGAGAATATTTAGGACTATGCTCACTTGGCTATCTTGATTAGATTTACATTCAAGGAATGGGAGGCCATTATTGATAATGGAGAGACACAGGAAAAGAGCCAATTCATCCTAAAGCAAACTAAGCGTTAGTAAAACCACAACTGTTCCACTTTCAAAATAAAATGCCTTCTACAGTCATGGCCAAAAGTTTTGAGAATGACACAAATATTAATTTTACAAAGTCTGCTGCTTCACTTTTTCTAATGGCAATTTGCATATACTCCAGAATGTTATAAAGAGTGATCAGCTTAACAGCAATTACTTGTAAGAATGACACCACTGGACACTTTAAAAGGAGGCTGGTGCTTGGCATCATTGTTTCTCTTCTGTTAACCATGGTTATCTCTAAAGAAACACGTGCAGTCATCATTGCAATGCACAAAAATGGCCTAACAGGGAAGAGTATCGCAGCTAGAAAGATTGCACCTCAGTCAACAATCTATCGCATCATCAAAAACTTCAAGGAGAGAGGTTCCATTGTTGCCAAAAAGGCTTCAGGGCGCCCAAGAAAGACCAGCAAGCGCCAGGACCGTCTCTTAAAAGTGTTTCAGCTGCGGGATCGGGCTACCAGCAGTGCAGAGCTTGCTCAGGAATGACAGCAGGCAGGTGTGAGTGCATCTGCACGCACTGTGAGGCGGAGACTCTTGGAGCAAGGCCTGGTCTCAAGGAGGGCAGCAAAGAAGCCACTTCTCTCCAGAAAAAACATCATGGACAGACTGATATTCTGCAAAAGGTACAGGCAGTGGACTGCTGAGGACTGGGGTAAAGTTATTTTCTCTGATGAATCCCCTTTTCGATTGTTTGGGACATCAGGAAAATGCCTCATTCGGAGAAGACAAGGTGAGCGCTACCACCAGTCTTGTCTCATGCCAACTGTTAAGCATCCTGAAACCATTCATGTGTGGGGTTGCTTCTCAGCCAAGGGAATCGGCTCTCTCACAGTCTTGCCTAAAATCACAGCCATGAATAAAGAATGGTACCAGAATGTCCTCCAAGAGCAACTTCTCCCAACCCTCCAAGAGCAATTTGGCGATCAACAATGCCTTTTCCAGCATGATGGAGCACCTTGCCATAAAGCAAAGGTGATAACTAAATGGCTCAGGGAACAAAACATAGAAATTTTAGGTCCATGGCCTGGAAATTCCCCAGATCTTAATCCCATTGAGAACTTGTGGTCAATCATCAAGAGACGGGTGGACAAACAAAAACCTAAAAATTCTGACAAAATGAAAGCATTGATTGTGCAAGAATGGACAGCTATCAGTCAGGATTTGGTCCAGAAGTTGATTGAGAGCATGCCAGGGAGAATTGCAGAGGTCCTGAAGAAGAAGGGTCAACACTGCAAATATTGACTTGCTGCATTAACTCATTCTAACTGTCAATATAAGCTTTTGTTACTCATATGTTTGCAATTATTATATTTCTGTCTGTGATAAAAACATCTGTCAAACACAGATAAAAACCAGAGGGCAGCAGATCATGTGAAAATATAATATTTGTGTCATTCTCAAAACTTTTGGCCATGACTGTAGTGAATATAATGGCGTTACTATACCATTAGAACTGTGTGTTTACTGAAGGTTTAGGACTTGTTCACACTCTGCCTTTTTACAGTGGGTTCTTTTCCCCATATGTTTTTGCCAGCGGTTTACAGCATCAGCAAAGTGAATGAGATTTCTGAAATCTTGTGCACATGCTGCTTATTTTTTCCTTGCAGATTTGAACCATCAAAGTGGATTTTTTTTCACATCTGTATGTCGATTCTTTTAGGTTTTTTGCACTGTTTTTCACCTGTTCAAATAAATAAGAAAAAAATCACATAAAAAAGCACCTATTTTAAGCAGTGTTTTTCTTGCCAACACTGATTTTTGCAGCAGAAAAATCTGATGCAAATATTCAACATGTGCACATACCCATAGCTAAACTTTAATTTACTCATCTGTTAAGGCTGGTTAAAGCTCCTATTACGAAAAACGTAATAAATAGTAACAAGTAGCTAATATTCAACACTAGGTGGCAGCATCTAAAAGAAGAGAGATCACACTTCAAATACCAGTACTGCATCACAAAAACTAGAGAAAAATGATGTGTGTGATCTGGTATATTACTGCAGTGGACAACATGTGAAATATATGGTAAGCGTGAACATGCTTTAACCACATAATGAGACATCCTTGCAAGGCACTTATTAATGCTGATATTTATTAGTTATTTATTATGCTTTGCTTATATAGTGCTATCTTATTCCACAGCACTTTACATACAGTACATTATCATCACTGTCCCCATTGGGGCTCACTACCTAAATTCCCTATCAGTCTATGGAGTGTGGGAGTAAAGCAGAGTATCCAGAAGAAACCCACACAAACACGGGGAGAACCTACAAACTCCTTGCAGATGTTGTCCTTGGTGGGCTTTGAACTCAGGACCCCAGCGCTGCAAAGCTGCAGTGCTAACTATATGTATATATATTTATTTACTTATCTCTGCATCTATGGTGGTCTGAACAGACAAAAAAAAAAGCTGTGGTGATGTCACCCATGCAGCGTTACGAAACGGACAGAATATACTCTGCTGGCTGGGATGCCATAGAATGGAACAAGTTTTTCCTCTATAAATGCAGGATACACTTCATCTAATTTTAGAAGTGGGATTAAATATACTTGCTATATCCACGGGACAACTACTACAGATCTTTCGTCATATGGCCACAAGATGAACACATATGGTGAGGGCAATTTACTTCCTATCACTCACATTAATATGCTATTTATATTTTGTTCTATTTAGAAACCTTATTTTTATTATTTACTCTATAACACAGCCATCATCTTCCTACTAGGTACTTTTAAAATGTTCCATTATTGGCAGAAATTTAATGGAAAAAAAAAGGAACAACATGATCGTAAGGCGGAAAGTTTTATGATGAAAGTTTGGGATTCCGAGGTGGAAGCCTTTAAACCAAATATAGCTGCCACATGCAAAAGTGAGATCTCTGAGTGTGTGGCTTAGAAAACTGGAGGCACAGATTAGAAACAAGTGCCCAAGAGATCAATTGCTTGCCAGCCTTCCAAACATTGCAAAGGCAGCAGATTTCATTGCTGACGCAGTCTGATTGACAGCTCGTGCATGTGCCTTCTCGAATTTCGTCAGAAGGGCCTTTGGCTGAAAAGTTGGAATGGAGACTTCCACTCTAAGTCTAGACTCAGCGGCATACCCTTCAAGGGTGAATATCTCTTCGGGTCACCCTTGGAGGAGATTCTGGATAAGGCCTCAGATTCAAAAAAAGGGTTCCCCCAAACCAGCACCCCAAAATTCAAAAAACCCTTTTGGGAATCAAGAAGGAACATGCAAGGGATGGTCCCAAAGCAGAGGGATCCGAAGTGGAAGGGGACCAGGAAAATGGGAAAACCTCTCAAGGGACAGTTTTTGATCTGCTAAAATGTTTATTCCTGCCTGGGAAAGGATTTGCATAAGCCCTTGGATATTAGACTCTATAGGAAAAGGATTAAAATTAGAATTTCGCAAAATATCAGCAATCGGGCAAATCAAAGAGGCCTGGAGAAGGAGGTAGTGTCACTTATAGAGAAGGGACAGACGCGAGTACCAGAAAAAGGAAGAATGAAGGGAAAGGGTTCTACAGTCCTCTCTTTTAGAACAATTAAACATTTAAGTCTAAATCAGTTTCTGGTTCCCAAACACTTCAAAATGGAAACAATCGAGTCAACAATAAAACTCTTATTTCCAGGATGTTTTATGGCCATCAAAACCACCAAAAGTATCTCAGAGTAGCAGTCAATATTCAGGGATGCTTAACACATTTACGACTTCAGTTCCTCCCCTTTGGCCTATCTATGGCTTCAAGGGAGTTTACAAAGTTACTGGCAGAGATGTCTGCTCACATGAGAGAGAAAGACATTTTATTCATCTTTTACCTAGACGACGTCCTGTTTGTGAGGAAAGCGGAAGCAGGTTGCAAACAAGTCAAGGAATACTGTTCGTCCTTGAGATAGATAATTGTTGTGAACGTGCTGGAGACGACTTCAGAGCTGAGGCTCCCTCTGGTGGTTGCTGAGGGTATTGAACCTATGTTGAACAGCAAAAGTCCACCACCTGCAATAGATGAATGGTTATCAGGTGGGACGGACTGGCCTGATATAAGTGAGCTGACCTCCCATGATCCTTGCCGGTGATCAATTGTTACTTCCTGGTCTTGGTTGGAATTCAGCTTGCTTTCTGCTGTCTCCTGCTATCATTCAGATAAGTTACTTTCTGGGTTTTTTTCTGTGGTTTGATTTTCCTTGTTTTTGCTGCCTTGCTTTTGAGTTCAGCTGGGTCCCCTTTGGGGGCTTGTGCTGGTCTCTGTTCTCTTTTTGTATTTGTTCATTTGCTCAGTTCTTGTGATTTTTTACTGCTGGGTAGCTGCGTGCTTACACCAGGGATCTGATATAGGTGGTCGAGACCGTGTGGTCTCAGCTTTTTTTGGATTCAGAAGTGTTGGAGTTTTTCCTAGGGTTTTTCTGGGTTGCAGACAGTATTCTCTCCTGTGCTGTCCTATCTTGACAGTTTTTGGCCCCAGCGTTTGCTCATTCTATTTTCTGTCTGTGTTCGTGTTTTCATCTTGTCTAACCGCCATTATATGTTTGGGGGCTTCCTATTCTTTTGGGGCTCTACTCCGGGGCAGTTAGCTTTCCTCTTTCCATCTTCAGGGATAGCTAATCTCTCCGGCTGTGACGAGGCGTCTAGGGCACCGTAGGAACGTTCCACTGCTGCTTCTAGTTGTGCGGTTAGTTTAGGGGTCTGCAACCTATTAGTTTCCAACCTCTCTGGTGTGTGGCTGCCTTTGCGGTTATTTGCTCCTGCACTCCTCAGCTACCAAAACATAACAGATAATAAAGTTTAAAAAATTGAGAATAAACCAGAACATATGCAAATATTTCTGGGAATTTTATTAAATTCCAAAAATCAAACTTCTTTTCTTCCAGAGGGAAAAATAAAAAAGAGTTGGTGTCCGAATTAATAAAAAACCTGGTGACCACCCTAAGAAGAGCTATGCCGATCCTGAGGACCCTAACGTCATGCATCTTTGCTATGACTTGGGCACGACCCTACTTCAGAAAACTCCAGTGGGAAATTCTGAAGGAAGGGGAAAAAGCCGAGGGGAACCTGAACAAAAAGATTATTACCTCAACGAGTACAAACAAATCTTTAAAGTGGTGGTAATGTGAAAGAAATCTCTCTCGGGGGTTCAATGAGAGATCTGGAATCCTAAAGTAGTCACCACAGATGCAAATCCTTTCAGCTGGGGAGCACACACGAACGGCAAATTCCTTCAAGGGGATGTCCTCAAAATCTGATAGATTCATCCTTCAACAGGAAAGAACTAGCAGCCATCAGGCTTACTCTGCTAGAAATCCTACAAAATCCTAGAAAGTCCTGTCAGACAACAAAACAGCGGTGGCATATTGAAACAAACAAGAAGGCACGAGGTACAGAAATCTTATGACAAAAGCGAGGGGGATAATGACCTTAGCCAAAGTATATTTAAAATCAATGTGGGCAAGTTATCTAACAGTGGATGAGAACTCAGAGGCAGATTACCTTAGTCGTTACCTGATTGACCAGGACAAATAATCTCTAAACCCAGTGGTTTCCCAAAAAAATCACAGATCGTTGGGGGAGACCACAAATAGATTTATTTACAAACATAGCAACCAAAAAAAACTAAATTCTTCTCCTTAAGTCTGAAAGACCTTCCCTACGGAGTCGATGCCCTCCTCCACAGATGGCCGGGAGAACTAGTTTATGCATTTCTTCTGATCTCTTTAATTCCAATAGGGCTGAGGAAAATTCGGACAGACCAAGCCAAATTGATGCTAATAGCCCCTTTTTGGCACAGGAGATTCTGGTTCACCTGGCTATGCCTGTCAGCCGTGGGAGATCCATGGGTGCTTCCGGAGAGCCCAAAGCTGTTTTTACGGGACTCATACTACATCCCAACATGAGGGGTCTACATTTGATGGCATGGTGTTTCAGCGTAAACTGCTAGTGGCCATGGGATACTCAGAAAATCTAATCTCCACCCTTATGAACTCCAAGAAAAAAAATACAACAGATATTTATGCTAGAGTATAGGGAAAATTCCTAGACTTTTCAGACAACAGGTTTAATCCTGAGGAAAAAGTCCTGTGCTACTTCGAAGTGCGTTGACTTTTAAAAACTGTTTAGAATAAAATCTTTTAAGAAACCATCAATATCCTAGACTTTTCAGAGTCAGAGCCACTAAGAAACAACACAGTGTCTTGGTGTCTATTCTAGAGTTCGTACAAAGAGGATGGGAGAAAGGTCTGAACAAGAGTACCCAAAAAGTGCATGCTGTAGCTCTAGGGGCCAAAAAATAGCTGATCACCCTTTAATAATTAGATTTTTTAAAGAAATAGGAAGATCCAATAGATCTCCTCAGCCTCAACTCCTTGGGACCTAAACTTAGTACTAAAAGCCCTAACCAGAGTTCCATTTGAACCTCTATTGGAATGTCCAATTAGGGCTTTGACACTGAAAATTACCCTCCTAGTAGCCTTAATACCAGCTAGGAGGATTAGTGAACTACACTCACTGTCAGATGAAACAACCTTTTACAAGATTATTGACAGATAGGGTCATACTCAGCCCCGACCCAGCCTTTCTCCCCAAGGTAGTAGCAGCCTTTCCCATGTCCCAGAAGATATTTCTGCCATCATTTTGTGATAACCATAAATAAAAGGAGATGTCTCTTACAGTATTTAGTCAACCAGAGAGTTCAGAAAGTCTACCTCCCTGTTTTGTTCTCTTTCAGGGACCCAGAAGAGGCCAGGCAGCATCCACAGGGTCCATAGCCAGATGGGTCAGAACAGGGATTGCTCTGGCTTACACGTTTGGAGGCCTCCCCCACCTTGATAATTTAAAAGCACACTCCACAAGGCTGTTTCCACTTTATGGACAGAGAGGGCTAATGCCTCTCTGGAATCAATCTGTAGGCTAGTTACAGGAATTAACCCTATAATAACCGAGCCAGCCAAACCATGACAATATGGGGCCCATTATACTATATGGAGCATTCTATGGGGCCATTGTATACTAAATGGAGCAACATATGGGGCCATTATATACTGTATGGAGCATTATTTAGGGCCATTATACACAATGTTCCAAATTATTATGCAAACTGGAATTGTCATAGCGTTTTTTTTGGTTTTTTTTTTTGTAAATGAAACCCATTGATAGTATTGTGTCTCAGGGTTCTTTGGATCACTGAAATCAATCTCAGATACCTGTGATAATTAGTTTGCCATATGAGCCCAATAAAAGGAAAACTGGATGTTCCACACTATTAAGCCTACTAGAGTTTTCAAGTAACATGGGAAAGAAAAAGGATCTCTCTGCTGCTGAAAAGCATCAAATAGTGCAATGCCTTGGTCAAGGGATGAAAACATTAGATATTTCCCAAAAACTTAAGTGTGATCATCGTACTGTTAAGAGATTTGTGGCTGATTCTGAGCACAGACATGTTCGTGCTGATAAAGGCAGAATGAGGAAGGTTTCTGCCAGTCAAGTTCATTGGAGTAAGAGAGCATCTGCTAAAAAGCCATTACAAACCAGCAAACAGATATTTGAAGCTGCTGGTGCCTCTGGAGTCCCTCGAACCGCAAGGTGTAGGATTCTTCAAAGGCTTGCTGTGGTGCATAAACCTACTATTCGGCCACCCTAAAGAGTGCTCACAAGCAGAAACGGTTGCATTGGGCCCAGTCATACATGAAGAAAAATTTTCAGTCTTGTTTACTGATGAGTGTTGAGCAACCCTGGATGGTCCAGATGGATGGTAGGTGGATGGCCACCATGTCCCAACAAGGCTGCGACATCAGCAAGGATGTGGAGGAGTCATGTTTTGGGCCGGAATTATGGGGAAACAGCTGGTAGGGCCCTTTAAGGTTCCTGAAGGTGTGAAAATGACCTCTGCAAAGTATATAGAGTTTCTGACTGACAACTTTCTTCCATGGTATAAAAAGCAGAAATGTGCCTTCAGGAGCAAAATCATCTTCATGCATGACAATGCACCATCTCATGCTGCAAAGAATACCTCTGAGTCATTGGCTGCTATGGGCATAAAAGGAGATAAACTCATGGTGTGGCCACCATCTTCCCCTGACCTCAACCCTATAGAAAACCTTTGGAGTATCATCAAGCAAAAGATCTATGAGGGTGGGAGGCAGTTCACGTCAAAACAGTAGCTCTGGGAGGCTATTCTAACTTCATGCAAAGAAATACAAGCAGAAACTCTCCAAAAACACAAGTTCAATGGATGCAAGAATTGTGAAGGTGATATCAAAGAAGGGTTCCTATGTTAACATTTAACTTGGCCTGTTAGGATGTTTTGGAGTTCATGGAGATGAAGGTGAAACCTATCAGTGAACCCAATGATAGCATGTGGCAGTGTGATCTATCATTCATGGTAGACATTACCAAGTACCTCTCAGAGCTGAACGTTAAGCTTCAAGGCCCCAAACAGCTTCTTAGTTCTCTACTTTCAAACATGAAATCATTTGAAGGTAAACTAAGGCTGTGAAAAGTGCAACTTGAAAGGAATAGCACAGTTAATTTCCCCACTCTGGAAAGACAAAAGCCTTCCACGACACTTAAATATGCTGGTGAATGTGCAAAACTAATTGAAGCACTTGATGAAAGATTCGAGGCTGTCAAAAGTAAACAAATGGAATTAAACATCTTTGCTACACCATTCAATGTGGAACCAGCTGATGTGCCTGATGACCTACAACCCAAAATCATTCAGCTGCAAAACAATGATGAACTGAAAGCTGGGTACAATAACCTCCCATTGCTTGAGATTTATGAACGTTATGTGAACAATGATGATTTACCCACTGTGAGGAGACATGCATTGAAATATGCATCTGTGTTCGGAACAACTTATTGCTGTGATCAGTTCTTTTCAAAACTTTCCATCGCAAAGTGTCAACTTCGCTCAAGACTGACTGATGCAAACTTAGAAAACCAATTGCGAATAGCAACATCATCAATACCTCCCAACATCGCACGCCTCACCAAAGAGAAGTCATTCCGGACCCTGAACGCTATTATACAATTCCAAACGGCCCTTGGCAGAAAAAAGGTTCCCCACCCCTGCTCCAGATTAAAGGAAAATAACCTGCTAGCTCCTGGTAACTGTTTTTCATGGTACAGAAGCAGAGAAAAGGAATTCCTTCCATACTTTTCTCAAGACCGCGCTCTAGTATATTGCAGTGATGTTCCTGGCCTGATGAAAACATTTAACATTGAGTACAATGTGAGTGAGTGGAGTCTCTTTATTTATTCATCCAAAAAAAGTCTGAGAGCTGTGCTACTGCACAATGGCAGCAAGTATGCTTCAGTGCCTGTATGGCATTCTGTGCCCTTGAAGGAAAGTTATGAGAATTTAGACTTTATTCTCAAGAAACTTAACTACGAGGCTCAAGGATGGTCAATATATGTGGTGATATGAAAGTATTCTCTTTGCTCCTATGGCAGCAAGTAGGATAAATGAAGTACCCATGCTTTTTGTGTGACTGGGGCAGCCGTGATAGGACTCATCACTGGATCCAAAAAAGTTGTCCAACAAGAACAGCTTTGCAATTTGGACTCAAGAAGATAGTTGCGTAAAGTTTAGTTGATTCCACTAAAGTTCTCCTGCCACTACTCCACATTAAGCATGGACTGAGGAAACAGTTTGTGGAAGCTCTACCGAAAGAAGGAGAGACTTTTAAGCACCTGCGTAGTGCGTTTCAAGGACTGTCAGAAGCAAAACAGAAGGAAGTCTTTTTGTGGGTCCTGATATTTTGAAACTCAAGAGGGACGACATGTTCAAAACAAAAATGGAAGCTGTTGAGAAAAAGGCTTGTGATTCTTTTAAAGAAGTCATGAAGAAATTTCTAGGTAACAACAAATATCTAAAATTTAAGTCAATTGTGGAGAACATGCTGAAACATTTCAAAGCCTTGGATTGTCTGATGAATCTGAAGTTAGATTTTTTAAATTAACATTAGGGCTACTTTCTTAAATACCTTGGTGCTCTTAGCAAAGAGTAAGGAGAAAGATTTCATCAGGACATCAAGGAGATGGAACGAGAATACCAAGATAGATGGAACATGAAATGATGGCGTCTATTGCTGGATGCTTCACAGAGAAGATCTGCAGGCCTTCTATAAGAGTAAAAGGTATCAAGAGAAGCTTTGAAGAGAAAAGGAAAAGGTGCAAGAATTAAGTTCCAATAAAGTTGCAGACTGAATGTTCAATACATTTTTATATATAATATTGTGTACATTTTTGGCTACAATAAAAAATTTTCTTGTTCATTTAGCTTGTATGTAATTTCACACGCGTTTTGTGCAAAATCAAAACGTGATGGTTAAAAATAGAAGTTTTTTTTTTTTTTTTTTTTAATCAGCGCATAGGAAACCAAAAGAATCAGTGATTGGATTTAAAAAAAAAATCATAAACCCAAATTTTGCATACCTGTGCAATTTTTCCCTGCGTCATTTGTCACTAGACATAACTCTATTTATGGACATCTATGGTTTGATTTATTTGCTTGTGTGCATTGGATGGATTGCTACAGACATCTGGTAAGAATTTCATGTCAGTAGCACCTTTAGAAATATATTTACTTAGAAAATTGGTGACGCGTTCAATACTTATTTCACTCGCTGTGTATATAGTGGGTACGGAAAGTATTCAGACCTCTTTAAATTTTTCACTCTTTGTTTCATTGCAGCCATTTGGTAAATTCAAAAAAGTTAATTTTTTTCTCATTAATGTATACTCTGCACCCCATCTTTACTGAAAAAAACAGAAATGTAGAAATTTTTCCAAATTTATTAAAAAAGAAAAACTGAAATATCACATGGTCATAAGTATTCAGACCCTTTGCTCAGACACTCATATTTAAGTCACATGCTGTCCATTTCCTTGTGATCCTCCTTGAGATGGTTCTACGTCTTCATTGGAGTCCAGCTGTGTTTAATTAAACTGATATGACTTAATTTGTAAAGGCACATACCTGTCTATATAAGATCTCACAGCTCACAGTGCATGTCAGACCAATCATGAGGTCTAAGGGTCCCGTCACACTCTTCAATGTCCCAGCGATCCCACCAACGATCCGACGTGGATGAGATCGCTGGGACATCATTAGCTGATTGCTGGTGAGCTGTCACATAGGCAGACTCACCAGAGATCAGGACCAGCGAGCACGCTGGTATCCAGGCTAAACATCGGGTAACTAAGCACCGCGCGGTGCTTATTTACTCGATATGTACCCTGGATACCAGCTCCCAGCTTCTGGTGTACGCGCTGGGAGCTGGTATCCAGTGTACACATCGGGTAACTAAGCACCGCGCGGTGCTTATTTACTCGATATGTACCCTGGATACCAGTTCCCAGCTTCTGGTGTACGCGCTGGAAGCTCGCTGATCGTTGGTCTCCCGCTGTCACATGCAGCGATGCGCGCTGGCCAGCGGGAGACCAACGATGAAAAAATGGTCCAGGACATTCGACGACGATCAGCGATACCCAGCAGGGGGGCTGGTCGTTGC
>JARQOD010000003.1:172158746-172253085 GCA_033576555.1 Oophaga sylvatica
AAACCTCAAAATGACGAAAAATTAAAATAGGGTCTGGTTCCCATGAGCCCCCCCCTACATTTTATTCGGGGGAGTGCCCCCATTAGATTAAAATAGGCTTATTCCACAAAGCTAGGATTCATATAAAAAAAGGCAGGTAAGATGGCTGTAGTTCTCGCATTGAGGGCTCATACTGAAAAATATGCTTTGTCAAACTTGATCAGTGAGGCTAGTGTGATTCGATTCTTCGGATGGGGAAAGATGGAGAATAAAATTTCTTCCCTTCTTTCAGGTATAGAAATCTCACCTATACACCCAAAGTTTTCCCCCACTCATTGCTTGCATGGCCAGTGCATCCAAATATTTATCAAACCGGGCATGTGGATCACCCCCCGGGGGCATGGGATACTCAGTGGGGCCCGGGGGTGTCTTAAAGGGATGTGTCAGGCCCCGCAGTGCCCGGGGCCCGTGGCCCGGGGGCCCCCAAAAAAAGGGGAATTTTACAGGGGATGATAAATTTGTAGTAAGGTGATCTGAGCCCCCGGGGGTTTCTGGTCAGGGTGCCAGCGCTGCAGTACGACCTTGGGACGATGGTGAGATGCAGCAGAGTTGAAGGTTCCCCCACGGGTGAAGCTTGCCCAACCCAGGAGGTGTTGTAGGGAGTAATGGTGTGGGGTTAGAGAGTGGAGTGTGTTTTGGGGGAAAAACTTAGAGGATACAGTCAGATGCAGTGGGCCCGTCTAAAACCCTCAAGTGGCTACAAGCATGGGGTCCCCCTTTTTGGGCCCCACATCTTCGGCCATGCCGACGTTTTTTTTCGTAGCCATTAATATTAACTTTACAAGCATTCCCCTGGTCACAGGGGGCCAGGCCCAATCGTCCAAATAATTAATAAAAAAAGAATGGTCAAAAGTTATACAGTAGTCTCTGTAGGCACAATGCTTAATGGTTGCAATTAAAAACAGTATTAACTTATTTACATTTCCCATGTATCAGTTTACTTATTGCGAAACCTTTGGGAGTACCTTTGGTTGTAGGAAGACCTACGGAGCACTGGTGTTGGTAGTGACCTATTGGATTCACTGTGTTAACTACCATTGGTGCAGTCGCTCTCTAGTGGTTACGCTACTGGTGACTCTAGTAATACAGGTATACCCGATTTTCTAGGACTACCCCTTCCACTGTGGGCATGAGAGATCACCGTTAGCAGGGGGACTTCCATTCCAGCAGGTGTGGCTTCGTCACTGGAGCTTGCAGATCTTCAGGCTATCTTGAGTCACTTTCTTTCTGGCACTACTTGGGGAAAGGGCAAGACAGGGACTAATCATGGCCAAGTTTTGAAAGAACAAATATTATATTTTCACAGTCTGCTCCCTTGGTTTTTACGTGTGTTTACAGAGTTTTTATCACAGACAAAATATAATAATTAAACATATGGTAACAAAAGCTTATATTGACAGTTAAAGATTTAAGCAGCAATCAATATTTGCAGTGAGACCCTTCTTTTCAGGACCTCTGCAATTCTCCTGGCATCTCTCAATCAACTTCTGGACCAAATCCGACTGATAGCAGTCCATTCTTGCCAATCAATGCTTTTTTTTTGTAGAATTTTTAGGTTTTGTTTGTCCCCCCGTTCTTGATGATGACCCAAGTTTCAATGGGATTAAGACGGGGGGTTTCCAGGCCATGGACCAAAATCTCTATGTTTTGTTCCCTGAGCCATTTGTTATTCCTTTGCTTTATGGCAAGGTGTCCTCATGCTGGAAAAGGGGTTGTTGATCGCCAAACGCTCTTGGAGGGTTGGGAGAATTTTCTTTTTTGGGGGACATTTTGGGACCATTCTTATTTCTGGCTGGTTTTTAGGCAAGGTGAGAGGCTGATTCCCCTTTGGGTGAGAGGCAAACCCCACACATGAATGGTTTCAGGATGCTTAACAGTTGGCATGAGACAAGACTGGTGGGTACGTCACCTTGTCTTTCCCAATGAAAGGGTTTTCCTGATTCCCAAACAATCGAAAAGGGATTCATCAGGGGAAAATAATTTAACCCCCTCCCTGCAGTCCACTGCCTAAACTTTTTGCAGAATTCAGTCTGTCCATGATGTTTTTTCTGGAGGAAGTGGCTTCTTTGCTGCCCTCCTTGAACCAGGCCTTGCTCCAAGAGTCTCCGCCTCACAGTGGGGTGCAGATGCACCTCACCCCTCCCTGCTGCCATTCCTGAGCAAGCTCGAAACGCTGGTAGCCCGTCCCCGCAGCTGAAACCTTTTAAGAGACGGCCTGGCCTTGCGGTCTTTCTTGGCGCCCTGAAGCCTTTTTGGGGCAACAATGGAAACCTTCTCCTTGAAGTTTGTGGCGTGTAGCGCCCGCGCCCTGCCTGCTCCCAGACAGGGACGTCGCTCTCCTCCCCCTGCGCCAGCGTCCTCAGGCTCCCAGCCCCTCTGCGCCTCTGGCATCCTCGCGCCCTCCTTCCGCCCTGCTGGTCCCCGCGCGCTCCTTCCCTGCTATGGCCTTAGGGCGCGCGCCCGCCCCCCCCCCCGCCTTAAGGAGCCGCGCGCATTTTCCAAATCGTCTCCGCCATGCGGAGGATTCCCCCATATTAAGGGTTCCTCCTAATGTAGGTGCCCGAGCAATGTTTTTTTCCTGTGCGTCTAACCTGTTTCAGCCATCAGCCCCCCTGATTCCAGTTACCTGTGTTACCTGTCGCTTGCCTGTCTGCCATCCGTCTGCAGTTCCATCCGAGGTTCGGACGCCCTCGCAGAGACCCCGCCTTGCCTGCTCACCTGGAGCGATCATCTGCCATCCGACTGCAGCTCCATCCGGAAGTTCGGACATCTCTGCGGAGATCCCCGGCTCTTGCTGCCTCACCTGGGAGCGATCATCTGCCATCCGACTGCAGCTCCATCCGGAAGTTCGGACATCATCTGCAGAGATCCACGGCTCTTGCCTGCTCACCTGGGAGCGATCATCTGCCATCCGACTGCGCCTACCTGGAGGCTCCACCATATCAGGTCGTATATGCCTGCCCTGTTCTAGAGACTGCTGGTCACTTGCCGTGACAACCTGCCTGCCTAGAGACTGCCTGGTCACTTGCCGTGACAACCTGCCTGTCCAGAGACTGCTTGGTCACTTGCTGTGACAACCTGCCTGTCCAGATACTGCCTGGTCACTTGCTGTGACAACCTGCCTGTCCAGATACTGCCTGGTCACTTGCCGTGACAACCTGCCTGTCCCAGAGACTGCCTGGTCACTTGCTGTGACAACCTGCCTGTCCAGATACTGCCTGGTCACTTGCCGTGACAACCTGCCTTCCCAGAGACTGCCTTGGTCACTTGCTGTGACAACCTGCCTGTCCAGATACTGCCTGGTCACTTGCCGTGACAACCTGCCTGTCCCAGAGACTGCCTTGGTCACTTGCTGTGACAACCGGCCTGCCCAGAGACTTCCTTGGTCACTTGCTGTGACAAACCTGCCTGTCCAGAGACTACCTATATCCCCTGCCGTGATTCCCTGCCCTTTTCCCGGGTGCCACCCGCTCTCTTACAAGTAGACTCTCTTGTATAATAAAGCTTTGTGGTTCCCACCAACCTGACCTGTCTCTCAGTATTTCCACCCACCAGACCCGTTACAGTTTGCTCGGGCCATGGAACCCGGTGGCACCCAAACCCCTTCACTCCCGGAACTGTGTCATGAGCTGTCTCGCCAGAGGTCTCAACAGGAGGCTATCCTGGGTCACCTGCGGAACGTCAATTCCCGTCTGGACACTCTGAATTCATCACCAGCAACCATCGCTGGAGCCATGACTCATAATCCGTCAGTCCCGCTGATTCCCAATTCCGTGGTTTCCATTCCCGGACCCCGACTGTCAGCTCCTCCTAGGTTTGGAGACGATCCTGCTCTGGCTCGGGGTTTCATTAATCTGTGCACCCTGAATTTTGAACTCCTGGCACACCAGTTTAACTTGACCGGGCCAAAATTGCCTTCATCATGTCCCATCTCACCCGGGGAGGCCCTGGCCTGGCTTAATCCTCTCTGGGAGAGAGAGGATCCTCTGGTATCTGACCTGCCTGCTTTTCTCTCGGCCTTCCGGAAGGTATTCGACGAAATGGACGGAAGACTTCCTCTGCATCATCTCTGCTGCGTTCTCCTCAGGAGAGTCTCACCGTGGTCAATATGCCATACGGTTCCGGACTTTAGCCTCAGAACTAGCTTGGGACAATGAAGCTCTAATTTCGGTCTTCTGGGAGGGTCTGTCCGGCCGTATTAAAGACGAACTTGCCGGTCGGGACATTCCAACCTCTCTAGATGATTTAATAAATCTTGCCAATCGAATTGATCTACGGTTCCAGGAACGAGCCAAAGAGATCACCCGTAAAAAAATTTTTTCCCATCTTGCTCCCTCGTGTCAGAGATCCATAACCTCTTCCGTTTCTCCTCAGGTGCACACTGCTGAGCCTATGCAGGTCGACCAGACCAAGATGGTCAAAGCCCGTCAGGACTCACGCCGTGCCGAGAAAAGTTGCTTCTACTGCGGCAGTAAGGAGCACTGGATCCAAACCTGTCCGGAGAAGTCGGGAAACGCCTGTGTCTAGGTTCGCTCGGAGAGGTCAATCTAGACAAAAATAAATCCTCTTCATCCCTGCTGCTGTCGGTTTCAATTCTGCTCGGTAAGAACCGCCACTTCGAAATGGCCCAACTTGATTCTGGAGCAGCTGGGAATCTCGTGTCACAGGCTCTAGTAGAGAAGTATCACATTCCCACCAAACCTCTTGTTGAACCTGTATCTGTTGCTGCTGTGGATGGGGGCCTCCTACCTCGTCCCATCCGACTTATCACCGAAGTCATAACCCTGCAGGTGGGAAATGTTGCATTCTGAGAGCATCTCGTTTCATGTTTTACCCGGACTCTCTCATGCTTTCTTACTAGGTCTGCCTTGGCTCCAAAAACATGCACCTGTGCTCGACTGGCAGAATGGAGAGGTTCTTCGCTGGGGACAGGACTGTCATAAAACGTGTTCTAGTGCCTGTTCATCCTGTCTATTCTTCTCCTACACCTGCTAATCTACCTGGACTCCCGATTCCATATTGGTCATTTGCTGATGTCTTCAATAAAAAGGAAGCAGAGACATTACCCCGCATAGACCATATGATTGCCCGATTGACCTGTTGCCCGGTACTACGCCTCAACGGGGCGTATTTACCCGTTGTCTGCTGCTGAGACCAGGTCGATGTCCGAATATATCGAGGAGAACTTAGCAAAGGGATTCATCCGGAAATCTACCTCCCCAGCGGAGCAGGTTTCTTCTTCGTTAAAAAGAAAGACGGATCTCTCCGTCCCTGTATTGACTACAGAGGCCTAAATTCGATCACAGTGAAGAATAAGTACCCTCTTCCGCTCATTCCAGAACTGTTTGATCGTCTTAGAGGGGCTAGAGTCTTCACCAAACTAGATCTTCGTGGAGCATACAACCTGGTTCGTATCCGTCGAGGAGATGAATGGAAGACGGCATTCAACACCCGGGACGGCCACTACGAGTACTTGGTGATGCCCTTTGGTCTCTGTAATGCTCCAGCAGTCTTTCAAGAGTTGGTCAATGACATCTTCCGGGACCTCCTCTACTCCTGTGTTGTGGTGTACCTTGACGACATCTTGGTCTTCTCTCCGGATCTTCAGTCTCACCGGAGGGATGTTCGTCAGGTTTGCTCAGGCTCAGGCAGAATCACCTCTTCGCCAAATATGAGAAGTGCCTCTTTGAGCAGACTTCGCTTCCGTTTCTGGGCTACATTATTTCTCAGACAGGCCTACGAATGGATCCAGAGAAACTGTCTGCCATCGAGAAATGGCCCGACCGGAGGGGTTGAAGGCCATTCAGCGGTTCCTGGGATTTGCCAACTATTACCGTCTCTTCATACCGCACTTCTCTTCCAGGACTGCTCCAATCTCAGCGCTCACTCGCAAGGATGCTAACCCCAAACAGTGGACGACCGAAGCAGAGGAGGCCTTCCTTTCTCTTAAACAGGCCTTCTCTTCCGCTCCAGTGCTGCATCGCCCGGATGGCAACAAGCAGTTCTTCCTGGAGGTGGACGCTTCTTCTGCTGGAGCGGAGCGGTTCTTACCCAAAAATCGCCATCCGGGAGGATGGTATCTTGCGGTTTCTTCTCCAAACTCTTCTCCTCCTCCGAGCGCAACTACTCCATAGGAGATCGAGAGTTATTGGCCATTAAGTTGGCATTGGAGGAGTGGCGTTACCTACTCGAAGGGGCTCTTCATCCGGTAATCATCTACACGGACCACAAAAATCTGGCATACCTCCAGCAGCACAGAGACTTAATCCTCGCCAAGCCCGGTGGTCCTTGTTTTTTGCCCGCTTCGATTTTCTTTTGCATTTTCGCCCAGCTGACAAAAACGTCAAGGCGGATGCCTTGTCTCGGTCTTTCCTGGTGTCGGATCTCGAAGATGAGCCTAAACATATCATCGATCCCGCCAGAGTGATGCAGGTGGCTCCCGTGAGTCTAAATCGTCTCCCTCCTGGTAAGACGTTCGTATCAGAAACCGATCGGAAGAGAATCCTACATTGGGGTCACTCGTCTAAACTCGCTGGCCACGCTGGTCAAAAAAAGACCCTCCAACTCATTACCCGGCATTATTGGTGGCCTACCCTGCACAAAGACGTAATAGACTTTGTTTCTGCCTGTGTTTCCTGTGCCCGCAACAAAGTTCCGAGACACCTGCCTACCGGCCGTCTTCTTCCGCTTCCTGTACCCGCTGCCCCCTGGCAGCATATAGCCATGGACTTCATTACTGATCTCCCCGTCTCTGCTGGTTGTACAGTCATTTGGGTGGTCACTGACCGCTTTTCCAAGATGGCTCACTTCATTCCTCTGCCAGGTCTTCCGTCTGCACCCGAGTTGGCTAAAGACTTTATCCGCCACATCTTCCGTCTTCATGGTCTGCCTCGTCACATTGTGTCGGATCGTGGGGTTCAGTTCACCTCACGTTTCTGGAGAGCCACTTGTAAGTTGCTAGACGTCACCCTGGATTTTTCCTCCGCTTACCACCCACAGTCCAATGGCCAAGTTGAACGAATAAATCAGAATTTGACCAGTTATCTTCGACACTTCGTTAATGCCCACCATTCTGACTGGGTGGAGCTCCTGCCTTGGGCCGAATTCTCCTACAATAATCATGAGAGCGAATCTTCCACCAAGTCTCCGTTTTTTGTAGTCTTCGGTCAGCACCCTCGGATCCCTGTCCCTGTTTCCATCTCTGTGGACAATCCAGCTGCGGAATCTCTGGTTAGAGAATTCTCCTCCATCTGGGAGAGTACCCGGTCCGCACTCATTCAGTCATCCGAGCGCATGAAAAGACATGCTGACAAAAAACGTCTGGATCCTCCTCAATTCCGTCCTGGGGACAAAGTCTGGCTTTCGTCCAAATATGTTCGACTCAAAATTCCGTCCTACAAGTTAGGTCCTCGGTTCATCGGTCCTTTTGAGATCATCAGTCAGATCAATCCGGTGTCCTATAAATTGAAACTCCCGGCCAATTTGAGAATTCCTAATTCTTTTCATGTATCTCTCCTCAAACCTGTGGTTCTTAACTCTTTTTTTAAGTCTACAGGTACACCTCCTGCTCCAGTGTCTGCTGATGATGAATTTGAGGTAGAGAACATTCTGGCCACAAAAAGGGTAGGAAGAAAGACTTATTTTTTGGTGGATTGGAAGGGGTTTGGTCCTGAGGAGAGAACTTGGGAGCCTCGGGAGAACATCCATGCCCCTCTTATCCTAGCTAAATTTCTTTCTGGCCTAAAGAAGGGGGGGCCTAGAGGTGGGGGTACTGTAGCGCCCGCGTCCCTGCCTGCTGCCAGACAGGGACGTCGCTCTCCTCACCTGCGCTCAGCGTCCTCAGTGCTCCCAGCCTCCTCTGCGCCTCTGGCATCCTCGGCGCCCTCCTTCCGCCCTGCTGGTCCCGCGCGCTCCTTCCCTGCTACTGGCCTTAGGGCGCGCGCCCGCACCCTCCCCCGCTCTTAAAGGAGCCGCGCGCATTTTCCAAATCAGTCTCCAGCCAATGCTGGAGGACTTCACCCTATATTAAGGGCTTCCTCCTTAATGTAGGTGCCCGAGCAATGTTGTTCCTGTGCAGTCTAACTCTGTTTCAGCCATCAGCTCCTGATTCCAGTTACCTGCCTGTTACCTGTCGGCTTGCCTGTCTGCCATCCGTCTGCAGTTCCATCCAGAGGTTCGGACGTCATCTGCAGAGATCCCCGGCTCTTGCCTGCTCACCTAGGAGCGATCATCTGCCATCCGACTGCAGCTCCATCCGGAAGTTCGGACATCATCTGCGGAGATCCCCGGCTCTTGCCTGCTCACCTGGGAGCGATCATCTGCCATCCGACTGCAGCTCCATCCGGAAGTTCGGACATCATCTGCAGAGATCCACGGCTCTTGCCTGCTCACCTGGGAGCGATCATCTGCCATCCGACTGCAGCCTACCTGGAGGCTCCACCATATCAGGTCGTATATGCCTGCCCTGTTCTAGAGACTGCCTGGTCACTTGCCGTGACAACCTGCCTGCCTAGAGACTGCCTGGTCACTTGCCGTGACAACCTGCCTGTCCAGAGACTGCTTGGTCACTTGCTGTGACAACCTGCCTGTCCAGATACTGCCTGGTCACTTGCTGTGACAACCTGCCTGTCCAGATACTGCCTGGTCACTTGCCGTGACAACCTGCCTGTCCCAGAGACTGCCTTGGTCACTTGCTGTGACAACCTGCCTGTCCAGATACTGCCTGGTCACTTGCCGTGACAACCTGCCTGTCCCAGAGACTGCCTTGGTCACTTGCTGTGACAACCTGCCTGTCCAGATACTGCCTGGTCACTTGCCGTGACAACCTGCCTGTCCCAGAGACTGCCTTGGTCACTTGCTGTGACAACCGGCCTGCCCAGAGACTTCCTTGGTCACTTGCTGTGACAAACCTGCCTGTCCAGAGACTACCTATATCCCCTGCCGTGATTCCCTGCCCTTTTCCCGGGTGCCACCCGCTCTCTTACAAGTAGACTCTCTTGTATAATAAAGCTTTGTGGTTCCACCAACCTGACCTGTCTCGTCAGTAGTTCCACCCACCAGACCCGTTACAATGCGATAGATTGTTGACTGAGGAGCAATCTTTCTAGCTGCGATACTCTTCCCTGTTAGGCCATTTTTGTGCATTGCAATGATGACTGCACGTTTCTTTAGAGATAACCATAGTTAACAGAAGAGAAACAATGATGCCAAGCACCAGCCTCCTTTTAAAGTGTCCAGTGGTCTCATTCTTACTTAATCATGACAGATTGATCTCCAGCCATGTCCTCATCAACACCCAAACCTGTGTTAATGGAGCAATCACTGAAAAGAGGTTAGCTGGTCCTTTTAAGGCAGGGCTGCAATGATGTTGATATGTGTTTTGGGGGATAAAGTTCATTTTCTAGCCAAATATTGACTTTGCAAGTAATTGCTGTTAAGCTGATCACTCTTTATAACATTCTGGAGTATATGCAAATTGCCGTTAGAAAAAGTGAAGCAGTAGACTTTGTAAAAATTAATATTTGTGTCATTCTCAAAACTTTTGGCCATGACTGTACTATGGCTTGGTTTACTCTTGTCCAATTCGACGGGAACTCGCCAAGTACAGTGCGGACCTTTTCTTCCACTTTTTCTACTGACAAAGGAATGTCCTTATCTCCAATCTTTTCCTTTAGCTGGTCAGGGCATGGTTTTAGGTGATCCCTGGACACTGCTGTGGAGTTTTTCTCCTCCATCCTTGCTGATAAGGCACACCTTGGTATTGTTGAAGTCCGAAGGCATAATGGTATATGGCTCAGCTTCCCACTGGTCGTCAAGTTTGTGAAGTCATCTTTTCCTTTTGAGTACCTGTTCTCCAGGTGACAAGGGAACTGCAGGTGCGTGCTGATTGTAATTTCTTTCTTGTTTTTGTCTTGACTGAGACAAACTCTTCTCTAACGCATTCTTGCACTTTGCGGTACTGTTGCTGCCGCTCTGTATCCCAGTCTGCATCTGGTGATGTTACCCTCAGGACTTCCATGTCCAAGTCAATGGGCAATTTGCCAGGTCTTGCTCTCATCAAGTAGGCCGGTGTACAGTTGGTGGAATTCACCGGAATGTGGTTGTAGAGATCCACCAGATCTGGCAACTTTTCTGGCCACAAGTTTCTTTCTTCCAGGGGCAAGATCTTCAAGAGGCCAATTACCACTTGGTTCATCTTCTCACACATGCCATTTGTCAGTGGATGATACGGCGTTGTCCTAATTTTCTTGCAGCCATACATGTTACAGAACTCCTGGAATACTTCTGCTTCAAAGGCTGGGCCTTGGTCAGTAAGCACTCATTCAGGGTAACCGCGTGGTCGACAAAAGTGTTGTTGAAATGCTTTGGCCGCTGTCTTGCTGTTTGGTTCTTGACAGGCACAACTACCAGGAACCTTGAGTAATGGTCAACGATGCTCAGGGCGTATACATAGCCTGAAAAGCTTGGAGTTAGCTTCACGTGGTCCAACGCTACCAATTCAAGCGGCTGTTTGGTGATTATTGGCTCCAACGGGGCTCGCTGGCTGTTACGGTCTTTCCTGCGCAAGTTGCATAGTCCACACTCTCGGCACCAATCTTCAATGGCCTTCCTCATACCAACCCAGTAGAATCTCTCACGAAGTAGGACTTCCAACTTCTTCCATCCGAAGTGTCCTGCTCCATTGTGGTACGCTTCCAGGACCATTGATGCATCTCGCCTCGGGACTACCACCTGCCAGACCAGTTCATGAGTACGGGCGTTGACACTCCTCCGACACAGCTTTCCCTCGTAGATGAATAGTCTGCCATTTTCCTTCCACAACTGTTGGGTTTCTTGTGGAGCCTCTGGACCAGGACGCGAGTCAGCTTGCGTCAGTAGCTCCTTTACCAGGCAGACTGCTGGGTCGCTATCCTGTGTCTCTACCCACTCATGGTGAGGCAATTGGTTTAACGTGGCTTCTTTCGTGATGTAGCGCTTGTTTTTCACCCCTTGGGCACGATGGGTCGCAATTGGACGGTGGAAGGCTGGTAACTCAATTTCTTCGAGTGTGTCCAGATCTTCTCCCCCATCTGGTAAGTTGGGCATTCTGGACAGCGCATCAGCATTGCCATTCTTATGTCCCGCTCGGTACTTGATGGTGAACTCGTAGTTGGACAGCCGAGCCATCCATCGCTGCTCCAGCGCACCTAGTTTTGCGGTTTCCAAGTGAGTCAGCGGATTGTTGTCCGTGAAGATGGTGAACTTTGCCGCAGCTAGGTAGTGTTTGAACCGCTCGGTCACAGCCCAGACGATGGCGAGGAACTCCAGCTTGAAAGAGCTGTAGTTGTCGGGGTTCCTTTCAGTGGGATGAAGTTTCCTGCTGGCGTAGGAGATCACTTTTTCTTTGCCTTTCTGTACCTGCGACAGCACTGCTCCCAGTCCAATGTTGCTGGCATCAGTATAGAGGATGAATGGTTGGTTATAGTCTGGGTAGGCCAGAACTTCATCCCCGTAAGAGCCATCTTCAACCGAGTGAAGGATCTTTCCAGTTCGTCATTCCAATCAAACGTAGAACTCTTCTTCCTGGCCTTCTTGGGCTGGCCCACAAGTAGATTTTGCAGGGGTGCGGCTATTTCAGTGAAGCCCTTGATGAACCTTCGGTAGTAGCCTACCAACCCGAGGAACTGGCGTATTTCATGGATGTTGCTGGTCCTCTGCCAGTCCTTGATAACAGTGACTTTGTCAGGGTCTGGTGCCACGCCTTCTGCGCTCACTACATGGCCTAGGTACTGCACCTTGGGCTTCAGGAGGTGGCATTTGGACGGCTTCACCGTTAGACCAAAGTTGGACAGGGCTTCGAACACCTTGGCCATGTGCTCCAAATGTTCCTCATAGGTCTTGGAGAAGACAATGACGTCATCTAGGTACAACAGAACTGTCACGAAGTTCATGTGTCCAAGGCAGCACTCCATCAATCTCTGGAACGTTTCTGGCGCGCTGCAAAGCCCGAACGGCATGTAGTTGAATTCGGAGAGGCCCATTAGTGTTGCAAAGGTGGTCTTCTCTTTGTTTGCCTCTGCCACGGGAACCTGCCAATACCCACTAGTGAGATCTAAGGTAGAGAAATAGTTAGCGATTCTCAGTGCAGCTAGTGATTCATCTATCCTAGGTAAAGGATAGGCGTCTTTGTGGGTAATGCTGTTAAGTTTTCTGTAGTCAACACACATCCTCATTGTACCATCTTTCTAATGAGGACTAATGGAGCTGCCCAGGGGCTACAACTGTCTCTAATCACCCCAGCCTCCTTCATCTCTCGTAGCATATTTTTGGCACATTGGTAGTGATTTGGAAGTACAGGCCGATACCTTTCTTTAATGGGCGGATGATTTCCAGTAGGGATATGATGTTGGACCCCTTTTGCCTGCCCAAAGTCTAAAGGGTGTTTGCTGAATACCCGTTCAAACTCTTGAACTACTCGGTAAACCCCATTCTTTTGGTGTGGAAGGGTGGAGTCAGTGCTTACGTGCAGCTGCTGACACCAATCCTCCAGCTGTTTTGCAGAGCTATTGTCCTCTGTCTGGTCAGTTGAGACCAAGGGTTCTGCTGTCTGAATTGCGTTGTTATTGACAGTGAACAGCTTAGCAACGGTGGCATACCGAGGTAGTTTGGCCTCCTCCTCCCCACAATTTAAGATGCGTACAGGTACCCTCCCCTTGCGGACATCAACTACCCCTCTGGCTGTCAGGATAGTGGGCCTACTATCAGAGTACACTGGTTCTACCAGAGCTTGGTAATCTCTTCCTCTGAGGCCTATGGCTGCCCGACACCAAATTAACATTTCACTTTTTGGGGGTATTGCAATGGGGAATGCATCACTCACTCTGACACTGCCGACTTCTCTGCCAGATAGCTCTACCTGCTGTCTTTGCATCAGGGCCTTGATCTCCTTTTGCAGGACCCGTTGTTCACTGGAACCAGCAGTTTCGGCTACCTGTTGCAACAAAACAATAACCTCGGCAAGACAATTTTCTATCACATTAGTACCTAAGGTCATCATTGGGTTACATTGTTGTCGATCAATGTCTACAATTATCATACCTTGGGCTTTTAATTCTACTCGCCAAAACTTAATGGTCACCTCCTTATACCCCTTCTGTGGCAAAGGCTGACCATTGCTGGCAACTACTGTCAGCTCAACATCGGGGCCGCGAGTAAGATCAGAGTCAGCCCAGTACCGTTTGTAAAGAATATATGGCATAGTCGTCACCTGAGAGCCGGTGTCCGCCAGAGCGTTTATTGGGATGCCGTCAATCACAATTGGGAGGACAGGTCATCCTCCAACGTACTTGGCTCGCCAGTTCTTTGGGCCTGGTCGTCTTACTCCTGGGGGTTGGCCCTCTGCCCCAGGGGTCGCTCGTTTAAATAACAGAATCTTGCGATGTGCCCTGCTTTTCTGCAGCGGCTGCAAATGGGTCGTCTGTCCTGGTCGTATTGATCATTGTCTCTCCCTCTGATTGGTGGGATCCTCTTCTTCCATCACCACGGGACATCATCTGGACTGGAGGCTAACTCTATCCTCTCCTTTTGGGGCACTTGCAAGGACTGCATGGTTTTGGCTAGTGCAGCCTCACTTTTGGGCAGCTCCTGAACCTGCAGACGCAGCTCTGTAGATGGGTCATCATCCAGGGTCTGTGCGTCAGCCTCAGCAGGAGCCTGAGGGAAGGATGCCGCCTCCTGGTGGTATGTAATTGCTAGGGGGCACTGGACAGCTGACATGTGGTTCATGTAACGCCCGGATAGCCCTGTCTTTAAAGTCTGCAAAGCTCAGGTCAGGGTTTTGTTGGGCCATGATGCGCAGCTGTGACCTGTGGGTGCTGGACAGGAGTCCCTCAACAAACTGCTCCTTTAACAATCTGTCTCCATCTTGCACGCTGTCTGGGTCAACCTGCTTTATGGCCCGCAGTGCCTCCTGAAGGTTAAGAGCATAGTCTCGTATACTGTCCTGCACCCTTTGTTTGCACCCAAAGAACCTCATTTTTATTTCCGCTGCAGTGCGGGTGTCAAAGGTGCTCTTTAGCTTAGCTAGAATTTGCTGAACAGTCTCCTTATCAGTGTCCTGCCAGGACTTTACTTCCCTTTGAGCTGCTCCAGTTAACTGTCCAATGAGAATGCTTTTGGCTTTCAGACAGGGGGTACACACCAAATAAACAGCACAGTCTCTCCTTGAAATCACTCAGGGTATACGGCTCCCCCGAGTATTGCAGTAGCCAGGCTGCTCCCAGTATATATGGCATTGATAGCGGCATTATAGGGACTGCAGCGGCGGTCGCCAGATCTTGCTGCGCTCTGGGGGCTGTGGCTGCGCTGGCCGCTGGATTCTGCTGTGCTATGGGGGCTGCGGCTGCACCTGCCGCTATATCTTCTACTGCGTGAGACATTCTCTTCCCCCCCTAGTTAATCTTAGCCAGGCTCTGCGTTTCCACAGGCTTACCAGGCTCCGTCAGCTGGGTGAGCGGTGCGCGTCGTGATTCCAGTCCTCAGCTCCCTGTGCTCTGCAAGCTGCCATTTTCGCACGCAGCACCTCACTTTTCGCGTGCACTCACTCTGGCTCCGCCCACTATGGCACGCCTCTCTTCTCTCTGCGCACCTCATGGCGTTGTAATGGTGGCAAGCACACAAAACTTTCAGTAAAGTCTCTGGCACAATAAACAGTTCAAAATAGGCACACAGGACCCGGTGACATCGGGCTTCGATATCCTGACGCCAAAATGGATCGCCCGCCAGGGCAGTGGGATACTCGGTACCGGGCCGGTGTCTTAAAGGGATGTGTCACGGCAACAGTGACCCGATCAGTGGCTGTGGGCGTTCAATAAAAAGGGAATATTTACAGGGGATGATAGAGTTTGTAGTAAGGTGTTCGTGACGCCACCTGTGGTTTCTGGTCAGAGGTGACCAGCGCTGCAGTACAGATCCTCTGGGACAGATGGTGAGATGCAGCAGAGTTGGAATGGCTTCCCACAGGTGAAGCTTGTCCCAAGGCAAAGAGGTGTTGTAGGGAGTAATGGTGCTAGGAGATGTAGCAGAGTGGAGTGTGTTTTGCAGGAAGAACTTGAGAGGACACAGTCAGATGCAGTTTCCAAAGCTTTCCTCACAGTTTTGCAGGCAAAGTATCCAGGGCACTGAGTACAGATGGTGCTGGAGTCGGTCGGCCTGAAAGAAATTTGGAATCTCCTTATTTAAGGTGGGATGTGAGGTCTCCTTTCTAGCGCTATTCTTGGAGGCACTTGCTGCTATAAGCTCTGTTCAAGTTCCTCTCTCTGTTTCTTGTTGAAGTAGAACTTCACTCTCATAACAGGCAACTGTAGCCTGCTTCAGGAATCACTCGTCTATGGAGTCTCCGGCTCACATGTGCTGCTGCTTTGTAGTAGAGTATTAGTTGGGGCAGAGAACCTGCTGTCTCCTGACCTCCGGATTCTGCTGCTGGGAATTTAGTTACCCACTCAGCCTCGGACTCCGGGGTCTGGTTTCTGGCGCTCAGACCTGGGGGTGAGCTCTGCTATAGCTCCTCTTTCCCCCAGCTTGTCTCCACACGTCTCTCCTCTCTCGTCCCTCCAGCCAGACTCACTAACTCCTCCCCAGCCAGAATGTTCTAGAGGAGCTCTCCTGAAATCAGGTGTTTGAGCTCCCCCTTCTGGTCTGGAGTAAGAAAGGTGTTGTATGCTGTGTTACCTGTTAAAGGGATCCTTCCTTGCTTTCAGGCATGGATGGAGGCAAGGTCACTGTGGCAACCGAACTCCTGGGGTGCCACACATGCAGCATTTTTTTTCCTTGGAAAGACTCAATCTGAGAAAAATATCGGACATGTGCACGGCCCTATACACTAACATTGATCTGAGTGCGGTCCAACCTTTGTCAGATCGCACTTGGACCAAAAAATAAACTCGTCTGCAACTGCCCTCATGTGTGTGGGGGCCACCTGATTATTGTTCATCGGCAGATATGAGAGCAAGGATGGGGCATACTGAATGCCGGATATTATTTTTCTAATAATAATAATAATCTTTATTTATATAGCGCCATCATATTCCGCAGCGCTTTACAGTTTAACAGTTTCAAAACACAAGTCATAAGTAACAACGTTAACAATACAGTAATTAAAGCAAAATAAGACGGCCCTGCTCGTGAGAGCTTACAATCTACAATGAGGTGGGGGAGATACAAAATACAGGTGTGTATATACAATGGTGCATTTACAATGATGGTCCAGCCATCTTAAGGGAGTGAGGGATGGATGGAGATAGTGAATGGGCTACACACACACTTACACATAGAATGACTTTGATTAGTGAATGTGATAGGCCGCTCTGAACAGATGTGTTTTGAGGGAGCGCCTGAAACCATGCAAATTGTGGATAGTCCTAATTTCTTGGGGTAGAGCATTCCAGAGAATTGGCGCAGCGCGGGAGAAGTCTTGGAGTCGGGAGTGGGAGGTACGGATTAGTGCAGAGGTTAGTCGAAAGTCGTTTGCAGAGCGCAGCAGTCGGTTAGGCTGATAGATAGAAATGAGGGAGGAGATGTAGGGGGGTGCTGCAGTGTGGAGAGCTTTGTGGGTGAGAACAAGTACTTTGAATTGGATCCTATAATGAATGGGCAGCCAGTGTAAGGACTGGCGAAGAGCGGACGCGTCCGAGTACCGATTAGCCAGATGGATGACCCTGGCTGCCGCATTAAGGATGGACTGGAGAGGGGATAGTCGAGTAATGGGGAGGCCAAGTAATAGAGCGTTACAGTAGTCCAGGCGGGAGTGGATCAATGCTACAGTGAGGGTTTTTGTTGTTTCCATGGTGAGAAAAGGGCGGATTTTTCTACCATCAGATAAGCCATGTCCGCCTCTCCACATTGAAACATGCACATTCTGCTCGACTGTTCAAGTCTACAAGTCCAATTTTCTGGCACTTTCCATAAAGCACCATGTTCTTCTAAAAACAGAGGTTGTTTTCACGACATCATATATGGCAGTACTTCCACATTTGAAGGTGAGCCATTTTCATATGTGATAGCAGCGATGCCATATTACAGCTGTGTTATCCTTTCTGGCTTCTGGGTTACTTTTACTGATCTCATGAGTTGATATTTTCCTGTATGATAATGTCAGAGTAATATACCCTATTAGTTGTTTTTTTTGTAAACTCCTAATATATTGCATGGACTTTTTTTCAAGGCAACCAGCTAAAGTCCTTTGGTATGACCGAGCAAAGTACGTGTTTCTGGAATTCTGTGTTGAGAACAGCCAGAATGTAAAGGTGGACATAGAAGACCATAAGGTCATTTTCAGGTGGGTAATATATAGATAAAATATTCAATTAATAATGAAAAAGTGCAACAAATGTGCAGTGCTTGAATAAAAGCAAAAGTGGTAAAGCTAGAGGAGTAAAGAAGTAGCGCTTATACTTGGGCCCTGGTGCCTAAGTCCACGTGCACACATTGAGAATTTGGTGAGTTTTTTACCTCAGTATCTGTAAGGCAAAACCAGGAGTGGGTGATAAATACAGAAGTGGTGACGTGTTTCTATTATACTTTTTCTCTGATTATTCCACTCCTGGTTTTGGCTTATAAATACTGAGGTAAAATACTGACCAAATACCGAGGTAAAATACTGACCAAATACTGAACGTGTGACCATGGGCTAAATAGGTTAAAATTCCTTCTGCCATCTAGGAAGACATCATTATTATAAATGGTGCATGTACTGTGCGCTGTGAGAATTCGGCGGTTTCTGAGCTATTGTAGAATTTACAATAGATATCACTCATGTAATGGAATAAGTGAAATCTTTGGCCTTGTACTATACCTATACTTCTCTGCCGTATCTGTGCATCATGAATCGTGGTCTGTGTTAAAGGAGCCCACTGAGACTCTTTCGCCCGGGGCCCATAAATACCTGGAGCCGGCCCTGTGTCTATGATTAACATTGTGAAGGATAGGATAAGCTTTGTAATGTATTAACTTATCCATGTGTGAAAACATGGATGAAACCCTGATGGTAAAACCTGACCAAACACTGAAGAAACTCAGATCCAAAACTGATGACACTCAGTGCTTTTTTAACATGAGCAAAAAACTGTTTGACGTCTGAATGAGGCCTTACGTGTAATTGGGCATAAGGCAATGCTTATCCTCTATATCAGTGATTGTAGAGTGAAGAAATAAATTCTACATAAAATAGAGGAATAACCAGATTTTCTTCTCCTTTTGTTGTGCAGTTGTCTAAATGAAGATAACATTCAAATCTATAATGAGATTGTGGTGTACGACAGAATACAACCAAAGGTAAGAAGGCGCTATAACTAATGAGGGTAATAAACTTCATCTGTCACTAGATTTCAAAATACAAACCGCATAAATTTAAAAAGGTTTCTTAAGGCACTGTCACACTTAGTGATCGCACCAGCGATCACGACAACGACACGACCTGGCGAGATGATCGCTAGTTAGCTTCCAAACACAAAGATCTCATCAGAGATCAGCGATCTGTATAATGACCTCTGCGGTCGTTGGGAAAACCTAGTCCCGCCTGCGACGCTGGTAAAGTCGTTCATAAAGGGTGTCACACTCAGCGATTCAGGCTCACCAGCGGGACACCAACGACCAAAAAATGGCTCAGAACGTTCATAAGCGATCAGCGACATCTCAGCAGGGGCCACATCGCTGCTACATGTCACACACAGTTAAGTCGCTAACGAGATCGCTACTGCGTCATAAAATCGTGACGCTTTAGCGATCTCGTTAGCGATCTCGCTTAGTGTGACAGTACCTTTAGACCGGATGAGGCTCATGTACTTACTTTAAAAATCCACATAAGAAGGAGTGTATATCCCTTTGTGAAATTTTCCCTGCCAAATATTAAAATAAGCTTTTTAAGAGTATCTGTAGCTGTAGTTTGGCTTTCCATTCCTTATACTTTCAAGATGATGACATCATAATGTTTCCCTTTTACATTGTGAAATCTGGTGACAGATCTGCTTTTTTGAGGTTTCCACTACTAGGACAACCCATTCTTGAACTAAATCTTTGGCCCCGATAAAATAAAAAAACCTATACTCACCTCCCATGCTGCTGCCATTCCAGCGGTGTCGGCACTCATGGTCCGGTAGCTCTCGTGCGGTTGTTGTCACACGTGGTGCCCAGTATCCAATCAGCGCTGGTGTCACTGTCCCCACCTTCATACGGAATGAACATGAAGAGGATGCCAGGGATCAGCTGCAGCCCGGATTTCCTCTTCATTTTCAGTCCGTATGAAGCCGTAGACTGTGATGCCAGCGCTTATTGGGTACTGGGCTCCACGTGTCACAACAACCGCACGGTGCATGAGAGCCCCGGGACCACGAGTGCCGACACTGCTGGAATGGTGGCAGCATGGGAGGCGAGTATAGTTTTTTTTTTATTTTATCGGGGCCAAACATTTAGTTCAAGAAGGTGTTGTCATAGTAGAGGACACCCACTTTAAAGCAACACAGTGACTTTTTTAATATAATTTTTTACTTTTTATTTCATCGCTGGAGTGGTGTCACTATTGTAAGTCTCATGCCCCTAGTAATTTACTCATCAGTCACCATCTTCATCTGTTCCCGAAGCCGCTCATTTCGTCTTCTGCAGGTTGTGAACTGCCGGACCACACCAGTCTTTGCTGGGTGAGCCGGAGGTCATTTCTAAGGCCGGGGTCACACTTGCGAGTGCAATGCGAGTAACTCGCGCGAGTCTTTCGCATCAATACCCAGCACTGCCGCCGGCACTCGGACAGGAGTGTGCGGCTGCATGTATTTCTATGCAGCTGAACTCTCCGGTATGAATGCGAAAGACTCGCGTGAGTTACTGAGCATTGAACTCGCAAGTGTGACCCCGGCCTTACTGTAACTCTCCAAGCCAGAACAAGGCTCTCATAGACTTAAGGCCCCGTCTCACATAGCGACACACCAGCGATCCCGACAACGATCAGGATCGCTGTGTTGTCGCTACATAATCGCTGCTGAGCTGCCAAACAGGCAGCTCAGGCAGCGATCAGGACAGCGACACTGCGGGTAACGTTGGATACCAGCCCCCCTGATGCAGGGAGCTGGTAACCAAGGTACACGTCGGGTTTCCAGGTGCTGCGCGGTGCCTGGAAACCCGACGTGTACCTTGGTTACCAGCTCCCCTGCAGCAGTGCGCTGGTATCCAAGGTACACGTCGGGTTTCCAGGCACAGCCCCGTGCCTGGAAACCCGATGTTTACCTTGGTTACCAGCTGATCGCTGGTCTCCTGCCTGTCACACGCAGCGTTGCGTGCTGGCCAGCAGGAGACCAGCGATCAAAAAAAAGTCCAGGCATTTCTGACACGACCAGCGATTCACAGCAGGGGCCTGATCGCTGGTACGTGTCAGAAATAGCGAGATCGCTGCTGAGATCGCTGTTTAGCAGCCATCTCGGTAGCGATCTCGCTATGTGAGACGGGGCCTTTACACTGAGAGCTTGTGACTATTACTTCTGACTAAGTTAAAAGCTGTGGTCATAGCATGGCAGATCGGGAAAGGAACGGTACCGATAAAAGATGAAGACATCGGCTGGCAAGTATAACACTAGGGTCAGAGAACTTACAGTAGTTACACCACTGCAACACTGAAAAAAAACAAATGTGATACAATTACTTGTTTTTAAATTCAATATAATCTGTGCATATTATTAAGTAGATGTTTTAGACCTGATGTGTCTTGTAAAATTACTTTGAAAAAAAAACCTCATTAAGGCCTCTTTCACACATCCGGCGGGCGCCCCCGGCATTTTGCCGCAGCGCCGCATCTGAAAATCTGATGCGCCGCATGCGGCTTTTTTCGCATTGACATGCATTAGCGCCGGATGGCGCCGCATGTCAATGCGTTGCATGCGGTTTTGTCCGGATGCGGCGCAAATGTACATTGCGGCGTCAGGAAAAAACGCTGCATGTAACGTTTTTTGTTTTTGCCGGATGGTTTCTTATCTCTCCAAGCATCAGAAACCATCCGGCAAAAAAACGCATTTTGGCCGCCGGAAGTGTGAAAGGTTTTCACATGCGGCGCTGCGGCAAAATGCCGGGGGCGCCGCCAGGCGCCCGCCGGAAATGTGAAAGAGGCCTAAATGAGCATTTTAATGTTTTGCAAGGAGAATGTATAATTGGTGAAGAAAGGTTGAACTTGAATGACCTCTGTCATTTCAGCGTATAACTATGAATACAGTTATTCTTACATGAATTTCAATATTTCAATAGTACAACCAGGGGCGTACATAGAAATCATGGGGCTCCATAGCAAAAGTCTGAATGGGGCCCCCCCCAAAAAAAACAGGTGCTCTTAACTCCACACACACACACACCTGCAGTGCATGCAGGGCCCCCTACACCCTCCACAGTGCGTGCAGCCGGGCCCCCCTCCCTAAGGTGCAAAGTGCAGTCAGAGCCATTGTAAATGTAAAGTGCCAGCACAGCGAGGGGACACATTTAACAAAAAAAATCGACCCCCAGCCAGGCTCACCATCTTGTGTGTGCAGTGGCGTAGCAACTGTTTGTGGGGCCCGGGGCGGCTGAAAAATTTGCCGCCCCTTTGGTCATTGATAATCCTGAAGCATTCACCATTACAACCAAAAAAAGGCTCAAAGTAAATACCTTTCACCTGTAAAATCAGCATGGCAAAAATACACACTGCAAAGCAGCAACACACAGTATGGACTTGTGTTTATGATGTGCTTTATCCTCCTTGGACAAAAAGGACTTCTTTAGGCTTGGCTCATTTATACAGTGCAGTCTGCTGGACAAATATGTCTGAATTGCAAAAAAAATTGGTATTCAGACGTATATGGAGGCATACACAAACCATAATGGGCAACACGTAGTGTAAAAAAAAATGTTCTTCTGACTATGTTTTGCCCTGATCACGTTGTATTGTGGGAAAAAAACATAATTGACCAAAGGTACGTGTTTTTAATGTGGGGTGAAAAAAAGTTTATTCCTCTGGACACCTCCTCACAGAACTGATGCCAAAATGGAGTGGGATGGGACTGTTGACACGAGTAAAACTGGATGGAAAAAAAATGATTCTTTTTAAGTAAAAAAACATATAGAGACAAAGATGGAAGTACGATATGTATCAAATGTACTTGTTTAAATTTGTAGGTTGATGCATGGCATACGTTTTAATGTATATGTCCAACGCATTAAGTCTGCAGGCGTATAAATGTGAACCTAGCCTGACGGAACATGCTGCATAGTGTGCTCCGATGTAAGAAGTGTGGTGCCTAATCTGACAGCAGGTACAAGCAATGCCCATCATTCATGGCATCATATAAGATAGGTAGACGGATGTCATATCTTTGTATATGAAATGATTGGACTATGTAAGCTATGCAAAGTTCCAACATGTGTACAAACTACAAGACACATTTTATCACAGGTAAGGGGACACAGAAATGCCGCACACAATATCTTCCATAACATCTGCAGAACTTCCACTCTCAGGCACCTCATGAGCTCAGCACGCCCCATGTAATTGCTGTCTCCCAGGTGCATGCCTCTGGGGTGAAAGAGCAGAATAAATTAGTAACATTTATTGGCTGCACCATGATTTCCAGGGCATTGCACATTTTTAGTATTGCATGAACATGCATTGTTGCACACCTTGACAGTGAAGTTGGTGGTGGGACATAGACTGGACATGGTCTTACCTACAGCTAGGAAGCATCATCCTGCCTGGTGGTGGTACAGGGGTTAAATCACATGAAACCAGCTCTAATGGAGAAGCATTGTGAGCAGTGCATGCAGGGCCCCCTCCTCCACAGTGCCTGCAATCAGGACCCCCTCACTCCCTAAGGTGCAAAGTGCAGCCAGAGGTAGCCATTGTAAATATAAAGTGCCAGCACAGTGAGGGGACACATTCAACAAAAAAATCCACCCCATACCCCAGCCAGCAGGGCTCACCTTCTTGTGTATCTCTCCCTGAGTGAAACTTATGAATGTTTTCTGCTTCCTGTGATGCATGTGTCTCTGGCTGCAGGCTGGCTTTCTTATGCAAATGCAGCCAGAGACTTAAGGGCCCGTCTCACATAGCGATATCGCTACCGAGATCGCTGCTGAGTCACTAGTTTTGTGACGCAGCAGCGATCTCACCAGCGATATCGCTGTGTGTAACATTCAGCGACGATCAGCCCCCCTGCTGGGTATCGCTGATCGTCGCTGAAATGTCAGGACATTTTTTTGATCGCTGGTCTCCCGCTGACAGGCACGCATCGCTGCGTGTGACAGGCGGGAGACCAGCGATCCGCTGGTAACCAAGGTACACAGCGGGTTTCCAGGCGCGGGGCTGTGCCTGGAAACCCGTTGTGTACCTTGGATACCAGCGCCCTGATGCAGGGAGCTGGTAACCAAGGTACACAACGGGTTTCCAGGCACCGCGCAGCGCTTGGAAACCCGACGTGTACCTTGGTTACCAGTTCCCTGCATCAGGGCGCTGGTATCCAACGTACACTGCGGGTAACAGCGATGTTACCCAGCAGTGTCGCTGTCCCAGATCGCTGCCTGAGCTGCCTGTTTGACAGCTCAGCAGCGATCATGTAGTGATACACCAGAGATCCTGACAAGTGCATATCGTTGTCGGGATCGCTGGTGTATCGCTATGTGAGACCCAGCCTTTAAGCCAACTGCTAACCAGGAGACAACAAGGAAAGGGGACCTTCAAGGGGGTTTACAGTGTCCGGCCGTCGCTTATATTTAATTAAAGGAGATAGTAGTACTGTGTCAGCACAGCACAGCTGCCAAACGACAGCGGCCGTCGTGGGCCCCCTCACCTGTCTGGGCCCCATAGCTGCTGCTTAGTCTGCTCTATTCACGGAACGCCACTGAGTACAACAGACTTATCAGGTCTAAGAGATCTATTTAGTAAATTAGTCACATGACAAACTGCATACATTAAGAAAAGGCAGAGAGATGGCATGTGCATGCATGTGGCTTCCTCTTTGCAATTTAATAGAGTCTATAATTCCATCAGTGGAGAGTGCCCTGTGTATTGTGGCCAGCCCCGATGTGTGGCTGTGATACGGGGTCAAGCGAGGTCTGTGTCATATCAACTTTCTTGGCCAGAGAACTTCACCAACCCTTATTCATTCTGTTTTATGCAATGCAGTGATCAGTATTTCCATATTTAGGATTCCAGAGAGAAACGATCAGACCGGTCAATTACTTGTTTCCTCAGGAAGTGGAAAGAGAAAGTGGCTTGGCCAAGACTAACAAAGGACAATCACAAGGTGATATCGGACTGTTGACAATTATGTTTCGGTAATTCACGGGGCAGACCTAGACTTTTGAATAATGGGGTCAGGATTATAAGTATGAGTCCAGTCGTGCAGTCATGTCAATGTGAGACCCTTTACCATTCAGCAGCATATTGAGTAGTACCAGTGCAGACTCATTACACTTTCCCTAACCAAGATTGAATTTTTCCAATTGGATATGCTGCCATAGATAAATGGAAAATGTTACAGGCGTTATCGTTGGTTAATGACTGGTTTCTGGTCTTTTGTTTGTAGCCTGCCTGGTTATCTGTGGACTTTGACAACTGGAGAGACTGGGATACAGAAGAGGAAGGAGAGATGGCATTAACAGAACATTACCTGGATGTAAGTCATGTAACACATCGTGATATTACATCGCATGATATCACAAGACTCTGATCACACAGGTGTTTATGGTCCATCCTTTCCAATATTCCTGCTGGATTTAAAATCCTTCAGTGGGATCTGTTAGGATCCATTACTGTTCACGTCCATCATATCATCAAAGATGCATTAGATACACAAGACTTATCGTCAATGTAATCAGAAGTTCACATTTAGGCCGGGATCACACATGCGACAAAAAGGTCCGACGCTCGCATGTGAAATCCCAGCTCTGGCGCCGGCACTCGGGAGTGAAGTGCGCGGCTGCATGTATTTATAGCCGAGTGCCGGCGCCAGAGCTGGGATTTCACATGCGAGCGTCGAACGTTTTCGTCGCATGTGTGATCCCGGCCTCACAATGTAAATCCATTCAATGTATAAAAAACTAATGGTTAATATTTTGTTCTTCAGTTGATTAACACCGTGAAGGAGAAGGGAGCACCTCCTAGTATGGATGACCTAGATGATTTGGATGTGAGTATCACAGATAACAGAAATAACATATTCCTAGAATGCAAGTGGTGAAACTGAACAGGGCCGGTTTTAGACAAAGTGGGGCCCAGGGCAAAAGTTTAAAGTGGGGCCCCAAATGCTCACATATTGCACCATCACACAGAGACATTTCTGTTGTATTTACATGCACTGAGTTCAGGACGTTAAACGAGTGTGAGCGACAATATTGAAGACATTCGACACTTGTTTCCCGGCCTCTTTACACCGGCTGAGGAAGAATGACAGAATGACTAGAATATAATGCAGCCGCCCCATAGAGCAGGGTCGACAAAGTTGTTCAGAATCTAGGAGCCAGCCAAAAAATTTAGGAGCCAGAATTTTTTTTTCATTTCATCATCATCGCCTCCCCATCATAATCATTGACTCCTCATCATCATCATTGCCTCCTCATCATATCATCGCCTCCCCATCATCATCAATGCCTCCCCATCATCATCAATGCCTCCCCATTATCAATGCCTCCCCATTATCAATGCCTCCCCATTATCAATATCTCCTCATCATCATCAATGCCTCCCCATTATCATCAATGCCTCCCCATCATCATCAATGCCTCCCCATTATCATCAATGCCTCCCCATCATCATCAATGAATCCCCATCATCATCAATGCCTCCCCATCATCATCAATGCTTCCCCATCATCATCAATGCCTCCCCATCATCATCAATGCCTCCCCATTATCATCAATGCCTCCCCATCATCACTGCCCTCCCCATCATCACTGCCCCTCCCCCACCACCATCACACATGCAGCACACAAGCACTCTCTCACATACACACACACACACACACACACACACTGATGCACACAGACAGACACACACATACACATCACATCTCACCTGTCCGGCGTCCGCGCTCTCTGCCACAGCCGGCCGCTGAATGATGACGTCATTCAGCGGCGCTGCTGTGAGAGGAAGCGCCAGCGCCCCCTGGATCCCGGAGCTGCGGCAGCGGAGGCACGGGAGAGGTAAGTATTGTGCCAGCTGCTGCCGGGGCCCTGAGCGGGCGGGGGCGGGTGGCGGCGCTGACACCGCTCTCCTCCACTAACGGGCGCCGGGGTGCCCGCCCGACGGCGAGTGGGCCCCCCCGCCTGCTCAGGGCCCTGACAAACCCGGGCGCCAGGCATGATTTTCTAGGCGCCACTGGCGACCGGGTTTGTCGAACCCTGCCATAGAGTATAATGCAGCACCCCTAAAAGCATAATGCAGCCTCCCCCCATAGAATACAATGCAGCCCCCCTCAGAGAGTATAATGCATCCCACTCAGAATATAATGCATCCCCTGCATAGAATATAAAGCAGCCTCCCTCATAGAATATAATGCAGCCCCTCTCATAGAATATAATGCAACCCCCCACACACAGTATAATGCAGACAGACGCATACACACACAATAATGCTGCCCCACAGTATTATAAAAAATAAATAAATACAATACTTACCTTTCCCCTTTCCTGCGCTGCTCTGGCTTCTGCAGTGCTTCTCATCAGCTCCACTGCTGGCAAAGCAAGGCGCACAATGAAGTGATGTCTATGCGCGCCTGCTGCGTCAGGGGCAGAGGGGGAGTGATGGGAGAGGGAGTGTCATCTGATGCTCTCTCCTTCATCATTGCTTTCAACTGTATTAGCATCTATGCTGAAAAGTTGATTGCATGATGCGGAGGGAGGGAGGCGGCGCACCTTCAATTACGGGTTCCATAGCGACCGCATAACCACTGGCTGGGAGCCCTGGGGAGGCGGGGGCCCTAGGCAGATGCCTAGTCGGCCTACCCACAACGCCAGCCCTGCCACTGAGGTTATTATAGGTTTATTGCTAGGATATGCCGTGACATTCTGATCGGCAGGAGTCTGACCTTAAAGGGAATCTGTCAATTGGATCATCCCTTCCGAAGCAGTCTATATGGAAATGCAGGTCATAGAAAGTTGAATAAAATGATATCTTGATATCTGTAATCTGATGTATTATTCCAGAGAAATCCACATTTTTCTTAATATGTAAATGAGCTGTTAAGATATATGTACCAGACATAGATCTCCCTGAGAATTTGCCTTCAGAGCTTATTTTAAATGAAAGGGGACACTACAGTCATGGCCAAAAGTTTTAAGAATGACACAAATATTATATTTTCACATGATCTGCTGCCCTCTGGTTTTTATGTGTGTTTGACAGATGTTTTTATCACAGACAGAAATATAATAATTGCAAACATATGAGTAACAAAAGCTTATATTGACAGTTAGAATGAGTTAATGCAGCAAGTCAATATTTGCAGTGTTGACCCTTCTTCTTCAGGACCTCTGCAATTCTCCCTGGCATGCTCTCAATCAACTTCTGGACCAAATCCTGACTGATAGCAGTCCATTCTTGCACAATCAATGCTTTCATTTTGTCAGAATTTTTAGGTTTTTGTTTGTCCACCCGTCTCTTGATGATTGACCACAAGTTCTCAATGGGATTAAGATCTGGGGAGTTTCCAGGCCATGGACCCAAAATCTCTATGTTTTGTTCCCTGAGCCATTTAGTTATCACCTTTGCTTTATGGCAAGGTGCTCCATCATGCTGGAAAAGGCATTGTTGATCGCCAAACTGCTCTTGGAGGGTTGGGAGAAGTTGCTCTTGGAGGACATTCTGGTACCATTCTTTATTTATGGCTGTGTTTTTAGGCAAGACTGTGAGAGAGCCGATTCCCTTGGCTGAGAAGCAACCCCACACATGAATGGTTTCAGGATGCTTAACAGATGGCATGAGACAAGACTGGTGGTAGCGCTCACCTTGTCTTCTCCGAATGAGGCGTTTTCCTGATGTCCCAAACAATCGAAAAGGGGATTCATCAGAGAAAATAACTTTACCCCAGTCCTAAGCAGTCCAATGCCTGTACCTTTTGCAGAATATCAGTCTGTCCATGATGTTTTTTCTGGAGAGAAGTGGCTTCTTTGCTGCCCTCCTTGAGACCAGGCCTTGCTCCAAGAGTCTCCGCCTCACAGTGCGTGCAGATGCACTCACACCTGCCTGCTGCCATTCCTGAGCAAGCTCTGCACTGCTGGTAGCCCGATCCCGCAGCTGAAACACTTTTAAGAGACGGTTCTGGCGCTTGCTGGTCTTTATTGGGCACCCTGAAGCCTTTTTGGCAACAATGGAACCTCTCTCCTTGAAGTTCTTGATGATGCAATAGATTGTTGACTGAGGTGCAATCTTTCTAGCTGCGATACTCTTCCCTGTTAGGCCATTTTTGTGCATTGCAATGATGACTGCACGTGTTTCTTTAGAGATAACCATGGTTAACAGAAGAGAAACAATGATGCCAAGCACCAGCCTCCTTTTAAAGTGTCCAGTGGTGTCATTCTTACTTAATCATGACAGATTGATCTCCAGCCATGTCCTCATCAACACCCACACCTGTGTTAATGGAGCAATCACTGAAAAGAGGTTAGCTGGTCCTTTTAAGGCAGGGCTGCAATGATGTTGAAATGTGTTTTGGGGGATAAAGTTCATTTTCTAGACAAATATTGACTTTGCAAGTAATTGCTGTTAAGCTGATCACTCTTTATAACATTCTGGAGTATATGCAAATTGCCATTAGAAAAAGTGAAGCAGTAGACTTTGTAAAAATTAATATTTGTGTCATTCTCAAAACTTTTGGCCATGACTGTACATTTAACAACTGACAGTATGCTCTCCTGATTATACTGTGTGTGACTATAGCACAGTACAGCAGAGTTGAGCCTGTTTCATTATAAACATTTGCAGCTGTAGCTCTTTTCTCACACTGCTGTCAGCTCTGTTGTACTGCCCTTACACCCACACTGGCTGCCTACAAGATGATATATCTCACACTGGTAATTCCCCCTTACATTTAAAATAAGCTCTGGAGGCAAATTGTTGGGGAAATATGTTTCTGGCCCATAGAAATTGAAGGCTCATTTACATATTAAGAATAAGACATCCAATTGCAGATAACAAGGAATAATTTCATTCAACTTTTTATGACCTACATGCCCATATAGATAGCTTAGGAGGGTTGATCCCACTGATAGAGTCCCTTTAAGGGCAACTGATTATCCAAATTTGGGTGTGTTGTGGATCCCTGCCCCTGCATAGTGGGTGGCCAGAAGTTCCACGGATTAGAAGAAATCAGCCAAACCTCCATCAATCAGTCAGTTATATACCCATTGATCAGCAAGTGATGGCTTGTCCTAGTTATAGGCTACTAGCCACATGTTATCATGTGAAACCCCCTTTACAAGGCATCTGACACCTTCTAGAACTTACTATATTAGATAATCTAGAACATAGATATGGAACCTTTTTTCTGCCAAGGGCCATTTTGATATTTATAACCTCTTATGGGTAGTACAAAATTATCAAAACTAAAATTTAATGTGCTTTTTCTGGTCAAACAATTAACTCACCCCTATTGTGAAGGCTGGAACTGCTTCACTTTGGTGTGGCATGTGATGTTAGGTGTGTAGCCCAGCTGCGCTTGGAGCCACATGTCCCAGGAGGATGCACTAAAGGTAACCCCCACACGTACCTGATATTCATTCACAGCTTCACCAATCCCTGGAGCCACCAGAGGGAGCCCTTGTAGAGAGTATATATATAAGGATGGTGGAGCCACAGCAGTTAGTCTAGCTGAGACAGCAGTTACCTCAGGTCAGATGAGATTAGGCTGAGAGCTGGGAGAGGTCAGTCTGAGTCTAGACAGCAGTGAGATCAGATTACCTCAGAAAGCAGAGAAGCTGTTAGTTCCCTTGGAGTGTGGAGAGTCGGCTCCTAGAAGTGTGCACAGATCAGTTAGACGGAAGGTCCTGATAGCTGCTTCAGAAAGAGCATTACAGAAAGAAAGAAGGAAAGGGAACAGCAGTGACTGAGAGAACCTGAAGACTACAGCTTGAGCTTAGTTCAAAGTGTGGAGGCCAGTAAAAGTGGAGAAAGATAGCCACTTCAGCCTGGTCAGAACTAAGTCAACTGAGTGTAGTTTCAGTGAGCAAGCGTGCCGACGCTTTGAGAGCGGTGAAGAGAAGGAAGAATCAGCTATCTACTGCTAGTGTGCTTATGTTAAGGGTCGGTGTTGTGAATGTGCTAGAAATGAATTCTGAGCAGAAGCTCCCTCTGGTGGTTACAAACAGTACTGAACTATCCAATGAAGATTGTGAAGATTGGCGATCAGGTGTTACTGACTGGTCTTATATAAGGAGGTTCCCTCCCATCAGGGTTGCCGGTGATCAATTGTTCTGGTCTCATCTTTGATTCCTGTTCACTTTGAAGCTTGCTGTTTCGTGCCTGCATCTTCTGCTAACAGATAAGACATTTTCTCTTTTAGTTTTTTGTGCTTGCTTTTTGCATTTTGTCCTGCACTTCTGTGGGGGTCTGCCGGGTCCCCTCGGGGGCTTGTGCTCCTCTCAGTTTAGTTCAGCCACTGTTGTTTGTTCATTTGCCTTTTCCAGTTTTTTCAGTGGCTGCTGTTTAGTTTTGTTACACCAGAGAACTAATTTAGGTGGTAGAGGTTGTGTGATCTCAGGTGTTTTTGTAATTAGTAGAGTTGGTACTTTTCTGGGTTTTTTGGGATTGCAGTAAGTGACCTTCCTATCCTTTTCTATTTAGGAAGTTTGGGCCCCAACGTTTGCTCATACTATTTTCTGTCTGTGTCTGTATTTTCCTCTTGTCTAACCGCCATTACATGTTTGGGGCTTTCTATGTTCTTTGGGGATCTGCTCCGGGGCAGATAGTTTTCCTCTTTCTGTCTTTAGGTGTAGTTAGCTTCTCAGGCTGTGACGAGGCGTCTAGGACCAACGTAGGTACGCTCCACGGCTGCCTTTAGTTGTGGTGGTTAGTCAGGGTACTGCAATCCCATAGATTCCAACCTCTCTGGTGTATTTCCTTTTTTGCCTGCTCTCCTCAGCTACCAAATCATAACAGGTCGGAGTAGGACAAAAGGCGAGTGGAAGAAAAGAGAGAGTAACGGAGGTTGAAACAGCATTGATAGCTTACCTCTACTCTGCACCACCGGACACCGGGTCAGAGCTTGCTAGCATCTACACGACTAGTAGGAGATACCGGAGACCCTGCTGGACTTCAGGTCGCAGGGGCCCAGGAGCGCTGATACGTAACCGAGGTCAGGAAGACGGGGGTCTAGCAGGACGCTGCATACAGAGACACTGTTCTATCCAAGAGAAGGCCTTACCACAAAGTCAGCTGGGCGTATAAGTGAAGACAGAGTTAGACTTCGTTTCATACAGGTCAGAAATTCACACAACAGGAGTAAGGAGGCCCTACACCTACTCAGTGGGAATACTGGACGTGCATCCTCCACCCTGCCAGCTTCCCCGGACGTGCCTGCAACTACCATCAGTAAAGGTACAGAAAGAGACTTTCGTGTGTGTGTCTGCATTATTGCTCCTGCGGCTGAAAGCACCCCTTCTCCGTCCTGCACCCCAGCACCGCCATCTACCCTGAGGGACCCAGTCTTGCCTGTGGAAGACTTAACACCTTGCTGCCCAGTAACAACCCCTCAGTGGATCTACCCTGCAGCGCTGGTCACCCTGACCAGGTACCACAGGTGGCATCACGAACAAACTGTAAATACTTTAATCCCCTGTAAATATTCCCCTTTTTATTGAGGTGAGCCCCAGGGCCACGGACCGAGCTGTGCTACCCGTGACATCCCCCATTGAAGTGAACGGGTTCGGTGCCGAGTACCCCACGGTCCTGCTACGGGCGACTCATTAGGTAGTATTGATGATGTTGGTACTCGCAACTTCTTTTGGAGGTTTGCATCAGTCTGGGGCACAGACAACTCTTTGCGATAAGTTTTGTAACTGCTCACAGCAGTAACTTGTTCCAAACATAGATGTATATTTTTACTGTCTACTCAAAATGGGAAATTCATCACCACTCATGCAATGTTTAAAGAACTCAAGCAGTCAGAGGTCTGAAGTATACATCACATAGGAGACACTGAGGCTGCTGTACACATCACATAGGAGACACTGAGGCTGCTGTATATAAAGCACATAGGAGTTACTACAACTGCTGCCTTCACTATTGGAACGGGAGCGTGCAGCGCACCAACTCGGCCTTCGAAGAACGTCCCGACACGGACTCTGCCATTGGCCAGCATCATGACTTAATATTTCGTTGTGAATGCTGCGTGCGTGTGCTCGCAGTCAAGCTTGGAATTAAAGGGCCAAAGCACGGCGGTCCACAGGAATCTGTCTGAGGTTCTTCCTCCCTGATCAAGATTATTAGGCCCTTCTGCAGGGGTATCTGCACCCACTAAATGGTCTCCCTATAGGGAGGAGAGAAGAAGGTTCCCAGTAGAGATGAAAGTTAATGAGTCTAAACAGTGATCACTTCTTCCTGCTTAACCATGATAAGAAAACATTGACCAATGACGAATCACAATGCAAAACCAGTACCAAAGTAGACCTGATGATAAAACGTTAAAGGGGTTTTCTAATGATTGATTCTCGCATTCTGTTGTTGAATGCGCTCCTGATACACTGACAGTTGGGCCAGTGGCTCAACCAAGCTGCTAGTTCAAACTGAGTACTCTCTTGCCACCAACATAGATAGCTTTGCTTCTACAGCATCAAAGGAGTGTAGGGGTACTGAAATTGTCTGCCTCCAGTGATCTGGCCAGCTTCTGAGCAGCGTCTAAAAGCTCTATAACAAAAAGCTTGTAAGGGCAGCACTCCTTGCCTAGGACACCTCTGAGACTTTTTGAGAATTTACAGAAGCCCTCCCATGAAGATTTTTTTTTTATAAATTGTGTATATATGTCTGTTAATATACTACTCACCTATCGCAGATTTCTCTGGGATCTAGCGACGTTATGCTTCGGGACGTCACCACTCTTCAGATTCTCCGGGTATACTCTGCGTGGCCTGGAAGTAGCTTCTACAACGTAAGCTTATGGAGCGTCAGAACGAGGCCGCATAGGCTTACACTGTAAGATAGACTTCAAGTAGTGTGAAGAGTGGTGACATCACTCAGGAGAAAATCAGAATGGCGTTGGATAACGGAAAAGGCAGCACTAAGCTGAATCAGGATTCTCCAAGTCAGTGAGATTACTGCAATGCCAACTCATATAGAGATAAATGAGAGATAAAAGAGAAAAAAATGTGGGTTTGTGTCGCAATATTCTGAGACCCATAACATTTTGTTGTTTTTTTTTTGCTACGATCAGACTTTTATGAGCATGGCGATACCACATATGTATATTTTTTAAATTTTTCTAATTTCTTTATTTTTAAATAGGGGAGTGATTTTTACTTTTATATTTTTAAAAATGTTTGTTTTTTTAAAACTTTTTTAAAATTTCTTAGCCCCTTTATTTGGATTTGAACCTGCGTTTGCCAGATCGCTTACTGTATATTATATATTGCAATATCACATTATTTTAGTATATAGTGTAAATTTAGGTCTCCTTTGAAGCTCAGCATATAGTTGAATTTTAGAGGAGCACTAAGATGGCAGTGACAGGGACCTTCAGAACATCTGTGGTTGTCGTAGTAATCCATCGGCGCCCAGCAATTGCGTCAAGAGGCGCCAATGGGAGACAGTAAGTGTGGGCTGCAGCGCACGTTCCATTTAAATGCCGCTGTCAGAGACTGACAGCAATTTTTAAATGGTTAATAGCCGCAGCCAGAGCTCAACTCTGACTACGGCTGTTAGAGACCAATGCTGGCTATTTAATATTGCAAGTATCTGCCACATGGGGAGGGAGTTCAGCTCCTGAACACTCTCCACACACAGTCTGGTCATTTTTACAGCACATTGAATGCTATAAACACAAAATCCAATAAATAAATTGTGCAATTACTTCTCCCCCCAGTTTCACTGCACATGGATTTTTTTTCCATTTCCACAATATATAGTAAATGGATGTCAAATCAAAACTGCAACTAACTCCGCAAAAAAACAAAAAGCGTAAAAATTAAAATTGGCTGCATCCATAATGGGTTAAAAGAACTTGAGAATAACCAAATATAATATTACATGAAATACCGATAGTATATTTCTTTTGCCAGGATGATATATGAGAAGTGTCTGTGATTCCATCCCCATAACAGGTAAGGTGCTTATCTACATTTCAACATACAGTGTCTGTTTTGATTTTAAAGGGATATTCCCATCTCAGACATTTATGGCATTCACAGAATATACAGTAAACATGTTACAAATGTGAATCCCACCTTTGGGAACTGCACTTATGTTCAGAAATAAACAGAGAGGGACTACACACGTATGGAACTAAATTGGGAGTTCCAGCAACAGCCAAATGTGCTCATAGTTTCTGTCCCCACCACTCCGCTAAAACTCCCCTATCCAAAATAACTAACCAGTTTCTAACTGCTAAAGCTAAAAGACAATATGCTATACTCCTCCTTCTACCTATCCTCCTCCTTTCACACAGTTGATCGCTCTTTCTGACTACAGCTTACTAACTGCACATTTATAGTCTCCTATTCCCATACTAAGGGCTGTATTCTGTTCTCTGTTGGTGTCCCTCAAGGCTGTGTCCTAGGACCTCTACTCTTTTACTAATTTATACTTTTGGCCTGGAATGACTCAATCTCCCATGACTTCCAGTACCACCTCTAGGCTGATGACACTCAGATCTACCTCTCTGGCCCAGATGTTATCCATCTGCTGTCCAGAACCCCAGAGTGTCATATCAGCCATATCCCCCTTCTCATCTAAAATTCAACATGTACAAAACCAAACTCATCTTTCGTCCATCTCACTTAACCCCCTACCCGATCAATCTATCACTATAAACAACATCATGCTTTACCCTATACTGCAAGTCCATTGCCTTGGATTAACCCTTGAACAGCACATCTATGCTGGTACCACCTTCTGCCTCCAACTTAAAAGTATTTTCAGAATTCTTCCTTTACTCAACCCTGAATTTACTAAAATGTTAGTGCATCCCTTCATCATCTCCCACCTCGACCATTGCAATATCCTCCCCTAGTGACCTCCATGCTAACACTATCGCACCTCTCAGGTCCTTTCTTAACTCTGCTGCATGATTAATCCACCTCTCTCCTTGCTACTCCTCTGCCTCTCCCCTCTGCCAATCCCTTTTCTGGCTTCAAATTCCCTAGCTCATCCAGGTTAAACTATGAATATTGACCTACAAAGGCGTTCACAATCTGGTCCCCCATACATCTCCAAACTAATCTCCAGATCTTCCCACATGTAATCCTCACAAGACTTACTTCTCTCTGCTCTCATATGTTCCTCAACCAATCACCTCCAAGACTTCTCCTGAACATCCCCTATCCTCTGGAATTTACTACCTAAGCATGTCTAATTGTCTCCCACACTGGGAACCTCAGACTCAGCCTGAAAACTCATCTCTTCAGTAAAGCCTACAGCCTGAAGTAACCCCACTGCCACCTCACCACCCCCGACCTGCTGTCTCCTTCCTCATTAGCCTGCAAATTATAATCCCATAAGGATAGGGCCTTCTCCCCTCTGTACCAGTCCATTACCATTTGTTCATTGTGCAAATTGCCTCTTAAGAGAAAAAGAGGACTTGAACTCTATAGCGCCACCTATTGGAAGTAGCGAACCTATCAGTCACAATTAACCCTTTAAGGAGTCTTGTAATGTGACTTAGGATAAAAGCCAAATCATATCTCAATTTGCAGACACGGTGTTTCGGACTATTAGTCCTCGTCAGTGCAAAGTATGAGATATGATTTGGCTAGCTGAGATACTTTGCACTAACGAGGACTAATAGTCCGAAACACCGTTTCTGCAAATTGAGATATGATTTGGCTTTTATCCTAAGTCACATTACAAGACTCGTTAAAGGGTTGATTGTGACTTGTAGGATCGCTACTTCCAATAGGTGGCGCTATAGAGTTCAAGTCCTCTTTTTCTCTTGAGGCAATTTGCATATTAAAATTTCCCAGAGGAGCATTGCACGGCGAATAAGCCTCCTTACCTCGACACGCCAGAGCTGGTATGTCACTCTCCACAAGGAGAAATCTTACCCATTTGTTCATTATAATTTACATATGTATTTTGTATGTAAACCACTACACATGCAAAGCAGCAAAAAATCAATGGTGCTATAACAATTAATAATAGTTATTTCACTGAGGGGATCATGCACACACCATGTAAAGGAAAATATTTTGGCACCTTTGTATTTTCAGAGCCCAAGTCCTGAGCCAAGTACAAGATGATGAATAAAGAAGAGGGACGTTACAGTGCAACTCTTCCTTTTTGTAACTTTTTGTGTTTGTAATAAAAGTTTTTTTTCAGTTGTGTTTTATTTTGAGACTAGAGACTATGTTCACACTAGGCGTATTTTAGGCAAATTTTCAGCTGCGTTTTACAGTACCAGCTATGTCTATGAGATTTCATGCACGCATATTGTTTTTTTGTCATCAGTATTTTTTGCTTTGCATGTTTTTTTGCACAATGCAGCATGTCACTTCTTTCATGTTTTTTTCATCGTTTTTCACCCATTGACATGAATAAGTAGTGAAAAAAACGCTGAAAATCCGCAGCAAAAACGCAGGTATCAGGTTTTGCTGCCTTTTTCGTTCCAAAACCTGATTCTGAAGACTAAAGGCACTGTCACACTTAGAGATCGCACTAGCGATCACAACAACGACACGACCTGGCGAGATCGCTGGTGCGATCGCTATGTGGTCGCTAGTTAGCTTCCAAACACAAAGATCTCATCAGAGATCAGCGATCTGTATAATGACCTTTGCGGTCGTTGGGAAAACCTAGTCCCGCCTGCGCCGCTGGTAAAGTCGTTCATAAAGGGTGTCACCTCAGCGATTCAGGCTCACCAGCGGGACACCAACGACCAAAAAATGGCTCAAGGCCCCGTCTCACATAGCGAGATCGCTAGCGAGATCGCTGCTAAACAGCGATCTCAGCAGCGATCTCGCTATGTCTGACACGTACCAGCGATCAGGCCCCTGCTGTGAATCGCTGGTCGTGTCAGAAATGCCAGGACTTTTTTTTGATCGTTGGTCTCCTGCTGGCCAGCACGCATCGCTGCGTGTGACAGGCAGGAGACCAGCGATCTCCTGGTAACCAAGGTACACATCGGGTTTCCAAGCGCGGGGCTGTGCCTGGAAACCCGACGTGTACCTTGGTTACCAGCTCCCTGCATCGAACGTACACTGCGGATAACTAGGCAACGTTACCCGCAGTGTCACTGTGCTGATCGCTGCCTGTTTGGCAGCTCAGCAGTGATAATGTAGCGACACACCAGCGATCCTGATCGTTGTCGGGATCGCTGCTGTGTCGCTATGTGAGACGGGGCCCTCAGAACGTTCATAAGCGTTCAGCGACATCGCAGCGGGGGCCACATCGCTGCTACATGTCACACAGCTGCGTCGCTAACGAGATCGCTGCTGCGTAATAAAATCGGTGACTCTTTAGCGATCTCGTTAGCGATCTCGCTTAGTGTGACAGTACCTTAAGACTTTTTTTTCTTTTTCACTAAACTTTATCAGGATGCACAGGAGACTAATCAAGCATACCAAAAACACAGCAAATTCGCAGCAAAAATGCAAGAAGAAAACAAACAAAACCTGCTTTTTTTCTGAAGCTTCTTTCCTGCCAAGAGATCGGGTTTTACTACAGAAACAAAATTCTGAAAAAATGCCTACCTTTAGGATTAAAAGAATGGAGACAGCAGAACTGGCGCATGGAGAGAAAATAATTCAGGTCGTCTTCTAACCAGAGTATATTGAGGGTAGTAATGGAAGACCCACTGACACACAACTTTCTATAGTGTACAATGACAGAACACACATCCTGCACATTCTCCCCATTATAGGTGTTCACACAAGTGTGAACAGGTGCAAGCTGAGACAACCCAGTCAATAAAGCGAAGAAAACATTGGATATATGAAATTGGAACTGCATTACTGCTATAGAAAATACATTGAAAATGAAGGTACTTAGATCAGAAATTGGCCAATTCCTGAAAGCCCAACAGCCAGCGACAAGGTGTACCCCTTTGATGGGATCTTAACCTAATATGATGCTTCTCCAGGGCTGAAAGCCTACAAATATATGGGCAGTTAGGATCAAGCTCTAATTAAAAACGCTTTAGGCTGATGGGAGTAGGCGTGCTCAGTAAGAAGGAGTGTGTAACAAATATTAAAAGACTGACCGGCACCTGCAAACAGAACAAAATGCTGGTCAACCTTTTTGATATTCATAGTATACTCCCTCTAATTGAGCACTCCTCCCATCAGCCTAAGTACCTTAATTTTTAACATATTTTTCTATATTAGTAATACAGTTCTAACTATATTCAATCATAAGCGGATTATAATGAGGGTGCAGTGTGACGGCGGTGCCCCTGCATGGTATCCCCTTCTCCCTCCATGCAGGGATGCTGGCTTACTCACCGCCCCGGCACCGCAGCTTATTTCCCTGGCGTGCTCCTTCCTCTTCCTGGTGTGCGCCTTACAGTTTCCAGCGGCACACTCTCCCCTTTATTAGAGGGGCAGCACTCACATTTGGTAAATTCCCTCATCCTGTCGTTGAGAGGCATTTAGCATATTCAGTACTCCTGTAGGATGGCTCCCAGCCAATCGCTGGGAGTCATCCTATATAAAAGACTCCTTCTCCCTTAGGGAGTCGGCAAGCAATGAGTTATGTCATTATGTAGTTGGTGTTCTACTAGTGCCAGTTGTGAGGTCTACTGGTCCCGGTGCAGCCAGAGTCCTGAACTCGAATCCCTGGTCCCAGTGTGGCCAGTGTCCTGAACTCGAATCCCTGTTCCCGGGGCGGCCAGTGTCCTGAACTCAAATCCCTGTTATTACAATATAGTTATATACAATATTGCAGCAAGGGTACCTCTGGCTAGCATATGGAGAACTGTGCGGCCCTCCAAAGACATGCCCCCCTAAACCATTACTGACCCACTGCCAAACCGGTCATGCTGTTGGATATTGCAGGCAGCAGAGCGTTCTCCACGGCATCTCCAGACTCTGTTCGCATGCTCAGTGTGAACCTGCTCTCATCCGTGAAGAGCACAGGGCGCCAATGTTAAATCTGCCAATCTTGGTGTTCTCTGGCAAATGCCAATCACCCTGCACGGTATTGGGCTGTAAGCACCACACCCACTTGTGGATGTCGGACCCTCATACCACCCTCATGGAATCTTTTTCTGACAGTTTGAGCCGACACATGGATGTTAGTGGCCTGCTGGAGGTAATTTTGCAGGGTTCCCTCACTGCTCTTCCTTGGAGGACGTAGCTGTCCTGTGGCTGGGTTGTTGCCCTCCTATGGCCCCCTCCATGCCTCCTGGTGTACTAGCCCGTCTCCTGGCTTCATAACTGCACAGGTTGATTTTTACAGAAGTGTGATTGACTTGGAGTTAAACAATGCAATGTATGTGTTCCCTTCATTTTTTTTGAGCAGTGTATATATATATATAATAAATATGTAATATATATTTCATAGGCACAGCTTCTTGAATTCAACAGGTTACACTGCCTGTGTTGCCCATAGCAACCAATCACTAAGCAATTTTAATTTCACCAGAGCTGTTTAAAAGATGAAAGCTGAGCTGTGATTGGTTGCTATGAGCAACAGTTTTCCCACTCCACAACACCTCAGCAGACACTGACCGGGTGGGAGAAATCTAGCATCCCCGGGAACATAAGCTCCCAGCCATTGTCTGCCCCCAGAAAGGAGCAGAGAGCACATGACAGAAATGAATCACCTCCTCCTCTATTACTGCCAGGCTCTATTGTTACTGGTGTAGAAAATCGCATCATCAGCGGCCGCACACAGAACCACACTGACAGGTTACATAACAGCACATCTCCAGAAACTCCCTGATCAGCACCACCCAGCTCGGGACTATGGGATGGAGGATGTGTGATGGGTATATGGGCACAGGACTATGGGATGGAGGATATGTATGATGGGTATATGGGCACTGGACTACGGGATGGAGGATATGTATGATGGATATATGGGAACTGGACTATGGGATAGAGGATGTATGATGAGTATATGGGCACTGGGCTATGGGATAGCGTATGTATGATGAGTATATGGGCACGGGACTATGGATGGAGGATATGTGTGATGGGTATATGGGCACTGGACTATGGGATGGAGGATGTGTGATGGGTATATGGGCACGGGACTATGGGATGGAGGATATGTATGATGGGTATATGGGCACTGGACTATGGGATAGAGGATGGGTATATGGGCATGGGACTATGGGATGGAGGATATTTATGATGGGTATATGGACACGGGACTATGATATGGAGGCTATGTATGATGGGTATATGGGCACGGGACTATGGGATGGAGGATGTGTGATGGGTATATGGACACAGGACTATGGGATGGAGGATGTGTGATGGGTATATGGGCACTGGACTATGGGATGGAGGATGTGTGATGGGTATATGGACACAGGACTATGGGATGGAGGATGTGTGATGGGTATATGGACACAGGACTATGGGATGGAGGATGTGTGATGGGTATATGGGCACTGGACTATGGGATGGAGGATAATCATTATAATTTGTTATAACCAGTTAGTTACTATGCCCGGCAACGACATTCTCTTCAGCTAGCATTCACATAAAAATAAAAACCCATTACACTCACCTCACACCAAATCCCCGACGCCCTCGTCTTCTAGAAATAATGTAAAATAATAAACCAACATATACTCCCTGTCCGCCATAGTCCATTTAATATCGAGTGTCCCACGTTGATGTCACCCGGCGACACACTGACAGGAGGTAATTGCTCCCGCAGTGTATCGCTGAGCCGCCAGTGAGAGTTCATCAGCTCCGATGCTCTTACAGCACCGCTGCATGAAAAAATTCTCACACAGCGGTAGTGCCGTGGGAGCACCGGAGCTGATGAACTCACTCCTGTTGAACTCTCACGGCAGCACACTGATACACTGCAAGAGCGATTACCTCCTGTCAGTGTATCACCGGAGGCTAAGTAGAGCAGTCACATCTCCCGACGTGACTGTTCTACACGCGAGATCGTCATTGGACACCCGGTATTATGGACTAAGTCGGACAGGATAGTATTGTATGTTAATTATTTTATTTTTGTTGCAGGAAATGAGGGCGTCGGGATTAGGTGTTCAGTAAGTATGGTAAATTAAGATTCAATAAAGGAGTCAGTGTGATTATTTCGAATAAAGGACTTTATTCTGGCTGTCTTTATTTACCATGTAACTATAGGATTAATAATGGATAGGTGTATTACAGACGCCTCTCCATTACTAAGCCGTGGGCTTGATGTCACCTGACAATACAAAGGTGACATCAACCCCACAAATATGAACCCCACTTGCCACCACTACAGGGCAAGTGGGAAGAGTGATGCTAAGTACCAGAATTGGTGCATCTATAAGATGCACCATTTCTGTGGCGGCTGAGAGCTGATGTTTTTAGCCTGGGGGGTGCCAACATCCATGGCCAGTTCCCAGGCTATTAATATCAGCCAGCAGCTGTTTGCCTAGCCTTTGCTGGTTCGATTTTATAGGGGGACCCATGTCAATTTTTTTCTGTGGTTCCCCTGTAAACTAGCCAGTAAAGGCTAAGTAAACATCTGTGAGCTGATATTAATAGCCTGGCAACCTTTATGGCTATTGGCTCCTTCCCAGAATATTAACATCAGCCCTAGGCTTTCCCTCTGCTGGTTATGAAAAATTGTGCGGGAGTCCACGCATTTAAAAAAAAAAACAACTATTTTCAAAAATAAACAGATATTGCGTTTCACACAGATTTCGTGTGTGTGTATGTGTCTACTTCTTTATCTACCGTTTTATTAATGAGGGTATGTGGCTGACACCTGTTCATTACTAAACTTCGGGCTTGGTATTACATATATTTATTACTTATATTTGTTTTGTGCGTGTAAACATTATATTTGAACATGGTATGCAATGATATTATGGTCTTCAGTGGAGAATGAAAAAGAAGAGGTTGGACAAGGAAATTACATCACAATTCTTTTTTTAAATATCTTTATTTAGGTTACAAAAATGCATACAAATAAGCATGAAAACCCACATCAAATCCACACGGAATTTCAACTGCGTTTTCTGCCAAGAGAGGTAGAAACTGTGCAGAAATCTCCACAAATCCGTAACGTGGCACATAGCCTAAACCACATAGAGGAGATGGAGGGTATACGTGCATGATCTGTGTGCTGAACGTGTTCAAGGGCTTATTTCCACGGTCAGGAGACGCAGTGGATACCCGCTCCATCCAATGCGCTGCCGGCTTTTTACGAGCGGTGATTCCGCATGTGTTCATTGAACACATACGGAATCACCGCATCCTATATATAGACTGTGCTATTTATTTTGCTGTACGCAGCGTTCAATCCGCAGCTTTTCCTGACTGTGGAAACATACCTTAATATTGCAAAGTATACACGAAGCTCTAGAAATGATTGTTCTTAAGGCCTCTTTCACACTTCAGTCGTGCGACGTACGCCAAAGAGTGAGAATGGCGGATCCGCCAGAAAAGTGTAAAAACGGATGCAAGCGGATCACTTTTCTGACGGATCCGTCATGAAATTTTCTACCCGAAAAATGCAGGTACGCATGTCCGGACCGAGGAGGGAGAGAGAGAAGAGAGAGAGACCCCGGACAGTTTTGTTAGCATTTTCAATGGTTTTCTATGGAAGCGACGGATCCGCTGGCGGATTCCGTCAAAGACGGATGCCAGCGGATCCGTCACCCATTATGCAAAATGGCGGATCCGCCATTTTGGCGGACCAAAAAAAACGTTGCATTGGACGTTTTTCTGAAACGACGGACGCCAATTTTTTGGCGGATCCGTCAAAAACGGACCTAACGGACGACCATCCGTCACTAATGCAAGTCAATGGGAAAAAAGTGGATCTGCCCCCAAAAAATGGTGGATCCGTTTTTTTCACATTTTGACGGATTTTCACTGACGTCGCACGACTGAAGTGTGAAAGAGGCCTCAATAAGCCATATCGTTTTCCTGGTAGCGGTATTACACGGACGGGTAGGGGGGAGCACTCGCCAAATCCAATAGTAAGCGCCTTCGGTCTATGAAGCAGTAAAGCAGTCCTTACACAGCTCAGCGCTCAGAGGCTGCTGTCTGTATATACTGTACCGTACATACCTGAGGGTATATAGTACATATACACACGTACATACACTTTTACAGACAGGTGCACAGTCCTGCTCATACACAGCTACATGTACTTCCTTCCATGTTACCCTCTGGCAGCCCTGCAGCGCCCTCCTCAGGCTGGTGGCCTTCTGTCCCTCAGAACTACTGACCAGGTCTCCCGCCTCCCAGCAGTGAGCGCACCAGCAGCTCTGCTCCCTTCTGCCTGGCTGATGTGCACACTGACCGCCCCCTGTGCCGCACTTTTTCATGTCCCAGTTCCAGGCAGCGGCGATGGGTCAGTCAGCGCCCAGAAGCGAGCAGAGCTGCCGCATGCACTCACTCACTCACAAATTCAAAGAAGCTTTATTGGCAGGACTAAATACACATTAGTTTTGCTAAAGCAAGTGTACAAAAGGGGAATAGGGATAGGGATGTTGAGTAGGGGCAGATCCAGGGTGGGGGCTATGGAAGTCCATGGCATAGGGAGGGGTGATGGGGGCGCAGGTCCGGGGTGGGGGCTATAAAAGTCCATGGCATAGGGAGGGGGGATGGGGGCAGATCCGGGGTGGGGGCTATAGAAGTCCATGGCATAGGGAGGGGGGATAGGGCAGATCCAGGGTGGGGGCTATAGAAGTCCATGGCATAGGGAGGGGGGATGGGGCAGATCCGGGGTGGGGGCTATAGAAGTCCATGGCATAGGGAGGGGGGATGGGGGCAGATCCGGGGTGGGGGCTATAGAAGTCCATGGCATAGGGAGGGGGGATGGGGGCAGATCCGGGATGGGGGCTATAGAAGTCCATGGCATAGGGAGGGGGGATGGGGGCAGATCCGGGATGGGGGCTATAGAAGTCCATGGCATAGGGAGGGGGGATGGGGGCAGATCCGGGGTGGGGGCTATAGAAGTCCATGGCATAGGGAGGGGGGATGGGGGCAGATCCGGGGTGGGGGCTATAGATGTCCATGGCATAGGGAGGGGGGCTGGGGGCATATCCGGGGTGGGGGCTATAGAAGTCCATGGCATAGGGAGGGGGGCTGGGGGCATATCCGGGATGGGGGCTATAGAAGTCCATGGCATAGGGAGGGGGGATAGGGCAGATCCAGGGTGGGGGCTATAGAAGTCCATGGCATATCATAGTTCTCTTTCTCGCAGTCTATGACATTCGCTCACATACCGCGCTGCTATCTCCGCTGCTCTCTCTTCTTCCCCCAGCAAGATATGTGTTTTCTCTTCCTCCTTCATGGTGATGAAATCCGGGAAGAGATCACTGACTGGCCGGAGCAGCTAGCACAGGTGGTGACGTACTACTAGAAAGGAGACAGCTGAGCACATGCGCAGTGCTGCCGTCCTGCCTGACCGCTGCGCCTCCTAGCGGACAGCTAGTAACCCAACTTCTCCTTCCTAGCAGCCATCTCCACGAATAACCACAGCAGGAAACACGCGCAGCGACACCTGCTGAGAACTGACCCAAGAAGGCCTCCGTGCAGAGGAAGCCGCAAAGTATTGTGGGAGTTGTAGTTTTTGTCTTGTGCTGAAATCCCCGGCAGCATGGCAGCTCCTGTATATACATATATGTAGACATGAGGCGGAATACTGGGGTGAGCCGGGGCCGGTGGCGGGGATGGGGGGGCCAGCTGTATACGGGTGGGTGTCTATGTATAATGTGCCTGATAAAGGACATTTCCAGTTCTTTCCATACCTGGCAGCGCTGGGGCTTTCTCTCCAATGCACCGCTTGTATGGTGAAATAGGAGCCGGGCTGCGCAGCACTTACCTCAGGCCTCTCTTGTCTCCTTACACGCCTTGTCCGGGTGCTGTATAGCATATGGAGCTGATGTGCAGTACCTGGCTGCGGCCACTATTCTGATGGCGGAGCTGTGCACCTCTAACTGGCAGGTGACTAGTGGGGGTGTCGGGTGCTGCTCCCCTACCCATCAGTTAAGGGTATGCCACACTAAACAACATCGCTAACGGGATCGCTAAAAAACGTCACTATTTAGCGATCCCGTTAGCGATGTTGTTGTGTGCGGCATCTACCAGCGACGAGCTTCCTGCTGTGATCCTGCTGTGATCTCGCTCGTCACTGGAATCGTTCCGGACCCTATTTTCTCGTCGGCGCTCCCGCTGGGTAAGTATATATCGCTAAGTGTAGCACCTTTTTTAGCATTTAGCGGTACTTTTGTACCGCTAAAGTCGTTAAGGAGATCGCTAACCGCGATAGCGTCCTAACGACATCGCTAAGTTAGGTAGCTACTAGCGATATAAAAACAATCCCGCTAGCGATCTCATTAGTATGCGATGCTAACGAGATCACTAGCGGGATTGTGTAGTGTGGCAGTACCTTTATTGCTGGCCTATCCTAAGGGCAGGGTCAGACTGGCCGGCGGCTCTCCCGACCTGAGCGTGATGGCTGCATAGAAATACATGAAGCTGCAGCTCTCGGGTTAGCGGAGCCGCCGGTCAGCCCGATCGTTGGTGTGATCACTATATGGTCGCTAGTAGCTTCCAAACAGGAAGATCTCATAAATGACACATCAGCGATCTGTATAACGACCTCGGCGGTCGTTGGGACCTGTCACACAGCATGTATTGTTAAGATCCTGACCTCGATAGGTGTGATTGAGTGCAACCTTTTCCACGTCCCTCAGCACAGATTGGTGGTCACTATATGTCATATGTCACAGCTCCCTCTTAGTGATTGGACGTCCGTGTCATAAAAGACGACGCAAGTGGTTCATACGAATTTCCAGCATCGTTCCATACTGCGTCCTGCTAGTCTTCTGCTTTGCAGCTACTGCGATCCAGTCTGTGCTGCTATTGCGTTTGCCCCGGATTCATTTTTTCAGGATCCCAAAAACGTCTTGTATAAATGGCAAAGATGAAGCGCTGTAGCGACTCTGACAGGATCGCAAAACCCCACACACGATAGTATACTCACAACAACGCATAAAGGACTAGATGTTGTGGCCACCAATCGGAGCTGAGGGGCGTTAAAACCTAGTCCCGCCTGCGCCGCTGACACATGAGTCGCCAACGAGGTCGCTCGTCATTCATAAAGGGTGTCAAACTCAGCGATTCAGGCTCACCAGCGGGACGCCAACAATCAAAAAATGGTCCAGAACGTTTGTGCACGATCAACGACATCGCAGCAGGGGCCACATCGCTGCTACATGTCACACACAGCGACGTCGCTGACTACGTCACTGCTGCATCATAAAATCGCTGTCGCTTAAGCAATATCGCTAGCGATCTCGCCTAGTGTGACAGTACCTTAAGTCACATTACAAGACTCCTTAAAGCAGGGATGGGGAACCTCAGGCCCCAGGGCCATTTACAGCCCTCGATGACCTTTTATCCGGCCCCGGGCAGATTCTCAGGGACTGCTGTGCTTTGGCAGGGAGCTGTATTTTGATTGCCACCAGCTCATTAATTTCTTCTTGCTCTGTAAGTACACATGTAGTGTTCACTACTGAACACTGAAGGGCATGCCATGAAAGATTACGTCCTGACACCAGTGCCAGAGTCAGGATGTACTTTGTGGGCAGAGTTTGTACGGCCCCCGAAGGATGGTATAAATATCTAAATGGCCCTTGGCAGAAAAAATAAGGGTTGATTGTGACTTGTAGGATCGCTACTTCCAATAGGTGGCGTTATAGAGTTCAAGTCCTCTTTTTCTCTTAAGAGGCATAGATGCTCATGAGGAGAACATAATTTTACCTCTATACAAGTTACTGGTGCGACCACACTTAGAATACTGTGTGCAGTTCTGTTCTCCGGTGTATAAGAAAGACATAGCTGAACTGGAGCGGGTGCAGAGAAGAGCGACCAAGGTTATTAGAGAACTGGGGGGTCTGCAATACCAAGACAGGTTATTACACTTGGGGTTATTTAGTTTGGAAAAAGGAAGGTTCAGGGGTGATGTATAAATATATGAGGGGACAGTACAAAGACCTTTCTAATGATCTTTTTACTCTAAGGCTATGTGCACACGTTCAGGATTATTCGTGTTTTTTTCACGGTTTTTCACGGCAAAAACGCTTAAAAAACGCATGAATTAAGCATCCTATTATTTAGAATGAATTCTGCAATTTTTGTGCACATGGTGCGTTTTTTTTTTCCGCGCAAAAAACGCATTGCGGAAAAAAAAGCAGCGCACCAAATACGTGCAAAATCCGTGACAAAAACGCATGCGTTTTTCCCGCGAAAAAGTCCAGTTTTGCTCAGGAAAATTCTGCACACATTCCTGAACGTGTGCACTTAGCCTTAGACCTGTGACAGGGACAAGGGGGGATCCTCTACGTCTGGATGAAAGAAGGTTTAGTCATAATCACAGATGCAGATTCTTTACTGTAAGAGCAGTGAGACTATGGAACTCTCTGCTGTCTAATGTTGTAATGAGTGATTCCTTACTAAAATTTAAGAAGGGACTGGATGCCTTTCTTGAAAAGTATAATATTACAGGTTATATTCACTAGTTTCCTAGATATTGCGTTGATCCAGGGAGCTAGTCTGATTGCCGTATGTGGAGTCGGGAAGGAATTTTTTTCCCCAATGTGAAGCTTACTGTTTGCCACTTGTTTTATTTTGCCTTCCTCTAGATCATCATGTTAGGGCAGGTTAGGATAGGATATGGGCTGAACTAGATGGACTTAAAGTCTTCCTTCAACCTTAATAACTATGTTACTATGTATGCCGGCTGCTCTGGTGTTTCGTGGAGCGGCGCGGAGGTCACTTTTCAATACAAGTCTATGAGAGCTCGTTCTGACTTTCATAGAGGTGCATTGAGAGCTTGTGATGTAGCTTCTGACTTCCGGTGCAGTCAGAAGCTGCGCTCACAAGATGGCGCCACGTGACCTGAGCTGTGCCGAGAAACGGTGAAGACGCTAGAGAGTGAGTATATGATTGGGGGGGCTGAAGTGCAACTCCAGCTCTAAAAAAAAAAAAAAAAAAAGCAAAAGGCTGGAGTGGTGCTTGAACTGCTGAACAGCAAAGTGTTTTTACAATAAAAATTAATAGGAAGAGTCTTTCAAGTGAACCCAATCCATAACACTCCTCTAAAATACTCCCTGTGCAGATACCCTAATTACCCTGTGTCACCACTTTTGTGGTCTAGGCCATCACATGCCAACCCTGTGCCATCAGCTACGAGGTCCATGATTGACCTGTAGCGGTCACATGTGTAGGTGTACGCAGAGACCACCAGAGCGTGGTGCCGGAGGGGAAGGGAAATTAACAGGTGCGTTTCTTATTTAAATACTTTAATGCATCCCCTACTGTGTTCCCGCTTTAAAACAGAAAACTTGGACAATCCCTTTAATTCTTATTGACATTTGTTTCTAGGAAAACTAGGTAACAACCAAGTGTGTGTCTCCTATATTTTCAGTACTGCTGAATGACCTAAGATGATGTGAGGACACAGCATTTTATCTGAATTAACCGTCTATTTTCAGTAATCAGGAGGAACAGACTGTTATCTATATGTTGACTTTTGAATTTATGTATTTCTTTCTGGTTGGTCGAGGAGTCTGAAATGTTGACTCTTCATTGGTTCATTAAAGTATTGCCACACTGTTTTACCGTCACCCTGTGTTGTCTGAGTAGCGTTATGCCCACTTTAAAAGGAGAACGGGTGTTCGGTGGGATGATCCCTGGTCCATGCGGTTTCGGCTAGCGGACCAGGGCACCCTTTGGCCCCCCAATTCTCCACAGATGTTCTACATCCCCTGAATTCATCCTTGCCGCAAGACTGGAGATGTTTGCGATACATGGCTCATCCAGAGGTTGGATACAGTAGGTTATAGAGAACCTGTCAGCCGGCTCATGCCGCCCAAACCACAGGCAGCGTGAATCAGAGCCTGACAACATGATTGCAGCCAGGTATACTTTTCTCTGTGAGGGTATGTATATATGTTCAGTGTTTGCAGCAGAAAAATCTGCTGCAAATACTAGTGATGAGCGAGTATGCTCGTTGTTTGGGTTTTCCTGGGCATGCTTAGGTGGTCTCCGAGTATTTTGGCGTGCTTGGAGATTTAGTTTTCGTTCTCTCAGTTGCATGATTTGTGGCTGCTAGACAGCCTGAATACATGTGGGGATTCCCTAACAAACAGGCAATCCCCACATGTAATCAGGCTGTCTAGCAGCCATAAATCATGCAGCTGCGGCGAGAAAAACTAAATCTCTGAACACTTCCAAATACTCGGAGACCACCCAAGCATGCTTGGGAAAACCCGAGCAACGAGCATACTTGCTCATCACTAGCAAATACTGATGTGTTGGCAGGAATAATATAACATAAAATACGTTCATTTTTTTATGCAGTTTTGACATGTTTTTGATCTAGTTTTTGCATGCCTTTTTGATGTGTTTTTCTTTTCAGAGACAATATAGTTGAGTTTGCTCACGTTTAGGATCTGCAGCAGAAAATCCTGATTTGTTGGCAGAAAAAACTCCCCATAAAATGCCCACATTTTTGCTGCATTTTTTTTATATTGGTTTCTGTTACAGATTTTTCTCCACTCATTAGTATGGATGAAATCTGCAGAAAAATGCTCCAAGACTTGACCTGCTGCAGATTTAAATCTGCAAGGAAAAAATATACACAATATGTGCCTGAGATTTCACTTTGCTGGTGCTGGGAAATCTTCAGGTTTTGTTACACAACTGCGCGGAAAAAAGCGACAAAAACACAACATATGCACAGACCCATAATGTAGTTAGAAGCTCCACTACTGGAGGTGATTGACAGATCTCTCCCTATATAGACACATGTGAGAGACCTGTCAATCACCGAGTTGTTGCCTTAGGGCTCAGGACTAGTCTCATCTCTGGTTATGGTTCCTGGCCAGATTTTCAAAGTATATAGACTCTATCGCGTTTTAGAGAATAGCATGCCTTGCTCTGATTCATGGTGCCTGTGATTTGGGCACTATTAATCAGCTGACAGGTTCCCTTTAACACATTGTTTTCAGCCTCTGTATGTTAGATGGAGGGTGTGATGGTTTCCTAAGTGTTATCAGACACCTATAGGCTTCCATGTAAAGCTGTATCCGTTGGAATGGATACAATTTCTATGGGATCCTGTGGGATGGAGAGATGCTGTCTGCTACACTATTTTTCTTGAGAAGCTCTGGAGAGGGACAGAAGCGTGCACAAAATTGGGCAATACCGTGTGGTAAAGTCTAAAAGATGGTAGTGCTCACCTGAAGGTGGTACGTTGGGTGATTTCCTAAATGTAAGACAAATAGGTGGTGTGAATGGAGACAATTATTTAGATTCTCTGGTCATTTTTTGTTCTTTGCTTCATGATCTGTGTGTCTCCCTTCACAGTGAGCCATGCAGAACCCGACGCTGCCTTCCTGATACAGTACCCGAGACGTCACCTCGTGATAACATGGCTTTCTTTTGTCAGAAGGACAGCTACGCCACAGAAGTAAGTGTGTGATGGCAAAGGGGCTTGTGTGGTGGCTCGTTCCCCTTCCTAGACCGTCATATTTATCTTTATCACTTATACATTGGGATCGGCTGACAATCCAACGTCTGTGAAGGCTTCTCTTGTAGTAAAATGAGTGGGGTGAAGGCCACCATATGTGGCCCCTCGTTTCTCTGCAGATCAGCAGTGTTTGTTGTATGTAGGGGACACTAATCCAGTCCACCTCAGTTGCGAGTGAAAAAGTTGTAGATAAACTTGTCGCTTTGTAGTAGTCTTACTTTTTAGGGTCCATCGCTTGTACACTCTGTTCACATGTCCAGTAGTTATTTCCCTTTTTGGTTCCGTTTTGAGGTTGTAAAACCGGAAATGAAATATTCCTGTACAAGAGCCTTTCATTTGGATGGGAATTGATTTCTCAACTGGATTAAAATAATTGTAGTCTGCACAATTTCTTTGGCAAAAAAATAGATGGCAACGGGATCGGATGTCGCTTTTTTTTTTTTAACATTGAAGTCTATGGGAAATTAAAAATACCGGATGTTCCTCTGTTATGTCATTGGTTAATGCATCCGTTTTCTGCACTGCCCATGCCCAGAGCATGGGAGATGTTCAGAAACACCTATTGACCAACAGTAAATATGGATCCGTCACAAATGGAACAGAAACCAAAATGTGCATCTGTTTTTAAAGAGGACCTTTCACCAAATTTTTACATTTTAAACTAGGCACAGGATGCAGAGTACAATAAAATGTTTTTTTTTGTTTGCTATTTTTATAACTTTGCCTCCCTGTTGCATAGAGATTATTAATCAAAGTATTTAGCCGTTAATGAGTTAATTTTTGTTAAGTACAATAGGGTTTTAACAGTTGTCATTGGGGGCGTGTACTTTTCCCCTTGTATGATAATGACCAATCATAGGATATAGATCTGAAAGGATAATAAACGCAATAGGGTCTTATCTGGATAATAATGATTAGCATGTGGGCAATCGTGCTCACCTTGTTGGGTTATGTGATCACAGCTGCTAAAAAGGCTTAAGCCCCCGTCTCACATAGCGATACACCAGCGATCCCGACAACGATCAGGATCGCTGGTGTGTCGCTACATGATTGCTGCTGAGCTGCCAAACAGGCAGTTCAGGCAGCGATCAGCACAGCGACACTGCGGGTACCGTCGCTTAGTTACCCGCAGTGTATGTTGGATACCAGCGCCCTGATGCAGGGAGCTGGTAACCAAGGTACACAGCGGGTTTCCAGGCTCTGCGCAGTGCCTGGAAACCCGCTGTGTACCTTGGTTACCAGCTCCCTGCTTCAGGGCGTTGGTATCCAAGGTACACAGCGGGTTTCTAGGCACAGCCCTGCGCCTTGAAACCCCTGTGTACCTTGATTACCAGCGGATCGCTGGTCTCCCGCCTGTCACACGCAGCGATGCGTGCCTGTCAGCGGGAGACCAGCGATCAAAAAAATGTCCAGGACATTCAGCGACGATCAGCGATACCCAGCAGGGGGCTGATCGTTGCTGAATGTCACACACAGCGATATCGCTGGGGAGATCGCTGTTGCGTCACAAAACTAGTGACTCGGCAGCGATCTCGCTAGCGAGATCGCTGTGTGAGACGGGGGCTTTAGGCTGCTGCAGATCCACGGCTACGAGAACATCAAGAATTGGAGTGAAATGGGTTAAATCTGTGCGGCCGGCGGAAGAGTGATGAGTAAGAGTCGGGAATCCAGGAATGCGGTTTATTAGTCAACGAGTTTCAAAGTCACATTTCTTCATCAGCGCAGATTTAACCCATTTCACTCCAATTCTTAATGACCGATCATAAGCAGACTGCAACGCTCAATGAAAAGTTGAACATGTCCCCACCATAGCTTGGAGCAAGTTACTCAGTGTGTGAGATATAATGCCTCTATCTCCTGGTCTAATCTCCTGTATGAATCAATATAGAGAGAGAGGGGAAGTGCAGCTGCGTTTACCTGTGTCACATTACAAACCCCTCATTCAGCTCTTCTCCTTTCATAGCACTGTTATCTTTGCTGTACTGCCCCTCCCCCACATTGTCCGGAACTGAGAACTCAAAGTGTCAGTATCACCTATGTCTTTTGTGCTCAACTTGTACTGGCTCTGCAGGGAGATCAGAGCAGGGTGTCATTTTGTCACACGCAGGAGTAGCCCAGAACAGGCAGGTTATTCCTGCTTGAGACATAATGACAGCTCTGATCTCAAAGCAGACAGGCAGTGTGGGGGGGGCAACACAGCAGAGCTACCTCTGCTATGAAAGGAGAAGAGCTCCTGGACTGGCCACTGGTCAAATCTTTCAAATGCCAGATGGGCTGGTCAGGCCAAGGGCCACATTAATTGCGACAGTATTAACAAGATCGGCATCCTCAGGATGTCAGTATTGGTTACAGTTGTGGTGGAGCTTTGCGCCCATCACTTACTCCAGAATGACTCCTGGATACGGTGCTTTTTTTATTTTTGTGGACTATGGACACATCATACTGCATTGGGAGTTGTGGAGGGACTATCATACTATATGAGGTGCTGTGTGGGAGGACCATCATACTGTATGGGGGGCTGTGTGGGTGAGTGCATCATATTGTGTTAGAGGCTGTGTGTGGGGACGATCATGCTGTGTAGGGGTTGTGAGGGGATCATCTTACTGTATGGGGGGGTTTATGATCCCCTCACAGCCCCTGTATTGGAGGACAATCATGCTGTATGTGAAGCTGTCAGTGGACCATCATACTGTGTGCTTGTACAAATCCTTCTTTTTTTTCATGTAATTGTAGACAGACTGGATGATGTTGAGATCAGGGCTCTGTGGGGGCCGTATCATCACTTCCAGGATGCTTTATTCTTCACACTGAGGATATTTTTTTAATGACATTGGCTGTATGTTTCGGGTTCTTGTCCTGATGGGGAATCGGCTGGATGCTGTCTATCTGCCATTCTTCTTTCTCATGGACTGAACATTGATTCTCAAAATGTTATCTTTACAGGAAAAAAATAGTCTTCAGTAAATACAGATTTTCCCATTACTGAAATAGGAGATGGCAGTTGATGCTCATAATGTTCTATGAAAAACTATAACTATAGTTTTATGATCACTTGCAGTAAAATGTCTGTGTCTGATTCTAGATCCTCCCTCCATAGAACTTTATAAGCACCAACTCTCATCTCTTATCTCATGAATGGGAAAATCTTACTTCATGGAATACAGATTTTATAAATATTACCCATGAAATAAGAATGGAAGGTCAATTTGGGAGAAGAAAGCTGCTAATTTCTCTGATAATATAGATTACAAAGTTGCTCATTTTCACATGTACTATTGATTTATGCAATAAGAATTAAAACAACGGTTACTCTTTAAAGTACTCTGCTCAGTTATTGCTGGCCCCTTGTAACCAGCCGTCAGGGTGATTGCTGAATAGGAGGTACGCCGCGCAGTGCTTAGTTACCCGATGTGTACATTGGATACCAGCTCCCAGCGCTCTACAGCAGAAGCTGTGATCCGGTATCCAGGGTACATATCGGGTAACTAGGCACCGCGCAGCCCTTAGTTACCCGATGTTTAGTCTGGATACCAGCGTGCTCGCTGGTCCCGATCGCTGGTGAGTCTGCCTATGTGACAGCTCACCAGCGATCAGCTGACGATGTCCCAGCGATCCCATCCAGGTCGGATCGTTGGTGGGATCGCTGGGACATTGAAGAGTGTGACGGGACCCTTAGGTTTCTCAGGATTTGAGCATTGAGTAACATTTGCCAAGTCAGCGATTTAGGTGGATTCCAGGGCCCGGGATTTAGCAGTGACTGTAGAGCCTGTGGAGGATGGTCACTGCCGTACTCCACTCCAGGCTTTAGACCTGCTGGGGTAAGGCTCCAAGTGCGGCTCTAGAGGGGATTAATATGGGGAAGTGCCTGTCTACTACAGAGGAGAAGGTGAGCTCTGCTAAACAGTGATGTGCTTATTAGGACTGCTCCTCCATCATATCCATAGCCTGAGTATGAACATCCGCCTGTACCTAGGAAAAGGTCTTGTATTGTTTGTGTCTTGCTGAATAAACCTTTCATAAAGGGCTCTAGGTATTTTACCAGATCATTTTATAGACCAGAAGGTTTAATATCTGATTAAACAGGTTCCCACCTATTCCCCACTGATGGGCAGAACACAGCACTGAGCTGCCCCATAAGGAATGAATGGTGCGGCGGTGAAGCATGATCACTGCCACCCTGTTCAAACGTAGATAAAATTGGTCCATACTGCCGATCATGTGGTACCCAGCAGTAGTTTTTAGCGGCAGACCACATATGGCCCTCCATCTGCTCCTTGTCACAATTTCAGCGCTATGTACAATTGGATAGAATGGTGAATCAATCAGGATGTTAAAGTCTCTGTGATCCATTATTCAAAGATGGCGTCCCTAGATCGCAGCTGCTGTGTGTGGTCCTTATACTGCAAAGACCCGAGCAGCAGACTGAGGTAACGATAGGGATATGGTGTTTGGCAAAATCTTCTTGAAAATGTAAAAAAAACAAACAAACCCAGTGAGCCGTGAGATTTCAACAAATCCCATCCACCTTACTGAAACTGTTAAGACATAGCAGCTTTTGCAAAGCAAAAATATGCAGCATTGAAAATTTATGGGAAATTAACATTTTATTGCAATTGGAGGCATATCGTACATAATGGCAGCCCACGTGGGAGCCATCATACTGAATGCGGAGTTTTGGGGGTCATTATACTATATGAGAGGCTATGAGTGCAATCATAATATGGGAGATCCACACATTGCGGGGGCCATTATACTAAGTAAGGGGCAAGTGAGGGTCCACCATACTGTATCTGGGGGTGGCAAGTGGGGGGCCATGATACTGTGTGTGGGGGGGACTGGGACTATGGGGATATCATACTATGAGGGGGGCTGCAGTTTAGAAGCATAATTCTGTGGGGGGTATTGTACTGTGTTAGTGGCATTGTTGAGTCATACTGGTACTTGTGGGGTGAAGTTAGGGGGAATTTCACTGTGGGATATATACTGTATATCTCACGCTGAGAAAGCTGCTCTAAGCTATTTTGGGGGCATGTTCTTCTTTCAGGGGGAGAAGTGGAGCCACCAGTGAAAGCTGTCTGATAACATCCACTTGGATTTAATAAACAATAACTCATTAGGTGCTGAATAATTGAATTGTTAATATCCTTGCAACAGAGAGATGGAATAAAGAAAAGCAAAAAATCATTTTTTGCAGCCACTCCTAAGGTACTGCCACACTTAGCGATCTCGTTAGCGATCACGATAACGACGCAAGCTAACGAGATCGTTGGTGGGATCTCTTTTAGGTCGCTAGTAGCTGCCAAACAGGAGATCTCATAAACGACACATCAGCGGTCAGCAATCTCTTTAACGACTTTGGCAGTCGTTAGGATGTCATTAGCATGTACTGAGCGCTTCTGATTCATAGGAATTTCCAGCATCTCTCCTGCTCTCTGCGTCCTGCTAGCCTGCTTTGCAACTTCTGCGATCCTTTCTGTGACGCAAAAGAGAACTTACAGATATTGCGATCCACTCCGTGACGCTAAAAAACCCTAGTCCCGCCTGCGCCGCTGTCATATGCGTCACAAACGAGGTCGCTCGTCGTTCGCAAAAGGTCCCAAAAACACAGCGATTCAGGCTCACCAGCGGGACGCCAACGATCAAAAAACGGTCCAGAACTCTAGTGAACGATCAGCGACATCACAGCAGGGGCCACATCGTTGCTACATGCCACACACAACGAGGTCGCTAATGAGATCACTAAATAGTGACGTTTTAGTGATCTCGTTAGCGATCTCGCTTAGTGTGGCATACCCTTTACATCATGTGTCCAGTTCAACATGAAAAAATTTGGTGAAAGGTCCTCATTAAACGGATCCTTTTTTTATTTTTTATAAAACTAAACTTTGGTTTGGTTTCTAATTTGCATCTGTTTTTGCTCCATTTGTAACAAATGTATTTTAATCCATTGTAAATACTGTATTTGTTACAAGCGCTTGACAACTGGATATGAAAAAGCGGTTACCCTTTAAGTGCTGTGTTGCCCCTAGCAAGGGAACCTAGTGAAAGGTTACCTTTAAAGGGAGACAGACCAACAGCAAGTTTATGCTGCCCTCTGATGGCTGCATTAAGTATGGGTACAGACCTGGATTGTATCATTGGCTCTTTTGATGGCCATTTGGCTGTCATTTTGATAAAAGCACGGTTTTATTTGCCTCATCTCTGCTAGTCCTCTCAGTGATTAAGTATGATGTCCTCGATATTTCCGAACTCTGGCATACCCCACCACCTCTCACTGATAGACAGCTTCCCTGATTTCTTTTTTGCGATTATGACTTATTAAAGGTTTTGTAAAACATTTCCTTTTGTTTGTAAGTTGCTGACAGAAGTGATATCATGCCGCCCTGCTCAATTGAAGGTGGAGAATGGAGGGAAGAAGGAGACGCTGTCTGGATACAACGTTATATTGAAGGACACTGTTCTGTTCCCTGAAGGCGGAGGACAGGTAACAATCAATTATTACACACCAAGGAAGGATATCACTACATTATACACAAGGGTCAAATGACCTAATCTAGAGAATCTTGTTGGGCGATCATTGTCCATGATGCGATCACCCCTTCTCGAAGTTAGGTGCCTCATAGATTGATTGCTGAGGGTCCATCTGGTCCTACGTGCACTTGAATAAATGGCTTATTATGTAGTACATGTATGGGGTCCACTAGAATGAGAACTACAATGTCCTACAATTGGAGAATAAAATATTGGGCCATTTGGTGGATGCTATACAATTTATACATTATAGATTCGAATGGTCAGTTTGGTGACAGGTACCCTTTAAAGTCCCCTTTCAGCTATCTTTACTGACTCCTTCATATAAAAGAATGCTGGCTTGTCTGCACTCTCCTCAGTTCTTTGTGATATAGTAGACTCCTCTGACAATGGCTTCAGGGAGTACCAAAGAAGTTCAACAGGTCAGATCCTTCTCCCCTTGGAGTTCATCTGTCAGGACAGTCAGTAGGGGCCCCATACACATTAGATGATCCGGTGATCCTGATATTATCGGCTCATTCAGCTGATTTTAGACCTTAGTCTGTGAATGGGGGGCTGTGAGCTGCGTTGTGGGTATGTGATTGCTATATGTGTAGCTTATTTTCTCATACTCTTCTGCTTTTTCTACCAGCCTGATGACCGAGGATTCATCGGAGAGGTCCAAGTGCTTCGTGTCACCCGACAAGGCCCAGAAGCTGTACATTTTGTATTGTCTGCTTTGGAGCCAGGTTCAGAAGTATTAGTGAGGATAGACTGGAACCGCAGATTCGACCACATGCAGCAACACTCAGGTGGGCTTCTGATTCATCTATAAGTATTCTGCAAGTATTGGGCTTAGTCTTTAGCCATTGATCAGCAGACATACAGTGGGTACGGAAAGTATTCAGACCCCTTTAAATTTTTCATTCATTGTTTCATTGCAGCCATTTGGTAAATTCAAAAAAGTTCATTTTTTTCTCATTAATGTTCACTCTGCACCCCATCTTGACTGAAAAAAAAACAAATGTAGACATTTTTGCAAATTTATTGAAAAAGAAAAACTGAAATATCACATGGTCATAAGTATTCAGACCCTTTGCTCAGACACTCATATTTAAGTCACATGCTGTCCATTTCCTTGTGATCCTACTTGAGATGGTTCTACGCCTTCATTGGAGTCCAGCTGTGTTTAATTAATTGTGTTTAATTAAACTGATAGGACTTGATTTGTAAAGGCACACACCTGTCTATATGAGACCTCACAGCTCACAGTGCATGTCAGACCAAATGAGAATCATGAGGTCAAAGGAACTGGCCAAGGAGCTCAGAGACAGAATTGTGGCAAGGCACACATTGGCCAAGGTCACAAAAGAATTTCTGCAGTACTCACGGTTCCTATGAGCAAAGTGGCCTCCATAATCCTTAAATGGAAGAAACTGGGCAATCATGGGAGAAGAGCCTTGGTGAGAGAGGTAAAGAAGAACCCCAAGATCACTGTGGCTGAGCTCCACAGATGCAATAGAGAGATGGGAGAATGTTCCAAAGTCAACTATCACTGCAGCCCTCCACCAGTCAGGCCTTTATGGCAGAGTGGCCCGATGGAAGCCTCTCCTCAGTGCCAGACATATGAAAGTCCACATAGAGTTTGCTAAAAAACACATGAAAGACTCCCAGACTATGAGAAATAAGATTCTCTGGTCTGATGAGACGAAGATAGAACATTTTGGTGATAATTCTAAGTGGTATGTGTGGAGAAAACCAGGCACTGCTCATTACCTGCCCAATACAATCCCAACAGTGAAACATGATGGTGGTAGCATCATGCTATGGGGATGTTTTTCATTTGCAGGGACAGCACGACTGGTTGCAATTGAAGTAAACATGAATGCAGCCAAGTACAGAGATATCCTTGAAGAAAACCTCTTCCACAGTGCTCTGAACCTCAGACTTGGCCGAAGGTTCACCTTCCAACAAGGCAATAACCCCAAGCATACAGCTAAAATAACAAAGGAGTGGCTTCAGAACAACTCTGTGACCATTCTTGACTGACCCAGCCAGAGTCCTGACCTAAATCCAATTGAGCATCTTTGGAGAGACCTGAAAATGGCTGTCCACCAACGTTCACCATCCAACTGGAGAGGATCTGCAAGGAAGAATGGCAGATGATCCCCAAATCCAGGTGGGAAAAACATGTATCATTCCCAAGAAGACTCATGGCTGTACTAGCTCAAAAGGGTGCTTCTACTCAATTCTGAGCAAAGGTCTGAATACTTATGACCATGTGGTATTTCAGTTTTCCTTTTTTAATAAATTTGCAAAAATTTCTACATCTCGTTTTTTTTTCAATCAAGATGAGATGCAGAGTGTACATTAATGAGAAAAAAAATAACTTTTTTGAATTTACCAAATGGCTGCAATGAAACAAAGAGTGAAAAATTTAAAGGGGTCTGAATACTTTCCGAACCCACTGTATGTATGAAAGGCTCAGTATTACACTGGAGGTTTTCACTGGAATAATCATATCTCCTGAACCCTCATTCATCCCTCTGCAACATGCTGTTATTTTAACATTGAACAGGGAGCGGATTGGGGGAGTTTGTGCTAATAAAGTATTTTACTGAATAGTAAGATATACCCTATCTACGGGACATTAGATAACTTAGGCCGGGTTCACATTGCGTTGCGGGCAATGCGCTGACGGCATACGTCACATAGCGGCACTAACGCTATGTAACGGATGCTTTAACGCCGCCATTGCCCGCAATAGTAGTAGCGCATCCTAACGCATGCCGAAATCGGCATGCTTTAAGCGATGTGCCGTCATTCTGTGACGGACCTCAGACGTGGTCTGCAGCGTTTGGGGTCCGTCACTGCTAGCTCAGAATATAGACGCTGCGCTAGCGTGATCGCATAACGCGATCACAAAATGACACTAGCGTTAATGCAGTCCGTCAACGCTATGTGTTAAACGGACTGCATTAACGCTATGTGAACCTAGCCTTACTGATCACTCGAGGTCCAACCGCAGGGACTCCCAAGAACAGGATTTGGAATCAGGCAACTGGACTCTGCACATGTTTGATCTCCACTCCATTCATTGTCTATGGTACAGCAGTCCCATGGACAATAAATAGATCTGAACATGAACGTGTGCACCAGCGCTCCATTCAAGATTGGACTCTGCAGAGACCCAATTCTTGCGTTTCTGTGGATCCCTAGAGGGCCTAGCAGTTGGATCCCCAATGCTCAGTAAGTTATCCCTTATCTTATAGGTAGGTGGTAATTTACATTCTAGGGAATAACCCTTTAATTTAGTGGCACACTTTGTTTTTGGGCACAGTCACATTTCTAATATTCTAGTGGTCTTCCTTTGAAGCTCCTCAGCAGACTGCAGGTTGTTGTAAACCTCTGTTCTATCTGCTAATGACAGTCCCCTTTTGAGAAGGATTTTCTTAACCTTACACCTTTCCTGCACAGCACAGTCGTGACCACCCTATCACAATGTTACTACACTCTTCAATCCAAGCCATATAGTTACCTTCTCATATTTTGTAATGTCTGTTTCTCCAGGCCAACACCTAATCACAGCCATCGCAGACTCTCTGTATGGATTTAAGACCACTTCATGGTAAGGAAGACATTTCTCTTATTCTCTTTATTTCATTTCTTGCACTTCTGACACTGGCTATTTTTGCCAACTTCTGTTAAGTGCACCCACAAAACATCCCGTAGTTCAGAGGGCCATGTACTACATCGGCCTACTCAGTTGGCTCCAATGAAAAGGCACACTGGCGTACTGATCGGCTGAGGTATGGACGGATGCTGCTCCTCTACAAGGGTTAGACCTCATGCAGCAGATTTGTTGCAGAAATTTCCGTGACAAAAAATCCATTCTACACATTGGAATAGAATTGTTTCTGCAGCAAGTGCAGGGATTTCTGCAAGCCCCATTCAAATGCACAAGATTGGCACAGAAGTGTCTGAAACAAGTCTGCCATGTGTGAAAATGCATTTCATCCTCTAGCTAAGGCTGGTTTCACACTAGTGTTCGGCAGGGCTGCGGAGGGCTGCGTACTTCCTCCGTCAAGCCCCGCCCACTGCCCCACCTCTTCCTTTCAGCGCCGCCTACGTCTGCATGCGTCCTGTGTACCTATCTTTAACATTGGGTACACAGGCCATGCGGATGTATGCGGATGCCTCCGCATGCGTCGTTTTGACGCTGCGCCGACCTGCGTCGAACTCAACATGTTGCATTTTTTTGCGGTCGGCGCAGCGTACCCAATGTTAAAGATAAGGTATGTAGGACGCATGCGGAGGTAGGCGGTGCGGAAAGGAAGAGGTGCGGCAGTGGGCGGGGCTTGACGGAGGAAGTACGCAGCCCTGCCGAATGCTAGTGTGAAACTAGTCTAAGACATTAATTTAACCCCTTAATGACCGCCGATACGCCTTTTAACGGCGGTCATTAAGGGTACTTAAACCACATCGCCGTTAATTAACGGCGCTGTGGAAAAAGTGAATAGCGCCCCCCAGAGGCGCATTTTCTCCGGGGTCTCGGCTACCGGGGGTAGCCGAGACCCCAGAGAACATGAATCGGGTCGGTTTTTACCGACCCAATGTTGCGGTCGCCGTTATTAACCCTATAAGTGCGACTGCAACAAAAAAAAAAAAAAAATGAGATGTGCCATTTAATTTCTCTGTCCCCTGATGTCATCGGACATCAGGGGACAGAGAAAAAGGGTCCCCAGGACCCCCATGTGGCCCCCGATCCAGTCCATGTGGCCCCCGGGCCCTCCGTTGTCCCCCGGTGCCGGCGCTGTTAAGAAAATGGCGGGCGCATGCTCAGTGCGCCCGCCGCTATGTGCCGCTGTGCTGGTGGGGGATGGGCAAATATTCTCTGGGGTCGAGACCCCAAAGAACATGATCCGGGTCGGTATTCACCGATCCCGGTGTTGCGATCGCGGCTATGCAAGCATAGCCGCGATCGCAAAAAAAAAAAAAAAAATGATTTCTCTCCCCTCTGATGTGATCGCACATCAGAGGGGAGAAAATGAGGGTCCCCGTGTCCCCCTGAACCACCCCTATACTTACCGGTGTCCTCTGGCAGGTCCCCCTGGCCTCCGATCATCCCGGTCTTCTTCCTGCACAAAAAAAATGGCGGGCGCATGCGCAGTGCGCCCGCCGATCTGCTTGGCGGCAGATTCAAAAAAAGTTTCATTCATTCTCCAGAAAGTGCATTTTGATCACTGTGATAAACTATCACAGTGATCAAAATAAAAAAAACAGTACATAACCCCCCCATTTATCACCCCCTTAGTTAGGGACATATAATAAAAAATAGGAATTATATTTATTTTCATTTTCTGTTAGGGTTAGGGTTATAATTAGGGTTAGGGTTATAATTAGGGTTAGGGTTAGCATTAGGGTTAGGGTTATAATTAGCGTTAGGGTTAAGCTGGGTTCATACTGCGTTATGGCAGTCCGTTAGACGGACTGCGCTACACCGCGGTATAACGCGGTGTAACGCAGTCCGTTAACGCTGCCATTCACCCCCATTTGAGGGCGCATTGCGACGCATGCCGTAAAGCGGCATGCGTTTGCGACGTGCCATCATTCAGTGACGGAGCCTCGGACGCTGGCTGCAGCGTCTGGGCTCCGTCACCGCTAGCGCAGATGAATCATCTGCTGATTCCTCTGCGCTAGCGGGTATAGCATAACGCGATCGCGTTATGCTATACCGTTACCAGCCCGTCAACGCTATGTGTTGAACGGGCTGGTAAAACGCAAAATGAACCCAGCCTTAGGGTTAGGGTTATAATTAGGGTTAGAATTAGGGTTAGGGTTACAATTAGGGTTAGGGTTACAATTAGAGTTAGGGTTACAATTAGGTTGGAATTAGGGTTGGGATTTAGGTTATGATTAGGGTTGGGATTAGGGTTAGGGGTGTGTTGGGATTAGGGTTGGAGCTAGAATTGAGGGATTTCCACTATTTAGGCACATCAGGGGGTCTCCAAACACGACGTGGCGTTCAAAAAGTCAAATGGCGCTCCCTCCTTTCCGAGCCCTGCCGTGCGCCCAAACAGTGGTTTACCCCAACATATGGGGTATCAGCGTACTCAGGACAAATTGCACACCAATTTTGGGGTTCTAATTTCTCCGGTTACCCTTGGGAAAATGAAAAATAGCTGGCTTAAAAAATCATTTTTGAGAAAAAAAATGATTTTTCATTTTCACGGCTCTGCGTTTATAAATTTCTGTGAAGCACTTGGGGTTCAAAGTGCTCACCACACATGTAGATAAGCTCCTTAAGGGGTCTAGTTTCCAAAATGGGGTCACTTGTGGGGGTTTCCACTGTTTAGACACATCAGGGGGTCTCCAAACACGACGTGGCTTTCAAAAAGTCAAATGGCGCTCCCTCCCTTCCGAGCCCTGCCGTGCGCCCAAACAGTGGTTTACCCCAACATATGGGGTATCAGCATACTCAGGACAAATTGCACACCAATTTTGGGGTTCTAATTTCTCCGGTTACCCTTGGGAAAATAAAAAAATAGCTGGCTAAAAAAATCATTTTTGAGAAAAAAAATGATTTTTCATTTTCACGGCTCTGCGTTTATAAATTTCTGTGAAGCACTTGGGGATTCAAAGTGCTCACCACACATCTAGATAAGCTCCTTAAGGGGTCTAGTTTCCAAAATGGGGTCACTTGTGGGGGGTTTCCACTGTTTAGACACATCAGAGGGTCTCCAAACACGACGTGGCTTTCAAAAAGTCAAATGGCGCTCCCTCCCTTCCGAGCCCTGCCGTGCGCCCAAACAGTGGTTTACCCCAACATATGGGGTATCAGCGTACTCAGGACAAATTGCACACCAATTTTGGGGTTCTAATTTCTCCAGTTACCCTTGGGAAAATAAAAAATAGCTGGCTAAAAAATCATTTTTGAGAAAAAAAATGATTTTTCATTTTCACGGCTCTGCGTTTATAAATTTCTGTGAAGCACTTGGGGGTTCAAAGTGCTCACCACACATCTAGATAAGCTCCTTGGGGGGTCTAGTTTCCAAAATGGTGTCACTTGCAGGGGGTTTCTACTGTTTAGGTACATCAAGGGCTCTGCAAACACAACATGACGCCTGCAGAACATTCCATCAAAGTCTGCATTACAAAATGGCGCTCCTTCCCTTCCAAGCACTCCCATGCGCACAAACAGTGGTTTCACCCCACATATGGGGTATCAGCGTACACAGGAAAAATTGCACAACAACTTTTTGGGTCCAATTTCTCCTGTTACCCTTGGGAAAATAAAAAAAATAGCGGGCTAAAGAATCATTTTTGAGGAAAAAAATGATTTTTTTATTTTCACGGCTCTACGTTTATTAATTTCTGTGAAGCACTTGGGGGTTCAAAGTGCTCACCACACATCTAGATAAGTTCCTTAAGGGGTCTAGTTTCCAAAATGGTGTGATTTGTGGGGGGTTTCGACTGTTTAGGCGTATCAGGGGCTCTCCAAACGCGACATGGCGTCCAATTTCAATTCCAGCCAATTTTGGTTTGAAAAAGTCAAACGGCGCTCCTTCCCTTCCAAGCCCTGCCGTGCGCCCAAACAGTGGTCCCACCCCACATATGGGGTATCAGCGTACTCCGGACAAATTGGACAACAGCTTTTGTGGTCTAATTTCTCCTGTTACCCTTGGAAAAATAAAAAATTGGGGACTAAACGATCAGGTTTGTGGAAAAAATATGACTTTTTATTTTCATGCCCGGGAGTTATAAACTTCTGTGAAGCACTTGGGGTTCAAAGTGCTCACCACACATCTATATAAGTTCCTTAGGGGTTCTAGTTTCCAAATGGTGTCACTTGTGGGGGGTTTCCACTGTTTAGACACATTAGGGCCTCTACAAACGCGACATGGCGTCCAGCCAATTCTGAGTTGAAAAAGTCAAACGGCGCTCCTTCCCTTCCAAGCTCTGCCATGCACCCAAACAGTGGTTTACCCCCACATATGGGGTATCAGCATGCTCAGGACAAATTGCACAAAAACTTTTGGGGTCTTGTTACCCTTGGGAAAATAAAAATTGGGGTGAACAGATCGTTTTTGTGGAAAAAATATGATTTTTTATTTTCATTGTTCTATGTTATTAACTTCTGTGAAGCACTTGGAGGTTCAAAGTGCTCACCACACATCTAGATAAGTTCCTTAGGGGGTCTAGTTTCCAAAATGGGGTCACTTGTGGGGGGTTTCCACTGTTTAGACACATCAGGGCCTCTACAAACGCGACATGACGTCCAGCCAATTCTGCGTTGAAAAAGTCAAATGTCGCTCCTTCCCTTGCGACCTCTGCCGTGCGCCCAAAAAGTGGTTTACCCCCACATATGGGGTATCGGATTATTCAGGAGAAATTTCACAACAAATTTTGTGGTTCATTTTTTCTTTTAACACTTGTGAAAATAAAAAAAATAGGTTCCGAAGTAAAGCTTTTGCAAAAAAAGTTAAATGTTAATTTTTTCCTTCCACATTGCTTCAGTTCCTGTGAAGCACGTAAAGGGTTAATAAACTTTTTGAATGTGGTTTTGAGCACCTTGAGGGGTGCAGTTTTTAGAATGGTGTCACTTTTGGGTATTCTCTATCATATAGACCCCACAAAGTGACTTCAAATGTGATGTGGTCCCTAAAAAAAAAATGGTGTTGTAAAAATGAGAAATCGCTGGTCAACTTTTAACCCTTATAACTTTGTAAAAAAAAAAATTTTGGTTCCAAAATTGTGCTGATGTAAAGTAGACATGTGGGCAATGTTATTTATTAAGAAATTTGTGTGACATATCTCTCTGATTTAAGGGCATAAAAATTTAAAGTTTGAAAATTGTTAAATTTTCAAAATTTTCGCCATATTTCCGTTTTTTTCATAAATAAACACAAGTCATATCAAAGAAATTTTACCACTAACGTGAAGTACAATATGTCACGAAAAAACAGTCTCAGAATCAGCGGGATTCGTTAAAGCGTTCCAGAGTTATAACCTCATAAAGTGACAGTGGTCAGAATTGTAAAAATTGGCCCTGTCATTAAGCTGCAAAATGGCTCTGTCACTAAGGGGTTAAGCGCCCCACCACCCTGGCACTGAAAAGTGACCATATCCTTCTCATGTATAGTCACCCTACCCGGAGCCCTCCAGTTGTCTCGCCCTACCTATTTTGCTCAGGTCTAGTATGTGATATCCATACTTCCAGCAACATTCTGTCTAGACTTGAATTGAGCAAGGCTACATACGTTTAGTTGAAATGTGGCTGGGAGTATACATATCATATACTTGCGGTCACATGACTACTCTATCTCACTGCTGGCAATGGAAAATCGTGCGATGTGAGGATTTACACAAGTCTGCAGTCAGATACTGTAGCGTGACTGCAGACTTTCTTAATAAACCTGGACCACTTTTTTATGTAATGAAGCAACTGCTATACCATACTCAAGCAACGGGCAAGACTGATACTGTTTAAAAAAACAAAAACAGATCCTTTTTTAAATCTTGGCCAACCCTTTAAATGTGCATCTGACTCATGATAGAGGCACATTAAAGCATATGTGTGTAGGAAAGCAAAAGTGATGGGTGAGACTGGTTATATAAACCAAAGCGTCTCCCTGTTTTTGCAGCTGTGTTGTGGATCTTGGTTGAGTTCTTTGATGCTAATGACCTTAGTGATGGCACAGGGAGTGGAATGGTCACCGTTCTCTATGGCATTAACGTGACTTTGAGCACAAAAGCCAAACTTTTAAACTGGGGTTAATTTACCAACATTTCCTCAAATTACAGGGAGCTGGGACGACAGCGCAGTTCTATTGAGCTGGACACGCCAACCATGACAAACCAACAGGTTGAAGCTGTAGAAATGGTGGTAAACCAAAAGATCCGCCAGCGCGTGCCCATCGTTGTGAGAGTGATTACTACTGACGATGATGAATTTAACCAAGTAAGCGTGCAGATCCAGCCACGTGCTGAATATGTGGGACTTCATCTATAATATACCCTCATATGATGGGCACTTTATGATTCATATTCATTTATATAGAAATGTATCTGTACTTCTTTCTTGCGCCATCCTTAGGTCAGAAGTCGAGGTTTACCTGATGACCATGCTGGGCCAGTGAGAATAATCGACATTGAAGGCGTTGATGCTAATATGTGCTGCGGGACCCATGTAGCTAATCTGAGTGACCTCCAGGTAAGAGGAATGAATTAATTTACAGGACTTCCGTAAGACTGTGCATGTTGTAGCCTCCATAAATGAGGCTACTCTTATATATCCATTATTATTACATCCTTGCTGCATCTTCTAGAACAGGGTTTATTAGCACTTCTAAGCCTAGTACCTCGTAGTTGATGAGATTTTAATCAAATACCCCCCAAAACTGTGATCCCTTGTTGTTTTAATGAAGTTGTCTTATCTTCTTTAATAGTTGGAACTGCATAGTGCAGGTATTAACCAGCAACTTTGAAATTTACCATTTTTTTTAAATCTTCTTTATTCTCAAGAACAGAAGCGATTATTAATTTTAGAGTTTACAGCTCGTTTCTTAGGTTACTGACCACTCTATTGTCTCAGAGTGACAGGTTACCTAGGCAAGGAACGCACACCACTTGCTGGTTCTATGGTATAGAGCCTGCAACGTCAGCTCTGAAGTTGGCGAGATCCAACCAGTCCCAGTCCCGCTGCACTTCTCACTTGCTGCAGAGCCAAAGCTTCCTCTACTAGCAGCATTGGAGCGTGCTCAGTTCAGACCAGCAGTATAGCCATGCCACTAGTCTGAACTGTCAATGTTTAGGAGTGCATAGCAGCGGTGCACTTCTGAATAATGAAGATGAGACAAGCCCCTTAACCCCTTCCCGACCCATGACGCCGACGTCGGCGTCATGAAAACCTGTGCCATCCCGACCCATGACGCCGACGTCGGCGTCATGCTATAAATCATGTTCCTGCGGGTCGGGAGACCGGGGTCACTGAAAGGTCACCCGACCCGCAGTAACAGGACCCTTACTGCATCACCACAGGGGGGTTGGCTTAACCCCCACGTGGCCACGATCGCTCTGATTGGCTGTTAAAAGTGAAACAGCCAATCAGAGCGATTTGTAATATTTCACCAATGAAACTGGTGAAATATTACAATCCAGCCATGGCCGATGCTGCAATAGCATCTGCCATGGCTGGACACCAAGATCTGACCCCCACACACCAAGTCACGGCGGTGATCGGCCGCCGCCATCGAAAGATGGCAGCGATCGGTCACCGCCGTCACTATCTGCTCTCCTGCTCCTGCGATCGGCTGCCCCCACCTACCGATCCCCCCCCTCACCTTCCGACGCCCCCTACTCACCTGTCCCGGTCCACCGATGTCCCTGGATCCGTCCCGGCGGCTGCCCGGGATTCTTCATGGGCGCCGCCATCTTGGAAAATGGCGGGCGCATGCGCAGTGCGCCCTCCATTATACAAAAATGTATTTTGATCACTGTGATAAACTGTCACAGTGATCAAAATAAAAAAAAAAGTAAATGAACCCCCCCTGTCATAGGTAGGGACAAATAATAAAATAAAGAATTTTTTTTTCCTAGCGGATTTTGCTGCGGATCCGCGGCGATATCGCTGCTGATCGCGGCGGATTTCGCTGCTGATCCCCGCGGCGGATTCGCTGCGATCCGCGGCTGATTTCGCTGCTGATCCGCGGCGTCGCTGCGATCGGTATTTCGCTGCATGGGATTGGGACCGCGGCGGATTTGCTGCTGATGGCTGATTCCGTGCGCGGTTCGGATTCTGATTTGCTGCTGATCCGCGGCGGATTGGTGAGGCGATTTGCTGCTGATCGCGGCGATTTTGCTGCTGATCCGCGCGATTTTCGCGATCCGATTTGCTGCTATGCGATTTGCTCTGATCATCGCGCTAGCGGGTATAGCATAACACGATCGCGTTATGCTATACCGTTACCAGCCGGTCAACGCTACGTGTTGAACGGGCTGGTAAAACGCAATATGAACCCAGCCTTAGGGTTAGAACTAGGGTTAGGGTTAGCATTAGGGTTAAGGTTAGAATTACGGTTAGGGTTGGAATTAGGGTTAGGGTTGGAATTAGGGTTAGGGTTGGAATTAGGGTTAGGGTTGGAATTAGGGTTAGGCTTGTGGTTAGGTTTATGGTTAGAGTTGGGATTAGGGTTAGGGGTGTGTTGGGGTTAGGGTTGGAGTTAGAATTGAGGGGTTTCCACTATTTAGGCACATCAGGGGGTCTCCATACGCGACATGGCGCCACCATTGATTCCTGCAAATTTTGCGTTCAAAAAGTCAAACAGTGCTCCCTTTATTCCAAGCCCCGACGTGTGCCCAAACAGTGGTTTATCCCCACATATGAGGTATCAGCGTACTCGGGAAAAATTGCACAACAACTTTGGGGGTTCTAATTTCTCCTGTTAACATTGGGAAAAAAAATTGGGGACTAAAAAATTATTTTTGTGGAAAAAAAATGATTTTATATTTTCACGGCTATGCGTTATAAACTTCTGTGAAGGACTTGGAGATTCAAAGTGCTTATCACACATTTATAGGAGTTCCTTGGGGGATCTAGTTTCCAAAATGGGGTCACTTGTGGGGAGTTTCTACTGTTTAGGCACACAGGGACTCTGCAAACGTAACATGACGCCCGAAGACCATTCCATCAAGTGGGCATTTCAAAACGTCACTACTTCCCATCCGAGTCCCGACGAGTGCCCATACAGTAGTTTTCTCCACATATGGGATATCAGCATACTCAGGACAAATTGGACAACAACTTTTGGGGTCTAATTTCTCATGTTACCCTTGGGAAAAAAAAAATTGGGGACTAAAAGATCCTGATTGTGGAAAAAATATGATTTTTTTATTTTCATGCCCGGGCGTTATAAACTTCTGTGTAGCCCTTGGGGGTTCAAAGTGCTCACTATGCATCTAGATAAGTTCTTTGCGGGGTCTAGTTTCCAAAATGGGGTCACTTGTGGGGGAGCTCCAATGTTTAGGCACACAGGAACTCTCCAAATGCGACATGGCAACCGCTAAATATTCCAGCATATTTTCTATTCAAAAAGTCAAATGGCGCTCCTTCCCTTCTGAGCCCTGCCTTGCTCCCAAACAGTAGTGGTTTATGACCACATATGAGGTATCTGTGTACTCAGGAGAAATTGCCCAACAAATTTTAGGATCCAATTTATACTGTTGCCCCTGTGAAAATGAAAAAAACTGAGGCTAAAAGAAAATTTTTGTGAAAAAAAAAAAGTACTTTCTTTTATTTACGGATCAATTTGTGAAGCACCTGGGGGTTCAAAGTGCTCACTATGCATCTAGATAAGTTCCTTAGGGGGTCTAGTTTCCAAAATGGGGTCACTTGTGGGGGAGCTCCAATGTTTAGGCACACAGGAACTCTCCAAATGCGACATGGCAACCGCTAAATATTCCAGCATATTTTCTACTCAAAAAGTCAAATGGCACTCCTTCCCTTCTGAGCACTGCCGTGCGCCCAAACAGTGGTTTATGACCACATATGAGGTATCTGTGTACTCAGGAGAAATTGCCCAACAAATTTTAGGATCCAATTTATACTGTTGCCCATGTGAAAATGAAAAAAACTGAGGCTAAAAGAAAATTTCTCCTTCGTCTCATTGGGGGACACAGGACTGTGGTGTATGCTACTGCCGCTAGGAGGCTGACACTAAGTAAACATAAAAAAAGGTTAGCTCCTCCTCCGCCGTATACACCTCAGCACTGGCCGCAGGCAAACCCAGTTCATGCTTAGTGTCTGATGGAGGCACACGTCTGGTTTCTTCCAGACCATTTTTTTTTTTTCTTCTACTTTCCCACGAAGATGTGACAGGGGCGACGGACCCTTTTGAAGGGGTCCGATCTCCCCAAACCATCAAGGGGCGAGCACGTGGAGTAAAGCCTCCACGTATCCTTTCCCGCAATGTGGGACACGAGTGCCGGACTCAGCCCTGACCACCCTAGGGTATTGAAACCCTAGGCTGTACAGAGGCAGAAAATAGTCCGTGCGGCCCCCACTGCACCACCAAGGCAAGACCGCGGTGCTGCAAGGAGGCGGACGGTCCCTCTCCTCACCCCCTGAAAGGGTGATGGAGTTAGGGTGCCTGCACCGTCCTTACCTCTTTTTTTCTGTGAAGCCTCTCTCTAACTGAGACTGCGGCTGAGAGACGCTGGGACCTTTTTTCCTGCGTATGCTCCAGTGGATCACGGCCGGGAACCCACCTTTAATCCGGGATCGTCGGTCGTGGAGGTAGTTGGAGCAAAGGAGGATTCAGGAGCTGCGCGTCCAAAGCAGAAGCGGGGGATTCAGCCTGGCTTCAGCCAGGAATCAGGCAAGTCCCCCCCCCCGTATCCGGCGGCCCGCTCTCCGACCTCGGGGCGGCCGCCGCCAAAAATTTACCTCCCGGCGCTAGGCCGCGGGCGGAAATCTAGCCCCCGGCTTTTGCCGAGGGTCAGGCAGCACTGGGGGTAATTCGGCGTTCCAGAGGATGGGCGCGTTCTCGGGCTCCTCCCCCCAGCAGCGGCACTTCCGGCGGGCCCGCCCCCCTGATCCCGGGCGGCCGCCGCCAAAAATTTAGGCCGCGGCTTCGGCCAGCGCTAGGCCGCGGCCTGAAATTTAGCCCCGGCTTCGGCCGGAGACTAGGCCGCGGCTGGAAATCGGGTCCCCGGCTTCGGCCGGCGCTAGGCCGCGCCCCACGACCCCTCCCCCTAGGGCTCGGCTATTTAGGAACGCCTCCCTGAAAGGGGAGCACGTTTTTTGGAAGTCTGGAGCTTCCGTCTTCCCTTTTACGCCACACAGTCCAGCAAGTGAAGTGGAAAATCATTAAAGGACGTTCGGGGAACAGGACTGGGGTAAGTGCTACTACCTCCAGCCTGGTTGCTCCGCTTTGCCGCGCTCCGCTCCGCTACTACCCGCACCGCCACATCCAAATTATTCGGACAGGAGGAAATCTGTGACAGATCCAGTATGTCCAGAAGGGCTAAGACCCACACGGTGCTCTATACTGCATGCATTGCCTGTAGATCCCCTTTTTCCGCACGCCCAGACTAATCGGGTCTGCGAAGCCTGTGACTCCGAACGGGCTCAGGAGTCCTTACCTATAACCGAGCCTAGTGCGTCAGGTCCTCCGGAATGGGCCTTGTCTCTTTCTCAATCTGTGGCGTCATTAACCAGAGCAATCGAGTCCCTTCAAGCTCCCGATAGGAGCAGGGACAGTGGTTCACCCGGCTTGACTACGCCTAAGGAACCTCCGGCCTGCAGGGGCCGCGCTCTTACCAGGCAGACGCATGGGAAGCGAACCCATACTGCGTCGCCTATGCCGTCCGGGGCCTCGGCATCCTTTAGCTCAGTTTCTCGCTCTCCCTCTCCTTTGGGGGCAAGTGATCAGTATTCAGATTCCGATTCTGAAGGGTCGCTCAATCTAGAGGCACCGAATTGTCAGGAGACAATTGACAGTCTGATTGAAGCTGTCAATCAATCCCTGGGGATAGACGATGAATCCACCTTGGCCTCCGGTCATAAGGTGTCTTTCAAACGAGCCAGACAAACTCATAAGGTTTTTGGTGCTCATCCTGAGTTTGAGGAGCTGGTGCAGCGCCACCGAGAAAAACCGGACAAGCGCTTTGCAGGACAAAAGGCCCTTAATACCAGATATCCTTTTGCTCCCGAACTTCTGAAAAAGTGGGCAGAATCTCCTACAGTCGATCCTCCTGTATCGCGTTTAGCGTCTAAAACGCTTCTCTCCCTTCCTAACGGTTCCTCGATCAAGGATCCAACGGATCGTCTGGTTGAAAGCTTGGCCCGCTCAGTGTTTGAGGCATCAGGCTCTGCACTCTCTCCTTCTTTTGCAGCGACTTGGGTTGCTAAGGCCATGATATCTTGGTCGGAGTCTCTAAATAGAGCCCTTCACGGTATAGAGGTGCCTTCTGAGGTAACGGAAATCTCCAATCAGATAGCTCTTGCAGGAGATTTTTTAATTAACGCTTCTATGGATGCGGCAAATTGCGCGGCATTAGCTGCAGCTAATGCGATTGCTATCAGGAGAGCTTTGTGGTTGAGAACTTGGCGAGCGGATTCAACCTCAAAGAAATCACTTACGTCCTTACTGTATCAGAGCGGCCGATTATTTGGCGAGAAGTTGGATCAGCTCATATCTGATGCAACGGGAGGAAAGAGCAGCTTCCTTCCTCAGCAGAGGATTAGACAGCCTTTTCGCCGACAGCTTCAGCCTCGCTTTAGGGCCTTTCGTAACCCAGGTTGGGCCGCGCCAGCCACCTCCAGCGGCTCAGGTCGACCTTATCAGGCCAGAGATCGCCAGGTCTCCTACAAGACCAACCCTTTGGGAAGAATGCGATCTCAACAGCCAAGATCTAGAGGGTCTAAACCCCAAAGATATTCGGATAAATGACTGGAGGCAGAATCCGGTCAATTTATCCAGAGTAGGCGGCCGCTTACTCTGGTTTCGCCTCACTTGGCTATCAATTACTCACGACAAGTGGGTCAGGGAGTTAGTTTCCTCGGGGTACAAAATAGAATTCATCAGTCGTCCGTCAAATCGATTTTTTCCCTCACGTCTTCCCAAAAAAGAATACCGTGTTCATGCCTTATTCAGGGCGGTCGAATCTCTTCGGCGCAGCGGGGTCATTGTTCCTGTTCCAGAGGTCGAAAGGGGTCAGGGGTTCTACTCCAATCTGTTCATAGTGCCCAAGAAGGACGGCTCTGTCAGACCCATTTTGGACCTAAAATGACTGAATCAATTTGTCAGAATTCGACGGTTTCGAATGGAGTCTCTCCGCTCGGTTATTGCAGCCATGGAAAAGGGGGAATTTCTAGCATCAATAGACATTCAGAATGCCTATCTCCACATCCCCATATTCCCTCCTCATCAGAGGTTTCTTCGGTTTGCCATCGGCAACCTTCACTTCCAGTTCACAGCCTTGCCGTTCGGACTAGCCACAGCCCCCAGGGTGTTCACAAAGGTTATGGCTGCCGTTGTGTCCATTCTGCACTCCCGGGGGATAGTCATTTTGCCATACTTGGACGATCTCCTCATCAAGGGTCCGTCCTATCAGGCTTGCGAGAAGAGTGTCAGCATTACGCTAGACACCCTTGCTCGCCTGGGGTGGCTGGTGAATCTAAAGAAATCGTCTCCCGTGCCATCTCAAAGGATCACCTTTTTAGGAATGATTTTCAACACTGCTCAAGGGTTGATAACTCTTCCTCAGGACAAGGCTCTAGTTCTCCGTCAGGAGGCACGGATCCTTCGCCAACCAATACCTCACACCATCCGGTTTTGCATGAGGGTCCTAGGAAGGATGGTGGCAGCGATCGAAGCCATTCCATTTGCCCAGTTCCATCTCCGCTCCCTTCAGCATGCTCTCTTGGCAGTATGGAACGGGAGCCCTTACTCGCTCAATTTTCAGTGCTGTCTGTCCCGGCAGGTCAGACAGACGCTTTCGTGGTGGACAAGGGACATCACTCTTCGCCAGGGGCGATATTTTCCTCCAGTCCATTGGCTGATAGTCACAACGGACGCCAGCCTTCTCGGATGGGGAGCAGTGTTTCGTCACTATACAGCTCAGGGGACTTGGTGTCGGCAGGAAGCGACCCTCCCAATCAATATTTTGGAGATCCGAGCTGTTCGGCTGGCTCTGAGGCGTTTTCACCATCATTTGGCGGGCCGCCCTGTCCGAATACAATCGGACAATGCCACGGCGGTGGCATACATAAATCATCAGGGGGGTACCCGCAGCAGGGCAGCCATGCGCGAGGTAGGACACTTTCTATCCTGGGCAGAAAGAAATCACTCTGTGATATCAGCGGTCCACATTCCAGGCGAGGAGAACTGGGCAGCAGATTTTCTCAGCCGTCAGGGGATAGCGTCAGGGGAATGGTCGCTACATCCCGAGGTATTCCAGCAGATATGCCTACGCTGGGGAACCCCAGATGTGGACCTGATGGCCTCCAGGATAAACGCCAAGGTGCCCAACTTCGTCTCCCGGTACCGAGATCCGCAGGCAATTGCAGTGGACGCCCTGGTTCTACCATGGAATCAGTTTCATCTTCTATACTTGTTTCCATCAATGGCTCTGCTCCCAAGGGTGATCAGGAAGATCAGGTTAGAGGGGGTCCCAGCGATATTGATCGCTCCGGATTGGCCGCGTCGCTCATGGTACGCAGAGCTGGTACAGTTGCTCAGCGACGCACCCTGGCGTCTGCCAGAACGCGTGGATCTTCTCTCCCAGGGCCCAGTTTACCACCAGAACTCAGCGGTCCTATGTTTGACGGCCTGGCCGTTGAATCTTGGATTCTGACTAGGGCTGGATTCTCCAAAAAGGTCGCCGCCACAATGGCTAGCGCCCGAAAACCCACTTCGGCTCGTATCTACCACGGTACTTGGAAGGTCTTTTTTACATGGTGCAGGGAACATGGTTATTCCCCTCTTCACTTTTCAATCCCCAACATTCTGTCATTTCTCCAAGCAGGCTTAGATTCAGGCCTAGCACCAAGTACTCTTAGGCGTCAAATTTCGGCCTTGTCGGTTCTTTTTCAGCGAAGGATCGCATCTAATTTACAGGTCAAGACCTTTATTCAGGGGGTTGTCCATATAGTGCCCCGCTACAAGGCTCCCTTAGATGTTTGGGATCTCAATCTTGTTCTGGGAGTTCTGCAAGAATCTCCTTTTGAGCCTCTTCAGGAGATTTCCCTGACATACCTTTCCTGGAAGGTGGTGTTTTTAGTGGCCATAACATCCATAAGGCGGGTTTCGGAGCTGGCAGCACTATCCTGCCGAGCTCCGTACTTACTTTTCCACCATGATAAGGTAGTGCTTAGGCCAGCACCTCCTTTTTTGCCTAAAGTCGTGTCCTCATTTCACATCAATGAGGACATTGTTTTGCCCTCATTTTGCCCAGCTCCGACGCACCGGGTAGAAAAAGCTCTCCATACGCTGGATCTGGTGAGAGCACTCAGGAGATATGTATCTCGGACGGCATCCTTTCGGCAGACGGACACGCTGTTTATCCTCCCTGAGGGTCGCAGGAAGGGACTCGCTGCCTCTAGGTCAACTTTAGCCAGATGGATACGGGTAACCATTCAAGAGGCCTACCGCATCAGAGGCGCGGTGGTTCCCGCAGGAATCAGGGCTCACTCCACCAGAGCAGTGGGTGCCTCCTGGGCTCTTCGGCATCAGGCTTCGGCGGAACAGGTTTGTAAGGCGGCAACCTGGTCCAGTTTGCATACTTTTTCAAAACATTATAATGTCCATACTCAGGCGTCAGCGGATGCTAGCCTGGGTAGAAGGAATTTTCAGGGCGCGGTAGCGCACCTATGAGCAATGCCTATGTATAATTGCACTGTGGAGTCAGTTTCCCACCCAAGGGGACTGCTTTGGGACGTCCCACAGTCCTGTGTCCCCCAATGAGACGAAGGAGAAATACGGATTTTTGTGTTACTCACCGTAAAATCCTTTTCTCCGAGACGCTCATTGGGGGACACAGCTCCCTCCTTATAGCCGGATGGCTTTGTTTTCTAAAGTTAATTTTATTTGATTGGGTCTATATCAGTAGATTTACTTCTGGATATATTGTACCTGTATTAGCACTGATTTATGTTTTAGCCTCCTACTGCTTTTTGCACTAAACTGGGTTTGCCTGCGGCCAGTGCTGAGGTGTATACGGCGGAGGAGGAGCTAACCTTTTTTTATGTTTACTTAGTGTCAGCCTCCTAGCGGCAGTAGCATACACCACAGTCCTGTGTCCCCCAATGAGCGTCTCGGAGAAAAGGATTTTACGGTGAGTAACACAAAAATCCGTATTTTGTGAAAAAAAAGTACTTTCTTTTTTTTACGGATCAATTTGTGAAGCACCTGGGGGTTCAAAGTGCTCACTATGCATCTAGATAAGTTCCTTAGGGGGTCTAGTTTCCAAAATGGGGTCACTTGTGGGGGAGCTCCAATGTTTAGGCACACAGGGACTCTCCAAATGCGACATGGCAACCGCTAAATATTCCAGCATATTTTCCATTCAAAAAGTCAAATGGCGCTCCTTCCCTTCTGAGCCCTGCCGTGCGCCCAAACAGTGGTTTATGACCACATATGAGGTATCTGTGTACTCAGGAGAAATTGCCCAACAAATTTTAGGATCCAATTTATACTGTTGCCCATGTGAAAATGAAAAAAACTGAGGCTAAAAGAAAATTTTTGTGAAAAAAAAAAGTACTTTCTTTTTTTTACGGATCAATTTGTGAAGCACCTGGGGGTTCAAAGTGCTCACTATGCATCTAGATAAGTTCCTTAGGGGGTCTAGTTTCCAAAATGGGGTCACTTGTGGGGGAGCTCCAATGTTTAGGCACACAGGGACGCTCCAAATGCGACATGGAAAACCGCTAAATATTCCAGCATATTTTCCATTCAAAAAGTCAAATGGCGCTCCTTCCCTTCTGAGCCCTGCCGTGCGCCCATACAGTAGTTTATGACCACATATGAGGTATCTGTGTACTCAGGAGAAATTGCCCAACAAATTTTAGGATCCATTTTATCCTGATGCCCATGTAAAAATGAAAAAATTGATGCTAAAAGAAAATTCCATTTTTTCCTTCCACGTTGCTTTAGTTCCTGTGAAGCACCTGAAGGGTTAATAATCTTCTTGAATGTAGTTTTGAGTAGCTTGAGGGGTGCAGTTTTTATAAAGGTGTCACTTTTAGGTATTTTCTGCCATATAGACCCCTCAAAGTGACTTCAAATGTGAGGTGGTCCCTAAAAAAATGGTTTTGTAAATTTTGCTGTAAAAATGAGAAATCGCTGGTCAACTTTTAACCCTTATAACTTCCTAACAAAAAAAATGTTGTTCCCAAAATTGTGCTGATGTAAAGTAGACATGTGGGAAATGTTATTTATTAACTATTTTGTGTCACATAACTCTCTGGTTTAACAGAATAAAAATTAAAAATTTGAAAATTACAAAATTTTCAAAATTTTCGCCAAATTTCCATTTTTTTCACAAATAAACGCAAAAATTATCGACCTAAATTTACCACTAACATGAAGCCCAATATGTCACGAAAAAACAATCTCAGAATCGCTAGGATCCGTTGAAGCGTTCCTGAGTTATTACCTCATAAAGGGACACTGGTCAGAATTGCAAAAAATGGCAAGGTCTTTAAGGTCAAAATAGGCTGGGTCATGAAGGGGTTAAAAGGAACCTGTCTTGTCCCCAAATTCTAATAACTGAAAATATGAGGTTAATCTGGAGGTTAACAGTGTTCTAAAGCAGTGTTGCTGTTGCACTGAATGCCTGTCTTCCGGGAGGAATAGAACTTTAGTCAGCCTCCAGCTTTCAGTCATAGAGGCACAGCCGGCGTGTCTTAAGTCACTGCTCAGTGCATAGTGATCGGCGGCTGTAACCATGCCCCAGCACTGACTGACAGCCAGCTCTGTAATGATGTACTGTAGAGCCCAGCTGTCAGTATCAGGGCATCATGGTTGCAGCCACCACCCACTTTATACTGAGCAGTGAGAGAAACCACGGCTCTATAACTGAAAGCTGGAGGCTGGATAAAGTTTATTTCATCCCAGAAGCCGGGCTTAGAGTTACCTCTGCTGACGTCCCGTCGACAGTGGTGGATTATTTTTTGCTCTGCTCTGTCAACGTTGCGAGACTTCCGACATCATTGTGATTGACAGTAGGCTCCTCCAGTTAAGCAGCGGGAATCCAGCTGTCAATCAGAATGATGTCGAAGTCCCACCCCGTCAACAGAGCAGAGAGGAAAAGAAGTCTCCTCTCTGTCAATGTGAAATCAGCACAGGCAGGTAGGTAACAACTACCTTCCTGTTAGTGCTTAGGCACACTTTTTGTTTTTCACGAAGTCCTGGATACCCCCTTTAAGCATTCATTCTTGTGAAAAGTGTTAACCATACCCCAATCTGACAGTTAGGTGAATCCCCAGCTCAGTATTCAGCAATTAAATAAATGTCTGTCAAGAAAACTCTGTTTAAGGGAGTCTGTCACCCTCAAAATGAAAATTAAACTGATTAAACATGTATATAAGGGACTTAGCCTCTATAGAAATCATACAAGCAGTATACATTTAATTGTAATTACTTTTCAAAGTTGTTTTATTCATATACAAATGAACAGACTTTGGTGTGCTTGGCGCATACCCAAGACCTTGGGGCACCTGTACATGGCTAGAGTGAGCGCTGCCGGAACCCTAACCATGATGTTGTGTGTGGCCACTGACTATGAAGGAGTTGGCGGCACTCACTCACACTGTTGGGGCATCCCAACTTTTATCACTACCTATTGTTAGCGGCAGCCGCTCACAACACTGATACAGAAGTATAGAGAGCGGCTTTAGAGAGAAGAAGAGGATCCTTTACGTGCTCCTCATGTCTTCTCCTGTTCTGTAATGCCCGGGACTGATCATCTCCTCCTTTCTGAAGCCGCTCACTAGACATCACGTTGATGAAGATCCATATTCTACTGATATGTGACAGATTGGTAACTGTTAATATGTCCTCTGTAACTCCCACAGGTCATTAAGATTTTAGGAACCGAAAAAGGAAAGAAGAACAAGACTAATTTAATATTCATTACAGGAGAGAGGGTCGTAAAGTACGCTGCCCGGAGCTACACCGTGGAGAAGTCTCTGACCGCCCTATTAAAGTAAGGGATCTGGTGTGCCCAATATATTGTATTGTATGGGGTTATCCTGACTGCTGCTAGGGATAGGGACTGGTGTGTGAAAGAGGGGGATTACATAGTCACTTCAGTGTGACCGAGCTGCAGCACCAGGGACATGGAATGTATGGGCGAGGTGTCCCTCCTCATAGTCCCCCACCATTAAAGGGGTTTCCGGGGAAACCAAGGTATCATCTATCCATAGGATATGTGATGCCTTTTTGATCAGTGGGGGTCTGACTGCTGGGACCCATGCAGATTGGCAGAGTGGTGCACTTTTATCCCCAATAGAATAAAGTGGTGGTGTGCCTGCTCCATTCATTCTTTAGGGCTGCCTAGAGCTGTCCGTAGCTTTTTCCGGCAATGCTATAGACAATGAATGGAGCGACATTCAAGCATGTCCACTCTATTCTAATGGGGATAAACATTCCCGTTCTGCCGGTTGGTGAGGGTCTCTGTGATCGGACCTCCACTGATCTCGATAGATGATAACTTATTTTCCCCAAACAATTACTTTTAAATTGTGAAAGTGCCTGTCATTAGAGGAAACATCTCTCTAAGAGTATGTTCATGTTGGTTTTACTCTCCAGGCCGTGAGTTGGAACTTATGTCTGAAGCCCCGGAAAACGGGATTCATCGTTTGCACAGACATGGGTCTCATTGAGTGGAGTGATGCAGACTGAGTCACTGTGTTTTCTGTTGGACGTAATTTTTAGCCATATCCACTTATGAGAGGCGGGCTCCATGACGCAGTCAACCACATCTTGTAGACCTCAAGTAGGTCGGATACAGCCAAAATGATGTCCGCCAGAGCACACAGTGACTCCGTCTGCATCACTACATTGAATAGCCCAGTCAGCGTACACGCTTGAATCCCATTTTTCAGGGCTTCAGATGTAAGCCCCAACAGAGCCTCTGCCTGTAGGCTAAAACACAATCTGAAAATAGCCGAAGACATTGTTTTTATTGTGTTTCACTTTACAGCTCAGATACAGTTCATCACTTTTTCACTCTGCTCCATCTTCCATGTCTGTTCCTGTATTGCCCTCACCGTCTCGTCCTACCATGTTAATAATCATGTGGGTAAATCTGACAGTCTTCGTTTTTTATCTTTATGGTTTGCACTTCTTCACACACTACATTGCTGTCTCTTTGCTGTTGGCAGGAATGGTCCTGAGGAGCACATTGAAGCTGTGGAGAAACTGCAGAAATCTGTGAAAACTCTCCAGAAGGTACAGACATGGTGGGCTTTTGCCAAACTATATGACAATATATAAGTGCTCATAACTAATGTTCCTCTACACCCATGGTAGAGAAAAATGTAAGATGTGGTGGCATGATAAATACATATGATGGCAGTATAGCTGACACTTTGCTGTGCCCAGGGTGGGAGCATTAAACCATGTATACATCATTGATATTAGTAGGTTGGTCACGTATTTAATTAAAGACTACAAGGGTTTTTGTGAAACCAAATTCTCTTAGATTTCAGCAAACTCTGTTTCGAATCCAGTTCCATGTCAGAGATATGTTGCAGAAATTTGAGAAATCTGTTTCCTTTATCTCAGTGGGGTTTTGTCTGGAGCACGTACGTACATTTTTGCAAGCCCTATTCAGATAAGTTGGGAGACGAAAAAATGACTGCACAAAATCTAATGTGAAAAGATACCTGTATTCCCTGTGAAAAACCAGTGCTGAAGCATTTTATATTGGAACTCTTTACTTGTGCCCTACTCTTATTCCTCCTGGAAATGAATTAATTTCTTGACAACTAGGCACTACCATTCCACTTGTATTTTAAGTTTCACACTGCCCAATTAGAGCTGGCAGTGTCAGTGCGTGTAGCACCCCCTATTGACGAAATGGAGAGATAACACTGAATTTATACATTTCCAGGAGGAATAGCAGAGAAATGGGACATGAAGATTTTCTTTAATGACTTTGGTTATGTCTGTGTGGACATTAGATGTTCACATGAAGTTTTTGTCTTTCAGAATAATCTAACTTTACTGAGAGATCTTGCTGTCCTTACCGCCCAGAGCTTTAAAAACAGCCCCGACAGAGGCAAACTATTTTCTTTACACAGGTGAGTGGTCTTTATTCTGCTCCCAACACCTGACAATACAAAGATCAATCCCCACAACTATTACACCACTTGCCACTGCTACAGGGCAAGTGGGAAGAGTCGGGCAAAACGCCAGAATTGGCGCATCTAATAGATGTGCTTTTTCTGGGTGGCTGCTGGCTGCTATTTTTAGGCTGGGGGGCCAATATCCATGGCCCCTTACCAGCCTGAGAATACCAGCCCCCAGCTGTCTGCTTTAGCAAGTCTGGTTGTCAAAAACGCAGTTTTTTTAAATTATTTATTTAAAAAACAGCGTGGGGAACCCTCTGTTCTTTATCACCAGACTTTCTTATAGCTGAGCGTTGCAGCCCCAGCTGTGAGTCTTGCCTGGCTGGTTATCAAAAATACAGGGGAACCCACGCCATTCTTTTATTTATTTACAGCGCAGGAGTGGCTAATGAATACTCCCATCCACCGCTCCTGCTCTCACTGTAATTAGCGATAGCAGGTGTCGGGTGATGGGATCAGTAGTCCCATCAGCTGACACCAGTGACCGGAGGTAAACTTTATACCTCTGATCACAGCTGAGTGCTCACCTTGTCTTTTGACAGTGTGGGAACTGCGGCTCACTGACCGGCGGGGATGATTTCACCGCCGTTCAGAAGCGATGTTTGCCCTGCTGCCATGGACATGACAGCGCAACAGACGCTGGATGTTTGGGCCTGGAAAGCACCTGTTCCTGTACTAGTTACATGTTCTTAAAGGGGAACTCCAAGAAGATAAAAAAGGATTCACATATAAACTATAAAACTGGTATCCATTGCGCTGTTTGTTTGAGTCTGGATCTGCTCCTCGATGCTCCCCACCATTTGGGGACGTTACGGCATAGTTCAGATATGTGGCCTCCTCTTGGTTTCTAGTGAATGCCGGCCCTCTGAGAACCGCTTTTTCCGTTCTGTCTGAGATTGTAAGTGCAGGGGGCGGACAGTGCACATCCAGCTTTCCTGCCTCTCTCTCAGGATTTCACCACCGGCCCCTGTCTCTGACGGACGGCTTGCACTACTCTCAGTGACCTACCTCCCCTGCCGGAGACTCTGCAGAATAATCTCCTGATGTTGTGAGAGCTGGACTATCGATCTGTGCCCCCTCTAAAAGATAACCTCAGGCAATGATGATGCTTGCGCATCATCTGAGGAGCGTAAGACTTGTAATAAATCATGAATCTGTTAGCTAATTTAAGAAAATTATAAATAATTTAATTAAATCAGGTACACAACAAGTAATATTAAAAAAAAATCCCGAAGAAATTATATACATCTCAAACGGGGACGAACATTAACTGAAAGGGAACAGCCCCTTTAGTTTTGTAATGTGCAACACTGGCCTAATAATGATATATTTCATTTTCTGAACAGAAAAGAGGGAGATAACGAGTTTATGAATATTATCGCAAATGAAATCGGCACAGAGGTGAGTAAAATTCCCTTAAAGGAAACCTGTCGGCAGGATTTATAGCACTAAAACTGCTCCCACCACTGCTTGCTACCAGTAATGACATGTACCTACACATAACGATATATACACACATGACCGCTGCATCACCTCATTCTGAACGATCTAGGTGTCCTGGTGATTCCATGTTGTGCCATCCCATATTTGCCCTTGTGCCGGCAGAGTAATCAGTTTTTCTTTCTACATGTGCAGCTTATCACTAAAAAAAATAATTTATTGGCATTTTTAATGTTCACCCATCGCTACCAGTATTTTGCTTTCTTTCCTGGCGTTGGTTGTGTCTGGAGCAATTCCACAATGTTGCTCCTTCACGTGCAAGAAGCCATAGAAAGCCACAATTACAGCCTAATGAATGAAGTCCCAGCCGCTCCATACTGCCTCCGTCTCCTCTGGATGTTGGGAGGGATGCGTCTTACTTTGTTAGTACTTGTATACTTTTCCTGTTATAATTACCCAGTATCGTTGATGTCAATCTGAAATTCAGGCTCTTGAAGGTGCTTTCCAGGACTTTTAATTTTTTTGCATATGGGGTTAAGAACGTACAGGCAGGTGGTTGCTAACTAACTCCCTTCCCGTTCTGCCCAGGGACAGTCTCAGTCGGCAATTACGCTGCTTCATTTCACCCCTCAATAGCAGAGCAGCTCTTCCCCTTCCGGTCTGCTCTGTCGATGGGGCATCTCTGGTGACGTCTTGCTGACTGACAGCCAGTTCTTGCATCTAGGCAGCGAGGAACCGGATGACAATCTGCGTGACATCAGCAGCCACATCCTGTCGACAGAGCAGATGAGAATCCGTTGCTCTGTTGATGTGACGTTGGCACAAGCCGCAGAATCGGCAGCAGTGAAGGTCCGTGACTGCTCTGTACTGACAGAAATCGTCCCCTGGCAGAACAGGCATATGCAGAAATATTAAAAGTCCTGTTAAGCGGCAAACGGCCTGAATTTCAGAATGAGATAAACAGTAATGCCTAAGTATAACAGAATAAGTATACAAATACTAACGAAAAGTGACCCAATCCTTCCTAACATCCAGGGGAGTATGAAGTGGTCAATTAGCAACTACTTGCCGGTCTTAGTCCCATACACAAAAGTATTAAAAGTCCCCTTTAAGTTGTTGGTAAGAAATGTGCCTGCCTCCTGGAGGGCAAATTGACAATTCTCTGTTATAGATAGATGGGATCGCTGTGGATGATGTATGGATAGGGCTGGTCTAACAAGGAGAGATGAGCAGAACAGCTGGAGCAGGGTGGTGTGAACGCCGGCATCCCGGGTGCCTCTGCCAATTATTAGACCCCACAACGTTATTGCATTAGGCCCCACGCAATGTCACAATGTGACGTCATTGAAGCCATGTAATCGTAAGAGGCGCCCAGGAAGTTTGCACTGCACAGGTATGGCTGCCATGGAGTAACAAAGGACCAGGGTAGTGCAAGTCTTTTTGCTCATCGCTACTAACAATGCAAATGCCACACGTATTTGCTTTAAGAGTGGCTTTCCTGATTACTTTTTTTTTTTTTTTTTTTTAAATTTTTATTTTGCACCATGTTTGTTGATTAGTAACATAGTATCTGTTGCAATCCAATCTGACCACTAGGGGGCATTATCTACTTAGTACAGGATGGGAATGTCGGGAATTACATGATGTAAAATAGTAGAAATGTCTGAATGTAGGAAAACTCCAGATGGAAGGGAGGAATATTTCCTATCATTCCAATACTAAAACTGCTTTGGCATCTCAAACATGGCAAAACCAATCATTTCTATAATTGTTTTATTTTTTTTCTGTATTTGCTAAATGTGAGCCGTTTTTAAGAACAAATATTTGTTCATCTTTTCCCTAGATAAGTACAACCTCAAAACATTATCCTGATGGGCCCAGAGCTTACATACACCTGACACTCGCCATTGCCTCCCATACCATAAGCACACTGTATATCTCCCCATAGGCCGCAGAACCATTCAGTCCGAGTGTTTCCAGTTATAAGGAACAGCTTGTTTCCTGCTGGAATATGGAGCCCATTGGGAAGATACGGGTCGGTTCCCTGCACTCTTCATAAACTGCCAGTCTATACATAAGCCTTGTGTGCACACAGCCGGATCTAATAAGTCACCTGCAATGATTTCCATGCAGGCAGCTCTCTTTCCACTGCCTCTTGTAAGCCGGAATTAATTTTAATCTGTACCAGATGCTTTAAGTTACAGATTTATCAGTAGGTAAGACAGAGGAAAAAAGTTCGGTCTTATGCATTGGGAGATGAGGGGGGTATAGTGGGTGTGCAAAAGCATCGAAAATGCTCATCGTCCTGGAATTATGGGGGGTTTTGTGTACACTATTTATTTTAATAGTCCCTAATGGTAGGTACTTATATCTGTTTCTGGGAAAGTCCTGAGACAACCCATATGGTTTTATAGCCCCCACATGGACTGTTACACCGCTTGCCAAAATGTCCAAACTACCTAGTTACGCAGCAGACTGCTCCCCACTCAAGCACTGGCTTTTTTATTTTAAGAAAATCGTTTTATTGATAGTTTTGAGAGTAAAAAATAAGATTTTTTTTTTATACCAGCGCTACTCCACACTATGGGCTGTGTATGAGGTGGCAGTGCAGCCCCATTCACTTGGATGCAGTTGATCCACAATAGCAGGTCAAACCTACACATGGGAACTCCTGTATATGGAACCTAAACCTTTTTTTCTAATCGTGGACAATCTCTTCATAATATTGTAATGATTAACTGAAGTATATAATATCTAAGTAATCGATTTAGGCCGGGGTCACACTAGCGTATAACATGGCTGAGTGCTTTGTAATGTTTTATAAGATAGCACTCGGCCCAGTGTTATTCTATGGGGAAGTGCAGATCAGCAATTATTTCCTCATGCCGATTCGGCAGCATGCTGCGATGTGCATCGAGATTTGGCTCACTTGCACCCATACAAGTCTGCTGCTGTGCTGCGATTCTGTGACGTGAGAGGATCGGAGCACAGGCCACTGACACTTGGTCACTCTCGCCGTAGAGCAAGAGCCGAGGGTCATTAGCATATCGGATCCAATGCTATAAGCCAACGGGACTCCAGCCTTAAAGTGGCAGTCAAGAAGAATGACTGTCAGTTGAAATTATCAGTGCACATTCCCGACCACGTTCCATTCATTCCCTATGGGACTGCTGCAACTTCATGCTTGGTTTCGTCCAGCACTTCCATAGAGAATGAATGGATGGGACAAGCATTCTTTCTGCCAGCCCCATTGTGGAGATGAGTGGGGTTCTCAGCAGTCAGAGTCCCACTGATCTAACAACTATCACCTATTCTGTGAACAGCCGATGGCTTCTTCCAAATGGGATGCCTTTTTAACAATATCAGTTGATGTTAGGAATTGTCCAGTACGTCTCGCGTGCTGTGGTGCCAAGTGCCGCTCCTTATGCTGAATCCACATGTTTCCTTCATTGAAAATATTATTCCAAGTGTGTCCATACATACACCACAGACTCGCCTTCCTTCTCCCCGCAGATCTGACCTAACCTTGAGGTTTGTCCTTGTCTGGAAGCTGCAGCCATCATCAGATACATTTCTACATGGGGTCTGGGCACAGGCGAGAAGCTGGGTAGTCAGGGCACCTAGAAATTTGTCACTGGTGCCTAACTTCTTTGCTCATTTTCTGTTAACATCTATGAAAACAAGGGGCACATGGAGAGCACCGCGCTCCCTATAAATGTAATACTTTAGGGTATTCTGTTTTTCACGCTGCTGGTCAAGATGGAGGGGATAACTAGACAGTTTACAGATCAATGTCTGATCTCCCTGTTCTTTTATGCTTTCTTTTACCGAGAATATGGGTCATAGAGGAACATGGGTAATAGATGTACCCTTGGGAGATAAGACCTTCAGTGATCTAGATTGGGGCCCCTATTATATAACACTTGGATGGGAGAGCAGTGAGGCCAACCTCTCAGGTAGACTATCCCTCTAAGAGAAGGCCATGGTAGAATATATTTTTTATTATTTTATCGTTTCAAGTCACCAAACCTTTATACGGATTTTACTGGGGATTATCTATTCTCCTTTTTGTGTTTTAGTCTTGCACTTGTTGTTAGGAAATGTAAATGGGGTGATCTGTTATTTGTGTATTTCAGGACACCGTCGTCTTCTTAACTGTCGGAGACGAAAAGACATCAGGATTATTTTTACTTGCTGGTCCCCCTGAAATCATTGACCAAGTGGCACCAAGGTATGTCTTCATGGTGTTATCCTTGGGATGTATGGAAATGCGCTTTTCTCCAGAAGAAAGAAAACCATTACTTACCAGCCCAATCAGACACCCATCTGTAAACCAGGGTAACGTTTGGGTGAGGTGCCTTTGACCATGATCTGGGTGGCAGGAGAGGGAGTACTGATTCTCCTTGAAGTGTCCGAGCTGTTGTATGAAGACTTACAAACAGGCTATGCTGTATGAAAATGACGACTTTTGGCGTTTTCATGCCAGTGTTTGCCATCTCTACCAAAATTGGCATAGCTGGGGCAAGGCAACACCCTCTCTAAATCATGAAAAGTTGTGGCATACCTTACATCACAAGACACACATCCTTATTAAGATTCACCTGATTCATAAAGATTGTCATGAGCACCGTCTGTTTTGATGAATCGGGACCTATATCTTTTATCTGGAGCCAGGAGCAGGCTGGTATTTCTCAGAAAATTGTGTGAGATTTTATGGGCAACCATGATAACTTCTGTGCTGTGATGTAGAGCATGGAATGATTTTACTACTCACATATACTATTAAATCCCAATCTTTTTATTACTTTATTACCCCTTTGCTCTTGATAGCACTGACCTGTTATGTAACTGGGCCTGTGCTTATGTAATCTCTGGCCAAATAGGCTGTGGATCAACCCATGACATTTATTTTTATGGCCATTACATGAGGCCAAATTGGAGTGTTGTCCTTTTACTCAGTGGTCTTAAAGTAAAGGTCCACCTTTGTTTGGGAGAGCATTATTGGACACATTTATATGGCTGCTTTTTGTCCTTAAGTTCATCAATGGTCCGACTGTGATGTTCCGCAATGACTTGACAAATGTTCGAAAAATTGTCATGAGTCCGGGCAGTCATTGTAGGTCCGAAATTAGGATAAATATCAGTTGTCATTTCACTTTGTTTAAAACGAGAGAACCATTCATAAAATTGTGCTTCCTTGTAGGCTGTTTTTTTCATGCATGAGAAAAGATAAAGACTAACCAGCAAATCATTAATACAAATCAATTTTTTGCATATCCATTAAAACATGTTGCTATATAGATGAGGCCCAAATTACAACATGTCGGTGGTCAGATATGCTGCTCTTGGCTAAGTAATGACTATAAATGGCTTTCTTGAAACGCGTAGGCGTCTGGAGCTCTTCTTGATGTTTTTTAACATTGCAGAGCTGCTAGCATTCTAGATGGGAAAGGAGCAGGGAAGAAAGGTCGTTTTCAAGGCAAAGCCAACAAGATGAGCCAGAGAGGAGAGGTGGAGGGTCTGCTTCAGGAAGCCATCAATGGGTGTGCACCCAAAGAAGAATGAAGAAGCTGTTCTTCAAAGAACCGTCCTACAAAGAGAAATGTCACCACTATGGGGGTGCTACTCATCGAGTGTAACACTTCTAACTATGCTGAACTCCACAGTCTATCTTAGAAAAACTCATAAATGGATATTTAACCCTCCCCCAATGCATGTTTCTAAATTGTCTTCAAGGAACAGACTTAATTCTAGTCCACCCTGCTTGGTTCTTCTGTGATTCAAGGATCAGAAGGAAATGAGCCGCTTACAAAATCCCACCAGCTACTAAATGTAATGTATTCATATCAGTAGAAATATACAAGAAAAAGCACTAGGGCAAAGGTCTATCATTTAGGTTGGTGTTGCACTATCCATAGGAAGGAAGGCGCGTGATGGTGTATGTTATTTCTTTAAAGGGGGTAGTAAAGTGTTAGAAAAAAAGTCTAATTTAATTTTTTTTTCAAAACAGCACTTTTGACGATAGGATGTGTTTTGTAATGCAGCACAGGCTTATATTTGGAAATGGAGCTGAACTGCAATGCCAGACACAGCCTGTGGTCAAGAGTGGCTCTACATCTGGGAAAAAGATGTAGAATTATTTATAGATTGATGGGGGTCCGACCGCTCAGAGCCCCACTGATTGACAGAAGGGGACATTTTTTTTAGAATGACTGGGGCTCCTATTCATTCTCTATGGGACTGCTGGAAGAAAAGAAAAAAAGAGCACTGTGCAAATTAATTTCAATCCAATAAAATAAGTGTCCCATTCTGCTGACTGCTGCAGATCCCTGTGGTCAGATTTTCTGCCCCAATCTATGATATCCCCTTATTCACCACCAACCATATTTTGTATATTGAAGAAAAGTTTTATTCTTGTGTCTATCTACATCTGTAAAACAACAATATGTGAATAGTACAATAAAATGTCAATGGTTGAATTTATTTATTAGTATCTTTGGTTTCTTACCGAATGTGTACCATATCTGCAGATTTCAATGTGTATTCAACATTGGCCCTATAGAGAGCCTGGGGAGGTCTGAAGTCCTACAGTAATATCAGACATTTACGCTACTGCTCTGTTCTTGCCCGTTATTTAGCCTAAAACCCTCCAAAAATTGAGCCAGTGCAAAATGTAAAAGCCATCCCACCACGACAAGGTGTACCCCAAGGGGAGCCATGCCCCTGTTTGTACAAAATACTAAACCAAAGCCAAAAAAAGAAAATGGGCTGTTGTTTTTTTTGGGCTGTTCTTTTTGTTTATATAGCTTCCCACAAGCAGGTGTCTGAACAGTCAGGACCTGGTCATGTCCAAATACATAAGGGTTAGACGTGACACATAATGAGGTGAACTGCAAGTTAGTTACCATCCCGAGGGTACACCTTGACGTGGTAGGATGGCTTTTACACTTTTTATCAAAATAGTGTTACTAAGTGCCCTATGTTATTTACATGTAGTATTTAACTACTTATTACAGGGTATTTGCTCATTTGTTTTTATCTTGGGTTCTGCTTGTGAAATGGCCACATTGTGAATGCTCACCTTTTTTTTCTTTGGATAGTTTTTTGTGGCTGTTCATTTTGTTTCTATAGTTTTCCACAGGCAGGTGTCTGAAGAGTCGGACCAAGGTCCTGCTCTGCCCTCACCTATTTTTATGTCTGCTGACACATGAACTACAAGGAGTTGGGGTACCGTCCCGATTGATTTACACATTGTTTTTTGAACAAAACAATGTTAACGAAGTACCGTATGTTATTTACATGCACTATTACTATGGTTTTATTTACTACAGGGTATTTGCTCATTTTGTTTTTTTTTTTTAAGTTCTGCCCATTCTTTACAGTGCAGCAATGCTTTTAAAGGAGTTGTCCAGTACAGGACGAGCACAAGCTTAATAATTTCAGGAGTCCAAAAAAAATAAATACAGCTCACACTCATCTCCTTCCAGCAATGTCGGTGCTGCTGTTCCCAGAGAGTGATGTGACAATGTTGTCACATGCAGGCTGCAGCCAGTGAGTAGCAAATCTTCGGCTGCGGATTATCATTGTTGTACCAGGATGGACGTCTGCTCAGATGAAATTATGAAGGCTGCAGCTGACGAGCGGCCCCTCGTTGGCTGCAGCCAGCATTTGACACAGCAGTGTTACGTCACCACCAGGGACAGCGGGGCCTACGTTGCTGGAGCGGCACCAAATACATGTGGAAAGTGCAAACACATTTCTACATAGAGATCTATATTCCAAACACTTACAAAACAAGTTTGTGTAATTATTCAACCCCTCCAAGTCAGTATTTTGCTGGGTTGTCTTCGGCAGTTTTTTCAATTTTTGTGGAAAGGTCTCAACTTTTTGCAGAACTTTTCTAAGGGGTTGTTCAAAAAAGGATCTGTGTGGTCTCCAGATACCACAACTCTTGTCTATGAGCTGCTGATGACATTTCATGAAAGAGGTTGTCTCGTGAAGACAAACCCGATCTGAGTTCTCAAGGAGGTTGGTTCATTTATATAGGTAGCAAGTCACCAGTGAGATGAATGGCATTTCTTAATATGGGGTATGATGTAGAACCAACAGTGGTATCCTCTGACCTGCTTCACAATCATGTAAGAAAATATCTGGTTCCCCCTTTAAATTTCTTTATTATGATGCAAAAATGATACTAAGTGAATCCAGCCATCCCTGCAGGGTCACAGCGAAGTAGACAAATGTTTTAGTGGACAAACTTCAATTATTGGCAAAAAACGACAACACAGGATGCTAATTAAGCATTAGTAACAGGATCTGTTAACATCAGATCTGGAAACACACGTACAAGATATTTATATTTTGGCTTTCAAAATGATACGTTTACTTGAAAAATATTTCTGACTTAGTTCTTGGCATGGAGCAACAATCATTAAAGTTCATGTGAAGCCAAGAAAAATAAAATTGTAAATCTAAAATTAAGTAACCAAATACTGCTCACTACAACTATGAACCTCTCTTCGAATGGGTCATTGTTATTCGACATCTAAAAGGAAGCATCAGGGTGAGCAAATATTATGTAAACCATCACTGTCATTTCACCAAAATCAATAATACAAGTAAATATAAAAAAAATTTGTAACATATATTATCAGCGATATCTGCTTCTCTCTCCCCTTACAAGACACTTCTTCTCCCCTTTTAAAGTCTTTGAACATTCAGCCTCATTTTGACTGACAGATTTTAGCTGTTTTTCAGACTATCAGCTCACTGAGGAATCAAATTACAGCTCTGTCTATTAACGTCTACAGAGACAGTGCTGCAGCTTTACAGAAAGGGCCTCTTATCCCCGGAGCTGGATTCATAGCTACACTGTTCAGTACTGCTGGATCATAGAGACAGGAGAGAAGGATTTCAACATGTCTGTGTCCTACGTGCGAGAGATATTATGGCCTTTGCCCTCTAGCTCAGAGAAAAGATTTCAGTAATAGAGATATCTAAAGTAAATTTTTTATCAGTGATCACATAAAAAAAAGAACTTTGCCGTTATCTCTCAAACTTGAAATGGTTGTGATCATGGAACAATAGTATGACTAGTGTCCCATTAAAGGAATTTTAATTTAGACAGAAAAAGCTGTAAGAATTTCTGCAACTGGTGAAATGCACCAAATGACCAGCAGTATGAGGATAAAATGATGGAAATGTATATGGAGTTGGGCTCCTCTTTCATGATATAGTGGCATCCACTGTTCTGGAAGACATTGGAGTGAGTGTAGGTACAGACCTGGCCTACAGTTGGTGTCACGGTTCAACACTAGGATGTGTGATAGGACTGAAGTTCGACCAGTCAAATTTTCATGGGAAAATCAATCTCTGTTGACATCATCATTCTCTATTCTGGTTTTTAAAAGATCGGATTTTTATTTTGGAAATTTCAAAATATCTGCTAGAGAGGAGAATGTCTACAGAGAAACTCTCAGGAGGAACCAGCTTGTTCATTTACTAAACAAACAACTCTAAAATTTTAACCCCTTTGAGACAAAGCCCTTTTTCGTTTTTGCGTTTCAGATTTTTGCTCCCCTTCTTCCCAGAGCCATAACTTTTTTATTTTTCCGTCAATATGGCCATGTGAGGGCTTATTTTTTGCGGGACAAGTTGTACTTTGAACGACACCATTGGTTTTACCATATCGTGTACTCAAAAACGGGAAAAAAATTTCAAGTGTGGTGAAATTGCCAAAAAAGTGCAATTCCACAAAGGTTTTTTGGATTTTTTTTTTACCATGTTCACCAAATGCTAAAACTGACCTGCCATTTTGATTCTCCAAGTCATTACGAGTTCATAGACACCAAACATGTCTAGGTTCTTTTTTTATTTAAGTGGTGAAAAAAAATCCAAAGTTTGTTAAAAAAAAAATTCCGCCATTTTCTGATACCCGTAGCGTCTCCATTTTTCACGATCTTGGGTTGGGTGAGGGCTTATTTTTTGCATGCCGAGCTGACGTTTTTAATGATACCATTTTGGTGCAGATACAATCTTTTGATTGCCCGTTATTGCATTTTAATGCAATGTTGTGATGACCAAAAAAACGTAATTCTGGCGTTTTAAATTTTTTTTCTCGTTACGCCATTTAGCGATCAGGGTAATTCTTTTTTTATATTGATAAATCAGGCTATTCTGAACGCGGCGACCAAATATGTGTATGTTTGATTTTTTTTTTATTGTTTTATTTTGAATGGGGCGAAAGGGGAGTGATTTAAACTTTTAGATTTTTTTTAAATTTTTTTATATTTTTTAAAATATTTTTGTTTACTATTGTAATGCTTCAATAGTCTCCATGGGAGACTAGAAGTTGCCATAACCCAATCGGCTCTGCTACTTACAGGCAGTGACAATCCGGCAGTGACAACCATAGAGATCTCCAGACGGGGGGTCACCGATAGGCGGATTTCCAGTGCGATTGCCGTAAGCGCATGTTAAATGCCGCTGTTAGCGGTTGATAGCGGCATTTAATGGGTTAATACCCACGGGTGGTTCGCGATTCCACCCGCAGTTGTTCCAGGCACATGTCAGCTGTTAAAAACAGCTGACATCTGCCGGGAAAGATGTGGTCTCACCACCGGAGCCCACATCAAAGGTGGAGACAC
>JARQOD010000003.1:172253185-172292447 GCA_033576555.1 Oophaga sylvatica
AATACGTTTTTTGATTTTAAACGTACGTGATTTAGAGGAGTTACAAAATACATCACTACGTTGTATATTACGGCATGCCACGCAGCGACCACAAGGAGTACGACCACCAATCACCTTAGCATCATCTAAGAAGGTTTTGCGAGTTTCACCAACATAGTGGCTGTGAACCAAAATGTCGCGTAAATTACGCGATCTTTGTGGTGTGATAGAGACTCTATCAGGAAGAAATCTAGAGAGGATTGGATCTGCTTTTAGGATAGGCCAAGATTTCTCCAAAGCCCTCCTCACTGCTGGAAATTGTGAATTAAAATCCGTAATAAATCAAATTATTTCCCATCTTTTCGATTTTGGGGTTTATAGAGGAGGTCATGTCTCGACGAATGTCTAGCTCTATTCCAAGCCTTTTTGATCATGCACCTACTATATCCTCTTTCCAAAAGTCGCTGCCTAAGGTCCTCTGCCTGAATAGAAAAGTCCTCTTCTGTCGAGCATAGTCTCCGTAGGCGTAAAAATTGTCCTGTTGGGACTGATTGAATAACATGTCTAGGGTGGGAGGAAGAAGAATGCAACAGCATGTTCGATGCTGTCGCCTTCCGGAAGATATTGGTTTGTATCTCACCATTGCCATCTTTCCTGATTTTAACGTCCAAAAATTCAATTTCATTTGGATCTACTTTAAAAGTAAGCCTAATGTTTCGATCATTGTCGTTCAATGCTACAAAAAATTGTTGTAGCTCATTAATAGGCCCCTGCCAGATCATAAAAATATCGTCGATGTAGCGCGTCCATGATAGGACGCGATACATCAACGACATCCGATCTGACAGGAGAAAGTCCTTCTCCCACAGCCCCAGGAACAAATTTGCATAGGCGGGCACATATGACGCCCCCATTGCAGTGCCCTGGAGCTGCAGCAAGTGCCTTAGTAATTATATCATTATTCTTTGCTCTCTAGATAATTGTTTTAAGTTGTGATACATAGGCGGACAAGGGGTTAAACGTGAGCTTCTTATAGAAAGTTTTATCATTAAGTTGGCGATAGGCCTCTTTTTCATAACTGACTTTAGGCCAAACCACTATGTTACCCCCCTTGTCCGCCTGTTTAAAGACCACATCTGGTAGATCCACAAGGACACGCAGTCTCCTCCGTTGTCAGGTTGTCATGATTAATATATCTAGGGATATTTGAATCCCTAGTGACAATCTGTACGAAGAGGTCTATGTTAGAACAAGAAGCAAATGGAGGAAATTTTTTAGAATGAGGTTTAATACTAGAAGGAATCTTACCTCCCTCTGTTTCGTTGTGTTCGCTGGAGAGACCCTCAAGTGTGCGTAAAGCTATCTGTTCTTCCTCTGTAGGAAACATTTGATAAGATTCAGAATCAAAAAAATATTTTTTGAACCACAATGATCGGGCAAAAAGGTGAAGATCTTTAATAGCAGAAAATGTATCAAATGGCGCTGCTGGAGAGAAAGATAAACCCTTATTTAATAATGTTAAATCAGCATTAGAGAAAGTATGTGGGCCTAAGTTAATTACCTTATTCTCGGATTTATTGAAATCAGGAGGTCTGAAATCCTGTCGTCTATATGGATGGAAATTAGCATTTCTTGGCCTCTTAGGTCTAGCACCAGACCTGGTTACCATAGGGACATCTGAAACCTCCGACTGGTCACTAATTGATGATAGTAAGGAACCAAGTTCAATACGCGAGGTAGACGGTCCTTGAGCACTTGGTTTTCTCCATGCATAGATTAAATTATTTTGATAGTCACGTATATCTCGATTAAATTTATTTGTCTGTGTGGAATGGATTTTCTTGACTACTCCATCAATATTCTTTTCTAGTTGAATATTAAAGTTTTGGAGTTTCTCTGATGTACCCTTTGATTTCAACTCCTCTTCCGCCTTACAGATCTTATCTTCCAAATCCACAATAATTTTGGAGTTTAATTCACATAACAGCTGCATTAATTTATTAGAACATTCGTTGCATACTTCCTCCCACTTACCGTATATACTCGTGTATAAGCCGAGATTTTCTGCACCTTTTTTCGTGCTGAAAATGTCCCCTCGGCTTATACACGAGTCATAGGGCAGAAACCAGCGGGGGAGGGGATGCCGCGGCAGGAGCCGGTGGCTGGGATCATACTCACCCCTCCCCGTGCCATCGCTGAGGGTCCCTGCAATCCTTCGTTCTCCCCGGCTTCCTGCAGTTCTCCAGCACTGAGCGGTGATGTAATACCCGCTCATTAAGGTCATGTAATATGGACGCGACGCCACTCCCATGGGCGTGGCCTCCATATTCATGGCCTTAATGAGCGGTATTACATCACCACTCAGTGCTGGAGAGCTGCAGGAAGCCGGGGGGAACGCAGGATTGCAGGGACGCTCAGCGATGGCACGGGGAGGGGTGAGTATGATGGAGGAGAGGACAAGGAGCACAGAGCTGGACTGGGGATAGAACGGTGGACGGGGGAAGCATGGAGGAGGACGGGGGGGAGAAGGGAGGACGGGGGAAGCATGGAGGAGGACGGGGGAAGCATGGAGCAGGATGGGGGGAGGACGGGGGAAGCATGGAGGAGGACGGGGGGAGAACGGAGGAAGCATGGAGGAGGACAATGAGCACGGAGCAGGATGGTGGGAGGATGGAGGGCACAGAGGAGCATGGAGCAGGATGGGGGGAGAGGATAGAGGGCACAGAGGAGCACGGAGCAGGGCGGGGGGGCACAGGAGGACGGAGAAGGAATGGGGGAGCACAGCGGAGGACGGAGCAGGAGGGGGGGGGTACAGAGGAGAATGGGGGAGCACAGAGCTGAATGGGGGAGCAAGGAGCAGGACGGGGGCAGCACAGAGCAGGAGGGCAGTTTATACACCCGGCTTATACACGAGTCAATAAGTTTTCCCAGTTTTTTGTGGCAAAATTAGGGGGGTCGGCTTATACACGGGTCGGCTTATACACGAGTATATACGGTAGTTTTAATTTCGACGTCAGAAACAGGAAAAGTAGGTACAATGCGTACCCTGAGTCCTCGAGGAATTAATTTTTTACTCAGATACTTATCAAGAAATGCTCGAGTCCACCAAATTTTTGTTCTTTTGATCACCATATTTTGTAGGGCAGTGGCTTGTTCCTCCCAACCTTGATCACCTGTTTGTGCAGAAGCATCACCCCCATTACCAAACACCTGGTCAATTTGCGAGAGCCAAGTTTTTTCTTTGGCTTTAAAATCCATGACTGGAAGAGAATCTGTGCAAACACAGTAAGAATTAAACAGGTTACACTCAACCAAAAATACCACATACTGACAAGCCAATAACAATTAATGCCTAAAAGGGGCTATATATGGCCATGGAAATATATAGGACACATCAAACGATACTGCACATGACCACCGAAGTGGAAAGAGATGTACAAGTCCTTTTGAACAAATATCAAACTTTATTAAATTCATGCAAATTTGTAACACAATACAGGTATGGAAAATAGGATAGAGACATCTGCAAGATGTTAACTATTCCATATAATTAAAAGAAAAGGGGCACACAAACCCCCAAAGACCCTACAGATAAATATCATATGAAACAGTGTAAATGTACGAACAATTATCAATACTCAAGACTACATTAATAGGCAAAAATTGTAAATAATCTAAACTTGGCCACAATACGTCTGCAGGTAAACCAAAAATTAGGCAGATTTAATAGCTCAAATATTATAAGCAATAATCCCATCATTCATATATGCACCAGTTTGTATAATCAAACATAAACAGATTGCTTGATATGGCAGAGCTGAAAAAAGCTTGTCCGCCTATGTATCACAACTTAAAACAATTATCCAGAGAGCAAAGGATAATGATATAATTACTAAGGCACTTGCTGAGGCATTGGTTGTTGATGAACCAACGATTGCCACATTCTATCTTTTGCCTAAGATCCACAAGGATGCGCGATCTCCTCCGGGACGTCCGATTATATCTGGACGTGGTAATTATTTAGCCAATGTGAATTGCTGGATTGACTCCAAGTTGCAACCCCTTGTGGAGGAGTTGCCCTCATTTCTTAAGGACACAGGTGAACTCCTCCGCAAGGTTGATGGCCTACAATTGGATAGTGACATGATGCTGGTTACAGCAGATGTGGAATCGCTGAATACCAGTATCCGCCATAGGGATGGCTTGAGGGCCATTGAATTTTTTCTAAACTCATCTGCTCTTCCTCTGGGTATTCGAGAATTATTAATGGAGTTGTTGGAGTTCACATTAACTCACAACTTCTTCATTTTTAAAGGGTCCTTCTTCCTGCAGCTCCAGGGCACTGCAATGGGGGCGTCATATGTGCCCGCCTATGCAAATTTGTTCCTGTGGCTGTGGGAGAAGGACCTTCTCCTATCAGATCGGATGTCGTTGATGTATCGCGTCCTATCATGAACGCGCTACATCGACGATATTTTCATGATCTGGCAGGGGCCTATTAATGAGCTACAACAATTTTTTGTAGCATTGAACGACAATGATCGAAACATTAGGCTTACTTTTAAAGTAGATCCAAATGAAATTGAATTTTTGGACGTTAAAATCAGGAAAGATGGCAATGGTGAGATACAAACCAATATCTTCCGGAAGGCGACAGCATCGAACATGCTGTTGCATTCTTCTTCCTCCCACCCTAGACATGTTATTCAATCAGTCCCAATATGACAATTTTTACGCCTACGGAGACTATGCTTGACAGAAGAGGACTTTTCTATTCAGGCAGAGGACCTTAGGCAGCGACTTTTGGAAAAAGGATATAGTAGGCGCATGATCAAAAAGGCTTGGAATAGAGCTAGACATTCGTCGAGACATGACCTCCTCTATAAACCCCAAAATTGAAAAGATGGGGAAATAATTTGATTTATTACGGATTTTAATTCACAATTTCCAGCAGTGAGGAGGGCTTTGGAGAAATCTTGGCCTATCCTAAAAGCAGATCCAATCCTCTCTAGATTTCTTCCTGATAGAGTCTCTATCACACCACGAAGATCGCGTAATTTACGCGACATTTTGGTTCACAGCCACTATGTTGGTGAAACTCGCAAAACCTTCTTAGATGATGCTAAGGTGATTGGTGGTCGTACTCCTTGTGGTCGCTGTGTGGCATGCCGTAATATACAACGTAGTGATGTATTTTGTAACTCCTCGAAATCACGTACGTTTAAAATCAAAAAACGTATTACGTGTACTAGTACAAATGTGATCTATTACGCCACATGCCCTTGTGATAAGATTTACATTGGTATGACTACACGCCAATTGAAAATACGTGTAAGAGAGCATGTTTTAGGCATTTCAGCAGCGGCCACACAGGAGGAAGTATCAACTCTCAAAACAATCCCACGCCATTTTAAGGTGCATCATGGGTGTGATGGCGATCTCTTAAAGGTAAAGGGGATCGATATGATTGAGGCTAGTATTAGGGGAGGTCATGTCTCGAAGCAATTATTACAACTAGAGTCCAGATGGATCTGGACGCTTTGCACAGTACAACCATCTGGACTCAATGAACATCTCAGCTATGCCCCGTTCCTTTGATCACCTGTTTGTCTTTCCATACACTATTTCATTAAATACTGTGTATATTGTATATAATTTTTGTATGTTTTATTATTTTATTTGGTATTTACATTTTGTTCCTGTGTTCTAGTAAAATCAGATGAACTCCTTAATGTCACTGCTTCTTACTTGCAAGATGGCCGAAGACGCCCTTTCCTACGCTAAATATGGATGCATATCTTCTTTTGATTGGATGTTCGATATATATTATTGAAGATGGATTCATACTAAAATCGCATATTTTCCCATAAGCTATAGATTGTTATTTCTATATATACTTGTATAATAATTATATGACAGAAGGATTGTTATTGATAGACACCATATTATATATTTATGTGAAATTGCAATAGTATTTGGTTGTCAATTGGCCTTTTTCTATCTTTATAGATCCGCCTGTTATATAACTATACAGCTATAGTGAGAATCCTCGTTGAATTGCATCATTGACATACTTCAATGATTGCCCCCTGCTGGTACGCACACTCTGCCTTGACGCCTGAGCCTCCTCGCGGCCTTCGGCATCTGTATGCGGTGGTGGTTGTTACCGCCCAGCGGCTAATTTTAATATCACTATTTAAGGAGCACGGCGGACAAGGTGTGTGTTCCCCTGACGAAGGCTGGACCAAAACGTGCGTTGGGGCGGGCACACACACCCCCTCTGACCCTGTGGCACTTGGCACTCTATACGTGGTACATTATTGCAGGTAAAAACGTTTGATTGATTGATCTTGCATTTAATCCCACTGTTAAGCCTGTATTATAGCAAGACACAGTTAAGCTTTTTTCAGCTCTGCCATATCAAGCAATCTGTTTATGTTTGATTATACAAACTGGTGCATATATGAATGATGGGATTATTGCTTATAATATTTGAGCTATTAAATCTGCCTAATTTTTGGTTTACCTGCAGACGTATTGTGGCCAAGTTTAGATTATTTACAATTTTTGCCTATTAATGTCGTCTTGAGTATTGATAATTGTTTGTACATTTACACTGTTTCATATGATATTTATCTGTAGGGTCTTTGGGGGTTTGTGTGCCCCTTTTGTTTTAATTATATGGAATAGTTTACATCTTGCAGATGTCTCTATCCTATTTTCCATACCTGTATTATGTTACAAATTTGCATGAATTTAATAAAGTTTGATATTTGTTCAATAGGACTTGTACATCTCTTTCCACTTCGGTGGTCATGTGCAGTATCGTTTGATGTGTCCTATATATTTCCATGGCCATATATAGCCCCTTTAAGGCATTAATTGTTATTGGCTTGTCAGTATGTGGTATTTTTGGTTGAGTGTAACCTATTTGGGAGCATGGCAGAGCTCAAAAGGGAAGGAGCACCGTTTGACTTTTTCAACGCAGAAGAAGCTGGAATTGAGATCAGACGCCATGTCACATTTGGAGAGCCCCTGATGTGCCTAAACAGTGGAAACCCCCAATTCTAACTCCAACCCTAACCCCAACACACCCCTAACCCTAGTCCCAACCCTAACCATAACCCTAACCACAAACCTAACCCTAACACACCCCTAACCCTAATCCCAACTCTAACCCTAATCCTAACTTTAGGCGCAACCCTAACCCTAACTTTAGGCGCAACCCTAACCCTAAAGGGAAAATGGAAATAAATAAATGTTTTTAATTTTATTATTTTTCCCTAACTAAGGGGGTGATAAAGGGGGGTTTGATTTACTATTTATAGCGGGTTTTTATGATTGTCACACTAAAAGACGCTTTTTATTGCAAAAAATAGTTTTTGCATCACCACATTTTGAGAGCTATAATTTTTGCATATTTTAGCCCAGAGTCATGTGAGGTCTTATTTTTTGCGGTACGAGTTCACGTTTTTATTGGTACTATTTTTAAGCACGTGACATTTTTTGATCGCTTTTTATTTAGATTTTTGGGAGGTTAGAATGAACAAAAATCAGCAATTCATGAATTTCTTTTGGGGGGGCGTTTATACCGTTCCGCGTGTGGTAAAATTGATAAAGCAGTTTTATTCTTTGGGTTAGTACGATTACAGCGATACCTCGTTTATATCATTTTTTATGTTTTGGCGCTTTTTATACAATAAAAACAATTTTATATAAAAAATTATTATTTTTGCATCGCTTTATTCTGCGAGCTATAACTTTTTTATTTTTTCGCTGATGATGCTGTATGGCAGTTCGTTTTTTGCGAGATAAGATGAGATTTTCAGCGGTACCATGTTTATTTATATCCGTCTTTTTGATCGCGTGTTATTCCACTTTTTATTCAGCGGTATGATGATAAAGCATTGATTTTTTTTTTAAGGGGCTCACTAAAGGGGTTAACTAGTGGGACAGTTGTATAGGGCGGGTCGTTATGGACGCGGTGATACCAAATATGTGTACTTTTATTGGTTTGTTTTTTTTATTTACAGGAAGAAATGAATTTATTGGGGAATATTTTTTTTTCCTTTATTTTGGAATTTTTTTTTTACACTTGTTATTTTTATTTTTTTAACTTTTTTACTTTGTCCCAGGGTGGGACATTACAGTATAGGGTCAGATCGCTGGTCTCACAGTGTGCACGGCACTCTGTGAGATCAGCGATCTCAGAGGCAGTGCTGCAGGCTTTCTCAGCGCCTGCTCTCAGCAGGCGCTGAGGAAGCCGCCTCCCTGCAGGACCCGGCGGCCATCTTGGATCCAGGGTCCTGCAGGGAAGAGGTCTTCAGAACAGCGTGGTCACATCGCGCTGTTCTGAGGGTCTCAGGGGAGCAGACAGGGAGCCCCCTCCCTGCGCGATGCTCCACTGTGCCCCCGGTACACCAAGAGCGCGTCCGATCGCTTCAACGTACTATCCCGTCCATGGTCAGATTGTCCCGGGTTTCATGGACGGGATAGTACGTCGGATGGCAGAGCGGGGTTAAAGAGAGACACTCCTCACCACGTAAAACTGCCTCAATTGTGTTTCATTGCGCAAGCCAAACTCTACTGTACAATGATGAGGAGCAAGTACCTTGAAACAGCTGTCTGTAGATGGGTTTTGAGCTTGGTTTATGTTCCTAAACATGCTCCAAGAACTAAGTAGCATATTGACTTAGAGTTTGGCTAGTGGCGACCTCTTTCACCTCTCTATTCCTGAGAAATGGCCTTCTCTTGCCTGTATATAAATCAAGTCTTGTCAGCCAGCTGGGTGCGGTCCTCATGAAGATGCCCAAAGAGAATATTTAGGTCTATGCTCACTTGGCTATCTTGATTAGATTTACATTCAAGGAATAGGAGGCCATTATTGATAATAGAGAGACACAGGAAAAGAGCCAATTCATCCTAAAGCAAACTAAGCGTTAGTAAAACCACAACTGTTCCACTTTCAAAATAAAATGCCTTCTTGTTCCCTCTACATCACACATGTCAAACTCTGGCCCGCAGGCCAAATCTGGTCCGCAGGGTGAATATATTTGGGCCGCGATGACAGGAGGGTCCCCCGAGCATATTTGGCCCGCATTGTTATATAGTGTTTCAACTATATCAGCATCCTAGATGCCAATACAGGTGAAAGCAATGCTGTTGCTTCATCTCCCATCATTTCCCCTCTGTGTCTGATGCATGACCAGCAGGTGTGATGATGTCTTTACAATGCGCTCGCTGTACCGACTTGTGTACAGGATCTGAAGACCCCTTGAAGAGACTGGAGCAGTGTGGGAATGGGCAGAGGTGAGTATTCGTGTTTTTTTTTAATGTGGTGCCCTTTATATTGTAAGGATAACTATATGAGCACACTATACAGGGCCCATTATACAGTACTGTATGGGGTAATTTGTGGGGCCATTATACTCTATGGAGCACTATGAGGTCATTATACTGTATGGAGTTCTATGTGGGTTCATAATACTGTATGAAGCACTATGTGGGGCCATTATTCTGTATGGAACACTGTGTGGGGCCATTATACTGTATGGGTGCAGGGCCCTGTTGTACTGTATGTAGGATTCTGTGGGGCCCATTATACTGTATGGAGCACTATTAGAGGGCATTATACTGTATGAACCACTTGTTGTGGCCATTATACTGTATGGAGCAGTATGTGGGGCAATTTAACTGTATGGAGCACTATGTGGGGGCATTATACTATATGGAAAGCAATGCAGTGCCCCATTATACTGTATAGAGGACTATGTGGGGATTACAGTTGGAGATGGAATCACCATTCTTTGTCGGGGAGATTGAGGGAGGGGGTACAGTATGGTCCGCTTACCATGTGTGGAGGGTACTGATGAGGAATTCACTGTGGTGATATCATACTGTGATTGGGGGGCACTTTTGTTTGCATCATACTTTATTATCAAGAGTTTTTTTATCCTTTGTTATTGCATAATTAAATTAGTCTATTGGGCAATATGCTTCTTATTGCTCTTACATAACATATTATATTATTACAATATTTTATTCTAAGATCTATTAATGTACTTTGTTCATGGGACAACCCCTTTAAGTTTGTTTCCATATAAAAAAGTTCATTGTTATATTTGATGATAAGGAAAACTTCCTCAATTGTAGTAATTTTTTTAATAAATATCAAGGTTGGCCCTCGACTTTGTCCAAGCTTTTAATTTTTGCCCTTGTGTATTTAAGTTTGAGATTCCTGCTTTAAAAGGTAAAACAAACCTCTTGATTTATTACCAAGAATGTTTAGCTTGCAAAAAAGAAGCCTGAGTGGAGACTTAATAGCTGTCTACAAATATCTCAAGGGCTGTTACATTGTAGAGGGATCATCATTATTCTCATTTGCACAAAGACAGCCTAGAAGCAATGGGATGAAACTGAATGGGAGGAGACACAGATTAGATATTAGAAAATACTTTTTGACAGTTAGGGTGATCAATGGCAGGCTTCCACGAGAGGTGGTGAGTTCTCCTTCAATGGAAGTCTTCAAACAGAGGCTGGACAGACATCTGTCTGGGATGATTTAGTGAATCCTGCTTTTAGCAGTGGATTGGACCAGATGACCCAGGAAGTCCCTTCCAACTCTACCAGTCTATGATTCTACCATAATATCCTGTGCCAGTGCCCTAGAAAACAGTACCCACATTTTGCTCCCAAGAAAATAAAAATGCCACTTTGACAGTCACAATACCCTAAGTGTCCCTATAACAATGTGTCCACTTAAGATGTCCCCTGTGACTTCCCTTGTACAGCTTGTCTCTACACAATATATCACCACAACTCCCTTATTCAGAGTATGATGTCTCCACAGCTCCCCTCTGTAAAGTATAATGGCTCCGTTAATAGCTCTGATGGCCCCACTAGAAGTCCAACTGTAGAGGGCACCTTTATTAGCACCCACTCTGTAGTATAGCCCCCTTAGTAGCTCCCATTTTGTTGGAGGGCCCCTTTAGTAGACCCAATGCTGTATCATAGCCCCTTTAGTAGCCTCCAAGCTGTATGATGGTCCCTGTTAGTAGACTCCACACACTATCATGGCCCCTTATTAGCCACCACTCCATATGAGGGCCCCTTTAGTGACCCAATACTGTAACATAGTCCCTTTAGTAGCCCCCATGCTGTATGATGGTCCCCTTAGTAGCCCACACATGGCCACCTTAGTAACCCACGTTATGTATGTGGGCCCGCTTAGTTGTCACCACTATGTGTAAGTGCCCGTTTAGTAGCCCCCATTATGTGTGAAGGCCTGCTTAGTAGCCCCCATTCTATATGATGGCCCCCTTAGTAGCCCTCAATGCTGTATGATGGCCCCCTTTGTAGCCCCCACAATGTTATGATTGTTCCCAGTAGCCTTCCAATATTATGAAGGCCCCCTTAGTAGCCCTCACACTATTATGATTGTCCACTTAGTAGCTCCCACACTATTATGATGGCCCCCTTATTAACCTCCACACTATTATGGCCCTTTTAATAGCCTCCACACTATTATGGCCCCTTTAGTAGTACGGTAGCTCCCACACTCTAATGGCACCCTTAGTCGTAGCGCACATGCTATTATGACAAACTTAGTAGTAGACCCCAAACTATTATGGCCCCCTTAATAGTAGCCCCCACAGTATTATGGACCCCTTAGTAGTAGCCCACAAACTATTATGGCCTCCTTAGTAGTAGCCCCATGCTTTTATGGCACCATTAGTAGTAGCCCCCACAGTATTATGGATGCCTTAATAGTAGTGCCCACACTATTATGCCCCCTTAGTAGTAGCCCCCACAATATTATGGCCCTGTTAGTAGTAGTGCCCACACTAGTATGCCCCCCTTAGTAGTAGTCCTCACAATATTATGGCCTCCTTAGTAATCCCCAGCGACGTTGCTAAGGTCCTAAAAGATCAGGGGCCCAAGCCTCAAAGTACATGTTTCCCCATACAACCTACCCGTCACTTAAAAGAGGATCTATACATATATAATTACAGTATACATCTGTTGCTAACCTAAAATACACAATGCAAAGACCAATATTACCAAAATTACTACTATACAAGGCCAAAATAGTAGTAGTAGATGGTGAGATATGGAGGCTAAAAGTCAACAGTTCAAAACATTGTTACCCTTTTGCTTATCAGTGTACCTCATACATACAATACAGACACTACACACACACACACACACACATTACACATACCTCACATACAAGTATCACACACAGTATAGATACCACACACACACTGCAGATACCATACATACAAGTATCTCACACACACACACACACACACACACACACACACACACACACACACACACACGCACACACACACACACACACACTACAAATACCTCAAATACAAGTATCACACACACTACAGATACCACACACAGACTATAGACACCTTACACACAAGTATCACACACACACACATGTAACAACGCACCCATTTCGGTCAGGCATTATTCACAGGGGGTGTGGCCTCCTGCCTTTTGGCGCCAAATCTCTTCGGTGACACCCACAAAAGGCGGCGCCATCCTCAGCTTTTGCGCCAACGGCCACTATCTTCTTGGCAGCGGTCGGCACCATCTTTAAATCAACAGCCGCCATCTTTGACTCTGTCATAGCGGTCACCAATTCACAAATCCCAAAAATCCTCTCTCTCAGTCTTGCAGTTGCAGGGCTACTGGGGTCGATCCTGACGACTATGCGAAATGTAACAAGGTGGCACAGGGTGGTACTCATGACGAGTCCATTTAAAGCAACAGTCCACAAACACCCCGGCCCCCCTTGCACATGAAACAGGAACAGATGCGATCCCAATCAGTTACCTTCTTTTCACGCTCACTGCAGCCACCGGTGATGAGGATCCAGGAAAACAACACAGGCAGCGTTCTTTACAAGAAAACAGTACTTCCTGCTCTGTCCCTATATCTGCTTGAGCCAGTCCAGCGTCTCCAGCTCCCATACGGGGTTAAGAGCCACAAAAGTCCTTCAGTGGCCACTCACATAGTCCCAGTGTTCTGCTCCGCTGTCCTGTATTCCCCAGCCGGGTGGTCCTTTCTGTCCCAGACGGGGACACACGTCCTACCTCGGGCAATCCTGCCCGGCTCTGCTCCAGAAGCAGAAACTTCCTGCCTTACCAGCCTGCTCAACCAACCCCTTTTGTTAACCTCTTCTATCCCTAAACTAATCATGTCCAATACAGTGCAATACAATACAAAGACAGGAAACAAGGTAAACATCACACAGTACACATACAACAATAAAACAGTAGCTCATAACAATGGTACGCTAATACATAGCCAAACTATCAGGGCACTACATATGGGGCACGTGCTTGCCATAAAGGAGAGCTGAGGCAATTGAGGGTCCCTGCCACCTCCTTACACCCCTCCCTCCTAAAATATGGTTGTCCCTGATCATAACAGCTCCTGAAACAAAAAAAGGTAATATAGTCCATAAAGCATAAGAACACAACACAGTCCATAAAAACATCCTTAGTTTCTTAAAGGTGTCTGTCTGATCTTGATTCTCCAGGTTCCTCAGACTCCAGTAAACATACGGGCCCAATGGCCACTTAACGCAGTTCCCATAGTCCTTACCCGGCTCGCACCTCGGGTCCTCCTGATTGGCTTCCCCTCTCCCTCCTTTGAGCAGATCACAGGCCCATTAACATATTTGTGCTCTGTGCATAACAGGGGCTAGTCCAGGGTTAAAATTGGGCACAGTCCCATGGTAAAACAGTTCAGTCTTTGTAGCAGCTGCACACACAGTTTATGACAACAAACCCTCGTAGGGTTTCAGCCCCGTGATCCAACAGGGGGTGCGCAAACATACGCAAATAAACTTGGAGGAGGGGGAAAATGAAAGTCATCCAACCATGACCGCGATGGCCACTCCTGACACCTCAGTCCTGGTGCCGTACTGGGCTCCTTGCCCTTAAGAGATGTGAAACAGTCTCTGTTTTCAGTAGGTGCAACGGCACAACAATTTAAAGGGGTCGCGTCAATCAACACACGGCCGCTGACTAGTATAGTGGGCCATATGCAGACCCTGCACCAAAATATACGTATGGGATGAAGATATGCTGGAGGAGGAGTCTCCACTATTTCTCTTACTCTGCACCCCTCCAGCGGTGGCCCCATGGCTCCCTGAGCCACTTGCTCCGGCTACTCATCTGCAGCCGCCACATATTGTCCATACTCCGCTTCTTCCTGTTTGACCACAGGAGCTGCGGCCGATGTGGTAGGCCGCTCACAGCTTGGGATTTCCCACGGCCGTCGTTCCTCCAGACCGGAGACCATTTTTACAGTTGCCGCATATGGTCCTAGAGGCCCTTGCTCCTTGATGATAGTATCACTGTCCATTAACTGCAGAGGACCGTTAAAAGCAAGGGACCTGGCATTAACATAGACCTTAACGCCAGTAGTGGTGTCATGGATAAAGCCGTATCCCCTCACAGGGTCAAGGTGCCTAATCACACCGTTGATCATCCGTCCAGCCATAGCTTCTCCGCTGGGGAGCTGCAGTTCCTTGACAATGCGGCGCTCTCGCCGCTTCTTTTCCCGAATCACACTCCTGATCCACTGAGCCTCCCCAGGGCTCTTCCATGCACGCGCCGCTGGTGCCAGACAACAGGCACGGGCCGGGAGGACGCAGGCATCACCAACACTGGGGACGATGGTGGGGCTATGAGATGTGAAACAACCGGAGAGGACGGCGGGTCCACAGGAGGCGAGGAAGCAGGGGTTAAGGTGATGGGTCGGGCGGGCGGGAGCTCCCTACTCACCACCACTGCGTCCGGTGATATTTTTTCTTGCGCTGCCGCGGAAGCCGGTGATCGCGGTCTCAACAATTCCCTTCAGGGTAGCCTCCAGGGTCTTCCGAGCTCCTTCTGGTTTAGGTGCCGCCAGTCCCTCATGCTCCTCATCCTCCACTGGTTGCTTGCCTGGCCACCGGAAAGGGTGCCATTCCTCTAGTTCCTCCGACCATCAGGCCTCGAAACGCAGGCACCTCCCCGCCTGGGCCTCAGATCGCCTCCAGTCCTGGCGGCCGATACCACGGAAAAACATGCTTCGTCTCTCCTTCTGGGTTCCACCCATTTGTGGGCGGAGTCACTTTCTGCTGTTCCACCCGTTTCTTCAGGTTCTGCTGCATGGCTGGGAGCTTCTTCCTCGCCTGGACCCATTTTGGGTGGGCATTAGTCACTGAGGGGTGCGGCCTCCTGCCTTTTGGCCCCAAATCTCTTCTATGATGCCCACAAAAGGTGGCACCATCCTCAGCTTTCGCGCCAACGGCCACCATCTTCTCGGCAGCGGTGAGCGCCATCTTTAAATCATCACCAGCCACCATCTTTGACTCTGTCACAGTGGTCATCAATTCACAAAAATCCTCTCTCTCAGTCTTGCAGTTGCAGGGCTTCTGGGGTCGATCCTGCCGACTATACGAAATGTAACAAGGTGGCACGGGGGTAGTAAAAACCGAATCCATTTAAAGCCACAGTCCACAAGCACCCTGACACCCCTTGCACATGAAAATGGAACAGATGCGATCCCAATCAGTTACCTTCTTTTCACGCTCACTGCAGCCACTGGTGACGAGGATCCAGGTGTCATGTATAGTGTACAGTTCCTATAGCGTCTTGTGCTTGGGTGCGAGGAAAACACAGGAGACATAGGTTGAAATGAAATGACTTGTATTACTTCATACAAGCATGCTGAAAAGTTCACACAGTTTGCAGGAACAGCGACAGGAGACACAGCAGGCCAGAGTAACTTCAAGCACTACAGTAAATCTCCAAAGCAGGTTCAGGATCTCTTCAAAACATGGATTCACCAAACAGCAGGTTTCCAGAGTCCAAAAGTGTTCCAAGGTTCCTCAGTAGGGAATAGCTGGAGTACAAGTCCAAGGCTTCCAGGAGTCAGGTCACAGACTGACTGAGGCTTGATTCAGGAGCACTGATTGTTCAGCTGAGGCTGCTTAAGAAGCAAGAGGGAAGAATCAGGGCGGGAACATGAAAACTGGAAACTCCATATTAACTGAGGGCAAGAGCTGCAGAAAGACAGAAAGCAAAATGGCCGACGGAAAACTGAGTTTCAAGGAACATGTCAACAGAGACAAAGAACCTTACATTACTCCCCCCTTAGGGACAACCTCCGGATGACCTCAGACCAGGCTTGTCAGGGTACCTCTGATGAAACTGGCGGAGCAGGCGAGGAGCATTTACATTATTGACTGGTTCCCATGAGTTGTCCTCCACTGGGTAGCCCTGCCATTTAATCAAATATTGCAACTGATTTCTGTACAACCTGGAATCTAGAATCCTTTCCACCATAAATTCTTCCTGACCATCGACCAGCACTGGGTCAGGGCAAGGAGCAGAACGTCCAGGAAACGTATTGGGTGTTGCAGCCTTTAGTAGGGATACATGAAAGACGGTGGATTCTCATAGTTCTGGGCAGTTGAAGACGACAAGCAACAGCACTTATAATCTTATTGATCTTATAAGGTCCAATGTACTTATGTCCCAATTTAGACGATGGAATCTTTAATTTAAGATTTCTGGTTGACAGCCAGACCAAATCTCCTACCTTGAAAGCTGGTGCAGGTTTACGAAATTTATCTGCTGCTTTCTTGTACCTTTCCTGAGCCAATTCTAGATTTTCCTTTAGAAGATCCATATTCTTTTGTAAAGAAGTGATTCTTTCAGCCACTGCCGGCAAGGGCGTATCTATGGGAAATCGAGGAAGAATGTTAGGATGATAACCTAGATTGGAGTAAAAAGGAGACTGCTTAGTGGAGGCGCTCTGAGAGTTGTTATAAGAGAACTCAGCCAGTGGAAGTAGATCCACCCAATCATCCTGTAAGTGGCAGATAAAACAGCGGAGATACTGCTCCAGGGTCTGATTGGTTCGTTCTGTCTGTCCATTAGTCTGGGGATGAAAAGCAGAAGAAAGGTTTACTTTAATGTCCAATGCTGCACAGAAATTTTGCCAAAACCTTGAAGTGAATTGCACCCCTCGATCCGAAATGACCTCATCCGGTACTCCATGTAAGCGAAACACATTCTTAATCATCAAGTCTGATGTCTGTTTTGCAGTGGGTAAGCCGACACAAGGGATAAAATGAGCTGCCTTTGTTAGACGGTCAACCACCACTAGAATGGTGTTCTTCCCTTGAGAGGTTGGTAACTCCACAATGAAGTCCATAGAAATGGATCCCCACGGGCGGGACGGGGTGGGAAGAGGTTGCAACAGACCAGTTGGTGAGGAGCGAGGTGTTTTGCATCTTGCACAGACTTCACATGAAGTGACATAGTTTAAGACATCTTTCCTGTAAGTGGGCCACCAAAAGAAACGAGAAAGAAATTCTTGTGTCTTTAGAATTCCCCTATGCCCGGCTATCTTGGAATCGTGGATGAGTTGCAATACTCTCAATCTGACTGTTTCAGGTATATACAGACGTTGTCCCTGAATCCACACACCATTCTTAAAGACAAGACTTACGTCCCTTGGGGGTTGAGCCAACAAAGAATCCGCATGATATGCTTCCTTGATGTCCTTAAGTAGGTCTTGATTATGAATCACTCCCAGGAATCTAGAGTCAGGAAGAATAGTCTTAGGAGGAGTAAGTGGACGTGTCTCTGCTGAATGAATCCTAGAGAGTGCATCAGCCTTTCCATTGCGCGATCCTGGTCTATAAGAAATGACAAAATTAAATTGGTTTAGGAAAAGATTCCAGCGAGCCTGGCGAGGAGTCAGGCACTTAGCCGACCTGATAAATTCAAGGTTACGATGGTCTGTCAGGACGACTATTTGCTGTGCAGCTCCTGAAGAAGGTGTCTCCATTCCTTGAAGGCGGCAATAATGGCCAACAATTCTCTATTGCCCACATCGTAGTTCCTTTCAGCCGAAGACAACTGCTGGGAAAAGAAGGCACAGGGATGCAAGACATTCTTCTCACCTGTTCTCTGAGAGAGTATAGCTCCAACGGCACAGTCTGAAGCATCCACCTCTATTATGAAGGCAAGCTCGGGGTTGGGATGTACTAAGATAGGTGCGGTGGTAAATTTATCCTTTAAACAGGAAAATGCTTCCTGAGCTTGCGGGGTCCAGGAGAACCTAGACTGTTTCCGGGTAAGTTGGGTGATAGGTGACACTACCTCAGAAAAATTCTTAATGAAACGTCTATAGAAGTTGGCAAACCCGATGAAACGCTGCACCTCCTTCACATTTGTAGGAATTGGCCAATCCTTGATGGCTTGGGTCTTGCTTCCATCCATACTAATCCCTTGCGTAGATAGTACATACCCCAGAAATTGAATTTCGGTCCTATGGAATTCACATTTTTCAAGTTTGATGTAGAGATGGTTTTGTCTTAGGCGTTCTAAGACCATTCTCACATGTCCATGATGTTCCTCTGTGGAGTTAGAAAAAATTAGAATATCATCCAGATAAATCACCACATATGTATCTAGGAGATCCCTGAAGATATCATTCACGAAGTGTTGGAAAGTGGCTGGGGCGGTACTCAGACCAAAAGGCATAACTAGATATTCAAAGTGTCCATAGCGTGACCTGAAAGCAGTCTTCCATTCATCCCCAGGTCTAATACGGACCAAGTTATAGGCCCCACGGAGATCCAGTTTAGAGAAAATTTTGGCATGCCGCACTCTCTCCAACAACTCAGGGATTAAAGGCAATGGATAACGGTTTCTAATAGTAACCTTATTGAGTTCCCTATAGTCTATGCAGGGTCTTAGAGATCCATCTTTCTTCTTCACAAAGAAGATGGGTGCACCTGCGGGAGATGAAGAGGGGCGTATGAAGCCCTTGGCTAAATTTTCGTCTATATAATCCTTCAAAGCTTTTAGCGGCCGCTAGGGGGTAGATCTTACCAAAAGGTATCTCGGCTCCGGGCAATAATTCAATTGGACAATCATATGGACGGTGAGGAGGAAGCTGATCAGCGTTCTTCTTGTCACATAAATCCACATAGTCCTGGTATACAGCTGGTAGTTCAGGGACTGACATGGTTCCTTTAGGAACAGAGCAAGCTGAAACTCCTTGACTCATCTGTTTCTCCAGAAAGTGTAATTCCTTGGTCTCCCAGTTAATCGTAGGATTCTGCGCCTGCAGCCATGGTAGCCCTAGAATGATGGGAAAGTGGGGAGAAGAGATAAGCAAAAAAGACATTTTCTCCTGATGATCTTTACCCATAAGGACCATCAAAGGGTCTGTTTCTTGATCCACTGGTCCAGAAGTCAGTAGAGAGCCATCCACAGTCTCCATCTGTACTGGAGTAGCCTTCTTCACTGAACGTATCCCCTGTTTCAGAGCAAAGGAGATATCCATAAAATTTCCACTTGCTCCTGAGTCGATCATAGCAGAGCTAGACACCCAGACTGAGTCAACCCAGAGTTTGATGGAAAGGAAGCAATGAGAATTGTTTCTTTTACAACTCAGCTGGGACACCGCTGAGGAAACTTGAAAAATTGCAGAGTTTATACCGTCATCGTCCCCAGAACTAACAGAGTTTAAGTCCGAGAAATCAAGATCTCTTGCAGCAGATCTCTCTGGAGCCTGAGGCTCGGACATGACAGAGCTCCTCTCGCAACACTCACAGTGAATGACTGTTGCAGTAGTCTTACGAGAACGGCTGGGGCAGTTTATAATGAAGTGCCCTGACTTACCACAGTAGAAACATAGATTTTCCTTTATACGATGTTCTTTGCGTGCATCACTAACCCGTATTTGCAAAGAGTCCACCTGCATGGGTTCAGGTTCTGGTTCCCTTGTGATCCTACTCAAAGGTTCCTTAGCTGAGGAGGGAGGTAGTAAAAGGTTAGTGCGATTATTTTCGAACCATCTCTCTTGTCTGCGTTCAGTCAGACGAGCATCAATACGGATACAATAGTTGATAAAGTCACCTAACGCAGTGGGAGGGTCGGCACGAGCAAGTTCATCCTTAATCAGTGGAGACAACCCTTTCCGAAAAATAGATTTTTTAGCGGAAGTGTCCCAAGTGGTATCAAGAGCCCATCTCCTGAAATCCAGGGCATATTCGGCTACTGAACGCTTACCTTGGCGCAAAGTTAACATGGCTGCTTCAGCTGTTGCACCTCGATTGGGGTCATCAAACACCTGCCCCATGGCTGAAATAAAAGCATCAAGGTGATTCAAACAATCATCCTCAGTCTCAATCAGAGGGTTTGCCCACATCAAAGCCTTATTGGTAAGCAACATGATTATAGTAAGCACTTTGGATCGTTCAGTGGGAAATTGTGAAGCATGTGCAGAGAAAAATAAATTGCATTGATTAATAAATCCCCTGAATTTCTCACGTTCACCGCCAAAACGAAAAGGAGGTAATTTGGGGATCCCAGAACTTGGGGTTATGGCAGGAGCCTGGGCTCGTTCCTCTAGAGCCTCAATCCTGGCTCGCAATTCCTGGGTAGTCTGTCCAAACACTTGCAAATTATGATTAGTGAGGTCCTGTAGGCTTGCAAAACGGGTTTTTAAAGTCTGTACATCTGAAAGGATTGTATCAGTCACTCCGCAAAGTTCCTTTATGCGGGCCTCCATCTTCCAGATCTTTTAAGGCAGAGGTGCTGGAAGGAGAAGAGGAAAGGAAAAAAAAAAACAAAAAAAAAACAATAGTGTTTACCTGTGGTAACACTCCAGAGTAAAATTTTAAGGGAATGCGCTCACCTGGAATGGTTGTGAGAAGTCACAACCACTGTCATCACATAAGGTATTAAACGGACATCTGATATCCACAGTCACAGCAGACACGGCTTTCCCAGACCCAGCAGACACTAAACATTGGCTCCTGAATCTTGTCATGTATAGTGTACAGTTCCTATAGCGCAGGGGTGGGCAATTAATTTTGCCAGGGGGCCGCATGAGAAATTGGGATGGTTTTAGAGGGCCAGACTAATATAATTAACTCCGTTCTACCCAATACTGTATATATACATATATATATATACTGTATACTGTATATATACATACCTGCCCATTATCATCATCTTCTCCCCATCATCATCAATGCCTCCCCATTATCAGCAATGCCTGCCCATCATCATCTTCTCCCCATCATCAATGCCTGCCCATTATCATCAATGCCTGCCCATTATCATCATCTTCTCCCCATCATCATCAATGCCTCCCCATTATCAGCAATGCCTGCCCATTATCATCATCTTCTCCCCATCATCAATGCCTGCCCATTATCATCAATACCTGCCCATTATCATCATCTTCTCCCCATCATCATCAATGCCTGCCCATCATCATCATCATCTTCTCCCCATCATCAATGCCTGCCCATTATCATCAATACCTGCCCATTATCATCATCTTCTCCCCATCATCATCAATGCCTGCCCATCATCATCATCATCTTCTCCCCATCATCAATGCCTGCCCATTATCATCAATACCTGCCCATTATCATCATCTTCTCCCCATCATCATCATCAATGCCTCCACATTATCAGCAATGCCTGCCCATCATCACACACAGACAGCACATAAGCACACACACACACACACACACACAAAGCACCGCACTACATAGACACAGACACACACAGAGACACGTCTTACTTGTCCAGCGTCCCCGCTCTCTAACACAGCCGGCCGCTGAATGATGACGTCATTCAGCGGCCGGCTGTGAGAGGAAGCGCCGGTGGAGCCCGGAGCTGCAGCAGCGGAGGCACGGGAGAGGTAAGTATTGTGCCAGCTGATGCCGGGGCCCTGAGACTGCCGGAGCGCCTCCGCGGGCCGGTCACTGACAGCCGGCGGGCCGGATGCGGCCCGCGGGCCGCCCCTTGCCCGGGTCTGCTATAGCGTCTTGTGCTTGGGTGCGAGGAAAACACAGGAGACATAGGTTGAAATGAAATTACTTGTATTACTTCATACAAGCATGCTGAAAAGTTCACACAGTTTGCAGGAACAGCGACAGGAGACACAGCAGGCCAGAGTAACTTCAAGCACTACAGTAAATCTCCAAAGCAGGTTCAGGATCTCTTCAAAACATGGATTCACCAAACAGCAGGTTTCCAGAGTCCAAAAGTGTTCCAAGGTTCCTCAGTAGGGAATAGCTGGAGTACAAGTCCAAGGCTTCCAGGAGACAGGTCACAGACTGACTGAGGCTTGATTCAGGAGCACTGATTGTTCAGCTGAGGCTGCTTAAGAAGCAAGAGGGAAGAATCAGGGTGGGAACATGAAAACTGGAAACTCCATATTAACTGAGGGCAAGAGCTGCAGAAAGACAGAAAGCAAAATGGCCGACGGAAAACTGAGTTTCAAGGAACATGTCAACAGAGACAAAGAACCTTACACCAGGAAAACAACATAGGCAGCGTTCTGAACCAACAGGGAAAACTTTACAAGAAAACAGTACTTCCTGCTCTGTCCTTATATCTGCTTGAGCCAGTCCAGAGTCTCCAGCTCCCATACGGGTTTAAGAGCCACAAAAGTCCTTCAGTGGCCACTCACACTGTCCCAGTGTTCTGCTCCGCTGCCCAGTAGTCCCTGGCAGCCTGTATTCCCCAGCCGGTGGTCCTTTCTGTCCAGACGAGGACACACATCCTGCCTCTGGCAATCCTGCCCGGGCTCTGCCACAGAAGCAGAAACTTCCTGCCTTACCAGCCTGCTGGACCGATCCCTTTTGTTAACTTCTTCTATCCCTAAACTAATCATGTCCAATACAGTGCAATATAATACAAAGACAGGAAACAAGGTAAACATCACACAGTACACATACAACAATAAAACAGCAGTTCATAACAATAGTATGCTAATACATAGCCAAACTATCAGGGCATCGCATATGGGACACGTGCTTGCCACAAGCATCACACACACTACACACACACTACAGATACCTCACACACAAGTATCACACACATTACAGATACCTCACAGACAAGTATCATACACACTACAGATACCACACACACTACAGATACCTCACACACAGGTATCACATACACCACACACATTGCAGATACCTCACACACTACAGATACATCACACACTACAGATACCTCTCTCTCACAAACACACACACTACAGATAATTCACACACAAGTATCACACATACTACAAATACCACATACACACTACAGATTCCTCACACACAAATATCACTTACACACTCACTACAGATACCTCACTCGCGCATACACACAAACACTACAGATAAATCTCACGCAAACTCACTACAGATACCTCACACACACCCTACAGATACCTCACACGCTACAGATATCTAACACACACTACATATACCTCACACACAAGTATCAAAATACTACAGATACCACACACAGACACACACTACAGATACCTCACAAATAAACTACAAATACCTCATATACAAGTATAACACACTACAGATACCTCACACACAAGTATCGCGCACACACACTGCAGATACCTCACACACAAGTATAGGTACTGTCACACTAAACGAGATCGCTAACGAGATCGCTAAAGAGTCACAGATTTTATGACGCAGTAGCGATCTCGTTAGCGACGCAGCTGTGTGTGACATGTAGCAGCGATGTGGTACCTGCTGCGATGTCGCTGATCGCTTATGAACATTCTGAGCCGTTTTTTGGCCGTTGGTGTCCCGCTGGTGAGCCTGAATCGCTGAGTGTGACACCCTTTATGAACGACTTTACCAGCGTCGCAGGCGGGACTAGGCTTTCCCAACGACCGCAGAGGTCGTTATATAGATCGCTGATGAGTTGTGTTTGGAATCTAACTAGCGATCACATAGCGATCGCACTAGCGATCACATAGCGATCGCACCAGCGATCTCGCCAGGTCGTGTCGTTGTCGTGATCGCCGGTGCGATCGCTAAGTGTGACAGTGCCTTATCACACACACTCTCTTCTGTGCTGCAGGAGATGCTGATATACATGTGCAGCTGCTTAGTTTCTCCTGCTCACAGCAACACTGTCCCAGCACCTCCCCTGCACCTCTGCTGGGGCTGCAGACCAGAGTAGGAGAAGATGTAACCTTGTGGACTGAAGCTGCTTCTCTATCTCTCCCTGGGAGCACACAAAGGCAGGTAGGCTGACCTAGCATCTTGATTGCTGCTGGCTCTCTCCCACAGAGATGTGCCGTGCAGGAAGACATTAGCACTGGCTAATCAGCTCTTCTCTCAATCTGATGCTCATTGACCAGTTTTCTTCTCTGCAAGGCAAACCCACTTTGAACTGTGTTTGTCAAGGTGACGCTGACACAGTTCAATGCTGCAATCACAGGAGATCTGGGGTTCTAGTTAAAATGTTCGGGCCGGAGCCCTGCATCTTTGATGCTAGTGATGCCCCGGTAGCCAACATACAAAATAACACAATCACACAACTTTAAAAGAAAAATCATATATTCACCTAAACTTGGTGACATAATTGCGCTGGGACTCTGACATGTGGTACGTGGCGCGGCGGGATGATGTCATCGCTTTACTCCCCCCTGGACCTGTACCTACCACTCTGTAGGCCTCAGGCGTAGCATGACTTGTGGTCTACAGAATGAAGAAAAGCAGTACAGGGAAACCATTTCTCTGTGCTCTGTAGCATTTTAACTATATTGGAGCACTGTGTACCCCTGTAAGAGTGGCTCACTATCCTGTCGCATTCCTACCCCTGAAGAAACCAATAGTGTTATGTGAATTATGTCCTCTGGTTTTTAGCGTATACTGTATTGTGATATAGACTGTGATATCGTAATGTTTAACCCCTTAGTGACAGAGCCAATTTGCAGCTTAAAGGAAATCTGTCACCCCATTTTTCGACTATAAGCTGCGGCCACCGCCATCAGGGCTTATCTACAGCATTCTGGAATGCTGTAGATAAGCCCCGATGTGACCTGAAAGAGAAGAAAAACGAGTTAGATTATACTCACTGGGGCGGTACGGGTCTGGAGGGAGTCGCGGTCCGGTCCGGCGCCTCCCATCTTGTAGCGAAGACGTCCTCTTCTTTGCTTCCCGTCGCGGCTCCTGCGCAGGTGCTCAGCTCTTCCCTGTTAAGGGCAGAGCAGAGTACTGCAGTGCACAGGAGCCGGACCTCTCTGACCTTTCCCGGCACCTGCTCACTGCAGTACTCTGCTCTGCCCTCAACAGGGAAGAGCTGAGCACCTGCGCAGGAGCCGCGACGGGAAGCAAAGAAGAGGACGTCTTCGCTACAAGATGGGAGGCGCCGGACCGGACCGCGACTCCCTCCGGACCCGTACCGGACCCGGACCATATGTGGAGGGGAACCACTATTTGGGCACACGTCGGGGCTCAGAAGGGAAGTAGCGACGTTTTGAAATGCAGATTTTGCTGAAATGGTCTGCAGGGGCGTCATGTTGCGTTTGCAGAGCCCCTGATGTGCCTAAACAGTAGAAACCCCCCTCAAGTGACCCCATTTTGGAAACTAGACCCCTCAAGGAGCTTATCTAGATGTGTGGTGAGCACTTTGAACCTCCAAGTGCTTCACAGAAGTTTATAACGCAGAGCCGTGAAAATAAAAATAATTTTTTCCACAAAAATGATATTTTTACCCCCAAATTTTTACTTTCACAAAGGTAACGAGAAATTGTACCCCAAAAGTTGTTATCCAATTTGTCCTGCGTATGCTGATACCCCATATGTGGGAAGGAACCACTGTTTGGGCGCATGGCTGAGCTCGGAAAGGAAGGAGTGCCATTTTGGAATGCAGACTTTGATGGAATGGTCTGCAGGCGTCATGTTGCGTTTGCAGAGCCCTTGATGTGCCTAAACAGTAGAAACCCCCCACAAGTGACCCATTTTGGAAACTAGGCCCCCCAAGGGGCTTATCTAGATGTGTGGTGAGCACTTTGAACCCCCCAAGTGCTTCACAGAAGTTTATAATGCAGAGCCATGAAAATAATAAAAACATTTTTTTTTCATAAAAATTATTTTTTTTCCACAATTCCATTTTTTTTATTTTCCCAAGGGTAACAGTAGAAACTAGACCCCCAAAGTTGTGCAATTTGTCCTGAGTACGCTAATGCCCCATATGTCGGGGTAAACCACTGTTTGGGTGCACGGCAGAGCTCAGAAGGGAGGGAGCACCGTTTGACTTTTTGAACGCAAAATTGGCTGGACTCAATGGTGGCTGTTGTGAATGGGTTTGAGATGAGTTCTGAGCAGAGGCTCCCTCTGGTGGTTACAAGCGGTACTAGTGAGGATTGTGAGGACTGGGAATCAGGTGTTACTGATTGGTCTTATATAAGGGAGTCATTTTCCCATCAGGGTTGCCGGTGATCAATTGTTCTGGTCTGAATCCTTCTTTCCAGTTTCCCTTGTAGCCTGCTGTGTCGTGTCTGCATCTCCTGCTATCAGATAAGACAATTTCTTATTTTGTGTTTTTGCTATATTTTTGCATTTGGTCCTGCACTTCTGTGGGGCCTTCTGGGTCCCCTCCGGGGGCTTTTGCCCTCTCAGTTTAGTCCAGCCACTGTGTTTTGTACTTTTGCTTTTTCCATTTTTTTCAGTAGCTGCTGTTTTTGTTACACCAGAGAACTAATTTAGGTGGTAGAGGTCGTGTGATCTCAGGTGATTTTGAAATTAGTAGAGTTGGTGTTTTTTCAGGGTTTTCTGAGATTGCAGTAAGTACCCTTCCTGTCCTTTTCTATTTAGATAGTTTGGGCCCCAGCGTTTGCTCATACTATTTTCTTTCTGTGTCAGTATTTCCTCTTGTCTAACCGCCATTACATGTTTGGGGGCTTTCTATTATCTTTGGGGTTCTGCTCCGGGGCAGATAGCTTTCCTATTTCTATCTTTAGGTGTAGTTAGTTTCTCAGGCTGTGACGAGGCGTCTAGGACCAACGTAGGAACGCTCCACGGCTGCCTCTAGTTGCGGTGGTTAGTCAGGGTACTGCAATCTCATAGATTCCAACTGCTCTGGTGTATTTCCTTTTTTACCTGCACTCCTCAGCTACCGTAACATAACAGTATCACCGGCCATAAAAATTGTATGGTACTCACAGAAGGGAAAAAATATTTTGAAGGAAGAAAAGTTGTCAGAGATATTTTTCTGTTTGTTGTATTTTTTTTTTTTTTTCCCTCTGTATCTCTGGGTGCTGGGGAGGATCTTTTCCCAATGGAGTTTGCACAGTTGTCTGGCCGTGTGGATCAGCTTGCCACTGAGGTTCAGAGTATTGCTACCTATCTTGCTAGGTTGCCTGTTGTGGAACCTAGGATCCCCATGCCAGATTTGTTTTTAGGGGATCGAGCTAAGTTTCAGAATTTCAAAAATAATTGTAAATTGTTTCTTGCCTTAAAATCTAAGTCCTCAGGAAACGCAGCGCAGCAGGTTCAAATTATCATCTCTCTCCTGCGCGGCGATCCTCAGGATTGGGCTTTTTCCCTGATACCTGGGGATCCTGTTTTGAGTGATGTTGATGCATTTTTTCAGGCTTTGGGGTTATTGTACGATGAGCCTAATGTCACTGATCAAGCTGAAAAAGCCTTGTTGGCATTAAATCAGGGGCTTGATGACGCTGAGTTATACTGTCAGAGATTCCGTAGGTGGGCAGTCCTGACCAAATGGAATGACGACGCTTTGGCGGCCCTTTTCCGGAAGGGTCTGTCGGATAATGTAAAGGATGTTATGGTGGGATTCCCTGTCCCCTCTGGTCTCAATGATTCTATGTCATTAGCGATTCAAATTGACAGACGTTTGCGTGAGCGGAGAAGTATGCGTGGAGTGGTGTTGCCTTGTGAGCCAGCTGCTGAGCCCATGCAGTGTGATGGAGTGGTGTCTGGGGCACAGCGTCATGAGTTTCGAAAGCGCAATGGGTTATGTTTCTACTGTGGTGATGCCTCTCATGCTATTTCAGTCTGCCCTAAGCGGGGAAGACATTTTGCACGCTCAGTTGTCTTGGGTAGTGTTCAGACTAAGTTTTTATTAACTGTCACTCTGATATGCTCTCTGTCCTCATTTTCTGCTCAGGCTTTCGTTGATTCTGGAGCAGCTATTAACCTGATGGATTATGATTTTGCTAAACGTTGTGGGTTTCCCTTGATACCCTACAGAAGTCTATTCCTTTACTGGGGATCGATTCTACCCCTTTGGCTGAGAATAAACCCAGTTTTCTACTCAGGTGATAATGAGGGTTGAACCTGATCACCAGGAGTGCTGCAAATTTTTGGTTCTATATAATCTGCATGACATTATAGTGCTGGGTTTCCCTTGGTTACAGTCTCATAATCCTGTTTTGGATTGGAAATCTGTGTCTGTAACCAGTTGGGGCTGCCAATGTGTTAGTCCCAACACTCCTGTTTTTTCTGCCTCCCCCAGGCTGAGGATGTTCCTGACTTTTTGTTTGATTTTTCTGATGTGTTTAGCGAAAGTAAATCTGCATCCTTACCTCCCCATAGGAGCTATGACTGCGCTATTGAATTAGTGCCAGGTAGTAAATTCCCTAAAGGTCGCCTTTTTAACTTGTCTGTACCTGAACATGACGCTATGCGGTCTTATATCAAGGAATCATTGGAGAAGGGTCATATCAGACCATCCTCTTCACCCTTAGGTGCCGGTTTTTTCTTTGTGGCCAAAAAAGATGGTTCATTAAGGCCGTGTATTGATTATCGTCTCTTGAACAATATTACTGTGAAATATCAATACCCGTTACCCTTGATTTCTGACCTGTTTTCCAGGGTGAAAAACGCTACTTGGTTTACCAAGCTTGACCTCAGGGGGGCGTATAACCTTATTCGCATTAAGCACGGGGATGAATGGAAGACGGCATTTAACACCCCTGAAGGGCATTTTGAGTACCTTGTGATGCCCTTTGGGCTCACTAATGCTCCTTCCGTCTTCCAGTCCTTCATGAATGACATTTTCAGGGATTTTGTGGACAAGTTTCTGATTGTTTATTTGGATGATATCTTGATTTTTTCTAATGACTGGGACTCTCATGTGAAACATGTTCGAACTGTATTCCAGATTTTGAGAGAGAATGCTCTGTATGTGAAGGGATCAAAGTGTCTTTTTGGCGTACAGAAGATCTCATTTCTGGGATTCATTTTGTCCCCATCTGTTATTGAAATGGACCCGGTCAAGGTTCAGGCCATCTGTGATTGGGTCCAACCTACTTCATTAAAGGCTCTTCAGAGATTTTTGGGTTTTGCCAATTTTTATCGTAAATTTATTGGTAATTTCTCTGTTATTGTTAAACCATTAACTGATTTGACCAGAAAGGGTTCTGATGTGGTGAATTGGCCTCCTGAGGCAGTCTCTGCGTTTCAGGAACTTAAGCAGAGATTCACTTCTGCTCCTGTTCTACGGCAGCCTGATGTTTCTCTGCCATTTCAGGTGGAGGTTGATGCCTCTGAAATTGGGGCAGGTGCCGTTTTGTCCCAAAAAGATCCAGAGACCTCTAAAAGTAACCCTTGTGCCTTTTTCTCTCGAAAATTTTCTCCTACTGAACGTAATTATGACGTGGGTAATCGGGAGTTATTGGCCATGAAGTGGGCTTTTGAAGAGTGGAGACATTGGCTGGAGGGAGCCAAACATCAGGTGGTGGTCCTTACGGACCATAAGAATCTGGTCTATCTGGAATCTGCCAAGCGACTCAATCCTAGACAGGCCAGGTGGGCCTTGTTTTTCACACGTTTTAATTTTGTGGTTTCCTTTCTTCCTGGCACTAAGAATGTTAAGGCGGATGCCCTCTCGAGGAGTTTCCTTGCGGACTCTCCTGAGCTATCTGATCCCTCTGTTATTTTGAAGGAGGGTGTAGTTCTTTCCGCCATCTCGCCCAATTTGAGACTTGCTCTGGAGGGGTGTCAGGAGGATAGGCCCGAGCGCTGCCCTGTTGGAAAATTGTTTGTCCCGGACCAATGGAAAAAGAGTGTGATGTCTGAGATTCATTGTTCCGCATTGGCTGGGCATCCCGGAATTTTTGGTACCAGAGACTTGGTTAGTCGGTCCTTTTGGTGGCCTACCTTGTCTCGCGATGTCAGGGAATTTGTGCAGTCCTGCGGGACTTGCTCTCGCTCCAAGCCTTGCTCTCGCTCTAGTGGTTTGTTGATGCCATTGCCTGTGCCCAAGAGACCATGGACCATATCTCTATGGATTTCATTTCCGATCTTCCTGTTTCTCAGAGAATGACCACCATCTGGGTAATTTGTGATAGGTTTTCCAAAATGATACATCTTGTGCCATTACCTAAGTTGCCTTCCTCCTCTGAATTGGTGCCGTTGTTCCTTCAGCACGTGGTTCGTTTACACGGCATTCCTGAGAACATTGTGTCTGACAGAGGAGTCCAGTTTGTTTCCAGATTTTGGAGGACTTTTTGTTCTAAACTGGGTGTTCAATTGTCTTTCTCCTCGGCATTTCATCCTCAGACCAATGGTCAAACTGAGAGAACAAACCAGACATTGGAGACTTATCTAAGATGCTTTGTGTCTGCTGATCAGGATGACTGGGTCTCTTTTTTGCCTTTGGCTGAGTTTGCTCTTAATAATAGGGCTAGCTCTGCCACTTTGATGTCTCCGTTTTTCTGTAATTCTGGGTTTCACCCTCGATTTTCTTCAGGACAGACGGAGGCTTCTGTCTGTCCAGGTGTTGACTCTGTTGTTGAAGCGTATGCAGCAGATTTGGGACCAGGTAGTGGAGAGGTTGTCCCTCTCTCAGGAGAAGGCCCAGCGGTTTGCTAACCGGCATAGGACTGATGGTCCTCGGTTTAAAGTGGGGGACTTGGTCTGGTTGTCCTCAAAGAATATTCCTATGAGAGTAGCATCTCCTAAATTTAAGCCTAGGTTCATTGGACCTTATAAGATCATGGAGATTATTAATCCTGTTTCTTTTCGTTTGCTTCTTCCAGGGACATTTAAGATCCATAACGTGTTCCACAAGTCCTTGTTGAAGAGGTTTGTTGAGCCAGTGGTTCCTGCTGCTGTGCCTCCTGACCCTGTTTTGGTTGAGGGCAATCTGGAGTATGTGGTTGAGAAAATATTGGATTCTCGTTTTTCTAGACGAAGACTCCAGTATTTGGTTAAATGGAGAGGTTATGGTCAGGAAGACAATTCTTGGGTGTTTGCTTCGGACATCCATGCTAGGAGACTTATCCGTGCGTATCATAGAACTCATCCTGACCGACCTGGTTGCTCAAATGAGGGTTCGGTGACCCCTCCTCAAGGGGGGGTACTGTTGTGAATGGGTTTGAGATGAGTTCTGAGCAGAGGCTCCCTCTGGTGGTTACAAGCGGTACTAGTGAGGATTGTGAGGACTGGGAATCAGGTGTTACTGATTGGTCTTATATAAGGGAGTCATTTTCCCATCAGGGTTGCCGGTGATCAATTGTTCTGGTCTGAATCCTTCTTTCCAGTTTCCCTTGTAGCCTGCTGTGTCGTGTCTGCATCTCCTGCTATCAGATAAGACAATTTCTTATTTTGTGTTTTTGCTATATTTTTGCATTTGGTCCTGCACTTCTGTGGGGGCCTTCTGGGTCCCCTCCGGGGGCTTTTGCCCTCTCAGTTTAGTCCAGCCACTGTGTTTTGTACTTTTGATTTTTCCAGTTTTTTCAGTAGCTGCTGTTTTTGTTACACCAGAGAACTAATTTAGGTGGTAGAGGTCGTGTGATCTCAGGTGATTTTGAAATTAGTTGAGTTGGTGTTTTTTCAGGGTTTTCTGAGATTGCAGTAAGTACCCTTCCTGTCCTTTTCTATTTAGATAGTTTGGGCCCCAGCGTTTGCTCATACTATTTTCTTTCTGTGTCAGTATTTCCTCTTGTCTAACCGCCATTACATGTTTGGGGGCTTTCTATTATCTTTGGGGTTCTGCTCCGGGGCAGATAGCTTTCCTATTTCTATCTTTAGGTGTAGTTAGTTTCTCAGGCTGTGACGAGGCGTCTAGGACCAACGTAGGAACGCTCCACGGCTGCCTCTAGTTGCGGTGGTTAGTCAGGGTACTGCAATCTCATAGATTCCAACTGCTCTGGTGTATTTCCTTTTTTACCTGCACTCCTCAGCTACCGTAACATAACAGGTGGCACCATGTCGCGTTTGGAGACCCCCTGATGTACCTAAACATTGGAAACCCCCACAAGTGACCCCATTTTGGAAACTAGACCCCTCAAGGAGCTTATCTAGATGTGTGGTGAGCACTTTGAACCTCCAAGTGCTTCACAGAAGTTTATAATGCAGAGCAGTGAAAATAAAAAATTAATTTTTTTTCCCACAAAAGTGATATTTTCAGCCCCAAATTTTTACTTTCACAAGGGTACCAGGAGAAATTGGACCCCAAGAGTTGTTGTCCAATTTGTCCTGAGTACGCTGATACCCCATATGTGGTGGGGAACCATTGTTTGGTTGCATGGCAGAGCTCGGAAAGGAAGGAGAGCCGTTTTGAAATGCAGACTTTGATGGAGTGGTCTGCGGGCATCATGTTGTGTTTGCAGAGCCCCTGATGTGCCTAAACAGTAGAAACCCCCCACAAGTGACCCCATTTTGGAAACTAGGCCCCCCAAGGGGCTTATCTAGATGTGTGGTGAGCACTTTGAACCCCCCAAGTGCTTCACAGAAGTTTATAATGCAGAGCCATGAAAATAATAAAAACATTTTTTTTCATAAAAATTATTTTTTTTCCACAATTCCATTTTTTTTATTTTCCCAAGGGTAACAGTAGAAACTAGACCCCCAAAGTTGTGCAATTTGTCCTGAGTACGCTAATGCCCCATATGTCGGGGTAAACCACTGTTTTGGGTGCACGGCAGAGCTCAGAAGGGAGGGAGCACCGTTTGACTTTTTGAACGCAAAATTGGCTGGAATCAATGGTGGCGCCATGTCGCGTTTGGAGACACCCTGATGTACCTAAACATTGGAAACCCCCACAAGCGACCCCATTTTGGAAAATAGACACCCCAAGGAACTTATCTAGATGTGTGGTGAGCACTTTTTCAACGCAGAAGAAGCTGGAATTGAGATCAGACGCCATGTCACATTTGGAGAGCCCCTGATGTGCCTAAACAGTGGAAACCCCCCAATTCTAACTCCATCACTAACCCCAACAAACCCCTAACCCTAATCCCAACCATAACCCTAATCACAACCCTAACCCTAATCCCAACCCTAACCACAACCCTAACCCCAACACACCCCTAACCCTAATCCCAACCCTAACCATAACCCTAACCACAAACCTAACCTCAACACACCCCTAACCTAATCCCAACCCTCACCCAAACCCTAACCATAACTTTAGCCCAACACAATTTAGCCTAACCCTAAAACTTTATCCCAACTCACTTTAGCCTAACCCTAACCCTAAAACTTTAGCCTAACTCACTTTAGCCTAACCCTAACCCTAACCCTAAGACTTTACACAACTCACTTTAGCCTAACTCTAACCCTAATGGGAAAATGGAAATAAATATATTTTTTTTATTTTATTACTTTTCCCTAACTAAGGGGGTGATAAAAGGGGGGTTTATTTACTACTTTTTTATTTTGATCACTGTGATAGCGTTTATCACAGTGGCCAAAATGAACCAATATGAAAATTCTTCCTATTGTTGCCGGGTGCCGGCCGGCAGATCTCGGCGCCCTTTTCTCCCGGAAGAAGAATGCGGCTGGCCCGGGAACTACATGGGGGCATGGCGGGACTCTGGAGGTACCGGGAGGGTGAATGGGGGACCCTATTTCTTTCTCCTCTGATGTGCGATCACATCAGAGGAGAGAGAAATAAAAGGGAACATCTGACTTTTCTTTTGCGGTCGCCATTATATGGTTAATAACGGCGATCGCAATACCGGGGTTGGTAAAAAACTGACCCAAATCATGTTCTCCGGGATCTCGGCTACCCTCAGCAGCCAAGACCCTGGAGAAATTCCCACTCTGGGGGGCGTTATTCACTTTTTCCACAGCGCAGTGAATTCATGGCTCTGTGGTTTAAGTACCCTTAACTACCGACATTAAAAGGCATATCGGCTGTCATTAAGGGGTTAATGTATAAAGTAAGACATATGTTATGTCTTAGGACATAAGGTAATAACTATTGGGTTAGATAGAATTTGGTAAATATTATAAGTGTAATTTGTTTGGTGTATGCAAATGTAATACATAATGTTTGTAAAAGTATACCTCTCAGCTATAGGCATAAGGACAGACATAGTTAAAGTTCAGGACTAGCCCATAGTAGGAGGAAAAAGCCTCAGTAAAAAGGCATTGCTTCATGATAGGAGTCAGATAGGGAAGTTCAGTAACCAAGGTCAAGTTCAAGTTGCAGTTTTCTGATGGTAGAAGTATGGATCTATTGTTCAGGTCAGTGAGAGACCTTACTGGGATACCTTGAGGATATTGCTGCAACATCCAGAGATCAAGGCTCAATACAGATAATGTAAAGAGTGCTTTATCCTCTGGCATGCAGGAGAAGATGTATTTGGAACCGCGTGAAGGGAAAATAATGGATCCCGGGTGTACTGCGGAGCTGGGCGGAAAATTCCTGGGGCTGGCAGAGCCAGTAAACAATGGGATAGTCCAGAAGTAATGGATAGTAATGCTGAAAATGTGCCATATTAAGGAAACAAGAAGTAAGAAGTGTTGTGCCTGATACTGCGTGTTACAATCTGATGAACTTGAACTGTGCAGTAAACTTGTGTGGGTTGAAAGGAACTGGGTGTCCCCTGACTTATATGCGGTGGCTCCTGGAAGATGGAGGCCTTGAGACAGCAGAGGCCTGCGGCCTACAAGTGAGTGTGATGCACCCCACACCTGACAGCATATTGGGTCTGGTATACGATTTTTCTGTAAGGTGCCAGGGCATTATGGAGAAGCAGTTCATCCACAGCTACCGTCCTCGGTCACCTTACATGCCAATACAGTTAAAGCACCACTCCATTGTTTTTTTACTGGACTGCTGGAGTGGTGCTTTAAATGTAATTCCCCTGCCTCCTGTCTCCTACTCACCTACTGCCACCTTCATCCTTTTCCAGCATCATTCCTGTTGATCTCCAGAGAAAAGTGACCTGCCAGAAGCTCCAGTGTATCCTGAAGAGCACCAGAGGTCACGTTTAAATACATCTCTATGGGGGCCTCATTCTGGCTTTTATAGACTTGCATTGAACTCTTATATGTTAGTCAGAAGTTATGAGCACAGGATGGCACTGTGGGACCGGAGTGGTATCGGTAAAAGGTGAAGCTGCCAGAAAATGAGTATAAGAACACGGGCAGGGGGCTTACATTTAAAGTGCCACTTCAGTGCTGATAAAAAAAACCCTGCTTCAGTGGTGCTTTATGGGTAGCCGGTAGCCATAGCTCCGGGTTAGCCCCTCCAGGACAGGGGCTCAGGCAACTGCCCCTCTGCCACCTTGGTAGCTATGCTACTGGATGCACTTCAATGTCCCCTTTAGCCCTAGCCCACCTTTTTCTCAAAGTATATTACTGAAGGGCTTGTCCTTGAACTGGAATATAAGCTGGTGTGCATGCTGCGTGTAGGCAAATGTTCACACTGGCAACTAAACGGACAAAATCATAAATAAAAATAAAGGTGTGGCCTCCATTTTTTTTTAGCTGGACATTATTTTCTTGCACTAATCCGTACCTCCCACTCCCGACTCCAAGACTTCTCCTGCGCTGCGCCAATCCTCTTGAATGCTATACCCCAAGAAATTAGGACCATCCACAATTTGCATAGTTTCAGGCGCTCCCTCAAAACACATTCGTTCAGAGCGGCCTATCGCGTTCACTAATCAAAGTCATTCTAGGTGTAAGTGTGTGTGTGTAGCCCATTCACTATCTCCATCCATCCCTCCCTTAAGATGGCTGGACCATCATTGTAAGTACACCATTGTATATACACACCTGTACTTTGTATCTCCCCCACCTCATTGTAGATTGTAAGCTTTCACGAGCAGGGACATCTCTTACTGTTAAACTGTAAAGCGCTGCGGAATATGTTGGTGCTATATAAATAAAGATTATTATTATTATCGTTCCCCATGGCTGGGTGTCTATTGGCCGGATCTCAGTCCTTCTCAGCCCTTTTTCACATTACGTCACTTGACAAATGGTAAGGTTTTATTACTAGAGGTTAAGACCATCCCTAATAGGGTCACCTTGATTTGGTGGGATGGCTTTCATGTTTTTTTTTTTAATCAAAATTATGTGAACTAAGTACCCTATATTATTTTCATGCACTATTGCTGTTTATTTATTTACTGCAGGATATTTGGTTATTTTGTTTTTATCTTAGGTTGATATCATGTAACATACCTAGTAGTGATGAGCGAACATGGATAAGGTGTTATCTGAGCACTCTCGCATGTTATCCGAGTATCTTGGGTGTGCTTGTGTATTATGTTCCAGTCCCCATGGCTGCATGATTTGTGGCTGTTAGACAATCTGAACACATGTGGGGATTGCTTAACAAATACGCTAAAAAAATTCATTTAATTCTTGCCTCTAAAGTCAAAAGAAGAAAAAGTGCATGCAGATGGGATGTTTTGGTGCCAGGCATCCCATGTGCTCTACTTTAATGTTATGGCCAACATTGTTTTAGCATTTCATGTGAACATTTCTGAAATGGGCTGCAAAACTTAAGAAAACACAAACTATTTTCTTTTGTCAATGTCAAAATTTAGATTTATCTTTTATTGTGCACAAGGCTGATAAACTATTAGATCATGATCATCAGATCACTATCAGATTGTGTTTCTGGGGGGTAGACAACGAGAAAACAAATGTACTATTTTAGAAAGCAAGGTTCATGAAAATATAATACGCTAAAAAAGAGAATGGACAGCACCTCCAAAAAATCATACATCGATCTAATGCTGCTAAGCAAAGCTATATATAACAGATAATGATGTTCTTAGTTTAACCTCTTTACCCCCGAGGGTGGTTTGCATGTTAATGACCGGGCCAATTTTTACAATTCTGACTACTGTCCCTTTATGAGGTAATAACTCTGGTACGCTTCCTTGGATCCCCGTGATTCTAGATAGTTTTTTTTTTGTGACATATTGTACTTCATGATAGTGGTAAAATTTATTTGATATGGCTAGCGTTTATTTGTGAAAAAAATGGAAATTTGGCAAAAATTCTGCAATTTTCAAACTTTGAATTTTCATGCCCTTAAATCACAGATATGTCACAAAAAATACTTAATAAGTAGCATTTCCCACATGTCTACTTTGCATCAGCACAATTTCGGAACCAAATTTTTTTTTTGTTAAGAAGTTATAAGGGTTAAAAATTAAACAGCGGTTTATCATTCTTACAACATCATTTTTTTTTAGGGGCCACATCACATTATAAGTCACTTTGAGGGGTCTATATGATAGAAAATACCCAAAAGTGACACCATTCTAAAAACTGCACCCCTCACGGTGCTCAAAACCACATTCAAGACGTTTATTAACTCTTCAGGTGCTTCACAGGAATTTTTTGAATGTTTAAGAAAAAATGTCTACAGCCAAGCCATCAGTATATGTTCCAACCCCATGGATAGAGATGAACACCTTGGTCGCCTCAGAAAGACTTTTTTGAACCAGGGCTACCATCCAAGAACAATTGAAAACCAAATTACAAGAGCCACCAGAATATCAAGGAATCACCTGCTACATTACAAAACTAAAGAAGAAAATAACCGGGTGCCTCTAGTGGTCACCTACAATCCAAATCTGGAAATGCTAAGGGGAGCTGCACGGAAACTACAACCTTTACTACAAAAAGATGCCCGATTACAATCCATATTTCCAGACCCCCCACTACTATGTTTTAGGCAGCCCCCAAATCTAAGAAGCATCATTGTCAGAAGCTCCCTGTCCTCCCCAACAGCTGCAGGAACCTTTCCTTGCAACAGGAAGAAGTGTAAAACCTGTGCATCTATAATGACCACGGACAAGATAAAGATCCCCAACTCCCATCAGGACTACAAGATCCCAGGTACTTTCAGCTGCATCACATCTAATGTGGTGTACCTAATTATATGTACTAAATGTCCAACTGGGGGTCTGTATGTGGGGGAGACCGGGCAAAAACTGAGAACAAGGATGAATTCTCATCGCCACACAATAAGAGAAAAAAGAATGGATTTACCTGTGGCAAAACACTTTTGTATGCCCGGTCATAGCATGATGGATATGGAATTACTGGTATTAAAATCTAACTTCAAATCTGAGAAAGATAGAAAGGTTTGGGAATATAAGCTCATGATGACCTTTGACACTCTTAGTGCTGGAATGAATATATCACACGGATTCATGTCATTCTATATCAATTAACGAATCTGCGTCTCTGACCTTCTAGGGCATCAAAACACAACACCAGACCCCAATCAGAGGGCAATAAAACTTTCTCTCCTTATCTATGAACTGTTCCAATATTTATGTTCATCCCTCTGCCATAATGACATTTCTGCTTCACGTCACTTGTCTTACCTATTGCATTATTCCTGTGTCCTGTTGTATATATAAATATGTGATTCTTCAGTTTTTGTTTTAGTCTTTGCCTGATGAAGAGACCTGAGTAGTCTCGAAAGCTTGCAATTTGTTACCATCTTTTCAGTTAGCCATTAAAAGGTATCAACCACCGAGGACTCTCAAGTCTAAATATTTTTCTAAGAAAAAATGAACATTTAACTTTTTTTTTAAAAAAAAAATTACTTCAGATCCAATTTTTTTTATTTTACCAAGGGTAACAGGAGAAATTGGACCACAAAAGTTGTTTTGCAATTTGTCCTGAGTACGCTGATACCCCATATGTGGGGGGAACCACTGTTTGGGCACATGGCAGAGCTCGGAAGGGAAGGAGCGCCATGTGGCGTTTGGAGAGCCCCTGATGTGCCTAAACAGTGGAAACCCCCACAAGTGACACCATTTTATTATGAGAGCTATAACTTTTTTTGTTTTTACGGTGATGGAGCTGTATTGAGGGCTTGTTTTTTGCGGGACAAGATGATGTTTTCAGCGGTACCATGTTTATTTATATCCGTCTTTTTGATCGCATGTTATTCCACTTTTTGTTCAGCGGTATGATGATAAGGCATTGTTTTTTGCCTTGTTTTTTTATGGTGTTCACTAAAGGGGTTAACTAGTGGGACAGTTTATAGGTCGGGTCGTGGCGATACCAAGCATGTGTACTTCTATTGTTTAGATTTTTTTTCATTTCAATATTTATTTAGTGATAGAATTGATATTGATTTTTTTTTATTATTTTTTTTATATTTTTACAATTATTTAATTTTTTTTCACTTTATTCTATCTTTTACACTTTGTCCCACTGTGGGACAAT
>JARQOD010000003.1:172292547-172324440 GCA_033576555.1 Oophaga sylvatica
GTTAACTAGTGGGACAGTTTATAGGTGGGTCGTGGCGATACCAAGCATGTGTACTTCTATTGTTTAGATTTTTTTTCATTTCAATATTTATTTAGTGATAGAATTGATATTGATTTTTTTTTTATTATTTTTTTTATATTTTTACAAATTATTTAATTTTTTTTTTCACTTTATTCTATCTTTTACACTTTGTCCCACTGTGGGACAATCATTTTGTGCAGGCTGAACGCTTCTATAGCATGCAGATGGAGCTGCACTTACTGCACTGACCTGAGAGACTTCCTGATCATGCACTGCGCATGTCCGGGAAGTTTCTCAGCTCTGGTGACCCGGATGTCGCGTCACCATGGCAGCGATCGAGACCCCGTGTCATGCCCTGGGGTCTCCGATCCAAAGGCCGAGGGGCTGCCAGCCCTCTGCCTGCTCCCGGAATGCTGCAATCGTGTTTAAGCGCATTATGTCTTTGTTGTAATCTCTGAAGTTTTTTATGCCGTTCTGGGCTAGATGGAAAAGATGGGAAAAATGAAAAAACGTCAGCTGTAAGTCACCATCTACAACTGTACTGTAATCTCCTATATGATCTGCAGGACTGGTATCTACCACTATATGGTCACCATAGGGCGGTAATATTGGTGTTGGGCTTTGTATAGTGATTCATTCACAGTAACAGCACGGTCATCTGCTGAAGTTCCCCTATACCGACAATTAGGGGTTGCCACCATAGTTGTAATCATGGTTATCTGGTTAGGGGCCCACTCAGATGTTTTGCTCGCCTGCCCCCCCTCCCCCCATACACACCTGAGCTAAAACCCCTAGTTATGCCTCTGGCATCACCCCCTATAGCTTACTAAAAGCTGGGAGCTGGCAAGTGGTGGTCTACAGTACTAAACAAAGAGAATGACAGCCAGAGCTGGTATGTCACTCTCCACAAGGAGTAACCTTACCCCCAGACCCCAGTCCAGAGCCTCTCATCTAGCCAAATCAGATCTCTCCTACTTTGCACTGACGAGGACCAACAGTCCGAAACACCGTGTCTGCAAATGGAGATTCTGATTTGGCTTTTATCCTAAGTCATATTAACAAGACTCGTTAAAGGGTTGATTGTGACTTGTAGGATCGCTACTTCCAATAGGTGGCGCTATAGAGTACAAGTCCTCTTTGCTTGAAGAGGCAATTTGCATAATAACATTTTAAGTCATCCTTTGAGGGCCCACTACCCTGTAGTATGGAATTGTATGGCATTGCTTGTACTGCCAATCAACAAACACCAATTATCAAAAACTTTTTATTTAGTTGTTTCAGATGAAAATATATAAAACATACAAAAAAAGTGTAACACATGACTGATTCATGGCTATGGAAAATGTAAGCATTGCTAATCTAATAAGCGAGGAGACAACCTGTAAACACTAGATATGACTGGTAACATCAGCATCGTGCTACATCACGTCAGTTACTCTATTATATCACACTAGTCATTTATTATACAGTGATTACATCATTCTCAGGTCATTCATCATTAGAGGGTTATTTTATCTGGAGCTAATAATACATGAGCTAAATCCACCAACTGACCCAAAAGTTCAGCAACAGGACAATTATGCAGTTCTGTCAAGTGGAACAAATGGCCAATTCCTGCATTAATTTTAGTCTTAAATGTTTAATATTTTGTGTAGTGGGATTCTTCAGAACATGGGATAAGCACTGAGAAGATGGTTACATCAAGCGCCATCATGTTCTTTTGGTAGACACTTTATGTACCACCATATGGAAATGATCCTTTTAGGATGCTAACCTTAGTGCGAATCTGTATGAAATTGGATGCAATCAATGTATAATATGCTACATTATTGTTCTATGAAATACACATATATAATATGACAGTGTGCATGGTTACACCGATATTTTCTGATGACTTTTATAACAAGTAAACCAGCCTCATGAAAGTAACATTTCTGGGATATCTTGAAAACCTATTCCTTGATTTTGGTGGCGATCTTTCTGTGGTATCTATGGACTCTTTGGAAATGAAATAGACCAGCATTAAAATGAATCTCTTGCCAGTTATTTGCTATCTAATCTGAGATCAGCAAAGTGTAGTGGCAGAGAGCCTGATTCTAGGGATGTGTTACGTACTAGGCTGTGTTCTGTAGCTTCATATGACAGTGTTTTATCAGCAGGGGATTATCACTAGAGGACTAGGTGTCATGTGCAAGCTAGTCCAGCTAATGTGTAACCCCAACACCACCACAGGTTGGCAGTGTGAGGACAATGCACAGTGTACATAGTAAGCTGCCAATCACTGGAGTAGGCAGGGTTATACACAGCTCACTGTTTGACCATTGCTACATTTACCACAGATAAAACAGGATTCCATCAAAACTACAAAAAGAAGTCAAGTAAGTGATACATTGCTGGAATCAGGCTCTCTGTCCCTACATCATGCTTCTCTTAGATTACATAAAACCCTGCTAGCTTGATTGATATACAATAAAGATATTTTTTCATAAATTCCTTTAAATGCAATAATAAATCATTTGATGATGAGACACTGGTGTCAAACACCAGAGTGACCCTCAGATATGTGAATAAATAGCACAATGATTAAAAGCAGGTTTTAAAATACACTCCTCAACATTGATATTACATCACCAAAAGGAAAAGCAGTGGAGTTATGAAATCACAGGATTGATTGACATATTAATAATTTGAAAATGATGAAAAATGGAAAGAATATTTTCAAAACATCTCGATTTATTCAGCGTAGTGTATGCGCACCACATGCGGAAATCTCTGCATTTACACACTTTGGCTGCTATCAATGAAGTTATTAATGGTTGGGGAATGTTCTTCCATGCTGAATAAACTTGGGTAAGCAAATTATCAAGATCTGCTGCTGGCAGCTCCCTTTGCAATTGCCGACCAACAACACCCCAGATGTCCACTATAGATGACTAGTCCAGAGACACTGTTGGCCATGATAGCATAGTGGTATGAGCAGCAACATGCAGTCTGGAAAGTGCCGTATTGAAAAATAACTCCTTGGATATTTTGGAAAAAATTTGTACCACTGGTCCCACATCCAAATCAGTGTAACATGAGCTGTTAGTGTTTCTGTATTGAAGACTAGAGGTGTCTGGCTACTGCACATTATGTGACCCTACATCATAATTCCAGGAGTAGGACGAGTGTGATGTTCCCTCAGGAACGCTTCTTCATGGTATTGCCCATGTTGTGAGCAGACCAATCTCTGAGTACCATTGCCCCCATCGCTGAAGATAATAGACCTTCATTCCAGCCTCCTTTGCCATGTTGCTCTTCACCATTATTGGCTTTGAGAGTGGTGGCTTAAGGTCAGTGGAACAAACTGTAACTGGACATCTGGATCCTAGTCCAATGTCACGAAAATGCCTTCTGATGGTTTCTGTAGACACTGATGCTTTAGACTTGTTTTGGATGTCTAATTTCACTTACAATACAGAATGAATCAGTCAGGGAATCATTGGTACAATCTTCAAATTGATAAACCACATGAGCAACTCCTTGAAGATGCATTCATAAGGGAATGTCACACTGGTCCTACTCCCAAGATTATGGTACAGTAGCTAGACCACTCTAATCTCCAATACAGCTCGCATTACATTGATTTTGTTGTGGAACCAGTAGAACCAGTGAGCAGCCTGCACGGCCTAAACATGCTACTGTGGCCTGCACCCTTCTCGACTTGTTTCCTGTGGGGCAAATCAGGGATGTCATTGGTCGACAATTGCATAGGATGCTGCCAGCAGTGGCTCATGATGACTTGCTTACCCAAGTGCATTCAGCAGGGTGAATTGTTCCTAGGACAACCAGTAATAACCTCATGATAGCATGACAAGATGTGTAAACCCATATATTTCTGCACGTCACGCTCAAATTCAATGCTGAATAAATCGAAAATGTTTAGAAAATTTTGTTTCCTTTTTTTCATCATTAACGTGTATCAATATTTTAATTTCCATAATTCCATAACTTTTCCTTGCACTTTCAATATTAAGGAGTATAAAAGGCACATTCATATACCATAGAAAGCGTTTATTTGAATGTACTTTTACATGTCTGAATTTCATTGTAGCATTGCTATTCCTGTCTATGAGGTGCATGTGCTATTACAGCTCAGCCCTCGTCTAGCAAATGGGCCAGAGCTCCAATACTACCCACATAAGCAAAAGCATTGCTGTTTTGTGGAAAAAAAACCTCATTTTTTTAATCTCAGAAATTACTTTTAAAGACAAACATATTTTGAGTAATGTCTCTTTAACAGTTGATATTGGGGACGAGGAGGTCTGTATGCTTTTCATCAACCAAACACAAATTACACTTTTGTATAACAGTATTGTCTAAACATTAAGGAAGAGAGATGAAGAGCTGGGAGGCTGCGGCCAGACCTCATGCATATTATGCTTTCCATATGGTGATGATAGATACACAGATCTTCAAAACCTGGAAACATGTCAAAAACATACTAAAACATTTACATATAATGATATCACCCATTGCTCAATATTTCAATATTGTGATGGGATGGTTTAAAATAAATGTCTTATCGAGTAGGTTCCTAAAACTTTTCTTCACAAGACCTTCTTATCTTGTCCCCTTAATACAAGTGAGACACAGTAAGGAACAATTCCAACAGTGTTAAAGGAACAGCTATACTCTTGAGAACGAAAGAACATAGAAGACCATCTCCACATTAGATGGAAGTTCAAAGGAGTCAAAGACGTGGAGAACAACTAGAGAAGTCATGATGGAGCTGAGACGGAACATAAAGTCAGTTCCTTGTTTCTCCTTGCAACTTTCCTTGTACATCTGAGAGTCTAAGGCTAGTCCTAAGCCAAGGAAAATACCTAGATTCCTTATCAGGCCGGCAAATGCGTAGAGTCGATATGAATCCACTCCGGCTTGGAACACCAATGTGATGCTTTGTCAAGGGTCCACAAAAGGTCAACATCAAAAATCTTGAGTAACAAGTAGAAGCCCAGTGCAAATGAGAAGAGGAAAAGAGTGGTATAACAGTACTTTTTCAAGTTGACGTTGTATATAATTTGTAGGTGATTAAATACTTTGGCCACCACAATTCCTGGAAATAAAATCAACAAATAATATTTATTAACGGATAGGGTCAATAGCGTGAATACCATTAACATGATCCAAAAATGCATGGTATGTGAGTAAACATTGAAAAAAATACTCTTGCACCATCATCCAATTGTAAATGTTATATATCCCATTCATACATACATACCTTATATTGGGTCCAAAATGTAATCTTTTTCAAACATAAATTTAAAACATGTTTTCCAATATAAAAGTCTTTACATACCTGAAATAACACCTGCAATGACCTGATGGGGAAAATGTGCAGCCACAAACACTCTAGATAGGCAAACATTGATTTGGACTATCCAAAAGAAAGCCCACAAGGCCCAACGTTGACACCTAATATAGAGTTGAAGCAAGATTATCAGTGTATATGCCTATAGACCACAAAACCATTCACATTGACAGTACTAGACAGATTTTGGATCCACCAGTAAATTTGGCCAACACTGTTGAGGCTAAAGAGTAGATTCATTATTTTGTTTAGTTAAGTCTGAGTGTAAATAGTAAAGCAGACCAAAATTGACGCATAAGGCAAGCTGCTACTTGGAAACATGGCCAACAGATTTAAAAGGTTATCTCACTTAGGAAAACTTTTAAAATAGTGAAGAGTAAAGGCCCCGTTACACGCTACGATATCGTTTGGTGAAGTTGCAGCGATGTCGAAACGACATTGTTGCGTGTGACACGTAGTAACGATCATTGATCAGTCGGCTGATCGTTAATCGTTGCAGAATGTACTGGACCATAAATCTATCATTGGTCTCCTGCTGGTAGCACACATCGCTGAGTGTGACAGCGGAAACCAACGATCATTGAGCTCCCAGCGCCGTACAGCAGACGCTGGGAGCTGGTATTCAGGGTAAACAGCGGGTAACTATGCACTGTGCGGAGCTTGTTTTCCCGCTGTTTACCCTGAATACCAGCGTGCTCGCTGGTCCTGATCACTGGTGAGTCTGCCTATGTGAAGCTCACCAGCGATCAGCTAACGATGTCCCAGCGATCCCATCCACGTCGGATCGTTGTGGGATCGCTGGGGCATTGAAAGCGTGTAACGGGGCCCTAAGAGGGTATATCTGTCTGTAGAATCTTATCTACTTGCCAGGGTAGATGATAGTTACAGAGTGTTTATTAAGTAGAGTTTGTTTTAACCAATTCGCACAACCTAATCCATTGGCCACAACAGCAAACTCTGTTGGATGGGAGACTGAGCACTTCCTCTTACTAACACATCTACGAATCTTCTTTTGATTAGCTAGTCTGGTGATACATCACATGTATTCTTCACGCTGTTGTGCCAGGCTGGCTAATCAAAAGAAGAACTATGCATGTTGCCAGGTAAGAGGTGGTTCTCATGTCATGGCTTCTGTATAGAGGTCAGAGTTTACTGTTGTGGCCAATGGACTGGGTCGTACAAATTGATTCACACAAATTGATTAATACTTCAATTCCCCTGTAGTAAAGAACACTTGCCCAAAGATAAGCTGAGCATTGAAGGTACAACAAAATGGTCCATACTCTTAATTATGGGTCTAAACCAAACCTAAAACTTGGCTCTAATTAAATAGGTTTGTTTAGGAGTAGTTCACATGATAACTTAATGATGTTAATGTTACTCCTGGAACGTTCTCTCCTATCGCAGTGTTTGAAGAAAGACTTATGTTGTAAGCCCGCAATGTGAGGAAGACATTTATTAGGTGAGTCGGAGAACTGTTTATATCTCGCAAAGCGATAAGTTCAGCCAAAGTTTTCTCATCACTCACCGTTTTTTGAAGGTGGCGTGATTTTGCAGAAGAGAGAGCGCGGCACATGTCATCACATAGTACACTGATGAGGAGCCCATAGCATGCCCTGATGGACTTCCTGTGATTAGAAAGGAAGCAGGAAATGCTTAGGATGGGAGGGTGCATGCCATTCTAATCCAAAGAAGGGGCTTATATCTGAAGTCGCTGGTGGATTCTGACAAAGCGTTTTTATAAATACACCCATGAGAATGTTTTGTGTAGAGTTTCTACTAGTTTTTCAGTGGTCAGCTATACTGAACGATCATTATGGACAAGGAGATGTGTGCAAACAGGAAACAAAAAGTTTCTCTGGTATAACATACGTTGTTGAAGTACTCGTTCTCCTTGAAAAGACCAGTTGAGTATGGAGTCATATTGTCAACAATCCATGGGAGAAACTTATGCACATTAGCTGTCTCACAGAACAAAGGATCTATCTTACCAATTAACACCAAGGAGGAGAGGAAGCATAATTCAATGTCCGACCCTTTAATGGTAATATATCACCAACTTTTTACTACTCCATTTCAGAGTAGCATGATGAAAGGGCAGAAACCTTGATTCCAGCAATATGTCACTTTCTGACTGCTTGCTGCAGTTTTGATAAAATCACTATTTTAGGTGCTTTGCAGATCTAGCAGTTCTCTGAATGCTGAGCTCTGTATAACCCCACCAACACCACTGATTGGCAGCTGTCTGTGTACACTGTGCATAGTCAGAAAGCAGCCAATCAGTGATGGAGGCAGTATTATACAGAGATTATGAATATGGAGGACTACATGGCAGCAGGATTACTAGTCCTCTAGTGACAATTTCCTGATAATAAAACAGCAAGCAGCTCAGTAAGTGGTATATCATTGGAATCAGGTCCTCTTTCTCTACAAATTCACTTTAACAAGCCTTTGTCATGTTTTATCTTCTAGGTGGTACTTGTGATATAGTCTTTTTGTTCTACAAGAGAGATCATTTGCATTTGGCATCAGTGTTAAGCCGGCCATTCACCTTAGATGGCTATTGGCTGAACAGTACTTCGGCCTATAGTTTGGCTGACAGCCATCTCAGCCGACCCCTCCCTCACATAAATGCTTGGTTGGACAAGTGCTCTTGTGCTCTCTATGAGAAAGCCGCTGAGATGTCAGTCGGTGGCTTATATCTGAGAAACAACAAACGCGATCAGCAGTCCAAAATCAAACATGTATGATTGATTTCTCTCCCATCCATCAATCGACTAACATCCCATGCACATTAGACCGTTGGCCGAACCCATCAATATTTCTGGGTTCGGCCGATCTTAGTCTGATGTGTACTGTGGAAGAAGAACGGCACTACTGCATTGTTTCTAGGTACAGATAGGGTCCCAACCCGTTACATATAGAAAGTCCAAGAAACCGTCACTCAATTGGTGAATTTATTTACAACGTAAGGAAAGTGTACAAAATGTTTCTGTCCTTAGACCTTCATCAGATATAAGAAACACCTAAGTATATCCCTAATAGGGCCATGAGGGTAACATATAAAATGCCAAAAAAAGAGAACCTCATATCAAGCCAAATATGCAAAAACAATGATTCTTTATTAAAGCACAGTAGACAACAATTAAAATTGGCAATACCACAAGTACAGAAAAAAGTGGGACTCAGCCAGAATACTTCCAATAATCAATAAGTACCATAATGTAAATATAGCAATATCAGAAGTAGATATGCACAAAAATACATCATATGGGATACTAATAGTTCAGCTCAGTACACAATAGTGCAAAACAAATATCAGTATGTCACCAAGATATTGACAATAAATACACGTAAGTAGTAACAGTGCACATTTGAACATGGTACAATTGACTGTATCATAAGTAAAGGCTTAGTTACCAAGGCAGGAAGGAGACCGAGAGACCCACCACACACCCGACGCGCGTTTCGCTAAGATTCCAAACAAATTGCATATCTTGTTTCAAGCATAGTCTAATGTGTATGGGTGTATTTACTAACGTTGATTTTGATGCCGATTGTGCTAGTATTTATAAGTAGTAGGAGCTCAGGGCACTTGTTTGAGGAATATCTGAATTAGGGTTTAATTAATAAGCAGGCTACCTCTAGCGTTGACAAACCATCCATATGCCAATTTAGGATACATCTGGGCAAACCCGGCACATAAAAACTGGAAAACTCCTATCACTTCCACATACAGTTCTTACCTGGTCCAGTTTCGCAGGTTACAGGGAACTGCATAATTTCTGGAGACGAGGCATTGCCATAATAGGATGTTCATGTACCCACCAGTAAGGCCTTTGTCCGAAAAGGATCCTGTAGTGAAATATTTCAGACATTTTTTAATCACTCTACTTTCCTCAGTTATAGCTGATGGACATTATGCCAGCATGTGCCAGCATTGACTATGGCTACATTTTTTTTCTTGAAAAATAAAGTACAAAAAATTGTGTGTTTTAGCTGTTTCTAGTATTGAAGCTTATTTCTATTCTGCTCTATACACTTGATAGTTAGAACCTATATGAGATCCATCATTGCCAGGTATTGAACATACTGAAAGGCAGAGAAAATAAGTCTCAGATAACATAAGTGAAAATCTTAATCTGTAAATCTAAAGTTTACATTCCAAGTAATTCCAGTTAAATTTTGGTCTAATAATATACTGTAGTTGTACAGAAATACATTTATTATGATGTATACACAGTATATGTGTGTATTTACTGTATATGTGAAACACTGCTTGAGCCAAGAGAAATTTTTATGATTAGGTGGAAAGTGAGGGTGTCCATATCTATTCTTGGAACTAAATAACAATGTTATGCTTGCTCCATTAATTCTGTTTAGTAACTATTTATGGATCCCCTTTGCCAACAGTCTCTGGAGTGTGCTTAGTGTATTCCCAAAGTACATGAACGTGGGAAGTCACCAATATGTTCTCTCCAGGGAGCATCTGGACAGGTCCAGGTATGATCAAGTTTATTGTCAATGGTAGATGTCATAAAGTTAGGCCGGATTATAAGTAATTTATGAAGAGGATGTGGATTTTCTGCGCGGAATCTGCAGAATCCACAGGTAAAATGACCTGCGTTTTACCTGCGGATATATTGCGGATTTCCTGCAGATTTTCTGCAGTTTTTTGTGCGGATTTGGTATGCGTTTTTACACCAGCGGATTCCTATAATGGAATAGGTGTAAAAACGCTACGGAATCCGTACAAAGAATTTGACATGCTGCGGAAAATAAACCGCTGCGTTTCCGTGCTGAATAATGTGCACAGCGTCTTTTGTTTTCCATAGGATAACATAGTACTGTACATCCCTTGGAAAATTGCTGTGGATCCGCAGGGCCAAATCCGCTGCGGATCCGCAGACGAATCCGCAACGTGTGCACATACCCTTAACCTGCTTATGTGCTATGGCATCCTTAGTATTTCTCAGGTAAACCATGCAGAGGATGGGACTTTGAGATATCTAGCAAACAATTGCTTATCGAAGGAAATCACTACTTGTAATCGTCCCACTTGTTTGCTGACACACCTAAATTTCTGATATTACTGTACCCATAATGATATTGCCTCCATGTCCTTAGATTTTAAAGCATATTCACTTTTGATGGTTCTATGTAAAAGAGGGTGTCTGGTGGTATACTGTATCTCTAGTAGTTTGTAAGCTACATTGACCATTATAAAAAAAAATAATAAATAAAACAGTTACACAAACACAGTAATCTTGAATCTTTAGGCTATCGATTAAAAATTAGTCCTGCACAAAATTGTATTAAATTTGCAGTGCATACAGTATGTTAGATTTTTTTTACACAATTGTTCACCATAACTGTTTTCATAGGCTGTACAGTTGTGCTCAAAAATTTACATACCCCGGCAGAATTTTTGCTTTCTTGGCCTTTTTTCAGAGAATATGAATGATAACACCAAAACTTTTTCTCCACTCATGGTTAGTCGTTGGGTGACGCCATTTATTGTCAAATTACTGTGTTTTCTCTTTTTAAATCATAATGACAACCGAAAACATTCAAATGATCCTGATCAAAAGTTTGCATACCACATTTCTTAACACTGTGTATTGCCCCCTCTAACATCAAAGAAAGCTTGAAGTCTTTTGTGGTAGTTGTGGATGAGGTTCTTTATTTTCTCAGATGGTAAAGCTTCCCACTCTTCTTGGCAGTCTCAAGTTCCAGTTTACTGTAACACAGTAGTTTGACGATAAATGGCTTCACCCAACCACTAACCATGAGTGGAGAAAAAGTTTTGGTGTTATCATTCATATTCTCTGAAAAAAGGTCAAGAAAGCAAAAATTCTGCCAGGGTATGTAAACTTTTGAGGACAACTGTATCAGGGAAAAATAGAGCTTTTTATTTGTCGCTTGATTACTGAACAGATTTACACTGAGCAATAAACAGGAGCAAACTTTTGTATGAATGTTCATTCTGCTGATCATTTCTCCAAGGAAAAAGCCCTTCAGTCTTTAATTAGCCTGAATCTCATTATAAACATTCCATCCAAATTATAAAGAAGAAATAAACACTTCCCCATTGTTTGTGAGATTGTCTAATTGGAGTAAAGTTACCACCTCCAACAACATAGACAAGTTTGAGATGGACAGGAATCCCTTGAGAACCTTGGGCATTTCATCACGTTGATTTGTTCACTGTTTTTTTTCTTTTACTAGTTTGTGTTTCATATACTGTAGTAATGTGTTTTTCTAGGGTTACATCTAAAATCTGTAAGACATGTGCCCTAGGTGCAGGCTGTCAGAAAAAGTGATAACAGCTTACAGTTATTCATTACTCCACCATATACATTATTGCTCAGTTCTGTTACGTGTTCATGTGTTTACTATGGGAAGAGTGGAGCAATCCACTGCCAGATGTCTGTGGCAGCACTTATCTAACTGGAGAATAAAAGGATCCGGTTGTTTGAATTCAAACTGCTCTCTCCCTAACACCTTGTACTAGGGACAGATGGTCAACTGATCCCAGCAAAATTACCTGGTTTTGCCCGAAAAATAATCAGATCTGAGAGTCCTCAGTGGTTGATACCTTTTAATGGCTAACTGAAAAGATGGTAACAAATTGCAGACTTTTGAGACTACTAGGGTTCTGCCCTTGTTTAATCTAATGTGTATGGGGCCTTAATGGGTTCTCCAAGAATGTAAGCTAATAGCCCCGTCACATAATTCACAGGGCAGCTGGTGCTAGTTACATGTCAGGGTGGGCGGTAGTCTGAAGAAACACAGATCCCAACATCTTTGAATTGACAGGGTAGCTGTATCATAAGCATACATACTGGTGAAGGGCTACAGACAGAAGAAGAAATAACTCTTCCCAGTCGAGGAGAAGATTTATTTTTCCTCCTGTCATAGCCCTTATCCAGCAGCTCACCGATATGTGTGCTTATGATACAACTATTTTTTAAAACTTTTTTTTACTTTTTACTGTACTTAATAGTCCACTTAAGAGACTTGAAGCTGTGATCATTCGATCGTTTGTGCTACACACAGCAGCAGCATTTACACCAGACAAAAATGTATTTAACTTACTTATGGCAAGTGACAGGTTCTCTATACAAAGCTCCTATTTGTGTGTTGTTCTTTTACAATAATTTATATGCGTCGTACCCCTAATGTCATATTCACACATCAGTGTATCGTGGTCTTACCGTGGTACACAAAATGTCTGCAGGTCTCCATACCCAAACTTGACAGCCTCATGTATGCCTGTTGTGAATGCATCTTAAATTAAATGCCATATGCTTGGTTCTGACTACAAAGCACGTGTTTTTAATAAGTAGATGGGAATAAGCTGTATAATAGAGAGACCCCACTGTGTGACCGGGCCAGAACCAAGGGTGCTGTCACTTAAGTTCCTTGGGGGTATGCTCCCGGGGGAAGGAACTGCAGGACGACACAGAGACTGTTCTGGAAAGTACGGGGGTGGGGCAATTTTAAAAGGAGCGCAGGAGACCAGCAGGGGCACTTGACGCGGAGGCGGACAAGAGGCAGGAAGGAGGAACCTGGCGGGCATTGGGGAGCAGGAATAGCCCAGCAGCTATGCGTGAGAAAGGCCGGGGCCTCACGTGACTCAGGGAGAGGACGACCCCGAGCAGAACGGGGAGGAAGCAGAACTCTGACACCCGCGGCCGCCACTGCCCCGCTCCAGCCCGCGGCTGCGTCCTGTACGCTACCACCCGCGTCCGCCACTGCCCCGCGGCTGCCACTGACCCGCTCCAGCCCGCGGCTGCGTCCTGTACGCTGCCACCCGCTGCCGCCACTGCCATGCTCCAGCCCGCGGGTGCGGCCTGTATGCTGCCACCCGTGGCCGCCACTGCCCCGCTCCAGCCCGCGGCCTGTACGCTGCCACCCGCGGCCGCTACTGCCCTCTCCATCCTGTTGCTGTGGCCTGTACGTCAGGATCCCCGGCTGCCACCACCCCACCTCCGAGAGGGGCGGTCCCAATGCCGGGGAACTTCTCCAGGGCCTGTTGCGTCCCATCTGCACCTGGGCGTGGGAACGCCCGAAGCCTACGACAGCTCCTTGTCGGCTGGGCCCAGCGGCTGAGACGTCTAATGGACACCTCCCGGACAACAGCTCTGCCGGACGTCAGAAGGATAAGTGACACTCCTTTAACTGTTCATTATAGTTCTAGGACCTTTAGACGGCCATATCGCGGCCCTATAGTCATTGGCACCTGCCGAGTAGTCGTTTGTTCAGTTATTTGTGTATTATTGTCCACGTTCCCTGCGAGGAGAACTATTGTCAGCGTACCAGTTATTCACATAACCCTTTTATAAAGGTTAAATTTAAGCTTGTTCCGTCTCTGACTCGTCACTGTATCCCGCGTACCTGCGAATAGCACATTGCTTCTTACAGATACCTGTAGTGATGGTCTATTTCCTGTGAAAACAAAAGAGATCAGGCTTGTTAAATCCATCATGCCTAACCCTCCTTTCCATGTCATTTGTGAATTTCTTTTCTCCTCCCTTTTTTCCAAGAACTATGACTTTTTTATTTTCCATATCATGGCATAGTTTCAGGTTTTTTAGTTTGTTTGTTTTTTTCCAGAATGAATTGCAATTTTGAATTACATCATTCATTTCACCATAAAATTTACTGAAAAATTTGAAAAATAAATTCCAACGGCCTAACAAAAAAAAAATCAGAATGCCAGTATACGTTTTTTTGGTTGATGCTACTTTGCAATAAATAAATACAAGGTGATCAAAACAGTGTATCTACCCCAAAATGGTATCGGCAAAAACAGCAGCTCAGGGCGCAAAAAATGAGTCCTCAACCAGCCCCAGATACCAAAAAATGAGAACATTACGGGTCTCGGAAAATGGCAACAATTCTTTTTTTTGCAAATTTCAGAATTTTTATCACCACTGAAACAAAGAACCCTAATGTTTGGTATCTGCGTACTTGCATTGACTTGGGGAATCATATTGTCAGGTCAGTTCACCATAGAGTGAACATGGTAAATAGAAAAAAAATAATAGAGACATTGTGAAATTTTACGTTTTTGCAATTTCACTAAACTTGGAATTTGTTTCCTGTCTTCCAGTACACTATGTGGCAGAATGAATGGTGTCATTCAAATGTACAACTCGTCCAGCAAAAAACAAGCCCTCATATGGCTATGTGGATGGAAAAATGAAGTTATGGCTCTTGGAAGAAGGGGAGGAAAAAGCAAAAACGGAAAATCTCTCAAGGGTGAAGGGGTTAAAGGTGTTGGCCATCTTTGGAGAAACTTTGGAGAAACTTTTTTTTTCTTAAAGTGAATATGACAGCTGATATATGCTGGCTATATGATCTCTGCCAGGAGAAGAAAACATACTGTAAAAGCCTCTGGGGACAGAGTTCTGGAGAGTAGTTGGACATGTGAGTCCTTGGAGGCTTCTCCCTGAATGCTGCCCTGGAGTGACAGATCTCTGCTTGTTCGCACCCACAAACCAGTCTCTGACTGACCAGCTCTTCTGTCCATACAATGATACAATGGCTGCTGGTGGAGGAGCAATAACCAGACCTGTCCCTCATCCTCCTTCAATTGTAAATCACCTCACAGAGGAAAGCTACTCTTCTAATGGAAGAGGATGAAGGACAGGTCTGGTCACTGCTCCTCCACCAGCAGCCATTGTATGGACAGAAGTGCCATACAGTCTATGAGGAAAGCTGCACTATCGAGAAAATGGCCTACCTCTTTACCTGAGAATCCCTCAGTAAGCTCGTTCTGACAGTCTAACAGAGGAGTTTGTAACTCTTTTATGTCTTTTTCTGAGTTTCTCTCAGCTGATTTATGGCCTCAAACTAAAAAAAAATTGAATGTGCTTGGAAGCAAAGCTTGAAAAAGCAAAACGATGCAAAATTTTTAATGAAACCCAATAGGAAAAATGTGTTTTGGCCCCAAATACTTGTATTTCAGTAAACAAAAAATATCCCCAAAGGTGGCCAACAGGATTAGGTTAAAATGTAAAAGAAAGCCCTTTATACCACTTAGATAGCTGTCAGCTACCTCATGTGGCAACTATCTAGCCTAACTCTCCCATATACACGAACGCTCTCTCTGCTGAGCTCTCCCATGTCATTAGAGAGCTGTTGCCAGACATCTCTGATGGTGGTGTGTGGCCCAGCTTCGCAAGGCACACATATCTTCTGGAAAATGCACAGGAAGGTAACTGTAAAAAGCTTGATATTCATTCACGCACACTTCTCAGCATTGCCACTAGAGGCATATCAGACTATTTAGTAGTGTGACGTAGCAATAGTGATTCAGTCAAGTTCCTGTCTTCGGACAGAGAAGATCAGATTCAGTTCAGTCTGTTCAGTCTGTTTCCTGTCTTAGGACAGTGCAGTCAAGCTCCGGGTGGCTCAGGAGTGAGTCATCCCATCCAAGTTCAGATCAGTTTCTGTTCCAGTCAGACAGACGGAGGGAGAGGAGAGAAGTCTGAATCCTGACAGAGCTTGTGTAGCTCATCTGACAAGAAAGTGGAGGCTAGTACGGGTGAAGTGAATCATCTTAGCCTAGTCAGAGCTACCCCTTAACCTGCTACTCAGAACAATCTGCCTGCGTTCCTAAGAAGGAAGGAAAGGAATTACAGCAGTTATACCAACGAGTCAACTGAGAACAGGTCAGTGAGCACTGAAGGAAATCTGACCTTGGCACGCTTGCTACACGTGCTTATGTTAAGAGCGAGAGCAGGGCGAAGGGCGAGTGGAGAAGTAAGAGTGACAAAGGGACAGATCACCCTCACTCAAATTAGCCGGACACCGGGGTCCGAAGCGTTGCTAGTGCTTCACGCCTAGTAATAAGAAAACGGAGGCTTTCTGGACTACAAGTCGCAGAAGGTAGCCCTAAGCGCTGATACGTAACCAGAGTCAGGGAGAACAGGGACTTTGAGCAGGACCCTGCAAAAGTAAGGACTTAGTTCTCTCAACATCTGATAATCAGAGACATAGAAGGCTCCACCACAATATTGGCCGGCAGTTGTTATTAAAAGAGTTGCACTTGACTTTATGCAAGTTGTACTCACACACAGAAAAAGGATAAAGGAGGCCTCTAACCTGCTCAACAGTTCTCCTGAATGTGCATTCTCCAACCTAACCAGCTTCCCGGGACATACCTGCAACATCTACAAGTAAAGGTATGGAAAGAGATTGCATTGTGTGTGACTGAATTCTTATCTGCACCCTGCATCACCACCATAGACTTTGAGGGACCAGTCCCACCTGTGGGGGACCTAACACCTAGCTGCCATCACATCCCCTCAGAGATCTACCCTGCAGCGCTGGTCAATCAGATCAGAAACCACAGGTGGCGTCACGAACTATACTAACCTACAATCCCCTGTAAATATCCCCCATTGCATGACCGCCAGGGCCACGGACCGAGCTCTGCTGCCAGTGACAACTCCCATAGACTTCCATGGGCTCGGCTCCGAGTACCCCATAGCCCTGGTATCCACACATGTGGTGCGCGTCATCTAAAACTTGGCTTCACGAACAGGATACGAAGCTTGCAAATTGTGAGTCCTGTGTTGCCTATATTGACTGTTTTGTGAAGAAAAGACTGTTTGCTGTTTTGTCATTTTTGGCGCCATTTACCGCCATTTTGCCGCCATATTCGCGCACTGAGGCGCTGGTGAAGAAGGTGGGCGTGCATTCGTGGGCGTACCCCCCCCTATGGCGCGAAAGTTATGGCCGCCCTCTCAAAATGCTACTATAATGTGAGAACCTGCCCGACTGCTAAAGAGATCCGCCTTCTCTTCCTCCTCTATGTCATGGAGAAGGTGGATGCAGTGCTGGAAGATGTGGCCCGCCACCGCAAAGAAGTGGAGGAGATGGAGAAAAGCTGGCGTGCCCTGAAACAGCGGCTGCTGTGGGACGCAACACTCTCCCCTCCAGGAGCGCAACCATTACCTGTGGCACCAGTGCCAGCGGCTGATGAGAAACCGGAGGCCGCCTCCAAAAGTGCTGATCCCGACTCCACCGATGAAGCGGCGGGAGAGAAGGAGGCTGAGGAGGCCCTGCCCGTTCCGGAGTACCAGCCAGGCCTGGAGGCCGCAGCGGAATGCCAATCCCCGGTAGGGACACCGGAGGAGACCCAACTGTCAGCGATAGAAAACGACTGGGAGCAGCGACAGCAGCAGGTTAGTGCGTTCCCAACTGAGCCACTGCGGCACCTGCGTCCTACTCGGAATCGCAAGCCCCAGCAGCGTCATCTTTGGCGTCAGCACCAAGCAGTGCACCAATATCGCAACCTGCATCCTCCTCTGCACCAAGATCCTATCCAGCCTCATATTCTGCGACCCACTCTGCATCGCAACCTGTGATTACTTCAGCATCGCCCCCTGCGTACACTTCTGCATCACAATCTGCGACCATTTCTGCATCGCAACCTGAATTGTATACTGCGGCACCTTTTACAACGCAACCTGCATTCTATCCTGAGGATGTACCCGTTGGGTTCCCAGTTCGAATGAAGGATGTAGCCACTCAAACACAGATCGCAGGACATGATCTCTTTGTTATGCGTTCAAAAGAACACCGCGTCGTTCCAGCCCCAGGAGTGGAAGACGTTATTGAAGTTTGCAAGAAAGATGAAAACCAGTAGGACCCAGACAGGGGTTTACTGCACCTGAACATGTATAAAGTTTGAAAAGATAAAAATTTGCACTTTACTATTGATAAATGTTTACATAGTATGTTTGCTTATTTAAAAGTAGAATACCCGGCTGGGTAAAGAGTTAAAGTGAAGTATAGAAATGTAAAGAGTTAAAGTATAATGTGATTTTACTTGAAAAATGTTTTATCATGCAAAGGACTGCGTGGCTGTGGACTTTGCCAGCCCAAAAACTTTATTGTAAATAGTTCGCACTTCGGTGCTCCATTTTGGTTTTACATAAAGCCTTACTACCTCTGAAGAAAAACCCGTATGGTGTGGCCTAGAGTGAGGTCTGCAGTCAGAAGTCCTGCAGCCCACCCAGGACCCACGTGGGAGGTTTTTGGTGCGGGTCCTCCACAAGAATCTTGTCTTATACTGTGTATATTTATTGAAAAGTATTTTGATAATTTTCTACTGATCTATGTACAAATTGTAACGTTCAAGAGTCGTACCTCCCGCAAGGGATGAGTTATTATGTTGATGTTATATGCAAACCAAAAATGTTTTTCTTTTCTATTTCAGCCCGGTAGTGCTGAGTTTAACTAGGGGGATGTGTGGCCAAGCTTCGCAAGGCACACATATCTTCTGGAAAATGCACAGGAAGGTAACTGTAAAAAGCTTGATATTCATTCACGCACACTTCTCAGCATTGCCACTAGAGGCATATCAGACTATTTAGTAGTGTGACGTAGCAATAGTGATTCAGTCAAGTTCCTGTCTTCGGACAGAGAAGATCAGATTCAGTTCAGTCTGTTCAGTCTGTTTCCTGTCTTAGGACAGTGCAGTCAAGCTCCGGGTGGCTCAGGAGTGAGTCATCCCATCCAAGTTCAGATCAGTTTCTGTTCCAGTCAGACAGACGGAGGGAGAGGAGAGAAGTCTGAATCCTGACAGAGCTTGTGTAGCTCATCTGACAAGAAAGTGGAGGCTAGTACGGGTGAAGTGAATCATCTTAGCCTAGTCAGAGCTACCCCTTAACCTGCTACTCAGAACAATCTGCCTGCGTTCCTAAGAAGGAAGGAAAGGAATTACAGCAGTTATACCAACGAGTCAACTGAGAACAGGTCAGTGAGCACTGAAGGAAATCTGACCTTGGCACGCTTGCTACACGTGCTTATGTTAAGAGCGAGAGCAGGGCGAAGGGCGAGTGGAGAAGTAAGAGTGACAAAGGGACAGATCACCCTCACTCAAATTAGCCGGACACCGGGGTCCGAAGCGTTGCTAGTGCTTCACGCCTAGTAATAAGAAAACCGGAGGCTTTCTGGACTACAAGTCGCAGAAGGTAGCCCTAAGCGCTGATACGTAACCGGAGTCAGGGAGAACAGGGACTTTGAGCAGGACCCTGCAAAAGTAAGGACTTAGTTCTCTCAACATCTGATAATCAGAGACATAGAAGGCTCCACCACAATATTGGCCGGGCAGTTGTTATTAAAAGAGTTGCACTTGACTTTATGCAAGTTGTACTCACACAGAAAAAGGATAAAGGAGGCCTCTAACCTGCTCAACAGTTCTCCTGAATGTGCATTCTCCAACCTAACCAGCTTCCCGGGACATACCTGCAACATCTACAAGTAAAGGTATGGAAAGAGATTGCATTGTGTGTGATTGAATTCTTATCTGCACCCTGCATCACCACCATAGACTTTGAGGGACCAGTCCCACCTGTGGGGGACCTAACACCTAGCTGCCATCACATCCCCTCAGAGATCTACCCTGCAGCGCTGGTCAATCAGATCAGAAACCACAGGTGGCGTCACGAACTATACTAACCTACAATCCCCTGTAAATATCCCCCATTGCATGACCGCCAGGGCCACGGACCGAGCTCTGCTGCCAGTGACAACTCCCATAGATTTCCATGGGCTCGGTTCCGAGTACCCCATAGCCCTGGTATCCACACATGTGGTGCGCGTCAGTGGCCTTTCTCCTAGAGAACAAAATGATCAACAGTTCAACAATGGACATGATAGGGACTAATCGGCCAACAGACTAATGTGTAATGTGTATGGTGGCACCCAACAGATGATTGTCACGGAGAAACAAGGATTCAGCATGTGAATCCTTGTTTCTCCGTGACAATCATCTGTTGGGTGCCACCATACACATTACACATTAGTCTGTTGGCCGATTAGTCCCTATCGGTGGAAGGCGCCTGACGTTAGTCTAATGTGTATGGGAGTCTTAATGGTGGAACTGTAGTGAAGCATCCCATGGTGGAACACACAGCAACAGTGTTAGATCTGTAGTTAGTTCTCCAAGATGTTTGGAATATCCTCTCTGCTCAGTTCCTTCAAAACCTGTGTACAAGTGTACCCAGAAGAATTTTTGTTGGTTTGAAGGCAAAGTAAGGTCACACCAAATGTTGATTTGATTTAGTTTTCTCTTATGTTCATTTACTTTGTATTTTATTACCCCAATTTAAAAGTATAAACTATTCTATTCCAGACATCATTCTTACTTTGCAGCAATTTTTTACTCCAGCCTAAAACGTTTGCACACTGCCTTATTTTCATATAACAAACAAAAACACAAATTCGTTTGTGTATTTTCTTTTTTTTTATTACAAAATATCCCATTTAAAAAAAAAAAAAGTTTAGTGAAACTTTACACAATTAACAATTTCTGTCGCGGTCAAAACAACCAAATAACATCAGGTGCTAAATGTGTGAATAAATATATATATATATATATTAATAAAGAAGCTAAACATAAAAAAATACAAAAAACACATGGAGATTGTACCCATTCAGAGTATTACATCCTGTTCATTTAGATAGGGCTACACAGTTCTCAGCTTGCTTATTATCTTCAGACCAAATGTCCCAATGCAATTTTGGACTACTGTTAGCAGAAAGCCAAGCATCTCAGTTGTATACTAAGAACAGCTTGGATCCGCCAATATCTTCTGCATAAAGATGAGATGATGGTGCCATGGAAAAGGATTGTGGGACTATATGACTAAACTTGTAGAAGAATTAAAAATGTCTTCACTAGTGGAGAAAAAATATCTGGAGGAGGGCATTCTCCTTCTGGAAAATGGAAAAAAATATCTGGAAGTAGTTTCTGAAATCTTCAATGAATTTAGTCTTTATCATTATTTGAGTTTGATGTGCCAAAGTTTCTTTAACAAGTCCGTGCCACTTTTTGGGCAACTTTAACATCCATTAATGACGCCTGTTTGATGGAGACGGTCACAATACTTTCTGTTGACAGTGACAATCCTAAGTAAGAGAGTGTCTGCATTTTTAGAGAATGACATTCGTTCCCAACTGTAGATGCTCATATTGGAAGATGTCGAAAAAAAATCTCTATGGACATGCTACAATCTAAAAGGCCCAAAAAACAATTAAAAAATAAAACATCCTAGAGAAATTTTTTACTATTTTGGTGCAGAAGCTGAGAAACACAATAAGGAATGATTCCTACAGCAGCCAGTGGCACGGCAGCACTTTTGCAGAATGACAGGGCATAGAAGAGCATCTCCACTTTTGTTGGAGGTTTGAAAGAGTCAAAAAGATGCAGAACAAAAGGGAGGCTATAATACAGCAAATTCGAAACATGAACTGGCTTCCTTGTTTGCCACGACAGCTGTCTTGGTAAAGTTTGGAGTTAAGAGCCAATCCTAAGCCAAAGAAGATGCCCAGGTTTCTAAGGAGCCCAGCAAAAGGAGTGGTGTCGATATGGATCCATTCAGGTCTTTCACACCATCTCTTAGCTTTCTCCAGTGTCCATAGAAGGTCCACACCCATAGCTTTAAGAATGAGGTAGAATCCCAAGGCGAAGGAAAACAGGAAAAAGGTGGTAAGGATGTATTTCTTGAGACTGGCTTTGTAGATTGATTGCGTGTGATGGAATGCTTCGGCCACTACAATGCCTGTGTAGAAGAAGGAACAGGGTAATGATTAGATCTCAGTATTAATTCTCATCCAAAAAATAACAGGAAACACCTTACTAGAGAGGAAAACAGTTTCATATTTCTTTCACAACTTTATGATGCATCTTACTGAAACATTTACACAACGTACTGTAGTGGAGGCCTGCTGTCATATTACAGTAGATACAATATTTCAGGAACGACGCAGACAGATGTTTTTTGATTGGACCTTATTTATCGCAAAGGTAAATCCAATGTGATGCTACCAAACCCTGAACATAAAATATGACCAACTCATAAATTACTTTTTTTGGTATAGCCCAAATAAATTAAGAAACTTAGGGTATGATGCATTATTTCATTTGTGACTTTTTTTGTCTAGTTTTTGGTGTATTACGCTCGTGTTTTATTTATACCTAATTCTTCTTTCCATTTGCACTTTTTTAAAAAGTTTACTTTATGTGTTCATCATGTGTTATGGGTAGTGTTTAAAGTTTCCAGATATTTTCATCTTATTCATCATTTGCAACTTTTCAAAAATTCTCACAAATTGGACTCCATTTTCCTTGGAGTGGTTATTGCGTAATTTTTGGGACATTTTTGCCCAGTATGCGTGAAAAGGTTATAAAAAGTTGAAAGATGAATATAAAGACAATTTTCGATATTGTGAAATATTCATGAACCACGTGTGCGATTTTGATAAGTTTGTTGCAGAAAATAGGAACAAATACCATAAGGCAAAAAGAAAAGTGATTTGAAAAAAACAAGCAAATGAAGAATCGAGGCCATAGTATGTGAGAGGGTTCACTGATTTATCTAGAGCAGCAAGAACTCAATAACTCAGAGAACTCAAGGTTACGTTGTATGACCTTGATTTAATTAATCAAGTAGCATTTAGTAAAATATTCAAAATTGAGAGCCCTCAGTCGATACCCTTTAATGGCTAACTGAAAAGATGATAACACGTACCAAACTTTCCAGGCTACTCAGGTTTCTTCATCGGGCGTGGGCTTACACTGTACCTGACAAAGTGACTGAAGCAGTCTAGAAAGCTTGCGATGTGCTACTATCTTTTAAGTCAGCCATTAAAAGGTATCAACCACTGAAGACTCTACAGTAAATGTTGATTATTTTTTTATCTACTGGATAGCACGTTCAAAGATATATTTTTCCAGTAGCATTTTGTATCAGTAAAGTGATTAATCTACTGGGAATTTCTCTGCCCATGCCTTTTTTTAGTATATGTAGGTCTTTGAAAGGATTGAAAAGATTCAGGAATCATTTTTGCAAGAAAGAAACGGGTAGTTTCCCTTTTTTGGTCCAACTGGAGAAACAACTACAGTTGGATGGAGTCATTTCCATCCTATCATAGGTCAAAAGAATACATGGAGGGTCAAATACAAGGCTTCATTAATGTCCTCTCCTAATGCCTACTCTTAAATTATTTTACATTAATGAAGATATTCAGACATGAAATAGGCATGATGGTATTCACATTACACACCTGAAATGACTCCAGCCACAACCTGGTGAGGGAAATGGGCAGCCAAGAAGATTCTGGATAAGCAGACGCAGACTTGGACAGCCCAAAACACAGTCCAAAGTGCTCCACGCAGGCACCTGAAATACAAGAAGAGTTAAAATATAGTGATCACTTCACAACTAAATTGATTAAGCTATGAACTTTTACACAATTCATGCAGCAGTAGTATGAATAGAATTGGTCACAAAGACTTTTGGAGTAAAGGTAAATGTATGTCGTTGATATTAATGGGCAAGAATGATAGGAATCAGGAAATTTTGGAAATGGAAATGATAGGAAATTTTTTTTTAAAGTTAATGGGGAATTTTCTAAGGCTTTACTGGGTGAACTTGGCATGTTACTGGGATCATTATAACAATGCCACTGTCAGCCATGGTAGTATCATATGATGTAAGATTATGATTTTAAAGGGCTATTCAATTTGTGTTATATTAATTAGTTAAGATGGTATTAGGAGTGTCTCTACTTACCAGCTAGAAAACATGGATTCCTTCTTCTTTAACATGATTGTAAGGATGGCTGTGATCATGACGTAATAAATTCCAGCAGACCCCATCGCATGTCCTGAAGGACTTCCTGAAAAGTTGGAAGTGGAAAGAAATGTGAAGTCAGGTAAGATATTCAGTGTATAATCTTCATTTAGTTGAATAAGTATGTCTAATTATACATTGTAGTGGGAGAGCACATGAGAGGAAAAGGTAGAAAAAAGCCTGAACATAGGGAACCTTATCTAGAATTTATCAGAATTTATGTATTTTTTTCTAAGTTATTAGATTCCTCAAGTTAGAAGCCTAATGTCTCAGTTCTAGGGGTCATATGATCTGAGTGCCGATTCAATTTATATTATCTAATGAGCCAACAGAGAAGATGGATCAAGATATCACTTAATGTGTCACATATAGTTTTTTTTTTTTTACCTGGGCCGGTCTCGCATGTCACAGGAAACTGTTCAATGACTGGAGCTGTTGTATTTCCATAGTAATCTGTGTCATGGACCCACCAATATGGTCTTTGTCCAAAAAGAATCCTAGGAAATGAAACAGAGCAAGTAAGAAAAATGTAACTAAATCTGATAGCAAATGTTTTATGCAAATAAGTTTCAGTTCACATAATGGTAAATTGAATGTCCTATGGTGAATAAAGAATGAGAAGTATAAATAGCCAAAAGGTCCAGAGGTGCCAAGGTTTAAATGTGACGTATGACATTTTTTGGGTCCAATAATGTGATGGCCTTGGATTTTACACTATTATGTACTTTGGTTTATTCCACATATTATTCAGGTAAATGTTAAATAATTATACCTATTAATCTACATGTAAATCAAATTGTAAGCAAACTGTTATTTGTATTGATCGTAAAGAAACCTCAGCTAACTACTGTAAGCACTGGTATGATACTAATTAGTAGGGTGAACCCAAGCACTCAGTATTATCCCCCTAACCAAGAAAATGAGATATAAATGAAAATGAGATATAACAATACAACCCAATGTGTTACTATTCATTACAATATTACTTTTTCTTTATATACTCACCATTTAAAGACAAGGTTGAGCCAGTCCCCAATCACTGCCACCCAGATGAGTTTGATGCCCACTGACTCACAAAGATGGAACCAGATGGGGAAAAAAATGAAGAAAGTATTTCTTAGATCAGCAGCAAAGGAGACAAACATGAACCAGTCTTGAGAACTCTTGTAGTTCATCTGGAGGTATTGGACCATTTGGACTCCAGAGTGGTGAAGACCATCCATTCCGCTCTCCATTATTGAGTTCACTGAATCTCTAAGCTAGTGCTATGTGAAGCTGTTGGTATCCCGATGTGAACTGTGTGTCACTGTGCGCCTTCAGCAATATTTATACCGTCCCGGGCCTTCTGTTTGCCACTGAAAAACCTGCTTTCTGACCTTTGGACCTGTAGAAAAAAATTACTTTAGTCAAAAGAAAAAAAAACCTCCTGTCGATCAAAGGTAATGTCACAAACATGTTTGGTACAATGTAACTGAAAAACAGCTCAATAAGTCAGTGTTGTATTCCAGAAACTCATTGATTAACCCTGACCCTCTGGAACCTTTTAGGATATGATGAGGGTTTTGACGATATTGCTAGTCAATCAGACCTCAGAGGTACAAGTCTCTCCTGATAATCATTATTATTCTGAGAATGTACTACTATGCTGTAGAACATTTTATTATTTGTTAGATTCACCTTTTTTCATGTGTGTAAATGAGAGGAATTTTATTAATAAAATTATGCCACCAATTTACTGTTTCATATGATTTTTATTTGCTTTATTTTACATTCTAAAGATGTACTTATTTGCTCTTTGTTGGAGGTATTGTTACTTTTCATGACTGGACTAGTACAACCGTTTTCTTAAATGGTTGAAAGTTCTATGGAATCACAACAGACCCTATTATAAGTTAACGGGGTGATTCACTCACCAATTGGATCTGACGTACAACAAATTCAGCACAGTGTCATGGCCTCTGTTATGCATGGAAGCAATCAGCAATATCTTTCTAAAATAAGGTAGCTTAAATAATTAAAGGGAATCTGTCACCCCATTTTTGCCCTATGAGATACGGCCACCGCCATCAGGGGCTTATCTACAGCATTCTGTAATTTCCTATGGTTCTATCGTCCCTCTTTTGTTTTTAACATTGTGTTTTGTGTTTAGCACCCTTTATTTAAATTGTCGTATCTTGTTGTATACAAATTATCTTTAATAAAGTATTGCCAATGTTTTATACCATTCGGTGGTTGATATAGTGAATTTTCTTCCACCACTTATGAGTATTCTGTAATGCTGTAGATAAGCCCCCGATGTCACCTGAAAGAGAAGAAAAACGAGTTATATTATACTCACCCAGGGGCGGTCCACCATCTGGTCTGGTCCGATGGGCGTCCCGGTCCGGTTCGGCGCTTCCCATCTTCTAGCAAAGCCGGCCTCTTCTTTCCGTCCCGTCGCGGCTCCAGCGCAGTCGCACTGATCTGCCCTAGTGAGGGCTGAGCAGAGTACTGCAGTGCGCAGGTGCCAGGAAAGGTCAGAGAGGTCTGGCGCCTGCGCACTACAGTACTCTGCTCTGCCCTCACCAGGGCAGATCAGTGCGCCTGCGCAGGAGCTGTGACGGGATGGAAAGAAGAGGCCGGCTTTGCTAGAAGATGGGAAGCACCGAACCGGACCGGACGCCCATCGGATGGCGGAACGCCCCTGGGTGAGTATAATATAACTCGTTTTTCTAATCTTTCAGGTTACATCGGGGCTTATCTACAGCATTCCAGAATGCTGTAGATAAGCCCCTAATGGCGGTGGCTCTATCTCATAGGCCAAAAGTGTGGTGACAGATTCCTGTTATGTTTCGGTAGCTGAGGAGTGCAGGTAAAAAAGGCAATACACCAGAGCAGTTGGAATCTATGAGATTGCAGTACCCTGACTAACCACCACAACTAGAGGCAGCCGTGGAGCGTTCCTACGTTGGTCCTAGACGCCTCGTCACAGCCTGAGAAACTAACTAACTACACCTAAAGATAGAAAGAGGAAAGCTATCTGCCCCGGAGCAGATCCCCAAAGAACATAGAAAGCCCCCAAACATGTAATGGCGGTTAGACAAGAAGAAATACTGACACAGACAGAAAATAGTATGAGCAAACGTTGGGGCCCAAACTACCTAAATAGAAAAGGATAGGAAGGGCACTTACTGCAATCCCAAAAAACCCTGAAAAGCACCAACTCTACTAATTTCAAAAACACCTGAGATCACACGACCTCTACCACCTAAATTAGTTCTCTGGTGTAACAAAATCAAAACAGCAGCCACTGAAAAAACTGGAAAAAGCAAATGTACAAACATCAGTGGCTGAACTAAACTGAGAGGGCAAAAGCCCCCGGAGGGACCCAGAAGGCCCCCACAGAAGTGCAGGACAAAATGCAAAAATCAAGCACAAAAACAAAAAGAAGAAAATGTCTTATCTGTTAGCAGGAGATGCAGACACGACACAGCAGGCTACAAAGGAAACAGGAATCAAGGATTGAGACCAGAACAATTGATCACCGGCAACCCTGATGGGAAGGCGACTCCCTTATATAAGACCAGTCAGTAACACCTGATTCCCAATCCTCACAATCTTCACTGGACAGTCCAGTACCGCTTGTAACCACCAGAGGGAGCCTCTGCTCAGAACTCATTTCAAGCCCATTCACAACAGTACCCCCCCTTGAGGAGGGGTCACCGAACCCTCATTTGATCAACCAGGTCGTCAGGATGAGTTCTATGATACGCACGGATGAGTCTCCTAGCATGGATGTCCGAAGCAAACACCCAAGAATTGTCTTCCTGACCATAACCTCTCCACTTAACCAAATACTGGAGTTTCCGTCTAGAAAAACGAGAATTCAATATTTTCTCAACCACAAACTCCAGATTGCCCTCAACCAGAACAGGGTCAGGAGGCACAGCAGTAGGAACCACTGGCTCAACAAACCTCTTCAACAAGGACTTGTGGAACACGTTATGGATCTTAAATGTCCCTGGAAGAAGCAAACGAAAAGAAACAGGATTAAGAATCTCCATGATCTTATAAGGTCCAATGAACCTAGGCTTAAATATAGGAGATGCCACTCTCATAGGAATATTTTTTGAGGACAACCAGACCAAGTCCCCCACTTTAAACCGAGGACCATCAGTCCTATGCTGGTTAGCAAACCGCTGGGCCCTCTCCTGAGAGAGGGACAACCTCTCCACTACCTGGTCCCAAATCTGTTGCATACGCTCCACAACAGAGTCAACACCTGGACAGACAGAAGCCTCCGTCTGTCCTGAAGAAAATCAAGGGTGAAACCCAGAATTACAGAAAAATGGAGACATCAAAGTGGCAGAGCTAGCCCTATTATTAAGAGCAAACTCAGCCAAAGGCAAAAAAGAGACCCAGTCATCCTGATCAGCAGACACAAAGCATCTTAGATAAGTCTCCAATGTCTGGTTTGTTCTCTCAGTTTGACCATTGGTCTGAGGATGAAACGCCGAGGAGAAAGACAATTGAACACCAAGTTTAGAACAAAAGGTCCTCCAAAATCTGGAAACAAACTGGACTCCTCTGTCAGACACAATGTTCTCAGGAATGCCGTGTAAATGAACCACGTGCTGAAGGAACAAAGGCACCAATTCAGAGGAGGAAGGCAACTTAGGTAATGGCACAAGATGTATCATCTTGGAAAACCTATCACAAATCACCCAGTCATTCTCTGAGAAACAGGGAGGTCGGAAATGAAATCCATAGAGATATGGGTCCATGGTCTCTTGGGCACAGGCAATGGCATCAACAAACCACTAGAGCGAGAGCCAGGCTTGGAGCGAGAGCAAGTCCCGCAGGACTGCACAAATTCCCTGACATCACGAGACAAGGTAGGCCACCAAAAGGACCGACTAACCAAGTCTCTGGTACCAAAAATTCCGGGATGACCGGCCAATGCGGAACAATGAATCTCAGACATCACACTCTTTTTCCGCTGGTCCGGGACAAACAATTTCCCAACAGGGCAGCGCTCGGGCCTATCCTCCTGACACCCCTCCAGAGCCAGTCTCAAATTGGGCGAGATGGCGGAAAGAACTACACCTTCTTTCAAAATAACAGAAGGATCAGATAACTCAGGAGAGTCCGCAAGGAAACTCCTCGAGAGGGCATCCGCCTTAACATTCTTAGTGCCAGGAAGAAAGGAAACCACAAAATTAAAACGTGTGAAAAACAAGGCCCACCTGGCCTGTCTAGGATTAAGTCGCTTGGCAGATTCCAGATAAACCAGATTCTTATGGTCCGTAAGGACCACCACCTGATGTTTGGCTCCCTCCAGCCAATGTCTCCACTCTTCAAAAGCCCACTTCATGGCCAATAACTCCCGATTACCCACGTCATAATTACGTTCAGTAGGAGAAAATTTTCGAGAGAAAAAGGCACAAGGGTTACTTTTAGAGGTCTCTGGATCTCTTTGGGACAAAACGGCACCTGCCCCAATTTCAGAGGCATCAACCTCCACCTGAAATGGCAGAGAAACATCAGGCTGCCGTAGAACAGGAGCAGAAGTGAATCTCTGCTTAAGTTCCTGAAATGCAGAGACTGCCTCAGGAGGCCAATTCACCACATCAGAACCCTTTTTGGTCAAATCAGTTAATGGTTTAACAATAACCGAGAAATTACCAATAAATTTACGATAAAAATTGGCAAAACCCAAAAATCTTTGAAGAGCCTTTAATGAAGTAGGTTGGACCCAATCACAGATGGCCTGAACCTTGACCGGGTCCATTTCAATAACAGATGGGGACAAAATGAATCCCAGAAATGAGATCCTCTGTACGCCAAAAAGACACTTTGATCCCTTCACATACAGAGCATTCTCTCTCAAAATCTGGAATACAGTTCGAACATGTTTCACATGAGAGTCCCAGTCATTGGAAAAAATCAAGATATCATCCAAATAAACAATCAGAAATTTATCCACAAAATCCCTGAAAATGTCATTCATGAAGGACTGGAAGACAGAAGGAGCATTAGTGAGCCCAAAGGGCATCACAAGGTACTCAAAATGCCCCTCAGGGGTATTAAATGCCGTCTTCCATTCATCCCCGTGCTTAATGCGAATAAGGTTATATGCCCCCTGAGGTCAAGCTTGGTAAACCAAGTAGCGTTTTTCACCCTGGAAAACAGGTCAGAAATCAAGGGTAACGGATATTGATATTTCACAGTAATATTGTTCAAAAGACGATAATCAGTACACGGCCTTAATGAACCATCCTTTTTGGCCACAAAGAAAAAACCGGCACCTAAGGGTGAAGAGGATGGTCTGATATGACCCTTCTCCAATGACTCCTTGATATAAGACCGCATAGCGTCATGTTCAGGTACAGACAAGTTAAAAAGGCGACCTTTAGGGAATTTACTACCAGGCACTAATTCAATAGCGCAGTCATAGCTCCTATGGGGAGGCAAGGATGCAGATTTACTTTCGCTAAACACATCAGAAAAATCAATCAAAAAGTCAGGAACATCCTGAGCCTGGGGGAGGCAGAAAAATCAGGAGTGTTGGTATTAACACATTGGCAGCCCCAACTGGTTACAGACACAGATTTCCAATCCAAAACAGGATTATGAGACTGTAACCAAGGGAAACCCAGTACGATAATGTCATGCAGATTATACAGAACCAAAAATTTGCAGCTCTCCTGATGATCAGGTTCAACCCTCATTATCACCTGAGTAGAAAACTGAGGTTTATTCTCAGCCAAAGGGGTAGAATCGATCCCCAGTAGGGGAATAGACTTCTGTAGGGGTATCAAGGGAAACCCACAACGTTTAGCAAAATCAAAATCCATCAGGTTAATAGCTGCTCCCGAATCAACGAAAGCCTGAGCAGAAAATGAGGACAGAGAGCATATCAGGGTAACAGTTATTAAAAACTTAGTCTGAACACTACCCAAGACAACTGAGCGTGCAAAACGTCTTCCCCGCTTAGGGCAGACTGAAATAGCATGAGAGGCATCACCACAGTAGAAACATAACCCATTGCGCTTTCGAAACTCATGACGCTGTGCCCCAGAAACCACTCTATCACACTCTGGGTCGAAGCAGGTTACAAGGGAACACTATTCCACCATACTTTTCCCTTACGCAAACGTCCCGCAATTTAATCGCAATTACATGAACATTGAGACCAAGGGGACAGGAACCCACCCTAAATCCTTTTCATTCTGACAAAACCCTTTCCCAAAAAAGGGGCCAAAGCGTCTCATTCATTTTTTCAGGGTGCCACCACGGAATTCTACAGTATAAACTCAGCTCATCAAAACCCCATTTAATGCAACAAGGGGGGGGTTTTTTAGCTTTATCATGCATTAGCCCCTTTTAAAAAAACCCCCAAAAAAAAAAATATCAACACACTCAAAACAGGATCCCCAGGGGCAGGGAAAAAAACCCCAAATTTGGGAACGCCGCGAGGAGAGAGATACAATTTGAACCCCCTGCCTGCGTTCCCCGAGGACTTAGATTTTTAAAGGGAAAAAAATTTACAGTTATTTTTTAAATTCAGAAACTTTGCTTGATCCCCCAAAAAAAATCCATGGGGAAACCCCAGGTTCCCAACAGGCAAAACCCCGCAAGATAGGCGCAATACTCCGAACCTCAGTGGCAACTGATCCCACGGCCAGACAATTTCAAACCCATTGAGAAAAAAATCCCCCCAGCACCCAGAGATACAGAGGGAAAAAAAAAATGCAACAAACAGAAAAAAATCTCTGACAACTCTGACAACCTTTTTTTTTCACAATATTTTTCCCCCCTTGAGTACCATACAATTTTAATCTTTAGGCTGATACTGTTTTGTTTCGGTAGTGGGGGAGG